>OV884021.1:79920200-80652700 GCA_930367235.1 Sarcophaga rosellei
ACTTTAGTGGTTACATATATATAACACAATCAAATTAAAGTTACCCGATATATGTATGAATACCAATACAAATCCAGTAAGATTAACTTTGGTTACCTTTTCTAATATTCCACATTAAAAAACAATTCATATCTCCCATCCCTAACTATAAGTTATCGCACAATTTTATGTGAGTTTGCCTTTGTCCAACAATTGTTTACACAAGTGAAGGACAATTTCCTGTATTTCTTATTGCTTTCGTTGCTTATAACCTTAATGGTGAAATAGCATGTCTATGAGCATACTAGCTAAGCCTCTATTATTAGGCCTTAAAGCAAGGCATTGTTTTTAGTTTTTAACGAGTCAATAATTTTAAATCATCCTCTGTAAGTTTTTCCATTGATTTTTACTAAAAGCTTAGTTAAATGCCTTGTTTTTGCTTTTGTTGTTTAAATTGAGTGTTTATTCGTGGTGTTTTTGTAATAGTTTGGGTAGGGTTTTGTAGTGGAAAGTAGAAGAGATTTGCTTGTGTTCTTATATGCGTGCAAAAGTATTATAAAATCGAAAAACATTAAGAGAGATACTCTAAGATAAGCTGGGCTGGCGTAACCGCTAATGAGTACGGGGGAAATGGAAGAAAAACTAAGATTTAAAGATTGATAGTGATTATATTAGAGGGATAAATTAAGGGCCTATTAAACAGACACACTGTTCCGCACATAAAGGCTAACTGGGTGTAAAATTTATAGGAGTTTAGTTGTAAAAAGCTATTTAAGTCTTATGATTTCCTCTTCAATTATATGTTTTAAATAAGTTTTCCTTATTATGGGCTTTTTATATGTGGTCATCATTATTATTTTTATTGTAATTATTGTTGTAATCATTATTAGAAAATCTGTCCATAAATAAAATTTTTATTTGATTTCATTTTTTTCAACTGCAGTGCTTAACAAAACTGTCGTATCCTTTTTGGCCTGATTTTATAGTTGCGACAACTTGTTACAGCTCTAAATACAGTTGCTGCTGCTGGCGCTTGAGCTGAGCACACATACAAGCTACTGTGGCAACTTACTGTTCTGCTCTGCTGCTATTGTAAGTTGCATGTTGCTTCACTCCAACCGGATGATTTTTATGTTGCCAAACTTCCCATTTTTTTGTATTTCTTTGCCTTCATCTTGTTTTTATGGCGCTGACAAAATTATGATTTTATTGCCAGTCAAACTTTAAGTGTTTGCCCGGAGGGGTGGCAAGAGAAGGAATAACTTGTTGGGAATGTTTTGCCATTAAACCGGAGTTATTAAAAAAATATTAAAAAAAAATATAAGAGATGTTGTTGTATCGCTCAATTGTATACATAAAAATTGTTTACGAAATAATTACTTTTGTAAACAACACACACACAAACTAAATTTGTGGGGTCACTTAGGCCAAGATGTGGAAGCAGCTTAATTACTACAGCCATAATGTTTGAACGTAAAAGCTGTAACCGTGATAACGCAGTTTAGAAAAATTTGTTATTAGCGGCGTTAAGTTATTGGAAAACTTAGATTGGTTTGGTATTTTGGTACTTTTGGAAAAAGTGCTTTTGTAAAAAAAGTACCAAATATTTTTAAAAATCAGAGAAATAGTTTAGTACACTTAAAGCATCTTAAAGAATATTACAAAACAGATTAAATAATATCACAAATACCATAAAAGTACCAGAAAAAGGTACCAAAATATGTACAGCTACTGTGCTAAATAAATTTATTACCTCTCAGCGTTTGTGGCCTTTTGAGTGTGTAGCCATTGGCGGCATTATGTTAGTGAAAAACTTTGATTTTCTGTTGCCGTAAAATTTTGTAAAAAAAGTACCAAATCTTCTCAAAAGGAGACATTTTACAACCTTTCAAAAAGTCTTAAAGTATATTTAAAATAAGAGAAACAATAGTTTAGTATCATAAGTACTTAAAATATCTCACAGAATATTACATTACAAATTAAATAATATAACATATACTATAAAAGTACCAAAAAAGGTAACAAATTATGTAAAGCTACTGGTACATTTATTTATTTCCTTTGACCATGTGAGGCTAGTACACTGTATGCCTTTTGGTTAGGATTACGACCTAGTTTCTCACACCACTCATGTTCTTAGGCCTCAGGTCGCAGTGGTAGCTTTGATTACCAAAGTTGACTCGAGTACGGACAGCAGCCTGTTTTGACGAATTCTACTAAATTAAGCAAGAACTTGGTCGGCGCAAGGGCTGCACAGGCTAAAAGTATAATAATCCTTAATAGAATATCCTTGACATCAATGGACGATAACTCCGTTAAGCTGACAGAGAATGGAGAGCAACATATCCTATATCTTCATCTAGCAAGAGATAGGCGTTGAAAAAGAAAGTGGATAATAGTCTCCTCCTCTTAGTAAGTGTAGCAGTGGAGCAAGATTCTTCATTGATCCGGGATAGGCTGGCTCCCCAAACAAATTTCCGCTCAATGGCCAATCTAACTGAGAATTCCGGAAGGAGTGTATGAGCTCTGGCGAGCTGGTCGGCCCTTCAGTAGCCCGGAATGTGGCTATGCTCAGGAACCCAGAAAAGTGAGACACTGAAACGCCCAGAGAGAACATCGAGACAGCGGCGACACTCTCTAACGAGCCTAGAGTTAATCACAACACTCGATAGAGATCTTATAGCAGCCGGACTATCAGAGAAGATTGAGATGTGGGTGAAAGGACCGTCAATGATGAGAATCTATTGAATGGCCCGGTTATTGGCCATTGCCTCTGCTTGAAACGTGCTACAGTAATCAGGCAGCCGAAGGGAAATGTCCAGATCCAGTTTCCCAGCGTAGACAGCACTACCAACCTTATAATCGAGCTTGAAGCCATCAGTGTGTACATCCAGGAGTTCTGAGGGAATGATCATGTCAGGGACACAGTCGTCCCTGCTCGGAATCAAAAAATTAAAGACGCTGTCAAAATAATATTCCGCAGCGAGTCGATGTTTAGTGGGGTCGTAGGATTAACTTCCAAACCAAAGTGATGCCCAGTAGGGATGATGCGCTAGCGAGACAAGACATTGAGTCTAGTTGCTAATAGGAAGCCAGTTAAGCATTGCGAACGAGGCTTTTATGAGGGTGGTTCGCAGAGCATTGGTGAACAAAAGTGGTGTGACAAGCTAGGTCGTAGTCCTGACTAAAGGGTTATAAAAACCAATTTTGCATGAATGTATGTATGTACATAAGTACATATGTATGTATGTATGTATTCGTTACTAAAAAATTTCCAAGAGGTTTTAGAAAATTTATTGCAGCAATAACTGGCGCTAATTAAAATCACACGAGTAAATTTTAATTTAAAATTTCGACTAATTAAACTATTTTATGTAGAATAGCTTACACACACACACACACACACTCGTACTTGTATGCATAAACAAAACCTACTAACACGTACAGATAAATGTATTCTTTACAACAAACCAAATAATTTTATATTTCGACTATAAAATGTATATGTATTTGTCGCTCTCTCTTAATGACAAAATATTGGAATTTATGTTACAGGGGAGGATAACGTAAGCATTTATAATTATATTAACACCAGAATTTATAAAATGGAATGGAAGTAATGCTGTAAATACAGTAAATGGCAAAATATATGGGGACATTACAGCAGAATACAAAGGTTGTTGAATAAAATCAAAGTTCTTTTGATTTTCGCAGTGAGGATCTGTTTTCCAAAGCAAATATTTCTATAAAGACTTGTCGTGATATTTTAGCCACCACTGTTATTCTCTATTATATTATGTATACGATCAATAATTCTCATTTATGGCCAATAAACTAGTGTGTTTGTATTTAAAGAAACAAAACAGAACAAAAAAACTGAAAACAAAAAACAAAAATTTTGTATTTTCAGGACAATTGGCCAGGACACGAGTGTATGTTGTAAGTGGCAGTGGTAGTTGTAATACCTCCAAACACGAGATGAAGCCTATAAAGAGTGGGGAAGTGATGGCTTACCAACATTATTTAATAACAACATCAGCTGAATTTTAAAATCAACATGCAACAACAAGAGCAGCAACATCAACACAACGTTAAATACCAGTGTAATAATAATGCCAGGAAAATTACAACAACTTGGGTATGTATTGCAAATGAACACAAACTGATGCAAATACATGTTGCATACAAATAAGTACATGATTATTTTCTGTGAATATAATTGTTTATGCCAGTACTCATACTCGTATACCGTTATAACTGTGTATTTACTTTTTAAATGTACTCTTACAGTTAAACAATACATACATATATGGAGGCTATGTATGTGTTTGTGCAGGCTTTTACACGCGACAAATGTTTTGTTGCATGATGTAAACAGTTGCCTGTGCTGTATGTTTCAATTTAATTGATTTATTGTTAACGCGTTAGCATGTGATAAGAATTCCATGGAGGCCTATTTAAACGTTGAAATTATATAAGAAAACTCACAGAATGCAAATAAAATTTTCAGACGTATATTCAAAGTAATAAGATATTGGCTGTATACTTAACTTTTAAGGTTTAGGCGCTCTCGGTGTAGATAACAATTTGTTGGAAAATTTACCTTAAAGGAATATTTTGGCATATTCATTAATTTTAGAGCCTAGAGCTGATCAAGTTATCAGTGCTGTATACAGTTGAGATAAGTGTCCCCTTAACTTCATCACTTTAGTGAAATATGACGTGGTTGACTAGAAACTCAAGCGTTCCATTCTTAAATACATCAGACGAC
Organism: Sarcophaga rosellei; assembly: GCA_930367235.1. Taxonomy (NCBI): domain Eukaryota; kingdom Metazoa; phylum Arthropoda; class Insecta; order Diptera; family Sarcophagidae; genus Sarcophaga; species Sarcophaga rosellei. The sequence continues at coordinate 79,924,951 of OV884021.1, forward strand.
AATACATTTTTCTGCAAGGGCGCTCGTCAGAACTTTTATACTGCTTCCGGAACCCTCTCTTAGATTGGCCATTGATCAATGAAGAATCTTGCTCTACTGTCAGACTCACTTGGTCCTCGATGGATAGAAGGCGCAACAACCGATTGCTCGGACTTGACTTTCGTAGTGACAATCGATCACAGTGGCCCCATGCTTACAGGTCACTGTGTTATGAGAAGTTTCGGAAGTCTTACTTAATTCCTTATTACAACTCTTTTGTCAGGATTATGACCTAGTTTCTCACATCACTTATGTTGTGTGCCTTAAACTTCTGCGTTTTAGGAGTTTACAAATTAAAAAATAGAACAATTATAAACCTTAATTGGCCAATTCATTAGGCAAACTATACAAAAGTTTACTACCACAACCTTTAATACATGCACTGCAGCTTACTCCGCCCAGCATTTTGAAGACGTCTGTATAAATTTCAAAGTCCAATCGGGCAGCTTGAAATGTTTACACTAAAAGTTCGTTGTTGGAATTCTTAAATAAGATGTCGTATCATACTTAATTCGTCATTACAACTCTTCAATCTGGTGCCTATGTTTTCTTAGAATTGCAGCAGAATTCGCGGCCTTATTGTCACAAACTTAAGTAGAAAGTAAGTAGGACTACTTCCCGTAGTCTATTAGGTTGTGGGTCGTTATATAAGACCTTAGTGTATTACATTACCATATATAATATATGGAACATAATTAAGAGAGACCATCTGAATAATATTTCTCAGCAAATTTCATGAATAAAGTATTCATAGAATTCCAATCAGGAAAATTGATAATTTTCAATGAGGGTTTTTTTGGTTCAAATTTATGTAAAATTATTCCATAGACAAATTTACCATGCAACACAATGTGTGAACTGCTGCAACAAATCCGTTCGTTCAGGAAGATGAATATCCGCTTTGAGAACGAACGATTGATATGGAAAAATAAATTTTATTTTTCGGGGGGGTTGGTTTCGGAGGCTATTTAAATGGGAGATATTTCAGGCAACACCACTTTGCTATTTATTGGTTTAAAAATCCTTTTAGTCAAACGGAAATTATATTTTAAAACCCCAAAATGATGTGGTATTTTATGTCCGACCTTCCCGTATGCGTTATCTTAACGCATATGCAGCATTCACGCAGGCATTCCATAGAGATTAAATGGTGTTGTAATATTTGTCGCCTTTTTATTTTTGTTTTATGAATAACAATTCATTTTATGAATTACAATAATAGATTGGGGGTATTACTGGCCAATATGAAGTGCTCACACCTTTGTTGCATCATTTTAAATGAATTTAATTTGGATTTTTTCTTCCATAAAGTCCTATACCCTATAATAATGTTTTATTGTTAATATTGTGTCCAGGGTTTTAAACGAATTGAATGAAATTTAAAAACAATATTTAAAAAAATTCTTTTTAACCACAATTATGGCCAAACAAACAACTGCTCAGCTCATGCAGACAGTTGTTGGGCTATTTATCAGACTGTCTGGATGATTTCAAAATTAAAAAAAAAAAATTTAATAAAAAAATAAATGAAATAAAATAAATAAAAGTTAATAAAATAAATAAAAACAAATAAATGGTAATGGTATTTATAAAATTAAGAAGTAAATACTTTAAATATTGAATTTAAAAAATAATTCATAGGCTAACAAGTTGTTTGGTTAAGCAAGGACTTGTTGAACACCCTACTTTATTAATGCATTTAAAAACAGCGTTTACGTGCCGCCTTAAAGTCACTTAAGACTGTCGAAATAGTATGTAATACATAGGGCAACATCTATTGTACACACAGCCATATGTACACACAGCTATTGTACACACATGTGAGTCTTTTATCACCCAAAACCACAGCAACTGCTGTATGACACACTTAAAACTAACTAGAATACTTAAAAGAACTGAGTTTCTAACGCCCAATTCATCTACAATAGCTGAGAGTGGTAGCTGCCGTAATGTGTTGGCTTATTAGACATGAGGCTACGGTTCAAATCCCACATCAGACATCTGCAATAAAACGAAATATGCAATAATATTTCTTTCGGCGGCGGCAATTTTCTGGCAAAAACTCTGAGAGTAAATAAAAATTGCACTGAAAATTTTTCTCTAAAAAATGCGTCGTTCAGAGTCGACTTTAAACTGTAGGTCCCACCACTCATGCATAAAAATTAACACACACAACATAAATGGTGTGAGAAACCAGGTCGTAATGTACAATGTTATGCATGAGGTAGAAAAACAGATTAATGCTCGGTGTTCTGTACACGACTCTCACCCTGTTAGCCTAGTACCCTATGAACCAGATTACCAATGCACCCACAATTATGTACTATCTGACAATCAGGACACTATTCTAGTTCTCAGCTCTTATGAGGTTATATCGAAGACAGTACTGTATTGGGAATCTAAATTGGCTTAGGCATAGGAAGCTTTCAGGGCTGTAATGTGACCAGGACCTGTGGAGTGGAAGCAGTTGTTTGAAAAGGAATACTCAACAAAAGGGAATATAATGAGAGGCAAAGATTGATATAAAACAAAGTGGTTGTGAGGCAATAAAACAATAAGAGAAGATCTGAGTCCAATGAGAAGTAAACCGATGTTGGTAACTGATCTTTTGACAAAGCATTGTAGGCTCAGACTACACTTATTTAGAATAAAAATTGTATCAAATACAACATGTAGGTGCTATAACAATAAGAACAAATTATAGGAACACATTCTTGGCAACTATGGGTATTAGGTGCTAGGCAAAGAATTGTCATTGATGATGCAATAACTGCAACCTGTCAGGGCTATAGGCTTGAAGAAGATATTATAAGAGTACCTTATAAAATTTGGGGGGATTACAATACATCGAATGTACTTCTGTACCACTATAATAATAATACAACAGTGGACCAAAAAGAACAAATCCGGTTAAGATGTATCTCATACATCATATCTCATAGACATCGATAAATAGAAAGGAATTATTCTGCTTAATACTAGAAACATGAGGCGGGAAGCCTTAATGCAGAAAAGACTTCGAAGTAGATTAGATTAGTTGGAGTCACATGTATACATACATACATACATAATTGGCCATTACAACCCTTCAGTCAGGATTACGGCCTAGCTTCTCAACACCACTCATGTTGTGTGCGTTAATTTTATACATGAGTGTCGAGACCTACAGTTTAATGTAAACATCGAACAACAGATTTTTGAGAAACTTTTCATGACAATTTTACTTGCTCTCACAGTTTTTGCCAGAAAGAGAGGAAGTCACCGAAGAAATATTTTTTCAAATTTTCATTTTGATGTCTGCCCTGGGGTTTGAACCGTGGCCTTACGTCTAATAAGCCAACACACTGCCTACTAGACTACGACGACTTGTTGTTTGTTGAAGTCATCACACATAAAAAACGAGGGGGTACAGGAACGGAAGAAGTAGAAGTAAAGTAAGCACGTTGACACTTTGGCTACAGTTTAAGAAGGTTATGGAGATATCATCACAAAAAAGTGGACGATGCAAGGTAACCGAAGATGCGTGTGCCCAACATAAATATGTGGAGAACTGGACAGTTCAAGAAGGTTATGGAGACATCATCACAAGACACTGGACGATGTCAGGATGACGAAGACGCGTGTACCCGACGTAACTATACGGAGAAACCAATGGAAGTAAAGCTAGCAATACAGTAGGGTATCAATTGACAATTTCAAAAAAATAATTCGAGAAAAAAATGTCTGGTAATAATGCATATTAAAAAGTTAATTATCCATCAATAAGAGTGTTTATTTTCAATATAATTTTTGTTGTTGCTGTTGTTGTTGTGGCTGTAAACAAACACCCATCCTACACACACTGTCTAGTTCAGGCTTGGCCTGGCATAATCACAGTAATCACTGTATTTAAATCAAATGAAAAATAAACGATTGACTGTGGTAATGTACTGCAATTGTACAGGACTTGGACTTGGACTGGACTGGACAAAAAATTGTTATTGAAATATCCTAAGGCTATGGAGGCAATAAAATTGAAATTAAAAATGAAAAGAAGACAAATGAAACTTTCATTCCAGGCCAACGCCATCAACAACATCATTATAAAACAATAACAACAACAATACAACAACAGACAATAGTAAATAAAATGATAAAGTTGTTGCCTCGGATGATAATGATTTTCCAAAATCGAAATGAAATGAAATTTTTTCTTTCCCTTCCCTCCTATTATACTTGCAGGCCTGATGGCTGGCTGGCCTCATTAAATTTTCATCAGTTTATGGGAGAAATTATTGGCATTTCATTTGTTTTATATATGCGTGTTCACTTACAATAGCCAGCCAGGCGAACTTGTTAGCCAGTACAGGACAGGACATGGCTGAACAGACTGTCTGTCGGAGTCTATCATTTGCAGGCTTTTGCAACATTTGTTGTTGTTGTTTTTTTATATTTATTTTAGGCTGTTTAAATTGCAATTGAAATGCCACATCATTTGATTGTGATTTCTTTTTCTGTCTGTTTGTTTGTTTGTTTGTTTTTGCATTCCAATAAATACGTACGTTTCCATATGGCGTTTTGGGTATGATTGCCGACTGTATCCTTGGGAAATTCAATTGGTTTCTGTGGCCTTAAACAGGTTGCATGGCGTACGACGACCGAGAAGATTGTGTATCTCTTTCATGTATTTAAACGACGGCGTTTATTTCTTTCGTGTTAAACTCACATTTGTATAGAAATTCTTTGGCCATGTGATTAAGATTTTTTTGTTTTGTTTTGTTTGCTCATTTGCCATGCTTGATAGGGAAATAAATGACCTCATAAATCGAATTTCAAAGTGAAATTGAAATATTCCAGCAACGTGTACAGTTTTTAAACGGGGAGCGAGTAGTAATTTGCTTTAAAAATGTTTATTAATGCAGGAGAGGATTAAAGAAAGTAATTGTTTTACATTTGCTTGAATACTGGACTTAAAAGTGTCCATTATTTTCAGAAAAGTAATGCGTTTTGAAATAATAATCAGACGCTAAAAGCCGGATTTTAGATTTTGACTCACAGATTTGCTCTTAAAGCCGTTAAGAAAGGCTCAAGGCCTCATACAGACTCTAAGATACTGCAGTGTCTTCCAGGAGTAAGTTATTACTATTCTCATGGCGGTTAAGTGACTGCTCAGTAACAAAATGTTTCCTGGGAACATACTGCTACACTCGGACCACCTGGCAGCCGTAAAGTTCCTTTCTAACGTCATAATGAATTTCAAACTAGCCAATGAAATGTGTCGGTTTTTTCGAAAAATGGCAGATTATTTCCGCGACTATGCGATATATTGTAATCCCGTCAAACTTTACAGGGTATCTTCAGGATGCAGTTCGGTGTCAGCAATGAAAATCCTCTGCTAGCACCTAATCTTTCACATGTTCTAAGAATGTGTTCCGCTAATTCATTCTCATCGTAACTGAACCTGCATGTTGAAATCGAGACAACCCCTATTCTGAATAATTGAATTCTGAGCGTACAATGTCCTCTCAAAAGAACGGTTATCATCATCAGGTTATATATGAATAGTCTAATGCACGACTCAGATCTCCTTTTATTATTTGATTAACTGAAATCCACATGGTTTTGAGAACAGTCTTTGGCACTCTTTATCTTCACTTTCGTTGAGTATACCTTTCCACACAATTGCTTTCATTACATAGGTTCTGGTTACATCAACGGCGTGGAAGCTTTACATAACCAAGCTAATTCAGATTCCATAAGCAGTGCTATCTTAGAATTAACCTCATAAGAGCTGAGTGTTCGAATAGTCAGATAGTATGAGCTATGAGCTGTCTTTTTTACCTCCTACATAACATCATACATAACTGGTCATTACAACACTCCAACAATCAGCATTACGGCCAAGCTTCCTACACCACTTGCGTTGTATTTTTTAGTTTTATAAATGAGTGGCTGAGTGATGGAACCTACAGTTTAAAGCCGATTCGGAACGACATATTCTTGATAAACTTTTCATGGCTGTTTTTATTTAATCTCAAAGTTTTTGTCAGACATCTGAGGCTACTCCTTCTACTGTTGTTGTTATAATAGGGAACTCCAAGTTCCCGAAAAGTTCACCTTCTTTTTTTCTTTAAAAAACTTGTTGTTTTTATGTTACCATCCACACCAATAAACAACAACTTACAACTTCCAATCGTGTAACAACAAAAATGGAAAACAAAATTATTTTCTTTAAATTTTTCGAATCAATTGTTAAGAAATTTTCAACAACAGCAATTTTCAAATTTTATAAAACAATACGTCTTTAAATTATTTTTAACAAGTTGCTGCTCATGTACTGTATAGCCTATGCTTAAGAGGGAGCCAAGCAACATAAAACTGAATTGAAGTGTTCGAATGTTCGAATGTTTGAGTTTGAATTTGAATTGCTTTGAGGAATTTTAGGCTACACGACTCACTCCACCACATACAAGAGTTTACAAAATGAAACAATCATTATTGCTGGAGGATACGTTTTGTGGCATGTTTTCGATGTTTTTTTTTCTTGTTTCGTTTCAAATTTTTATCTTTTATTTGATAATTTTTTTGTTCATGTTTTTTCTCTGTTTTTTTGTCCAATTTATTCCCCTCAATTATTCCCGTAAAACATATTTTGCAACACAATTTTTAACACCTCATTCACTCATCTATTTAGGCATTCAATATGCGAGTGTTGTAAAGAAATTTTTGTTTTTTTTCTGTTTTTCGTTTTGTTGTAAATTGTACCCAGTGGCATTATAATATTGTTTTTGTTATTAAAATTTATTTTTTTACACTCTTGTTTTATATTTTTTAATACTATAGGGTGGACCATTTAAAAGTTTAAATTTAAAAATGCAATGAAACACAAACGGTTTGAAATTTTGTCAAATTTATTTTTTGTTGTGAAGTAGAATTGTTCCGCTTAGAAATGGAATATTATTTCATGCTTATGGCTGCCGTCGCTGGCCTCATAGTACCTCATTCGATCGCATCAATTTTCGTACACTTTTTCAAGTGTATGGGAAGGTATCTCGGCAATGGCATCACGGATGTTGCCCTTCTTGCTTAATTGTCTCCGGATTCTCGTCATAACACTTTTCTTTACCATCAACCTACAGAAAATATTCCTACGATGCCAAATCGCAGCTTCTTGGCGACCAATTCATATCTCTATTTTGGCTAACTACACGGCCATCATACGTTTGACGCAATAAATCGATTGTGACATGAGATGTGTGACATGTTGCATCATCCTGGTGAAACTCAACATCATTCAATTCAACGCCATGAAAAGCGGGTACAAAAAATCGGTCACTATGGTGCGATAGGTGTCACCATTGACTGTAATGCACTGTCTTCTGTGAGACCATGTGTGGGATTTCTGTACCCCAAATAGGGCAATTTTGCATATTAACGTACCCACTAAGAGAAGGCCCTGTTGTCTAGTAGGTAGTGTGCTGGCTTAATAGACGTAAGGCCAGGATTCAAACCCCAGGTCGGACTTCAAAACGAAATATGAAAAAATATTTCTTCGGCGAATTCCTCTCAGAAGATTTCTGGCAAAAACTCTGAGAGTAATTAAAATTGCCATGAATAGCTTATCTGTCCTTCGGAGTCGACTTTAAACTGTAGGTCGCACCATTCATGTATAAAATTAATACACACAACATAAGTGGTGTGAGAAGCTAGGTCGTAATCCTGACTGAAGGTTTGTAATGACCAATTATGTCATTATACATCATACTAAGATGAAAATGAGCTTCATCCGAAATGATGATTTTTTTTGTTGAGCAAAATCGACATCATCCTGAAGTTTCTCGTTGGCCCATCTAGCGTTGGCCAACCAAGCAGATGGTCCTTCGACTTCAACTCTGGAACCGATTGAACTCTGTAAGGCGTCATACCCAGATCTTTTTGCAAAACAGCCGACGTTTGAAATTAAAACCGTTAGATGGCCCACCCATATTTTTCGCTTTTTTTTGGTTTTGCTTCAGTAAATTGTTATTCTTTCAAGAGATTGACGTTATCAGCAGAAAAAAAAACGATTTTGAAAATGTGAGAAAATTGTTAATTTTTATTTTTATGTTTGGTTTGGTCTTTACTGATTTGATTAGAAAAACGAAAATGGAAACCACAAAATTTATTAAAATTCTTAAATGTTACGAAGACAAGATTTTGGTGAAAAATTGTAAAATCGTATTAAAAAAAGCAACAAAATTAATTGGTTTACAGCCCACTTAAGACTAGATAGGGGGTTGCAATAAATCTAGGCTCGATTAAAAGAAAACAACAAATTCGTGATTTTTTTTTCATTTCCGAACACAGTTTTCTTTTATCTCGTCGCATATTTCCTTCGATTCAACATCTTCATCTACTTTTGTTAAGGGCTGTCTAAATAATTGTCTTTAAATAGCAATTGACACTTAGCTCTACTGGGCATCGACATCCATCAAAATTTTGAAAAGAATCTCTGTCATGGTATTCAACGAAGTCGTGAATGACTGTGTGCCTGACTGTGTGCCTGAAAATAAATCCAAGCAAAACCACAATATTATCTATTCTAATAAAGCAAAAATAATACTCCACAAAACACTCATCCTTCCCGTGCTTATTTATGAGCTCCTCAATGACACGGACCTTGTGCAGTGTATTAACATCCAGCGGCTGAGCTGGCTCGACCATTTCGTTCCAATAGAGGTGGATGCTCAGAGAAGTTAGGTATTGGATGTGGGGATTTGCGGAAGTCGGCGAAAAGGACGTCCTTGTTTGCGTTTGGAGAACAAAATCAAGGAAGCCCTCTCATCGATTGGTGTGACCAACTGGCGTAGGTGCGCATGAAGCAGATTCGTCTGGAAGGATATGTTAAGGCAGACCGAAACCCGTCAATCGGGCTATTAATGGCCAATTAGGTAAGTAAGCGAATAATAAAGCAGAAAACAACTTGAACTAATCCCTCTGGTGTTTACTTCGTCCTCAATTTGTTTTCTCCACGTTATACGCCGTAATCTAGTAGGTAGTGTGTTGGCTTATTAGACGTGAGGCCAGGGTTTGTTTTTTGTCACGAAGAAGTTTCTCAAGAATCTGTCATTGCCGTTTTGCTCTCCTTATTTCAATCGAAATGAAATGAACGTGAAGCCAGGGTTCGTACCCCAGGTCAGATATCTCCAACAAAACGAAATACTAAACAAATATTTCGCCGGCGACTTCTTCTGAGCAGATTTCTAAAAAAAATCTCTGAGAGTTAATAAAATTGCCATAAAAAGTTTCTCAAAATATCCGGCGTTCGGAGTCGATTTTAAACTGTAGGTTTCGCCACTCATGTATAAAATTAACACACACAACATAAGTCGTGTGAGAAGCTAGGTCGAATGCCCGTCTAAAGGGCTGTAATGACCAATTATATGTATGTAGTTGATATACACTACGTGCAGTCGTCGAATCATTGAACAGAAGCTTCTGTTGGGGCCGCATAGTCTTGTAATATTTATATTAGATAGATTAGCGAGGTTATCTGCATGATATATGTCCAGTTACTTTTTTCTTTTTCTCATCGAAGATACTTGCCACTTTCTCCATTTGCTCAAAATATTTCGTTATGGGCCCACAAACTGTTGCTTCTGTCTTAAGATTCGTTATTGAGCCATCTGTGTATTTGATACCACAATTACTAGGCAGATAATAGGCAATTAACAACCAAGTGTATATGGGGCTTGGTAGTACAAGAGCGCAATCCATCTTGGACAGGAATTCAATCAGCACATTCAAGACGCGAACCACTACTGAAAGAATCATATGAAATGAAGCCGACAAATATTTTAAAGAATTTAACTCTATGAACTTCAACACACAAAACTGCTGACCCTGTGCAAATAGCCAATGCTCCTGAATGCTATACATGCCCTCGTGAAGGTATTTTATTCAAGAACATATTAAAAATTTAATAAATAAGCCTTCATTCTAAATTTTTAATACCAACGTTCATAAATTCGAGGTCGCTACACAAACAAACTTACACTTTCCCCTTCTAATCCCTGCATCCTTAGATTCAACATCAAGGATAACAAAACAATGAAAGGATTTTATTAATTGCAGACACTTATAATTTTGGTTTCTGCTGTTGCTGCTACTACTGCTGCTGCTGTTGCTGTTGCTCAATGTCTGAATGCAGAAATATCTCGTTGTCATCAACACGTGTTCAATTCAACAATAAAAGCAGAAGTGCTTCAACTAAGTCGCGAAGAAGCAGTAGAAGACGAAGTAAACAAAGCCTTATAAAAGCAGGATATGCTTGGCCCCGCACACAAACAAACAAACAAACCAAAGCAATGCCATTTGAAATAAGAACGTAACGAGTCACAAGTAAAGGAGTGGAATGGAAAGAAACTGCCAACAATTGAACACACAGAACGTAGTAGTAGTTTGTGAATGTTGTCAGCAACAACTGTAACAACAACAACAATAGCAACAACTATTTATTTACTATTATTTATACCGGAAATACACATTTTGAGTCGCCTGAAAAGGAATGCGGTATTACGGAATGCGCGTTCGCGTACACATTTTCATTTTGAGTGGCTGTAAAGCCAGGATATAAAAGCACTTAAGGACTCTTCCTTTTTGTTCACTCTTCTCTCACTCGTTTAAAAGGCAAAATTATATAAAAAAGAGAAAACAAAACTTGTTAAGAAGACACAGAACTAAAACACAAAACAACAAAACATAAATACTTTAAGAAATTAAATAATAAATCCTTAAGAATTCATAAAGCAATTCAATTTATTACCTCATGGAGTTATAAGGAGTACAAAAAAACTTCTCTCTTTTCCGAAAATTAATGGACCTTAATATACAGAAGCAGTAAGTTTTAATAGCTACTGCAAAGAGACGTGGTAAAAATATTGGATGTCGAAATGATTTTCTTTACTTCTGCGTTTGAAAATTGCAGTCTTTTGTACGGTTGCGAAAGCTGGACGTTGCTGCTCGTGATATAATGAAAAGAAACTACTACTTGTTCTTAATCCTCTTAATTGCAAAAATTTCGGGTCAATATGTATTTGGCTCGCTATTCCTGCCTAGCTGATAAGGCCATGCAGAATGACGTTGAGCAACGCCTGTAGCTGTGTCAAGATGGGAAGGAACCTCTACAAACTTTTTTTCTTCCTTGCGAGGTTTACGACAAGGCACTCCCCCATTATGCGACCTCTTCAACTCTCTTATGGAGTGTATTCTGCGTAAGGCGGAAGTTCACCGCTATTGCATTATTTTCTACAAAAGTCGTCAGTTGTTTGCGTACGCTAACGACATTGACGTCATAGGGCGTAACAAGCGAGATGTTGCTGCTACCTTTAGCTCTATCGAATGAGAGTCTATTAAGGTGGGTTTAATAGATTTGCAGCAACCTCATAGAGACAGGCGACTTTAACTCCAGAGCTGTAGAGTGTGGAATGCAGAATACCGACCCAAGAGGCAGGCGAATTGTGGAGATGGTAGCTCGAACCGGTCTGATCTTCGCGAACGAGGGGAGCGTAGCTACATTTAGACGAATAGGTTGCGAGGGCACTATCCCTAATATAACTATGGTCTCGGAGAGCATGTACCACAGAGTTAGGAGCTGGAAGGTCTTGGAAATACATATATACGGGCGGCAATCACATGTACATATCGTACACCTTTGCTTCGAGGAATAGAGGAGAGGAGGACAATCACACTACAAATATCCGAAGATGGGACGCACGCAAATTGAATGCGAATCGGCTAATCTTAGAAGTTGACAGATTGTGTCACAGAGCTGAACACTCGGACGGCGCGAGGACAAGAGTGGAACAAACCATGCAGATAATAAGACGCGGATGTAAAAAGGCAATGTCCTTGGTGAGACCCCTGAATATCAGAAAGAAGGCAGTGTACTGGTGGGATGACAAAATCGCAGCACTCAGGCGAGAGTGCCAACAGATGCTACTATGACCTGAATAAGCGATTGAGTAGTAGAGAGCTCTCTCGTATGACAAAACTAATACTCTACACAACGCTCGTCATCCTCGTGTTCTTTTAAGGTGCAGAGGTATGGACACTATTAAGCATTAAGCAGTGTTGCAGTAGCCAGTAGTAAGATCTTCGGTCCAGTGCGAGTTGGCGATGATTATCGCATTCGAGCCAACAATGAGCGTTAAGAGCACTTCAAAGCTATGGATGTTGTGTAGGGCCTTAACATTCAGTGCTGTCTCGGCCCTGTCATTCATATGTGTGAGGATGCTCCGACGTCTAAGGCGGAAGAATCATGGAAGTCCTGTCATCGTATATTAGTATAAAAAGAGGCGAAGAAGCAGAGCTGCCTAGAAGGATGTGTTAAGACGTTCATCAAGTTTTCAATGGCCAATTAAGCAAGTAAGTGGGTAAGTATGTACATATTAGGAAAGAATTTAAGCTTAAAAGATCCTGTATTACAAATCTTATAAAATCGGGACTTTCTTAATTAGATTTGCTTCGTCATAACACTGATGAATTTTCCAGAGAAAAAAACTTTTTTTTTTAAAACCCGTTATTACTGACTCAGGTAACCGGATAAAATTTACATCGTTGTGACTCATAACTATTACAATAAAAGCTTGAACCTGATGTCAAATATCAGACTTCATTCGAAGAATCGAGCAGGTAGTTCTTATTGTCAGTACCAGTACCAGAAAACTGGGTTTTCCAAAGTTATTATAATTATAAGTGGCTGTATTTAAGCGATAAAACCTTTGGAAAAGGGTTCTCTCTGACTACAAGAACTACCTGCTCACTAGCACGATACCTAAACTGGCAGTAAGAACTCCTTGATCGCCAAAGAGGTACCTGTAACTCGCAATAAGAACTACCTGCTCGCGACTACGAACCTTTTTTTACGTATAAATACCCCCCACAAAGTGTTAATTTCCAAACAGTTATTTTTAACTTCTGCACGCTACACACACAACACAGCGGAAATATTTTAAAGAAAACATGGCTCTGGTTAGCACCGATATGTTTACAGCCAAAGATTTGAAACTCTTTATCCAGAGTGTTGAAGATATTACACGCCTCGAAGATTTTCGGAAGCAGTGCCAGCAAAGACATCGTGCTTTATATTTGATAAAAACTTTACGATATTTGGATCAAACATATGCCGTTGGCAGTAGCTGTAGACTGCCGTCTAACGATAGACCCGTAGAAATGCAACAATTTGAGATTTTAGAAGAAAAGCCTATTGGGCTGCACATGCTGCCAAATAATTGTGATGGACTCAAGCGTAGCTCAAGTTTCGAAGTTAAACTAAGAGAAGTAGAGGAATTGGAAGAAGAAAAACAAGATGTTACTTTGCTTATACCATGTAACCAAGCGTGCTCAAAGAAATTAGCTGACAAATCTAAAGAAGTTCAATCCAGCCATGGAAAAAAGCGGAGGGAAAAATTTAAACTCGCTATGTATCTGCGGGCCTTGGTGTTCAAGCATTATAAGAGAGGTTTTGCTAATGCTTTGCTTTAGAAATGCGTGCTGAAAATTGATTCTTAAATCATATTAACTGAGGTTATATCATATGGAATGGAATTACTAAATTGGATTTAAGTGTGCCATAAAATACTGGACGAACGTGTATAAGGCTTGATGGAAGTCAACTGCCTGATTGCAGCACGAAATAATTTTAGTTTTAAGCAAAATGAATTAATATCATGAGAATTACTGTTTATGTAATAAGAAAACAATGAAAAAAGTATTTAAAAATTATATTCGAAGTGAATATTATTGTTTCCAAAAATTTCTTTTCTTGAGCACCTAAGTCCAAAACCCATTATTGGATATAGAAAGACTTTTCCCACTGAGAAAAGCTTTTTTAAATTTTATTGTAGAACCATTGGGTTACATAGAGACCTTGTAGGACCTAAGTATGCGGTGCCCATTGAGGCGACTTTGTTTCCTATAAGTTAAGTCGTAAAGAAATTAGTTTTTAGGTCTGAACCTACTTTTCCTCAAGACAGCGCAGCCTAACATTCTCCTAGTAGGCGTTGGACGATTTAGTTCTCAGTTGACTTCCTAGAAAATTTATTTACCCTGAGATTGACGCCTCCAAATATTTGTAATTTAAAAACCATGACAAACATTTATTCGCCTGAGCCAACTAGTCTCATGCATAATTGTGAGAATCTTCCATACACTCGTATACACTGACTCAACTTTAGTGTAGAAAATATGACGACATCATTGAAATGCAGCCATTTTGTCTATTCCCATAAAAAGAAATCAGGAATAAATGTAAAAACTTTCCTGATTATATCAAAAGTATAGTTATCGGCCATATTTTGGATCCAATAAGCTGCAAGTCCCTACTTGTCGACAACATCTGCATCGTTTTGCCCTCATTTACTGCCACATTCAGAGCTCTGTTAACTTACTTGGTTTGCGTCTGGGGAGATAGATTTTAAAATCTATCTTTACACACATACACAAATGGACACTTTTGTGGAAAATAGTCCCACTGCGGTGCACTCCCGCCTTCCGGAGAATACTCTCCATGTGGATATCGCCTTGTCTGAAATCTCGCACGATAGCATTCCGAATTCATTCCGAAGTTGATCGAGCTGCAGGAGTTTTTGTTAACGTAATTCTACATAACCTTATCAGCTTAACAGAAATAGCGAGCCAAATACTTATTGAATCTACACTCATGGAGCAATTAAGAGGATTAAGAGCAAGTAAACGATATAGAAATTGCCGTAGTCTAACAGGTAGTAGAATGAGAGACCTGGGTTCAAACCCCAGGTCAGACATCTCCAACAAAACGAAGTATGACAAAATATTTCTTCGGCTACTAACTCTCAGCAGATTTTTGGAAAAACCTCTGAGAGTTAATAAAATTGCCATGAAAAGTTTCTCAGGAATCTATCCTTCGGAGTCGACTAACTAACACACACGACATAGATGATGTGAAACGATAGGTTGTAATCCTGACTGAAGGGAATGTAATGACCGGTTATGTATGTATGTAAGAGGGCATACATATGCAGTTCAGCATAATCTTGGAATTTTTTTCATATTAGCTGCGTTGCTAATATACATATGTATGTCATCAGCATAATCAAGACACTTCATTCGATTTGTTAACATATCTCAACATTCTTCTCAAATCTAATGTGGCCTCTAATGGAAATTAATTTCCCCTTTTGTGGTATTTATTAGACGTTAATAGCGTTGTGTTCGTTTATTTTGCCATACAAAATAATTTTATGGCCCCTACTATGATGTCGTTTATAGCCAAAAACAAATTTCACACTCGGTATTAAGGATTCATAAAAATTTTGTTTATTACAAGACAATGTAACAACGTTTACAACCAAAAATGCAGAGATGGATGCTGTTTTGAATATGGCAAGTGTTGTTTAATGACTCAAAGGGAAATTTATGACGAGAAGATCATCAGAAATGTTAAGCCAAAGCCATCATAATTTGTTAACAGAAAAATCTTAAGAAATTTTAATGTAGCTTGATTTCAATGAAACAACATGAGTGCTTCTCTGACTGTCTGTTTGGCTGTGTGTCTGTGTGTCTGTCTCTCTGAGTCTCCTCTTTTCGAGCATGTTGTGCATCTATTTAGCCTGTTAAAATACATTTTGACAGTTAATAAACCAGTATTGGCGGCAATATTAATGATGAGGCCAAGTTGTTGCATGCTCACCAACATGGCAACATGAGTAACCAATACTATAGCATCCAATCTGTGTATGTGTGTGTTTGTGTATCTTTTGTATAAATCTTGAGCCCGTTTAAAAAATCATCGTTTGTTCCTACATTTATTGGTTGGTTGGTTGGCTTGGTGTCTGGCTGGCTAGCTTGCTGGCAGACTGGCTGATCGGTTGGTTGGCTTGGTTGCTTGGTTATCATCAATTTGGTATCTTTTGCATTTTAAAGCGTTTATAATTATTGTATTTTACGTTTTTATTATGGCTGTTTAAAGTCACACTCACTTAAAAACACTTGAGTTGGCATTTCCTTGCATAAAAAATCTCGTTTTTATATGCAAAAACCAAGTGAGAACGTAACGTGTAATGAAAAGTGTATGAATTGGCAGATAAACGCAAAGCGATAATTTTAATACAATTAGTACGAGTAGTAAGATGTCGCATCAAAGGATACATAAATTTATGTATGAATGCCCAGCCATCCTGTGTGCCGAAGTCTATGCAACATATTGGCTAGTGTCACATGATTTTATGATGCTTTAGTGCAAGAATCATGTTTAACAAGTATTTGCTGCAGATGCTAATAAAACAGCCAATTGAATAGCCAAATTGGCGATTTGAATCGCTGTGTAAATGCTTCATTTCGAAAATTGTGTATGTTTCTTTAGCGTAAAAGCTAAGCGCATAATCATGTCATAATGTCTAGAAGCAAATTAAATATGTTTTTATGTAAAAATCAAAAGCCTTTTTAGGTTCTAATCCTTAAGCATTACAAGCATATTACAGGCATGATTATTATTGTTGTTTTGGAAGGGTCTTAAATTGTATATAAAAGTCCAGTAATTGAATGTAAAAGCAGGTTTTTAATCCGCCTGGGTAGCAGCATAAGATGAAAGAACTAAGGAAATTAAAAGCTTTTGAGTAGGAATGTTTGTTATCAAATACCATAAAGTTTAATTGGCTTAATTAACTCCAGCCAAATTCAAAGGACAGATAAAACATTGCTTTTTTATCAGGTGAAACATCGAAAGACAAGCCACTCTAATGGCAAGTCTTCTAATGGCAAAACTTTACATATCCTTCTTCCTCTTCTTTTTAATAGGCCTTTAACAACCCGATTAATAGACTTCGTCTTGCCTTAACGCATTCTACCAGGCACCTCCACTTCTTGCGCTCCTCTGCCAGTTGGTCGCACCAATCTATGACAGGGATTTCCCGATTTGATTTTTCTAACGCAAACAAGGTTGTCTTCTTCGCCAACTTCTGGAAATCCCAGCATAAAATAGCTGTCTAGCAGGAGCATCCTC
Source organism: Sarcophaga rosellei (assembly GCA_930367235.1). NCBI lineage: Eukaryota > Metazoa > Arthropoda > Insecta > Diptera > Sarcophagidae > Sarcophaga > Sarcophaga rosellei. The sequence continues at coordinate 79,941,989 of OV884021.1, forward strand.
TACCATTCGAATGACATGGCCGACCCAACGCTGCAAATCGTCCATCCACATATACATACCCTATACAACTGTGGTGTCAACAAAAATATTTAATGTACGCACCAAGACCAGACAAAAGCCTAGAATAGGTGGATGACTTTATCTTCATGATTGCGTTGAAGCCTCTTCTTAAATTGAGAAGCGGCTGTTCCTAACCGTCTTATTCAATGTTTCCATCTCTTGTTTCAGCCAACGAAGACTATTTGTAATAAGACCCTATGGATTCTTTTCACAACATACCAATGCAGATGTAATTAGAAGTGTTGCATCATCACAGACAATCATATCGCCGCAGTATTCTTCAAAGCGGTAAGCCTATGTACTGACATTATTCTATCACGATTTTATCGCGACTTACATACTCATACATACATACGTACATAATTGGTCACTACAACCTTTCAGCCAGTATTACGATCTAGCTTCTCACACCAAACGTGTTGTGTAGGTCAATTTTATATTCGAACGGGGGAGCTACAGTGTGAAGTCGAATCCGAACGACAGATTTTTGAGAAGCTTTCCATGGCAAATTTTACTTACACACAGAGTTTTTGCAAGAAATCTGCAGAGAGGAAGTTATAAAGTATACAGGCTTTCAATATCGAATGGGCGATCGATCGGTTTAAATTTGAACCATTTCGAATCTGGCAATACTTATGTCATCCTATTCTGTCACAAAAATTCAGTATATTATCACCACTGAACGTAATGAATATATTTACACTTGAACAACGTTGGGTTTTACTGGGCCAAGTAGAAACTCCGTTATGTTGTCGATTTTGCTAATAAAAATCATCTTTCCGGATGAAGCTCATTTTCATCTTGGTGAGTACGTTAATAAGCAAAATTGCCGTCTTTGGAGCTCAGAATCCTTACAGAACCATTAAGAGTGTAGCGGATGCATCATTGGACAATATTTCTTTGAAAAAAAAGACCGCCAAAAAGCTGCCATTTGACACCGTTGGATTAATTTCTGTGGGGCCCGTTACAGAAAAGTATTATGCCGACAAGCCAGAAATAATTGAGCATTTGAAGGCCAACATTCGTAATGCCATTGCCGAGACACACTTGAAAAAGTGCATGAAAATTGATCCGATCGACGGAGGTACTGGGAAGCCACCCACGGCAGCCATATGAATGAAATAATATTCCATTTCTAAGCGGAAGGATTGTACTTTACTACATAAAATTAAATTTTGCAAAATTTCAAACCCTTTTTATTTCATTTTTAAATTTAAACTTTTAAATGACCCACGCTTTATAAAACAGATTTGAATAAAATTTCTTTAAACTATCGCTACGCCTTTTTATATTTATTTATTCTAAGAAAGTGTTTATTAACATGATAAATAGGCCTGCCATTTAAAAAAAATAATATTTTCTTTGACAATATTTTCCAATAAAAAAAAAACCCCGGCCTTCTGTTTAAATTTTGTACGTGATATAAATGCCAATGACATTGGAATTACAGAACAAACGGGTTTCTAAGCCTATAAAGGAAGAAAAAAAGAAGAAAAAAAATTGAATATCCTTCTACAATATTTAGCCAATTAAGGTCAAGAGCATGTCTAGAGCATTAAGGCATAATCAATCATTAATTAATAAATCAATTGCAATACACGACAAATATCACAACATATACATACATACATATACCAGCATTGAAATCCTTTGTAAAGAATTATAAAACGAACATTAGACCATGCATGGGTATCATTGAGTCCAGCCCCAGTCTCAAACTCAAACTTAGTCTCAGTCTCAATCATTTGCATGGTTTTGTTTTCGCTGCTGTTGTTGATTGTTTCGTACATAGAAAAACTAGTTCAGTCAACAACTGCTCAATTTATGAGAGGGTATGACTGGGCTTTACAAATTATTTTTAATCAACCGGAGACAAACCGAACAGTTTTTCTCTTCCAATAGTTTTTTTGTTGTAGTTTTTAAAGGTTTTTTAAAATTTATGACATATTCTACCGGAGGCTATGCAAAAAATGAAAATGAAAAAGAAAAAATCTTTAAATGAACTGCTTAGGAATGAAAAAAAAAAGGATGAAAAGAATCTACACCAACAGAGATGCAAATTTTGTGGCAAGATTGACAAAAAAAAGTTCAGTCCAGAATAGAGAGGAGGAATACAGTAGTGGAAGCATTAAGAAAAAACCGATGAAGATGATGGCAAGCTATTAAACAATATTTAAACTCTCTGAATGAATACAAATGAATGAGCATGCAAGCATGAGCTCATGAAGCCGTAGTAGAAGACGTTGACTGAGTAACACAATTAAAATGTTAATTTGCTGCTGCAAGTCATATTTGCTACAATCTTGTATGGAACAAGTTGTTCCTTTCATAAAATAGTACATGATATACGAGAGTACGTATACGTAGTACATAGAGAACTGGTTCATCTATTTTAGTAGCCCAAAATGCTACAAAGGATGTATGGTGGATTGAAAGCAAAAAACAAAATTTGCATGAATATGCTTCCTTTGGCAATTATAAGATGCCAGCAATTTATTTTTAAAGCGGCAATATTTGAATTATTGCTGGCAGTTTTAGAAAACAGTGGGGATTTATTGCTGAAATTATAAATCGAAAGAAAATAAAATCACAATGAAGGACACTCTTCAGTCATTACTGACTGGGCTTGACGCATTTCAAAGCAATTGTTTGGCAGGATATATTTGAAGGCGTAGCTAGATGACCGACAATACAACGTAGGTTTTGAACAACCTGTAGTTCACTGCTGTGGAGGCAAAATTGGAATACAGTCAACCACTCTCTTAACTAAGAAATCAACACAAAGAAATCGTCCAATGTTAGACAGCATCTTTGTGGATCTTTAGAACTCAAATGGGGCCGTAGTCTGGCAGGTATTGTATTGGCTTATTAGGAGTGAGGCCACGGTTCAAATCCCAGTTCAGACGTTTCAAACAAAACAAAACACGCAAAAATATTTCTGCGGCGACTTCCTCTAGCAGATTTCCGGAAAAATTCTGAGAATGAATAAAATGGCTATGAAAAGTTTCTCAAAAAATCTGTCGCTCGGAGTCGACAAATGTATAAAATTAACACACACAACATAAATGGTGTGAGAAGCTAGGTTGTAATCCTAACTGAAGGGTTGCAAAGACCTATTATGTACGTATTATGTATGTATGGGGCTGACATTAGAATAGTATAAGACCATCTGGCAATTCATGGCACTGTGTAGGTAAAATTCCGCAGGATCAGAATCATGGTATGGCGTTGAAAGAAATGTCTCACTATTTGAGCTTGTTTAAGGACTTACGAGAACGAAATGGTGGGTTCAGTTCAACCCTGCTGATAGATAAAATAATTACAAAATCTAACACTAAAAACTAATACTCTACAAGACGCTCATCTTCTCTGTACTTCTTTATGGCGCAGAGGCATGGACACTATTCGGCACTGGTGCAGCTGCCTTGGGAGCGTTCGAGAGAAAAGTCCTACGTAAGATCTTCGGTCCAGTGCGAGTTGGCTATGATTGCCGCATTCTATTCAACAATGAGCTGTATGAGCTCCTCAACGATGTAGACGTTGTGCAACGTATTAACATCTAGCAGCTGCGTTGGCTCGGCCGTGTCGTTCAAATGGAGGCGGATGCTCCCGCAGGCCTTTAATCTGGTTGTTAATGGTCAATTAAGTAAGTAAGTAACACTAAAAGAGGTATTGCGGGTTGGGAAAGATTGCCCCAAATGTAAACTATACTCATGCTACACTCTCGCTGTAAAATCCTTTTCATCAATACATACATACTTACTTACATACCATACAAAGTTGGCCATTACAACCATTCAGTCAGTTGTCCGTTACTACCATTCAGGCAGGATTATGACGTAGTTTCTCACGCCACTTATGTTCTGTGTGTCAATTTATACATTAGCTGCGGGACTTACAGTTTAAAGTCGATTCCGAACAGACAGTTTTTTAATTTTCAAAATTTTTGCAAGAAGTCTGTTGGGAGAAAATTGCCGAAGAAATATTTTTTCGTAATTCGTTTTGTAGGACATGTCTGACCTGGGTTTTGAATCGTGGCTTAACAATTAATAAGCTAAGACACTACTTACTAGACTGTGGCGACTAGTTTTAAATATTAACATAATTTTTTTCAAATGATGTACCGGCCACGGGATAATTCTTTTTTACTCAAAGCAGTAGGCGTGGCATATTTAAATTTTGGGAAAAAGGTTGGAGTAGAAACCGTCAAAATAAAATGCTTTTGTTTCGTTCCGTTGGAGGCTTGCTTCTTACTGTTTTGCTATGTTTTAAGTCAATTGCTAAAGTAAGTATTATACTAGCGAACTTCGGATGCAAACGTGACCTGATAATAAACCATCAAACTCGTATAATTGGGTACAACTCGTGTTTGCGAACCTGACCTGATGAATATCAAAAATGTTTGATATTTGACTGGATGATGTAAAAGCAAAACACTTCTCTCATCAGGTCGTGTTTGAAGGCGAAGTTCGTTAGAGTAATACCAACCTGACTTTTTGCCTTTGGCGGAACACTGTGCTACAGATTTATTCTGTGTTGTCACGCGAAGTTCGCTAGTGTAATAGCCGCTTAAGAAAATAATTTTGCTTTAAAATTTTTCCTTTGCCGTAACACTGTGCTACAGATTTATGCTGTTAATAAAAATTCATGAAACGAAAATATTTTATAAACGAAATTGTTTGAAAGCAATTATTATTTGGCTTCTGGTGGCTTTGACGTTATATTCCTATAAATTTCAAAATGATTTATTCAAAAAGCATTTGTCAATCACTGGCCACTCTCTTAATATGGACTATGGTTTGCTAGACATACAACAGTCACAGTCAATAAGATTGGGAGTTAGCCATACGTATGTACGTAGTAAGTCAGTTAGTGGCAAGAGATTTAGAGGGGGTGGGGGGCGGTTGCATATGCATATGAAAATTGGATGAGACCACCAGAGCGGTTTTAAGGAGCTTTAATTTATCATTTCAAAGTTTGATAGAAATTCAAGAAATCAATTTTTTTCTGTTTGTTTGGGTTTGTTTCAACAAGTCTGAAATGATATTTAGGCCGGGTAGTTTAGTGTGCTAAAGCCATTAACAAGTTTTGATAAATTTGTTACAAATATTTTAACGGATTATTTGTCATTCTATGCGCTAGACAAAGTAAAGTAAAAACAAATTAAAGAATAATTAAAATAAGCCAGTTATAGCCAAGTTTCTGTAGATCTTTTGAGGTGAAACAATTTCATGAATTTTTTTCAATTTTTTCCCTCTTGAATGTTATTTTCAACAGCCCACTGGAAAACAAAGTTTGTTTTCAACTCTTTTTTTTTTGTTTCAATTTTTAACGACTTTGTGGCACCAAATTTGCGCGTGGCACTTAATTTAGTTGCTGGACAAGCGAGGCGATCATTTCACAGAAATAATGATCTGGAAAATATTGTTCAGCTTAAAGGAAAAATCCAAATCCACAAGCATTCATTCATTCACCATGGCTGGCTGGAATAAATAAGCGGAGGCCTGAACTTGTTTTTTGGTAAAAACAGAAACGTCATGTTGACTATTTTAACTTTGTAATGGCCACAGGCTTGTAATATTGGTTTGGGTGGGATTTTGGTTCCATTTTTTCTTCGGTTTTTTCTCGTTTTTTATTTTGAACAGCTCGTAAAGATTTTTAAAGATATTTTTACATAAAATGAATGTAAATCTTTGTTCAAATTGATACGACTTTTCATACCAATCATACACACATACTCCAAAGTCCATATAAGAATATACAGACATACTTATATATGCATTCCAAATTCTATCTACCACAGGTAGCCAAAAATCTATTTTAAATCCAGTCAACATGTGTATTTAAAAGATTTCAACAAAGTTTTCTTTAGTTTTTGTTTGTTTGATCATAAAAATATTACGAATATTTGTTTAGAAATTTGGTTATGATAGTGGTTTCAAATGTATTTTGTTTTTGGGGTCACTCCGCTCACTTGCGACTGACACAACAATAATCAATAAAACTTTATTACATTTCTGGCATAATTAACAGTTTATTATGGGCACTATTTGGACCACCTACAATTTTATTTCCAACAAAACATGGCATTATTAAAAGAAGCCTCGAAGTCATCAGCAAAATACCAGTCATTTACAGAGGGTATACACCTGCATGTTATAAAAAAATGCTTAAAATTTAAAACTTCTTTAAAACGTCTGAGCGCTTTTGCTCAGCTTGGTAATCAAAGCAGAGAACACAATCTATTGAAACAACATTCACTGATAGCCTGCATAAATAAATCTCCTCTCAGCAGAGTTCTTGCAGCAACTCTGAGAGTAAATAAAAAATTGCCATGAAAAGTTTCTCAAAAATTTGTCGTTCAGAGTCGATGTTAAACTGTAGGTCCTGCCATTTAAGTATAAAATTAAGGCACACAGCATGAGTGGTTTGAGAAGCTACGCCATAATCTTGACTGAAGGGTTGTAGTGGCCGATTATATATGTATGTATGTATGTATGTATACCTCACACATAACGACATTAATAGGTCCTTCACACGAATAAAAAATGTCGATGATAATGTAATGTAAGGCCCAACGAAATCACTTTTTCTTGGGCAGAAAGACCATAAAACCAAATTTCACTAAGCCTTTGACAGGACGAATCAGTCACATCAAAAGTAATATAAAGATTCCAAAGAAAAGCTCAGGCTTTCAGAGGATTAAAGACCACTTTTTGATGATTTGTTTGGATATATGGTTTGAGTAAATCGACTTCAATTTTTAGAAATTATTTCTAGTGTGGTATTATGGTCGCCAGCCGCTACTATTCTGTTTCACTTCAATGTGTATAATTTTGAGTACACAAATAATATTATGCCGACATGTATGCATGTGTTTGTGAATATAATTGTTAGGATTTACAATTCTTTTTCAATTTTTTTTTTGCTTTTGTACGCCATGTCAAGCAAATTTTTTTTTGCCAAAAATCATCGTCGTATGTTTGGATGGGAAAGTGAAATTGAAAACTTTTTCAATTTAATACGGTTTATTTAGTCGTGATTATTGTAAACGGATTCATATGTTTTAAGCCAAATTAAATTTCATTTTGTTTGATAACTTTATGTGTGAAACTTTACATACATACATACCTGTTTAAAACATTTAAAGAGAATTATCCTTCACAGAAAAGCTTGAGATAATCTTTAAAATAGAATTAAGAAATCAGATTTTTTTGAGGTTTTTTTAAGTATTGTAATGTGGTGATATTTGGAAATTAATACACACATTACAATACGTACATATGTACATACCTAATTGGTCCTTACAACCCTTTAGTCAGGGTTACGACATAGCTTCTCAAACCACTTACGTTGTGTGTGTTAATTTCATATATGACTAGCGCGACCTACAGTTTAAAGTCGACTCTGAATGACATTACATTGGTATCTTGTGCTCTTAAGTTTAACATCACTGTCTAAGCATTAGAGAAAGTGTTTACTTTCCTCTGAATACCCTTAGTTTTTAAGTGTAAACATCCTCTTTTGTTATGAGTGAATGATGCACATCATGTGCTCTTATTCTCTCATATAAATTAATTCAATTTCTACTCCTTTGACAGTCCATCAGTATTAATTTCCGTTTATGTTCACTTTCTTTTGTTTTGCATTGCTCCGGAAATGAGGAACGAAGGATGTATTGTAACACTTTTTTTTATTACAATGTTTCGTTTGTAATGATTCAATTCAATTTGAAAGTTATAACGTTGACCTCTATATTCGTCCAAGGAAGTTACGCTACGAGTATTAGAGTTTAAATTTCTTTTATTTTTTATCAGCAGAAAAATGTATACATAAGTCAACAGCAAGCATACCTGGGTATGCAAACATATTTTATATGGGAATTCATACGTTTCTGCGTACATTTATATTTTGTTTTCATTTCTCTGGTATTTGCTCCAATTTTGAATTGTTTTTATGCATGGATCCTTAAAATAAAGGGAGTTTTAGCAATGCTTAGTACAGTAAATAATTAGAACAGATGGTGAATGGCTTACCCCGCCACAAATTAGAGTTTTTGTCTATGAGTAGCTACAAGATTATATTCCGAAAAGGCTTCAAAAGTTACAAGAAGATAATAGTGATGAAGAAACAATTACATTTCAAGACATTGCAAAGGAAGTCGTTGTAGTCTAGTAGGTATTAAAAAATATTTTTGTTCCGTAACTTAATCTCAGTAGATTTCTGACAAAAACTCTGAGAATTAGTAAAATTGCCATGAAAAGTTTCTCCAAAAATCTGTCGTTCAGAGCCAACTTTAAACTGTAGATCCCGCCTCGCATGTATAAAATCGGTATATACAACATAAGTGGTGTGAGAAGCTAGGTAGCACATCTGTCCGAAGGTTTGTAATAACCAATCATATATGTCTTCCATTGGCATAAGCCATTGATTTTCATTAACAAGTTTCTCAACATCTTATACAGGATATTCCAAACCATCACCATCAGCAGCACCATCAAGTTTTATTTGTTTGTGAACAACTATCATCTGCATAATTCAAAGTCTCTGGTTGTGATGTAAAGGTTAGACGAAAAGCCCGGGTTCGAGCCCCAGGGCAGACATCAAAACGAAAATATGAAAAAAAAAATTCCTCGGCGTCTTCCTCTCAGCGGATTTCTGGCAAAAACTTTGAGAGAAAATAAATCTGCAATGAAAAAAGTTTCTCAAAATCAATCGTTTGGAGTCGACGTTAAACTGTAGGTCCCGCCACTGAAGTATAAAATTAAGGCACACAACACATGAGTGGTGTGAGAAGCTAGGCCGTAATACTGACTGAAGGGTTGTAATGGCAAATTATGTATGCTTGTCGGTGAAACTGCCAATAGCGCAGTGTCCCTTTAGAATTCCTGTTAGAATGCGAACCGTTATCTTGTCGAACTCAAGTAGATCCTTTGTTTTCCTGCTGTCTACAGCTAGATACTGTATAAGTTTTCAAATATAGCAACCAGTTACGTTGGATCACCTACGGTTTGCTGAATTCCATGCTACTTTTTTCAATTTGAAAAAGTATTCTTGTAGAGACGCATATATCCCCTCTATCGTGTCTTCATCAGACATCTCCGATTCCTTCCATGGCAGTTCGTCTGCATTGTGGTTTCTCCCTAAACTATGCCACGCTTCTTAGGCAATTAGTATGATCCGTTTAGTGCCACTTTATCAGTATTGACAGCAATTTGTTTATGGTGTTTAGCAGAATAATTCCTCCACAGTTGTTGATATCTTACAAGTTGCATCTTTATAGTAATTTTTCAATGACTGACTGACTTTTTTTCTAAGTTTCAGGATGATTTGATATAAGGTATCTCGCTTAAAACTGTAGGACCATGGAACGAAAGCGAAATATAATGAAAATCATGTCAGTTAACCTAAAAGTATGCATTAATCCCTGTTATAAATTTAGAATTTCAAAAGGAGCCTGTAGTCATGAGTGTACCAGCAGCTTTTGAAAGTATAGAGGATCGCAAAGTCTTAAGAGACCGTCATGAACTATACGTCCCATTATGATTTACATCCACCAATCAATTATTGAATAACTCCCTTTGAAAATAATAAAAATTAGTCTTAAATTATCGGGAAAAAGTAACTTAAAAAAGCATTGCAACAGCAGCAATAACAAATTAACGTTTTTTTTTCTCATGCCTTTTTCACTAACACTCTCCCCTTGCATGTCTGCAAGATAGAAGAGATAATAGAATGGAAACGTGTATGCAAATTTAAATTTGTACAAATAAAGTGCGGGTGGGTATGTTTTTTCTTTGGTTACCATTGTAACAGTTCAGTTTTCAAAGAAAACGAAAAAAAAAACTTAAATTTGTGGTTGCTTTAGAGAGCCACCACACAATAATAAAATACTCAAGTTTACTGTTATTTATAATTGGGTATTGCTGTGTGTATGCAGAGCAGTACAGAGCACATAGTCTGTCTATACAACAATCATTGACACTCCTGCTGCATACACGTTTTGTATGTATTTGTTTTGATTAAATTCGTTGAGTGTTGTAATAAACTTTTACGTAAATGTGGGTGTTTGTTTACAAGTTGTTACTGGAGTTGGAGATGGAGTAAGAGTGTGTGGTGGTAGCCGTATGCAAGTACTCAAAACAGTTCAAAAATTAACGTACTCATAAGCGATACGTATGTATATGTGTGTGAATATTTATTTCTTTAAAATATATGAAATTGAAATAAAATTTGTTTGTGTAACAGACAGGGAGAGAGGGAGAGTAAAAGAGTTTCAATTAATAATGCCTTAGCATATGTGTTCACTCACATGCATGCATGTATGCATGTAACTTTGTTTATGCGCTTAATATGCATGCATTATCAATCATAATTATGACATTATAACTGTGTCAATAGAGACATTTTTTTGATTCAATGGTGCTGTTGTTGTTGTGGCTGTTGTTGTCGTTTTGTGTGCAGTGGCTCCCAGAGAGCCATTATGGTGGGTTATTGTCTTTGTGTTTCATTTAATAACCAGAGTTTAATCAATTTTCTTCCTTCCCCTTTCTCTTTCAGGTTTTTGTTTTTGTTTTTCTCCTTTCACAAATCGTTAAATTTGACTTTAATTGAGCATTCGAATGATTAAAATTAAACAGATTTCACGTGAAACCAGCTACAGTCACAAGCGTAAAAATGTTTTACGTTGGAGGTATTTTTAAAAGAAAGAAATAAAGAAAATCACCATAACGATAGAACAGAACACGACCGAAACTCGGGAGAAATATTGGAAAATGTTTCGTTTTACCAAGAGTCTACGAAAGAGATAATAACGACCGACTTGATCGTGGATGTCGATACATAAGATACATAAGATAATTGGTAATTACAACCCTTCAGTCAGGATTACGACCGAGCTTCTCACACCAATTATGTTGTGTGTACACACTACTTACTATACTACGGCGAGTTTGACCTCAAACTAATTATCGATGATGTAAACCAAGTATACTATATGTCCTCTGTGTCGGTCCCAAACCAAAGAAAGTTTCTGCCTATACAGCTATGCCGTATAGCCACAAGGATTTATTAAATAGGGTCTTCTTTAAGTGCTTATTATCTTTAATTTTAAATAAAACAAATCAAAGTTTGAAAGACTTGTCGAAGCCACAACCACTTTAATTGGAGCTCATCCAAAACCCCCAATATTTCATGATTCTGGCGCATAAATCAAACTGAATTTTATTGATAGCAATGCTCATTGTGGTTTATGGTTTATTCGCATACAACTGTTATTAACTCCACAAGAAAAGGTCTAACGTGGGGGAATCGTCCGAAATGCCCGGTGGGATGACCATGTCCTCGAATTGTTCGTGCAGAATATCGAATAAGACAGAAGAGGTGTGGGACGTATTACCGTTTATGCCATTAGTGTCCAAATCATCCAATTCAAATGTACAGAAGTTGATAATAATCGACCTTTAGTGTTCGCCATTCACAGTGATGGCCAGAAGTTCTCAAAGAGTTATGGATAGATAAAGCCGACGGCCATAAGACCACGTCGAACAGTGATTTCATTGGGATGCTTTGGGTGCTCTTGAATCTAATGTGAATTGGGCTCGTTCCAAATTCAACATGGCCATTCACGCAACATTGCTGAAAATGATTTTTCGTTGAGAATTAGGTTCAGTACCCAATCCATTCAGGGACTGCACGTCGTTGTTTATTGTCATCCATGGTGAGTCTATTCGCACGCCTTCCAGTGGGTTGCGAATATTGGCTATGGATGAGCAGGCGATTTTAGAAATGAGGACAATCAGTCCATCAAACCCTAACGAAATAGAACATGTTCTTGTGTTAATAACGAATTTGTGGATCGCTGTCAAATGACCGTAGAATATTTTGTTTAGTTTAAGTGAGGCATTCGAAACATTTATCTCCTGTAACACGTCCACAATATTTAACTCTGTGCCAATTATTCTCAGTTCATCAAAAAATGGATATCTCTGTGTCTTGGAACCCATATAAACCGGAAATTACGTCTTTTAAGGACTAGGTTGATATATCCTTATGGTAAGCAACCCCTATAAGAGTTATCTGTAAATGACCAAAAATTAGCCCTGGTTCTCATGGAAAAGGTGGTAACGTTCATAAGGGAGTCAGTCAAGTAGTCTGGCTATCTGGGATTTTCAGAGAATATCTCTTCACCCAACCATCATTGAGCCGCTTTTACTAAAAAACATTGCCGTCAAACCAAATGTTTGTAAGACTTCTTAGTGTTTAAGAATTACGATACTACAGGTTTGGGTAGGAATTAACTGCCTTGAGCCTTGAACCCCACTATTGAGGTACACTGCAGTTCTAATTTCCACATAACTTTATTCCCGAGAACGAATTACAGGACTTGTGAACGAATTTTTAGGTCAACAGTCTCCTGATTAGAGCCCTCGTGCTAACTGGGAGTAAAGAATTTTTAGTTTCTAAGGCTTTTAAGATTCGAAAATTTATTGACAGATAAATGACAGTTAAATCGTTGTAGTGTACCATGCAAACCGTGTATATTTTCTCACTGGATTTCTCTTCTTTCTTTTTTTGCATTGTTTTTGTAGAGTTTTGTTTGACAACAAAAATTTGTTTACAAACAACAAATTTTATGTCATACAAATACATACACACATACATACACTTACAAAATATGTCTCTATTACTCTTCTAAAATAATAAAAAGAAAGCATTTCAACTCTCTTTTTACCCCCATAAAAAAGGAAAACAAGCAACTACGCTGAGTGGCTCTCTATTCCAGCAGTTTTTCATTTCTCTCTGTGGGAACTGGGAGCAATGAATTCGCCTTAAATCATCTAGAAGCTAAGAGAGAGTTTTAAATTAGAAAACACAGAGCAAAAGAGAACAAAGAGAGAGAGTAGGAAACATTTGGAGCTGACTTAAGTTAACAACAACACCTGCAAAGGAGGCAACAACGCTTAAAACCCACTTCAATGAAGCGAAACTCGCTTAAACTTCTTTTCAATGGAATTTTAACTGTCAGTTTGTTTTCAATAGCTCTGGCATAAGGATGATTGCATAGGTACATACATAAGGTGGCCGTTTTTCGTCTTTTCGCTTTTAGTGGGTATCTTTCGATTTGGCATGGATGGTTGCTGCCTGTATGGGCTGTATTGATTACATGTTGTATGGACTTTGAAGTTTATGTTGGCTATATATGGAGGTGTTTTGTTGTTGTTGTTTTTGGTTTAATTTTCCTTTAGAAAAAAAAGGAAAAAGAAAATACAGATACAAAGATATTTTGCCAAAGATAAGAAAACAGACGCGTGCCTGTGGGATGGTTTGTTTAGGCTGCAACGTTTGGCTTACTCAAGACGGAAAATCGGATTTAAAGACAAGCAAACAAACAACCAAACTGCCGCCTTTAAGTGTTGGCTAAAAAGTGGTGGCTTAAACAGGCGTTAAGTAGGCTTATATGATACAGATGATCATATGCTTTGCTTGCTTGCTTGCTGGCTAATGGCTGGAGAAGAGGAGTGTTTTCGTTTTTAAGGAAGAAAGTTTTGATTTTTTTTTTTGAAAATCTTTTGGTTAATTAAACGCCTCTAACCAAACAGCAGACTTAATTACTCATGCAAATTATGTTTAAACCGGTGTTGTGTTATTGTTGCTGTGTGTGTTTTTTAGCGGGTTTTTTGTTTATCACATACTTCTGCGTTTAATTAATCATTTTGACCTTTCCATTCGATTGCATATTTTATGTCTGTCTGTCTGTCTGTCTCTCTATCTTCATTCATTGTTTGGCTGTCTGGCTTCTATGTTTCGTAAAAAGTTTCCTTTTGTGCCCGCGTATATGGTTTTTTAATGGCGCAAAGGGGTTAAAATTTTATTTTGGGGTTGTTTTGCTTGATTGCCTGATTGTGATGTTTTGTTGTTGATAGCGCCAGCAAATGTTTAAATATGACTCTCTATAACTCTATAACATTAACGTGTTGTAAACAGGCAGTGTGGTTAAGACATTAGAAAAAATAAACGCTTAAAATAATATGAACATAACATACAACCCTTTAGTCAGGACTACAACCTAGCTTCTTACACCACTTATGCTGCTTTAATTTGGTACATTAGTGGCGTGGTCCACAGTTTAAAGTTATTGCCAGAGATGTGCTGAGAGGAAGCAGCCTAAGAAATATTTGTTCACATTTCGTTTTGTTCGTTATGTCTGACCTGGGGAATGAAACGCTAGCTCACGACTACATAGGAATAAAATCATTGCAAGAAAAAAGACCTGAAGATCCAGTTTGTTCGAAAATACTGAAAGCCTTAAATTTTGAAAGATTTATAGCTAACTGTTGGGTCACATGAAAAGAACTTGCTGGTCTCGGTAATATTTTGAATGATTTCCTTGGTTGAAATTGATTTTAATCCGTGACATAATTCCATAACTGCAGGACCTCTATGATTACATCAACCACTCCTCGGTTGGCCACTAAAAGACTTTCGAATATCTTCAGATGGTGGCGTAGTAAAAAGATCAAAGTATTTGAACAATCCATTCTGAAAACGTCTGGACATACTAGAGAAGTATACTCTCACAAACGAATATGTTTGGAAGATCAATGCCTCTTCTTGAGCTAACACGAGTATAAATGGTGATTACATACTTAAAGTCCTCGAAATATGGGAAAAAAGCAGTGTTGCATATTCAAAGAAGACATCAAAACCAAGTGTTGTCTTCGCTATCCCCATTACAGAGCCAGCATAATGTGCTTGAAACGATGCTTATTCTAGAACTAGTAGCCTTTGAGTCTATTACACCCGTTGAAATACGGTTTGTACTCCTTAGACTAATTTTCCTTAGTCTGCTGCATAACTTAAATCTCTTCTCATTGTAATTATCCAGCAAAAGCTTCGATTGTCGCAAATCCGATTGAGGTTTGCCTCTCTTTATCATTTCATACTCTTCCAAAAGCCCTTTTTCTACTCCAGAGAAAACATTCTTGCAAGCTCATCTACTCCTCATTGCCGAAGACTTCTATGACGGTGAGTCCCCCCCCCCCCCCCATCTATTCATCTTTCCTTTCTCAGAGCGGACTCTTTCAAAATCCCTCTTTTTACTTCACAGAAAGCATTCGACTTCATCTCCTTGCAAACTAATCTACCTTCTCATTGCCGGCAACTTCTACGTGAATGGACATTCAGTTCTGCCAGCTGATTCAGTTTTACATTCTGAGTGCGTTAAAGGCAATCGGACTGTCAGTTAAAATAGCCTACATCCAGTCCTCTGTACTTCCTGTGAAGGTTGAAATAAGCATGTCTTTAGATGATGTAAACTTTCGCTGGAAATCAACTCGAAGTCTTCCAATTTTCCCTGAATATTTGACTCTGGTGGTGTATCATTCCATATCCTTGGCCCATCAGTATGCCGTAGAATGGTTTCTCTCTTAAAAGAGTATGTGTCAGCCAAATTATTAGATTATTATGTTAGACTTGTCTACGGTTAACCTAACCATAGCCTACATGGTTCTGGTCTGTACTATCACTGCCTAGTTCTTGTCTTCACTACCTATCAATCAAATATAGCTCACAGGATCATTGAAAGACATGCTGGTTATACCAACACAAGCCCGTTTCTGTAATTTAAAGCGTTTTTCACACTTAAAAACTAAAAATCATATTCCATATGAATAACGCGAGTTTGGCTACATTGCCAATTATATATGTGGCATGCAACGAGCGATGGTAGAGAAATAATAACAATAACTTGACTTTTAATGTTTATATTTTTTATTATGATTTTTATACAAACATTTCTCGTTGCGCTATTGTTGTTGTAGTACAAATTTATTAGTGAAGGTAGTAGAGGAGTATCTGTGCGGTGCGGCAACATACCGACGTCATTATACTTTTCTTCATGTGCACCGTCATCAACGGCATTATAATGGAACTTAAGTTTTATAAATTGACAGAAGAGCTTAAAATTTTTTGAAATTTTAAAGAACGCAACGGAAGACTGTTACAAAAAAAAGACGAAAATTAACAGAACAAAAGGGGGTTGAAAATAGAAATTGAAGGCACGGCAAAACGAAAGAGAAGAAAAAAGAGGAATTTCAAACACAAATGATAACAAAGGAAATACGATAGAGTTGGTAAGAAATTTCTAAAAAGAAATAAACAATTTTTTTTGCCTGTTAAAAACCACAAAAGTATGCAATGGTATTGTTAACATAAAGAATTAATTTTTTCAATACATTTTTTTTTAACTATTTCAAGGAAAAATGGAAATATCAATTAGTTTTGTTGTTATTAAATTAATTTACCAAATAATTAAAAATTTATATTAAAAAATTCCATATAAATATCCTATGCGCCTTAAAGTATACTTCATTCGAATAATGAAAATATTATTTATCAATTTGACTTTTACTGTTTATTGTCATACATTGATTTTCATTTATTTTTAACATAATTTACCATAAAATTGCTTCATAAATAATTCATAAACAACCAGCCAGTCATCTCCTCAAGGAGTTCAATAAACAAATTGACCCAATTTGAAAATTGATAAAGGCTTTAACTACTGTTATGGGTTTTAATGATTGTTTTTCGCCCCCATGCCATGCTATGAATAGTTTAGTTTCTGTTATTGTTTAGTAATAATTTAAATTCATTGAATATTTATGAAAAATCAAACATAGTTCATCATCATTACAGTGAAACCTTCTAGTTTAGGGTTTATTTTACAGTTTGATGGCTCTCATTGAGTTAATTTACTTTTAGTTTTTACTGTACTTGCTTAATATGTTTAGTTGTATCATTAGGAATTCATAAATCAATTTGTATTGACATTCGTCTAAGTCATCTTGGCTTTGAGTGGCCAAAAGTTTGTTGGTTGGTTGTTTTTTTTTTGGTACATAGTTTGGCTAATTACAAAATGAATGAAAGAGCAAATAATGCTTGTTCTCTAAACGAGGGTGCTCACAAAATTAGCCGAACGAACGTAACCTTCATAAACAAAGGCTGTCTTATAAAACATTCTCGCTTCAGAAATTCTCTTGTAGGCAACACGAAGTCTCTGAAGTCCATTAGATAGTGTGTTGGCTTATTAGATTAGAGCCCATGGTTCAAACCCCAGTTCTGATATCTCAAAACAAGCGGAAAATTAAAAAAAAATCTTCTTTCGGTGGCTTCTCTCAGTAGTTTTTGTTTTTGGCAAAAGCTTGGCAAAAGAATAATTGCAATCACCACGAAATGTTGTTCAAATCTATCGTTCGGAGTCGGCATCAGAAGATAGGTTGTAATCCCGACTAAAGGTTGTTATCCTGACTATGCCTAAAACCCAACATTATCCTGAAATGGCTTGTGCAAGGCATTGTGCCTAAACTCTGCCAGGAATCAAGGATAATGGAAGAAGATTTTATTATTAAAGGCTCTGCTTCTTCATCTACGACAATGTTATATAGGGTTACGGCAATTTAAATGAAACAATGCAAACTACCCAGAGGAACACAGGTGAGGTCAACCAATAGAAGTGTTCACGACAGAAGCACTTAAGAATGTCTCAAAATGGTATTCGATAATCATCTGTTAATGGTATGTTAGTAAACTCAAATGATAAACCTTCCCAAAAGTACTTATTAGTGGACAATTAGGCGCCATTTCCTTGTTAAGTTAACTAATTTTGTTACCTCCCTCGTCGATGCTATTGAAGAAGATAAATTATTTTGTATGTATAATTAAATATTTTTGCACAAAATCGTAATAAATAATGATTTTACATTAACTTAATGAAAGTTTAGCTACTAATAGCATCATTACTATTGATTCTTAAAAAGCCCTAAAATATTCCATAATTATTTGCCATTAACCAATAGCAACTAAAAGTATGCTTTGAATTTTTTCAAGTTTTCTAATAAATTAAAATCAAAAAAGTATGCAAAGAAACTTTTCTTTAAAAAATCTTTTAAAGTAAATTTCTTTTAAAGTGATGCTCAGAAATGGATTTCTTGTGTAGAGCATAACTTCTTTGAAACATCTAAAAGAAATGAAAAAATAATTAAGAAATGAAGCCTTTGAAAATCTGTTTCAATAGAAAAGTGGCAAAAAAAATGTTTTTTTTTATTTTTGCTTTTTTAATATAAAAAATGTGAATTTATTTTAAGAAGGAGTAAAAAAACTTTATTAATTAACGCTTAAAGTCTTACAAAATCAATTTAATTTTAAAAGTATGATCATAAAATTGAGAAGGAATTAAGGAAAGAAGGAAAAAAATCGATTTAATCTCTATTCTTTATTTCTTAATATTATTTATTTATTAATTTCAATGCAGTTACCGAAATGACTCGTAGAAATCTCGAAAGAGTACCTCTTTCTCCTTATCACACTATCAACATATTGGATCTGCAGTGACTTAGAAAACCATTTACTGTCATCACTCTACTTGCATAGTCTCTTACTTACTTACTTAATTGGCGATTAACACCCCGATTAACGAATTTCGGATGCCTTAACACATTCTTCCAGGCGCCTCTGCATCCTGCGCGCGTACGCCAATTGGTCACACCAATCTTTAGCAGAGTTTCCTCGATTTGCTCGTCCTCTTCGCGGACTTCCGCAAATTCCCGTATCTAATACCCGTCTCGCTGGAGCAGCATTCTCCTCCATTCGAACAACATGGCAGAGCCAGCGCAACCGATGGTTGTTAATGCACTGCACAATGTCCATGTCGTTGAGTAGGACGTACAGCTGACTGTTGCATCCAATACTACGCATGACCCTACTTGTCAATAACTTAATTTTCGTTTTAAGCAAGCACCTGGACGCTTTTTTGAAAAATAGTGTCATTGCGATGCACTCCCGCCATTCGCAAAATACTCTCCCTGAGGAAGTTGAAGAGGTTACATTATAATATTATAAGTTTAGGCTGATTTAAATCTTTTTCCAATTGAGATGTGTCTTCTCCTCTCATTTTTTTTCTCCATTCTCATCTCATTTAACTTCTCCACAAAAAGTTTAAGACTCCACCAAAGACGTGGAAACACCTTTCTCTGCAACCTCATGGCTGCCAAATATTATTGCTTTGTTCCACCTTCTGTATTTCCTTCGGTGTTAAATTTGGCATGTCTTAAATTGAGTATGAGAGAGGTTTCTGCTCTCTCAATTGCCTATTGGGACCATAGTAGCAACTTTTGGCAAGAGTGATCTTACGCTTGTCTTCCAGACTGACATCATTTTTGGTGGTAACAGCGGAGCCAAGATAAACAAATTCGTTGACTATAGAACGTACAGTTATCGGCCGTAATCTGGGATCACGTAATATGCTGTACTCTCTTTTAAAAGTTGACAATGATAACGAAATGTTTTCTATTGAAAGATGGAAAATTTAGAAATGGTGCCTGTTTGCAGTTTCTGAGGGGACTAGTGCTAGTGAAAGACCGTTTCTGTATAGAATTGCGCTGGTGAACCTAAACTTGTAAACTTCAAACCAAACATATCAAATATTTCTTCCATTCCTTAGCAATCTAATCTCATCTAATGATTATTTACCATACGGCATATCGAATAATTATCGAATTTTTTTTAGAGAAGAGAATTCTTTGAAAATTTTCAAGATTTTCTGTCGATTTCTGAGGAATTTCTTACACTAAAAATCATACCAATCTTAGCTACAGTAGCTCAACAATTTTCTTTTAATTCATTGTTGTTGTTGATGTTGTTGTTAGTTTTGTTGTTTGTTGTTAGAAAAAATTTTTCTACAAATTATCGCCTTTTTGGAAATCATTATCAATCATCCATCATTTTCATATGTTGTGGTCTGTTTTTTCTTCTCTGTTGCTGTTGCTGTTTTTGTTGTTGCAAAAAGTAATATTGCTGTTGTTGTTGTTGGAGCTATTGGTGTTTAAAGTTGTTGTTTTTTTTCCTGCTAGTGTGGCTTTTACTAACTAATTTGGCAAATCGTTAACAACAACCAGCCAAAACTATGAAAAAAGGCAATTTAACAGTAGCAGAAACAGCAATTTTTAAATATTTTACCAGCATTTTCTAATACTCATATCCATTCCATGCCATGCCATGCCATCATACCATAGATGTTTCAACAAAACAATTCATCCACAATCAAGCAACCTAGTCAAACAATCTATTCAAGCTCAGTGCTCTATAGTGAGTGCAGCTAAACCAATTGTCTGTCTTCTTATTGCTGCCACTAAATATGGTCACGACAATGTTTATAACGATCTTGTGTTTCTTGTGATCATCGTCACCACCACATAGACTTCATCGTCATCATCATCAACATCACCATCATCATCATAATAATCGCTTTGGAAAAACTAATGGCCAACCAACACCAATCTAACGGTGTTGTGATGTTGTCTATGGTGATGGCAATGGCGATTGCAATGGCTGATGATGATGATGACTCATATTAGAAGCAGTTGGAAGGAAGGAATAGAAAAAAAGAAACAGAAAAAAGAATAGAAAACATAAAAAAACCTGGTAAATGTTGATTTTAACACCCATACAAGTAATTGCCAGCCAAAAATGAATCTTTGTTAGACGTGTTTCCAAAAAACTTATTTGCCGTGGCTGTTGTTGCTCCACGCCATAATTTTTCTGTGGTCTGGTCATCTATGTTTGTTGTACTGTTTATAAACATGGCTTCAAACAATTCAAACAAACAACAACAAAAACAACAACACCAGATATTTGAAGAGGAATAATAATAACGAACAACCAACACAGTGTTTAAACCCATTATAAACCCACCAAGCCGGTAAATTCCAAAAATATTTCTTTTATTTTTTTCGCTATGTTGGCCCAGACGTCTGTTAACATGTTTAAACAAAAATAATACAACACCAACAAACAATCAACAATAATAATAATAATACAATAATAAAAAAGAAACTTTTGTTGAAATTGTTGTTGTGTGTCGATTTCTTAAGCGATACCACCAATTGCTCTAAATTATTGGATCATAGAAAAAGTATCAGGGATATTCTAGGAACAGACATAGACATAGACATAGACATAGACATAGACATAGACATAGACATAGACATAGACATATACATAGCCATAGACATAGACATAGCCATAGACATAGACATAGACATAGACATAGACATAGACATAGACATAGACATAGACATAGACATAGACATAGACATAGACATAGACATAGACATAGACATAGACATAGACATAGACATAGACATAGACATGGACATAGACATAGACATAGACATAGACATAGACATAGACATAGACATAGACATAGACATAGACATAGCCATAGACATAGACATAGCCATAGACATAGACATAGACATAGACATAGACATAGACATAGACATAGACATAGACATAGACATAGACATAGACATAGACAAAGACAAAGACATAGACATAGACATAGACATAGACATAGACATAGACATAGACATAGACATAGACATAGACATAGACATAGACATAGTCATAGACATAGACATAGACATTGACATAGACATATACATAGACATAGACATAGACATAGACATAGACATAGACATAGACATAGACATAGACATAGACATAGACATAGACATAGACATAGACATAGACATAGACATAGACATAGACATAGACATAGACATAGACATAGACATAGACATAGACATAGACATAGACATAGACATAGACATAGACATAGACATAGACATAGACATAGACATAGACATAGACATAGACATAGACATAGACATAGACATAGACATAGACATAGACATAGACATAGACATAGACATAGACATAGACATAGACATAGACATAGACATAGACATAGACATAGACATAGACATAGACATAGACATAGACATAGACATAGACATAGACATAGACATAGACATAGACATAGACATAGACATAGACATAGACATAGACATAGACATAGACATAGACATAGACATAGACATAGACATAGACATAGACATAGACATAGACATAGACATAGACATAGACATAGACATAGACATAGACATAGACATAGACATAGACATAGACATAGACATAGACATAGACATAGACATAGACATAGACATAGACATAGACATAGACATAGACATAGACATAGACATAGACATAGACATAGACATAGACATAGACATAGACATAGACATAGACATAGACATAGACATAGACATAGACATAGACATAGACATAGACATAGACATAGACATAGACATAGACATAGACATAGACATAGACATAGACATAGACATAGACATAGATATCGACATTGACATAGACATAGAAATAGACATAGAAATAGAAATAGACATACAAATAGACATAGAGATAAACATAAACGTAGGCATAGTCATCATTCAGAGGCAGACAATTTAGGAAGATTGATGTAATTAGTCTCTGACTTCGATTGATGGTGTTAGAACTGGCCAACTCAACGAGCCATACATGTGACAGGTAACTGGTTTCTTCACAGAACTTTGTGTTGTCCGGTCACCAATAACTATTGAGTGCAGCAATGAGGCCTCCACTCCACAAGCCTGACTGTCACTCGTAATGGGTGCATTGGCTTCTGTAAGACCACGTGTGGGTTTTCTGAGCCCCAAATATGGCAATTTGGCTTTTTAATGTACCCCCTAAGATGAAAATGGAAGGATGTTTTTTTTTTGCAAAATCCATGTCATCGTGCAGTTTCTTGTTAATAAATCCCAATGCTCAAGCCTAAATCGACTCATTAAGTTCAGTGGAGATAATGATACTGAATTCTGTGACAGAATAGAATGACATATGTATGTAGTGCCAGATTCGAATTCCGATGATTCAAATTTAAATCGATAGATGTCTTACCGATATAACTGCAAATGACTCCGCATACTTTTTATCTGACCCAATGCAATTCACCAAGAGAACCACCAACTTTGTTCTGTGCTAAAAGCATAGGGAATCTGTTGTATGGTAAGAAACAAATATCAACAGCAACAACTAACACTAGAAATACGAATACGAATACGGTGGTGTATGAGTATGGAGTACAAGTCTGATTATTATTGTTATTATTTTAATAAATATTTCTTTTAGCCGTATTGCACTTCTTGCCAATTGTTGCCGGAATGCTTGCCTGCACAGCTACCCACCACCAACAGCCAACAAACCAACAGCCATCCATCCATCCACTCCTCGTCTGTCTGTCTGTCCGTCCGTCTAAGTCGTGAGTTGTTTATTATTTAAGATTTTTTCGTTATTCACAAAAGGTGTTTTTGGTTGGCTGTTAGCATTGCTGTTGCCATTGCGGATTTCAGCGGAGATTTTGTTTCTAGTTTTTCAATTCATTTGAAATATTTATGAAAATTATGGTGTTTAGCATACGAAGAAAAAAAGAAGAAGAAATACAAAGAAAACAAAATAACAATAATGATGTGAACTTCTTCTTAAGGTAACAAAAATGAATTTAAATAGAAGGCAGACAAACATAAACAAATTGAAGTATACTTCAAGGCTATAGACGCCAGGTTTTTCTTTTAAATTTTATTTCAAGTACTAGAATAGTGCTGGGAAAGTAAAATTAAAGAAAATTATACAGATTTTGTGAAAGGAAATGAATGAATATTAAAATAGAAAACTAAAAATAAAAATATGAACACAAAACGGCTTAACTATACAGTTCAAATTAAAGCATACTTTTTGGGGTAAAAAAAATTGAAAAGAAAAAAGTAACTACAATAGGCGTAAGTTAAACATAAATTAAGCCGCATACTCATAGGCTTACATATAAGAGAAGATTCCAGTCACTAATTAATTATTTATTCTTCTCTTGACAAAGCATTCAAAGGAAAAAAATATGTCCGAAATTAGTATTTCGTTAGAAATCTATTTCAACTGAATTTTTTCCTTGTGCTTTAATAGGATGTATCAATAGTCAGCTACGATTCTATGAATTTCAATAAAATCATATAAAATCAGCTTCCCACAGCTAGAGTTCAGAGGCACTTTAGGTTGAAGAGAAGAAATATTAACACGAATGGATGGCGTTTCAGTATAGGGAGGTTAATAGGAATTCTAAAAATATTTCAAACAACTCAAGGATGGTGGCACCTTCCGTTAATAACCTTTTCTCCGAAATAAATTTTATTATCTTCCTAGCCACGATATGATATCCACAAACATGCTAGATTTCTAACCTAACGCCAAACTTGTGACACTATTGTTCGTTCTCCTTATGATCTACTGCCATTTTATATGTTATGTACGCTTTAAACGATTTTAGTCATTACAACCCTTCAGGATTACGACCTAGCTCCTCATCATACCACTTATGTTGTGTGTGTTAATTTTATCCATAAGTCGCGGAGCCTACATAGCTTAAAGTCCACTCCGAATGACATATTTGTTTGAGAAACTTTTCATGGCAATTTTATTTACTCTTAGAGTAGACTGCCGAGAGGAAGTCACCGAGGGAATATTTTTCTGTCTGATATGGGGTTTGAACCGTGGCCTCACATCTAATGAGCCAACACACTACCTGCCAATCAACTGTGCTAGCCTAGTATAATACTAAGTTTGGTTCGTCTGAATGATGGTAAACTTTTTCATACCAAATGCCTCTCGGGAGAGGTGAAGCTTCAGCGTCAGGAATACAACATTGAAAGACCCTTGCTCTGCATATCTTTGGTGCTATGAATGGTTAGCCGACATTTAAAATCAAATGTAGTAGTACATGCATGGCGATAAGGCAATAGCTGGACCACGTCTATAAAATTGTTTATAATACATCGATTATGTTGACCACAATCACTCACCAATTTTTTAGTATAAAGTTCTAACTATTCTTGCGTGGTCTTAGTTTTTTAAGCAATTCAAATTCGTAAGACAATCCTTTCACAAAAGAAATGACAAATACGAGACCGATAGTTATGAATCCATTAAATGGATAAAATTATACGATATTTACGATATACCTCTTTCTAACCGTGGTAGTGGGATAGCTGTACTAATTTTGTGAGTCGAGATATTAAATTTGGAAACAATCAATTTTTGGAAATTCTCTAGGAGATCAGTGGCCATTTTGGAGAATATAAGAAATTGTACACCATACTGACTATATGCAAATGGTGAACAAATTTTTTTCTACACAGTCCTTATTTCAATCGTGAACTGTGAGTAGCCTTTTTAATTTAATTCAATAATGCAAATATCAATAAATTGATATTTTTAAACAAAACTACTGAAAAGGCAACATGATTTTAAATGAAGATGTTTAAAATTTAGCTGCGAATATAAAAAAACACCTTAAAATATTAATATTGAATGCAAACAAATGGAAATTAAAACCCAAAAATTTTAATTCACCTTTAAGCCCAGAGTATCTATTTACAGCATAGAGTGGAGGTTGCATCTTTAGGTTCTCCCAAAAAAAAAAAAAAAAAAAAAAACTGTCATTAACTTTTAATTCATGACATTTTTCTATTCCTCTCTCTTTTGTACAACAGAACGTCATTTAATTTTTTATTATTTTTCCGAATGCGAATTAAAAAAATATTTTTAATGCCTCGTGTTAAATTACAAATTGTTTAACATGAATTATGACATGTTGTATGTTGTTGTTGTTGTCGATGTTGTTTTATTTTTACTGTAACTAAATGGAAAAATATTGCTTGCAATAGAATGAAAAAAATATTTAATTTTCATTATTCAAATAATTATTCAATAAATTTGCTTTGTACATATGTATGTACGCTAATTCTTGGCTGCTTAATATTTTGGGTAAACAACACGGTGTTTACTTGTAAGAAAATTATTACCATGCACTGTGAATAAAGCACTACAACTTTACAATACCATGGGAAAAATTAAATTAAATTTATGGACTCAAAATACAAACAGACTAGCTGTGTAACAACTGTATGATGGCGCTTTAATTGCAGTCTACCAGCCAGGTGGAACAAAAAAAATCCAAAACTCTGTCAAGTATTTTGTTTTAACGTTTGTCTGTCTGTCTACAAAGTTTATTAATTGTTTTTTTGATTACAGTGATCTTAACATGTTTTGACAAGGCTTCCAGCTATAAAACGATTTATTCAGTATTCTGATGTAAAGCAAGTAATTTTTTCACACTCCGAAACATGGATTGGAAATTAGCAAAGTAGGCCTGCCAAAGAAAATGTATTTTATTTTTGAAATAAAAACTAGTCAGCTAAGATAAGTACTTATGTATGTAAAAAGAAAAAAAATGCCATGAAAAGTTTTTCGAAAATCTATCGTTCCGAATCGACTTTAAACTGTAGGTTCCGCCGCTCATGTATAAAATTAACACACATTAACCAAAAACAATCTAAAGTCCTCTAGGAAGCATGGGCCCGGAGGAAGGAAGTCCCTAACATAGGCTCCAAATTTTTTTTAATTTGCCAAATAGGCCCCAAATAGGCTTCCTATGGGATTCATAATCAATTATTTAACGTGTGTCTTATATTGTATTGTTAACTGTATTTAAATATGGTATATTGAATAATCATTTAATGCATCACGCAAATCATAAATTAACTGCTCATGTGGTTGCATGTGCTGAGCATGCATATGTTTGAGTTTGCAACTCACCGGCTAATTTTTCTTTTGTCTGTCGTCAACTGTCTGTCTGTCTGGGGCTGTCTTGTAAATCTTTTTTAAATAGAAATTATATCAACAAAAACCCATATTTTGTCTTCAGTGAATATTATTTTTATTATTTATGGTAAATTATACGGTTTATCATGTAAATTAAATACAAAAACAAACCCCAAAAGCAATAAGAAAGAAGCAACAGCAAATGGCATTGGCAAGCATTGAAAAAATATATAAGAAATCTTAACAGAAACTCTACTGGAATTGAAGCTAGTGAGGAGAGTGAAAATAAAACTAATAAATACAGGTAGTTGTACAATAACAACACGAAAAACAATAAAGAAATGAAATATTATGCCAAATTATAAACAACAACAATAACAACAACAATCAATGAATATATTTTTTCGAAGTGAAATACGAAGTGAATTTTAAAAGCCTTATAAAAAATTAAGTTTCTAGCAATTCGTTTTGAAGAGAGGACAGTCAAATCAAGCGGTCGCTGAACTGAAATATTTAGAAATACTTTCGTAGCAACCATCAGAAGCGTAGCACCATAAAAACAATGCAATTTAGTACTTTATTCAAGTAGCGAAATTGCCGAAGTTTAGTAGGTAGTGTGTTGGCTTATTATTGACGCAAACCTTAGCCCAGACACCTCAAATAAAATGAGATTTGAAAAAAAATATTTCTTTAGCGACTTCCTCTCAGCAGATTACTGGCAAATTAACAAAAGTTTCTCAAGAAATATGTCGTTCGAAGTCGGCATACCATTATAGATTTCCTGGTCATTTTCCCTTTAGCCAGGACTTCAACCTAGCGTCTCACAGCCCCCATGTTGTGTATGTTAATTTTATCCATGAGCGATAGGACCTACAGTTTATTATCTATGCCGATTTGAGAAACTGTTCAGTTTTTGCCAGAAGACTGCTGACTCATCTCGCCAAAAGAAGTACTTATTTTCAGATCACGGTTCGTTCGAGATGTCTGAACTGGTGTTTGACCCAGGGGCTGTCAAAGTATGCTGTAGAGCATACTAGACTACGATTAGTATGTAGTATTACTCTCAGATACTTCGCTGTGATTTTATGTGACCCAGGAATCGAATATTTTTACATTTAGGAAGTCTCCTCCTTCTCGTAAATAGTACTCTTGTGCTTTTGCTTGGATTTACCCCCAATCTCACAGGCATACACCATCACATACATCGTCTCAATGGACTGTATGCATACATACATATTGCATTACAATTCAGGATTCAGGATTCCGAACTGGTTTCCCACACCACCTATGTTGTGGGTATTAATTTTATAGATGAGTCGCAGGACCTACAGTTAAAACTTGACTCCGAACGACAGATATTTGAAAAACTTTTCATGACAATTTTATTTACTCTCAAGAGTTTTTTGCCAGATATTTGCTGAGAGGAAGTTGCATATTGCATTTTGTTGGAGATCTCTGACCTGGGGTTTGAACTGTTACCTCACGTCTAATAAACTAACACCCAAGCTACTAGACTACGGCGACTTCAAAAGAAATCTGGAACGCTTCACGATCTTGCGTATCACCCTTGCGTCTTCAATGGACTGTATTGTCGATTTAAAAGTTTCTCTGCTATTTATAGTACTATGTTGAGCACTTTATTGAATTTCTTCACAGCATATAAGCCCTTCACGGATAGGCGTATTACTTCTATGTTGAGTTTCCACTCGTTGCATGTCGAGAATTTGGAACCCTATATTCTGCAGTCCCTTAGTAATTTGGACATTAGGCTGAAACGTTCCTAATTTCATTAATTTCTCTACCAATGTATGGAATTATTTTATAAGACCAGAAAACGTTACAAACTCCTTAAAAACTCCAGAAAACCCTGAAAGAGCTACAAATCATGAATAAAAAAATATGAAAAATTTTCACTTTTTTTTGCTGCAAAATTGTTGTTGCACTAACGTCTTGAATTTGCTGTGGGTTTTCCAGGATAAAACACTCACAAGGAAGTGCTCTTTGTATACATGCAAATTCATGCGTGTATGCATATGTGTATGCATGTAAATATTGTGCATTGATAGTTTACATGTATGTAAACAATGTATTTTAAAATGTATAAAATATTATGAGCATATGTTGCTTGTATTCAAACATATGTACTACGTATGTATAAATTGGTTTAGTGTTTGAGTGCAAGTATGAGTGTATATATGTATGTGTGTATTAGTGAGTGACAAGGATAAACAATAACCTTTAAAATATCACCATTTTTATAAACATCAACACCATTTTTATATGATTTTCTAGCAACAGCATCAACTAAACAATGTTTGCATGCATCTTGGGAGTAGCTTCCTTTGCTTTGCTCTCTCGCTCTCTCTCGCTCTCAACAACTATTGTTTAAATATTTATTTTCCTTATGACTGAAAGGAAAAAATCCTTTTTTTGTTATTTTTTTGCTTAATAATCTTCAGCTTAAACAATATACGACGAGTACGTCTCAAAGTATCTGTAAACCTAAGAGCCTTATAGACGAACGTAACAAATACGTTTTATTTGTTTCAACATTGTTTTAAGCATCCTCACCCCTCTCTACCTAACATAAAATCCTAGCATTAGTTGTAAAAGGAAAGTATCTTTAAAAATGTTGAAGATGTTTTACGAAAAGTAAAGACAAAGAAAAAATCGAGAAAAAATATTCGATTTCAACGCAACTCCTTTTTCTTCCTAGCAAAGGCAAGGAAACATGCTTTAAAGGATGTTGAAAAACTTTCCTTTTTTTTAAAGGAAGAGGAAGGAAAGCTTTTTTCTGAAATTGAATGTCAGTTACTAACTTTCTGTATACAAGCCATATGTAAACTCCTTTAGAGAGAGACTGACAGAGAGAGTGCCTTTGTGTATGCTTGTGTAAAATCCTTTTTGAAGTTGATAAGTTTTAGGTGTAAATTGAAATTGTTTTTTGCACTTGCACTTGTAATGTCTTAGGTTGTCTTTTCTTCCATTGTATATGCATTATAAGTTTTGGCAGAAATCTATTTTCAATTGAATCAAATTGATGGATTATAAAATAATTTAATAAATTTGTTGTTGCCGTTTTAAAGCATATCCGCAAGGCACTGTTATTAAATCAAATCGTAAAGCATACTTTTAGGATGAAATAATTAAATGTTTACATATAATTTGTAAAATACAAAGGAGATTAGATTATAATGCCGAAGCATAATATCTTTGCCATATTCGTTCGCCATTTGGGGATTATTAGGGTGGCCGATCTATGCATTCTATAGGCCGTAGTAGTATTTACTAGCGCATGTGCGCTAGAAGCAGGATTGGTATCCCGTGGTTCAATGGTTTATGAGGCTGGAGTTGCTGACTTGTTTAACAATTTGTTGGTTCCTATTGGAGTGTTCAGAGTTGAAGTCTTCAGAGATGAACACGCTGAAAACCGCGGTGTTTTGCGGTCATGTACAAACAGTATTCACTTTAACTTAAATTTGAGGGATTTAATCACTTTTTTAGGTTTTGTAGCGCAGGAATACGAATAGTTGATTGCTTGCTTAAACTGTAAGCTATAACATCCTTAACACAAGGGGAAGTGAACCCACAAGTGTAGAACTGTTGACTTTTCCAACGTTATCTTTGAAAAAAGATGGTCAAACGTGTATTGGTATCAGTCTCTAATTGGGTGAGATACTCACAGCCAGACCAGCTCTAATCGGCAATTAATCTCGACAGAACTTCTAGCATTGTCATAACGGCGACGGAACATACTATAATGTTTACTTTGACAGAGCGAAGTCAGTTGGAGCCTAACAAACAGCCGTTCACGGATCAGGTTCAGCCTCCGCATTATTAGTTCCAGTAGACTAAAAACATTCACTAATAACGAGACGCAAACAGAAAGTCAGTAAATAGGAGCGAGTTCGTGGCTCGTTTGGAAATGGAAATAATCCCGGCAATAACTAATAACAGTGATGGCCTGGTATGGACAGAAAAGTCCTGCGTAAGATCCAATGCGAGATGGCTGTAATTTCCGCATTCGATCAAACAATAAGCTGTATGAGCTCCTCAACAACATAGACGTTGTGCAGCGTATTTACATCCAGCGGCTGCGCTGGCTCGGCCTTGTCGTTAGAATGGAAGAGGATGCTCTGACGAGACGGGAATTTGATGGGGGGATTTCCGGAATTTGGCGAAGAGGACGACCTTGTTTGCGTTGGAAGGCCCAAATCGAGGAAGCCTTGCCATGAATTGGTGTGACCAACTTGCAAAGGCTCCTAAGAAGCTGAAACGCCTGGAAGGATGGACTAAGACAGGTCGAAATCCGTCAATCGGCTTGTTAATGGTCAATTAAGTAAGTAAGTAAGTGATTGCCTGGCCAACATCTTTCTAAAGGAAGTATAGAACGATGACGCCTCCAGCAGGAATTTCAAGATACAAAGGGCCATCGTCGTTTATGGTTTTTTAATTTCAGTTCCTGGGTCAGTTGTATTTTGCACGGCTGTAGGCTGAAGTTACGACCCAAATTCTTCAAGTTGTGGTATGCAAAAGTCCGAGATCCTGCTAGCAAGGAGAAATCGACAGCCTAGCAGACCGATCATGATGATTGTGAAAACATCCTAAATACATGCTAATTATTTTGACAGATAATAGCTTCAATAAGACGGCCATTATCAACCGTCAAAGTACAAAAGTTACTGTGGGAAGACGTGATAGTATTTGTTTATAATTTATCACATAACAGTTAATAATTTGAAGGCCTATTTGCTGAGAACTTTTCAAAAGCTTCTGTGTTTTTCATTTTGTTTCTTTTTAAAAAATTTATTTTCTTTCCATCCGCAACTAAATTAAATCGATATCTAAATATCGATAACAGAAATGAATTGCAAAAAGTAAAAACAAAAACAATAAACAAATAAACGAAAAAAAACGAAAAAACTTGTTATATCAGTGCGTGTAAAGAATTATAGGAAAACCATTAATTTAACTAAAACTGTCAGTTCAAGACTCGAGAGCTAATGTCAGACCAAAAACAATTCCCATATCAAGACACAAAACAAACAAAAAAATATTTTTCGTTCAAAAGAAAATATTTTAACAACAAATTCACACATACATACAAACACACAATAAAAAAACTTAAGAAATAATCCTACACACACAGTTTTTTTCTTTTTCAAGTCAAGGCCTATTATCAAGTGAACACTGACAGTTACAACAGCACAGTGGTATACAAATTCATAGGACGTAGTATGACGGTTTAAGATACTATAAAGGTATAAATATTTTTAAACATCTGTTATACAGAGATTTGACTGTCTCTAATCAATAGCACTACAAATGGGGAGGATACACTAAGTTTTTCCTTAGGCTTGTTGCACCTTAAATAAGAGGTATAAGCCCCCCTTTAATTATGCTAAAGAGTTTCGATGCTTTTAGGTTCAGAGCGTAACATTTAACCACACGTGGAATAAATAAAATTGTTTCGTCAAAGTGGGTAGTCTATTCCGGTAACGTATCGCGAGCTTTGCTCATTTTACGATGACCTTAATCGTTGTACCGAGAGGAATATTCGCAATGTAAAGGATAAACTCGTGTCTACTACTTCAGTAACGAAAACATCAATGGAGTCAGTCAGACTGCGTAGGAAAATCAGAGGCTACCGATTTCCCATCTTACCTACTTATTTACTTAATTGGCCATTAATAACCCGATTAAAGGATTTCGGCCAGCCTTAGCACATCCGTCTAGGCGCTTCTGCTTCTTGAGCGCCTACGCCATTTGATCACAGCAATCGATTTGGTCCTTCCAACTCAAACAAGGTCGTCCTCTTCGCCAAATTCCGCAAATCCCCGTATTAAGTACCCGTCTCGCCGGAGCATCCTCCTCCATTCGAATGACATGGCCGAGCCAGTAAAGGCGCTGGATGTTAATACGCGCTGTACAACGTCCATGTCGTTGAGAAGTTCATACTTTTTGATCGGATGCGGAAATTATCGCCAACTCTCACTGGATCGACAATCTGACGTAAGACTTTTCTCTCGAATACTATCAACGCCGCATGCATCAGTGCTTAATAGTGTCCAGGCCTCTGCGCCACTAAAAAGCACGGGGAGGATGAGCGTCTTGTAGAGTATTAGATTTCCCATCGCTTGCAAGGCTTTTTGCAGACCACAACTTGTCGAAATTTGTGTCGTGACTTGGTATTGCACGCGTGTAAAAATAGATCCAGAAACTGAAAGTAAGTGATCATAGCCAACGGTGTGTGTTCGCAGCATAAGCTCCAGAGCTGTTAGCCACTCCCCCTAATTCTGTCCTGAAAATTTTCTTCCGCAACGAGTACCATTTCTGAATGAATTAGTACGTGAACAAACAAAATCTTCAAATTTTGGGCCCACATGAGATCTAAGAGCATCCATTGCATCTCGAAAAAGTTGCTGTTTGGGGTAGATTTCAAGCTGACGGTGTCATTGGTCAAATTTCTTTGAGGACGACGTTAAGCAGGCAATTACTGTCAACGGCAAACACTATAGGCTTTAAGATTACCGACTTCTTTTCATCTGAATTCGATGATCTGGACACCAATGACTTGTGCTTTCAATAGATTGGCGCTATATGCCACACAGCTCATGTCAAATTTGATATTTAGCACGAGCGATTTGAGGTTATGTTTCTCACGTTAAGGTGATGTGCACTTGCCAACGAATTCCAGCAGTTTTCTTTGGGGGCTTTCCTTAAGTCTCTGGTGTAAGGCGACTAAGTCATAAACCTTGTCCGTGCTTGATTTAAATTGAAAGCTAGGAAACGCTTAATGAAATACACTAGGTGCGCTATTGTGTAGGGCATTTAAAGTTGGACTAAAACGTTGTTAACTTTCTTATTTATTTTTTTTTTTATTTTATTTCCTACTGTCCTATCTCTCCCAGGAGAAAGTAAAAAAAAACCGAAGAAAAATACAAAACTCATCCACCACTCACTTCACTAAGCTTAACAATTCAAATGGCCGTCCATTGTTTAGGTAACTTTTCTTACCAATTTTTTTCCCCCGTTTATTGTTGTTGCTGTTTTGTCTACTTTGTCTGTATTTATTTATCTCTATATGAAGTATAATTTTAATGGTCACTGTAATCTATTTTCTTAGACAAAAGTTCGAGTAGAATTGTCAGTTAGATAAGCCCATTGAGCTTTACTTTCTATTGTAATTCAAGTTTTTTGGAGGTTTTTTTTCCTTCTTTTTTTTTTGACAACATCTAGATTGAAACAGATTTTCTTAAGATTTTTGTTTTGTCTCTTTGTTTTTGTTGTTGTTGTTGTTTTTGTAAGGTTAGCTCCTTTGTGTATTTGAAATTGACAAATTAATACGTTGTGCTAAAGTTTTAGACAGGCTTTATGGTGTTATTTTGTGTTTTTTTTTTTTATTTTCTTTCAAATGTCCTTCCTGGCTAATAAGCAAAGTGAATAATGAATGTTTTAGGTAATAGAAAAGAAGAACAGAAAATTTTAAATACGTTTTTAAAAAATAAAAAATAAATTTACGCCTAAAGTAATAAATTTATTAAAAAAAGAAAATGTTTGACTGATAATGGACGTTAAATGCTACATTACAATGTAATAAATTTGCTGGCCTGGCTTTAATCACCAAAATTTGTGAATTTTTGTTCTTTATCTTTCAAAATATGTTTGTAATTTAATTTCTGAGGACACGCAGCAACAATTTTCATTACAATCTTATGCTGGTATTCTCAGCTTGAGAAGGCTTTTATAGAGTCTTTCCGAAAAGGCTTTCTAACTACATATAATTTAAAAAAACCAAAATGTGTGTGAGGTATCACTGACATTTTTATGCCTTTCAAAGACCTTTTGGTGCCATTGTTATTAGAATATAAAAGCACTCAAATGTCCCTCGTAGTTTCTTTGGGTGAAGCCCAACCGAAAATTTTCCATAACTCTGACGCATAATTAGGTTTGAATTTTATTGATGGCATAGGTTACGTTGGCTTTGAGGACTGCTGCGGCTTGTGGATTACTCCCATACACTTGCGACCTAAGAAAATGTGTAACTGGGTCTAACCATACGATCCCAGTGGCCAATTCATATCAGCTCCACGTCACATAACCATGCACTCAAATCGCTTGCACAGGATACCCAATGTAGCATCAGATATGTGGCACATAGTGCTGCCCTGTTGAAACTACATATCGTTGGTGCCCAGATCATTCAATTTAGGCCAAGAGAATTTGGTAATAATCTACTTATAGTGATCGCCATGGACAGTGATGAACTGGCTATCGTCCTACTCATATAACACATGATTGGTCATTACAACCCTTTATTCAGGATTACGACCTAGCTTCTCACACCACTTATGTTGTGTGCGTTAATTTTCAAAAAGTGAACGACAGATTTTTCAGAAACTTCTCATGGCAATATTTATTTACTCACAGAGTTTTTACCAGAAATCTGTTGAGAGGAGGTTGCCGAAAAACTAAATTTTCATATGAGAATTTAGATCCACAACTTCTGCAGAAATCATGCTGAGTCCATCGGCAAGCCTTCAAAGAAAACAGTAGCCAAGAGAAGCGTATCAGTATAACGGATGACCACAGAAGAAATAGATTGACGATGCAGATAGAGCAAAAATTCTCCTCTTTCAGCAGAGCGTAGCAATTATGGACGTGTCCTCATACTGCCAACGACGTTTATATAGGGACCGGAAAATACCCATTTTAACAATTGGAATACTTATACACGGTAACGGTTCGGGAATTGGTCAGTTCAACGTCTCTTGTCCTGTCCTTGAACTAATGTAGCTGTTACTTTTGAATAGTATGAAATTTTTCTTAAAAATCCTGGGTGACGTTCGTAAGGTACTATTCGAGTAAATTAGGAGATGTTATAAAGAGTCATAAGTGAA
The DNA here is from genome assembly GCA_930367235.1 of Sarcophaga rosellei. NCBI lineage: Eukaryota > Metazoa > Arthropoda > Insecta > Diptera > Sarcophagidae > Sarcophaga > Sarcophaga rosellei. Next base: position 79,977,538 of record OV884021.1, read on the forward strand.
TCCGAATATGATATGGTCCAGGTTCGGTCTAGACCCTCGTCCATCGATTTGGATGTAACACTTTCCTTGGTTAAATTGGCCATTGAGTGGATATTCTTTCGGGACGCCAACCTACCCTGGGTCAATGAAGAATCTTGCTCCACTGCCATACTCACTTGGCCCTCGATGAATAGAAGGCACATCAACCGATTACTCGGACTTAATTGTAATGTCATCCTGACCGCAGTGGCATTGTGTTATGGGAAGACACGGTTACTAAGGAGTAAAGTGCGCTAGTGTTCAGAAAGCTAACTGCCCGCTAATTCTTTCAATCAGCCAACAATCGCACAGATATTTGCACCTACTTGTCTAGAGACAGAAGTAGTCGCTCTAAAAATCTTGAGGACAGGAGATCTCCAGGAGCTTTTGTGGTTCCAAATAACCATTGACATTGAATTTTCTTTTTAAATCTCCTTAAGGAAAAAGTTTGCTGTTCAAATCCTGAAACTACATTAAAAGGACATCGTTGCAGCTCCCACCTAATTTTCACAGAAGGACGCTTGAACTCCAACTTGTAGATTATTTGGCGAAGACGAATAAAGATGGAATGGCCAAATGACATGCAATGGCAGAGAAATTTATTATAGTACTCAAGGAAACACTGTTAATATCAGAGGAAATTCACAAACCGCAAACCTTTCCTGTTTAAGAAAGCACGAATAATGGAAGGCTATCCAGGAGGTAGACCATTATTCAAAGGATCCTACATACCCAATAGGGATTGGAACATATAGACAATTTCTATCCCTAATACAACAAAACAGGAAAAGGAAAAAGACCCTCACTGTTGTTTAGCTATCGAATTTTACTGTACATTTGCATACGATATCCATACGAACCTTTGTCCCCAGCGCACTTAACCTCATAAAATATTCTTTCAAGCCCGTTTAAGAATGTTTTCTGTTAAATTAATTGCCTGCGTGCGTAATGAATAAATTTCGTTAGACAAACAAAAACTTGTGTTCACAAGTGTTTTTTGAAAAAAGATTTGATAGTGAAGCTCAAATTCAAGTCTTTAAATAAATAAAAAAAAAATACAACAAAAACAAATACCTGGATGTGAATGTCACATGCAAGAAAAAAAGAAAAAATTCTAAAACTAAAAATACAACAACAAGAACAACCGAAACCATCGCATACATTTTTTATGTGTCATCTTTGAAAAATCGCCTGAGGAAGTCATTCAACAACAAACGTTTTACAAGCGGAATTTTTGCATAAGACAGCAACAGCAACAACAGCTACGACAGCAACAACATTTCAACATTTCATTTTGCTTTGCTTTTCAGGTGATTTGTATTGAGTACGTGTGATGTGTGTTGTGAGATGTTGGTTTTTTTGATTGTTATTGTTAGCTGTGAAGTGAGTGGTAAGTGGATGTGAGTACACGGAGAAAAATATGTAATGACGGGACCAGATTCAGAATTTTATCCAGAGACAGAAAACTACCTTTCTGAACTTTCTTAAATCATGGAAAGTATGGTTGTATACTACTTATAAACGAAACGTTTGAAGTTTTTGTGAAGTTTTGATAGCTTGCAGCTCACTTTAAAATCTATACACATCTGACTCAATGTTGGTTATTGACTAAAATGAGTGGCATTAATGATGGTGTTCCATCTGTACCTATGCAGGGCACAAACAATCACCAGTTAGAAGTTAATTTTGGCTGTAAGGACCAATATGGAAAACATTCTTAAGCAAACCTTACAAGAAAAAGTCTCCCAGAGCCTAATGACGTGATTTCAGTGGCAGGTTTACATCACTTAAACGTAAGATCACCATGTCCGTAAATCGTACGTGTATGCATTATGCAATGAAGCATAAGTTGTGGTTCACTTAGCGCCATTCTGTTGGGATCACATGTTGTTGTTTTCCAGACCATCCAATTCAGAACACAGGAAATTGGTAATCATCGACTTATAGTGACAGTGATAGCCTGACCAACGTCATTCTTAAAGAAATGTGGATCGATTACCCCGCCTGGCTAACATCTACACCAAACGGTAATCGCGTACCATTTATCCAGAAATGGGTCTCTGGGATCACTGAAGAAGATTTTTCGTTTATCTTCAGTTGCTCGGTCAGTTGAATTTTGCACACATGTAGCCTCAAGGGACGGCTACGCCGTTACTACCACAATTGGTATCAGTCTGGAGACCAAGCGCTGGATCACACTTTTCAATAGGTGCTACTATGGTCTCAATAGGCAATTGAGTAGGCGAGACCTCTCTCGTACGACAAAACTAATACTCTACAAGACGCTCATCCTCCCTATGCTTCTTTATGGCTCAGAAGCATGGACACTAGTAAGCACTGATACAGCAGCCTTGAGAGTATTCGAGGCAATGATTTCTGCATCCGATCCAACAATGAGTTGTATAATCTCCTCAACAACGTGGACGTTGTACAGCGTAATAACATCCAGCGGCAGCGCTAGCTTGACCACGTCGCTCGAATGGAGAAGGATACTTCTGCGAGACGATGATTTGCAGAAGTGGAACGACCTCTTCTGCATTGGACGGACAAAATTAGCAAAGCCTTGTCATCGATTGGAGTGACCAACCGGCGAAGACTCCTAAGAAGCTGAAACGACTGAAAGGTTGTGTTAAGGCAGGCTAAAATCCGTTAATCGGGTTGTTAATGACCAATTAAGTAAGTAAGTAAGTAAGAAGGCTCAAGTCACTACACAAAATTCTCCAAGTTATAGTGTGTGAATGTTCAAATGACAACTAATTTGATAGCTGTGTATGCCGCAGTCTATTGGGTAATGTCTTGGTTTATTAGACGTGAGGCCACCCCAGATCACACATCTGCAACAAAACGAAACATGAAAAAATATATCTTCTGTGACTTCCCCTTAGCAGATTTGTGGCAAAACTCAGAGGACTAGAAAATATTAAAAAAGTCGCTTCTTTTTAAGCTACGTACAGGTTCCAAAAGGCTTATTTCACACCTAATAATAGAGGGCCTTTTCAATTCTCCACCAAAACTTCTTTAAGTGTACGATTTACATCATCTAATAAACGTACGTACAATACATGTATTCAAATTGTCGTTTATATACTCATTCTCTCATTGATTCACTCTCACTTCATCATTGACTCACTCCATCATTCATTCAGTCATTCATTCATTCAGTCATTCACTCACTCATTCACTCAGTGTGTTTGCATGAATATTTACTTCATTTGGCTGGGATATGTTGTAATGAACCTGAGTATAAGTGTCCGTATCTTTGACAGCAGTGGCGCCAATATCTAATGATGTGTGTGTGTTGTTCTCTTGTTGCTGTTTAGGAAATAGAAAAAAATAACAACAACTACAATAACAATAAAGAAAAATAGCTTCGCTCACATGCGTATCCACTCACATGATTATGTATACATACATAGGTGTAGCATTAAACCCGCACACATACTCTCAGTTTTACACGTGTAGTGTGTAGTATGTTTGTTGTAAGGTAAACATGTCAAATATTATCTGCTGAATATATCTTCGAGAAGATTTTTAATGTCAAACACTTATTTAATGATTTCAATTAAACATTTCATTAAACACACAAATAAATAATTAAAGAAGCGTCAGAGAAATTTAGGGAGGCGCACATACTCGTACATATGTTTTGTAATGTGCTTGAGTTTTGAAGACACTAACAAGCAGCATAATGTCACAGTTCATAGCGAGCACAGTTAATATGTTTTTAAAAGATTTGTAGATGGAGGAGACCTATTCATTGAAAAGATTGCATTCGTTGCCATATCTATCAAACATGATTGAAAGTAAAAATGTTCTTCAACTAGGTTAGAGGACGTGTACTTGTCAATTAAGACAAGTACAGTACCCGTAGATCGAATTGACCCATTGTACGAAACTTCTTCAACAAAATAATCTTAGTTTTCCTAGGCCTTTGTCTTAAGATTAGCTACAGCTACAGAAAGAATGTTTATGCATAGCTGTAATAAATTGCAAGTCAATACAGGATTGCATATTTCTAATTCCATCACATATGAGACACGAGTGTAATGAACTTATTTTTACTACACCTTAGACCCACAGAGAACGAAACTAAGACATCTTTATTCAAATATTAGGTTAGGTTAGAGGACGTGTACTTGTCAATTAAGACAAGTACAGTACCCGGAGGTCGAATTGACCCATTGTACTATTCAAATATTAAACACAAATCCTCTTAAAAATTATGATGACATCATTAGACCCATTTCCTTCCCCCCATTCAGCCCCATGTAAAAGCCTCTTTTATTGTGTTTCCCTTTAAATATCCGGCAATTATTCATGCTCAAGAAAATTTTCTGCACATATTACGTACGTACATATCAATAAAAAAGAAAGAAAAAAAAACGTGCTAAAAGTACTTTATTTTCCTAAAAAAAGGGCCGACAAGACAGATGAAGGGAAGAAAATGCCTTTGCGGTTAAAATAGTGGTTACTTTATGAAAATAAAAATTTTCCGCATCATAAAAAAATTAAACAGCCTGTATATGTGACACACATATGATATATGACATGGATGGTATGGGCGAATATGTTGAGCCCCTTGACCCGGTCTCAACCTAGAATTTTTTTCCCCACCACCTTGAAATATTTTTTTAGCATGTGTTTTAAGGTTGGAAACGAAAAGAAAGTCAATAGACATGGTGTCCCCATAAGGAAATCGCTTTTATGACCCCAGAAATGGAAGCAAAAATAAAAAATTAAACAACGTCATGCCATTAAAAGGCACGTGACTGAAATCGAGAAAAAAATGTTTGGAAAATCAGAGAATAGAGATCTTAAAAAAATAACTGAAAATATTAAAGATTTTTAAAGTTTATCGGCTTTTTTAGAGTACCATGAGTTAAAGGTTTATTGACCTCTGACTTGGTAGCGCTCGCCGTACACCATAATGGCTGTCATTGGCTGACAGCCTTTTAAGGCAACCTATGATCCTCAGAAAGCTTCATATTTTTTGCAACATAATCAAGACGATTGGAAGCTTTTATTAAGGGTTCACGATTAGTATGAATCCTTAGGGCTTCCTATGTTTGACAGTTGAAAACAGCTATATTACAGAAGCTACATCCGCAATGAACAAGCATCGCGATCGATGTTATAATTAGGCAAGCAACCTGCAAGTCAATAGAAACCAGGAGACATTAGCACTGATAGAAATATATATCCACAGCACCGGACCGCTCAAAGAAATAGTATAGTTGCACATGGATAAAGATGGTGAAATACTTTGCTTAGTTCAGACACAATTGCACCCAAGTTTAGCGGAATGTTAACTGCTTGAAATGTTATCTAAAAACATTACGTCTATGAATTGAGTGTACAAAATAAATCGAAAATTAACGAGCACATTTATACGAAATACAATTCAAATTAGGTTGGAGAATAGACGCAGGAAATAGGAAAGAGGATTTCGCTCACAAAAAAAATGTTACCTCAGGCATTTTGGAAAACTTTAAACATGTGGGAATGGCCACTAATATCTTACCGATATATGCATAATGGACCTCAGAATGGATATTCCTAGGTAAATATCGACGACACAAATTGACTGTGGATTAACTTGAACGCACGGCAATTAAGAGCAATTTCTTTGTCAGCTGCAGATGATTAGATATTCAGGAAAATCGTATAAATAGCTGCTCCTTAGTAGGAAGTGTGTTGGCTTATTAGACGTGAGATCAGACATGTCCAACAAAACGAAACATAAAAATATTTCTTCGGCGACTTTTTCTCATGAGATTTCGGGCAAATACTCTGAGATTTGTAGTCGCCGTAGTCTAGTAGGTAGTGTGTCGGCTTATTGGACGTAAGGCAACGGTTCAATCCCTAGGTCAGACATCAAAAGGAAAATATGAAAAAATATTTCTTCGGCGACTTCCTCTGCTGATTTTTGGCAAAAACTCTGAAGGTAAATAAAATTGCCTTGCAGAGTTTCTCAAAAATCTGTCGGTACGCCACTCATGTATAAAATTAACACACAGAACATAAGTGGTGTGATAAGAAGCTAGGTTGTAATCCTGACTGAAGGGTTGTAATAACCAATTATGTATATATGCATATTATGCCTGAGTGAACGTATAGCTGAAGGCAGCCCTAATAGGGAATGTAATCTAGTTTAGGCTCACCAGTTATTTCATTAGAGGTGCAGCCAGACATATAAGAACAGCAGTTACTCACTGGTATCTTTTTGAAGTAATTAGTCTTTTTAGTTCCGTTTGTCACAAAGCGTTTTCAGTTTCTTTTTTGGTTTTCTTTTTTGAGTTGCCCTGTTTTTGTTTCATGCATCAAGTTTTTCCAGCTTAGTAGTTAATTTGTATGCTGTACCTGGTTCTAAGAAACAACGTCTTTATGGAAGGCGTATTGCTGATCGTAGCCGTATTGTTGTAGTTACAGTAATGGCTTATTATAGGCGAACCCGTGGTTCGAACCACACCTCAGATATCTCGAACAAAATGAAATCTCAGATAATATTTCCTCGGTGACTTCCTCTCAGCAGATTTCTCAAACATCTGTCACTAGGAGTCGACATTTAAAGTAATTCATGCATAAAATTAACACACACAACATGCATAAGTAATGTGGGACACTAGGTTGTAATCCTGACTGAAGGGTTCTTTTCTAAGAGGTGGATACTGCCCGTCCTCTATATGATGTTCGTGGGTCAAATTATTTCTTCTGGGAGGGTAATTGGGTGAAAAATGGTTTTTCTTCTTCACTTCAATCACTAAACCACCATTTCGAATGTGAATTATTATGTATATTTGTATGCTTAGTGTAGTTTTGTCAATCATTACATCTCTTAGTTATAAGTTTTCAATTGTTTTTCTTTTTCTTTCCATAACTTTTTTGCTAAATTTCTTGCAGGTGTTGAAAACATTTTCAAAAACTTTTCTCTTCCTGCTGGATAATCTAGCATTCATTCGTTTTATTGCCATTTTATGATGATTTTTCTCAGAAGAAAACCAGAACCATTGTTTGGCTCTAACAAAACGAAACAAAACCACCAATTGACCAAATATTTTATTTGCATTTATTGTTTTCACTTAAACTATCGCCCTCCCCCCACCTTTTTTTCAAATCTTCAGTTTATTCTTCGTTTTTTTTCTTTTGTTTCCTGGTAGCCTAAGGAGTTCAATGGGTTGACTCCCACTTTTCTTCTTGTACATTACAGCCTTCAGCTTGAAAATCTTAAGCAACTTTAACCTCTGCAAAGATTCTTTAAAAAGCCATGTTACAAATGCTATGTTTTCTTGACTAATAAAACCCTGCAAGTGAGACAGACAGACACTCAGTTAAGATGTTCATTTCGGGTTTTTCTGTTTTTTCGTTTCATTTCCAAATGAAAATGTATAATTTGAACACATTTAATGCAATTTTGGCTAAAAATTTTTTCTTTCCCTCCCCTTATTTTTATTCTTCCATAAGAAATCTTTAACATCTGCCGCTGTATGGAGGGGTTACAAACCTTTTTTTTTTTTTTTGTTTGAAAGTATAGTCTGCTGGAGTCGTAAACATATATTTACTTATAATGTGTTATTGGCAACAATAACAACCATGGTTACCATTTGTTACAAAGCCCGCCATAATAAAGGCAACAACTACATCAACAACACTATATCGTTGTTATTATTATTATTGTTTTCGAGTAATAACAGTAATAATGGTTAAAGAAAACTTTTAACACCTTAAGGTGCATGGCGGTACACCATAAGAAGGTACAGACAGTTTAGTGCAGACACATAAGGGGGAGGGTCATTCAATGTAAGAATAAGTCCAGGAAATAAAAGTGTTTCAAATACATCTTCTGTTATAAAGTGTGGTATTTTCTGTAGCATGAGATAAAATCAGTAGCACGCTCTGAGGAGGATAATACGATACGGCTTATAACCTCGAATGTAGGGCATGCGTACAGAAGTCGCAGTAGTCTAGCAGGTATTATTATTTATTTGATGTAACGCCACGGTTCAAACCTCAGTTCAGGCCTCTCCAACAGAACAAAATTTAAAAAAATATTTTCTAGGCGACTTCTCAGCTGATTTCTGGCAAAAACGCTGAGAGAGTAATAAAAATCGTCATGAAAAGTTTCCAAAAAAGAAATCTGTCGTTCGGAGTGGACTTTAAACCAGCCACTCATGTATAAAATTAACATACACAACATATGGGGTGTGAGAAACTAGGTCGTAATCCTGATGTATTCCACCCACTCAACAATAATGACCCAAATACATGGCTCTTCCAACAGGGACTTCCTAACTTTAACAGTTGATAACTGAGATTTTTAAGCAATATTATCCGTCAAATTACATACATACATAATTGGCCATTACAACTCTTCAGTCAGGATTACGGCCTAGCTTCTCAACACCACTGATGTTGTGTGTGTTAATTTTATACGTGAGTGGCGAGAACTACAGTTAAACGTCGATTCCGAACGACAGGTTTTTGAGAAACGTTTCATGGCAATTTTATTTTACTCTCAGAGTTTTTGCCAGTAATCTGCTGAGAAGAAATTGCTTAAGAAATATTTTCTTGATGGATATTCTAATTTGGAGTTTGAACCGGCGACTAGACTAGCTTTACCACAAGGTGTTTATAAATATCTCTGACCCCTCTTAGTGATGCAGCAAACGACTACTTGTAATTCATATTCATTACATCTCCAAGTAGCGATTGGCTTCGTTCTGAAGTGTTTTCTTGTTTTTCCGATTACATTACCAAACACTTTAAATTGATTCCTTTGCATAAAAAAGACAATCACTTTCCCCTGTTTTCATAAAAACTTTTCCTTCTCAAAATAAGCAGTTTTTCTCTTCACAATTTTGATAAGAAAATCTATTTGTTTGTTACTTTCCGTCTCTCTTTCTCTGTATTGTGTCCCTCTCACTTTTTTATGGAGAGTCTTGTTCTAATGACTGCTTTTGTACTTCCTTTTACATTTTTATCTGTCAGAAGTATTTATTATTGACTGGCTGTCATTTGTTAAGTTTGAGTAATTACAACCAGCAGTAGAACTTTTCTTGCGTTCTAACTTCAGGCTGTTTTTGGGTAATGACTTCAGCAAAAACTTCATTTTAGAAGTACGAACTAAAGAAGCAACGTATCAAGTCATTCATCCACTCACTGACTTTGGCAAATTTCAACTTGAACTTCTTTACACTTCATTTGTTCATAATCACTTTCTTGGGAAGAAAAAAACAAAAAAAAACGAATGAATAGAAAATAATAGTTGAAGTTTTTTTTAAAGGGTGGTCCACACATAGGGGTTTATTTAGAAAAATCAATGGATGTTAGATTCAATAAGAAAACAGGACCGTACATGTATGTAATGAAACAATTGTCATGTGATGGTGTGGTAGGTGTGGTTGACTACAAACCTAAGCAACTCGTGTTGTAAACCGGAGAAGGCGAAAAAATTTTCATCAGTTTCAGTTTCTCTCCTGAGAGTTCAATGTCGACTCCCGATAGATTTTTTAAGAAACTTTTTATGGCAGTTTGATTCACTCTGAGAGTTTTTGTCAGAAATCTGCTGAAAGGAAGTCGCTGAAGAAATTTTTTTCATACCTTTCGTTGGAGATGTCTGACCTGGGGTTTGTCCAGCAGCCTCACGTCTAATAAGCCACCACTGTGCCTTCGAGCCTACGTCGACTTTAATATCCAGTTATCCGATGTAATTGGAACATGTTCTGTAATACGTTTGAGATTGTGAAATCAGTACCAGCCCTAGCGAATTTGTTATAAATGTCTAGTGTTGTCCTTAAATTATCCTGCTGCAAACTTTTATTTGCGAAATTTTAGAAGCGATCCTTTCTTTAGAAGCGATAATCCTTTCAGTTATTTCAGGTTTTTTTATGATCACATACCTGACTCCTCGAGGATATAGCGAATGCAGAAGCTTTTTGGATTTCTGTGCGATTATCCGGATCTGAGTGGAGGCAGATATACATATTTGGTAGAAGTACTCTCTGGACTTCTTGCCCCAAAGGAAGTGTTCAGTTCTACGGCGAAAGTGTATCACCGGAAGAGTATTTGATCTTTGTAACGGTCTCATAAGGGACACAAATTAAAATTTATTATCAACGAATAAAAATGAGTGTGTGTAGTCGCCATAGTCTAGTAGTTAGTGTGTTGGATTATTAGACATGACGTCTCGATTCAAGCCCCAGGTCAGACATATCCAACAAAGCGAAATATGAAGAAAATATTTCTTAGGCGACTTCCTCTCAGCAGATTTCTGATAAAAACTTTGAGACTACATAAAATTGCCATGAAAAGTTACTCAAATATGTCTTTCGATATAAAACAGTCGATATAAAACAGTAGAACCCAGCACTCATTTATAAAATTAACACCTACAACATAAGCGGTGTGAGAAGCTAGGTTGTAATCCTGACTAAAGGGTTGTAATCAGCAATTAAGTAAGTAAGTAAGACAATCAGTTCTCTTCTTATCCATAAAAGGCCAGCAGAGTCTAAAATTATTGTTTTACAGTGATAGAAACCACAGAAGAATGGCCATGTTAAATGACGCAAGCGGAACACCTATACCCTGGACATGTCTCAGACAGTGAACTGCATACCAGCCATGGTCAGAAATTAACATTTTGTTACGACGTCTCTAAAATATCAGGTAGGTAGTTAGGTTGTAGTGGTAACTTTGATATCAAAAGCTCATTTGAGCACGCATGGTGGCTCCTTGTGACGCCACAGGTAAATGCAGTCCCTGTACTGACCGAGTTCTACCAAACTAGGGATGAAGTTGGTCAGTGCAAGGGCTGCACAAAATATCAGGAGTACGATAAAAAAAAATGTAATTTACTTGGCAGCAATAGCTTTAATTTTTGGATGTATTTAAAGTCACTGTATTATCGTGTTTATATTTGAGCGCTGCTTAAAATGGCGTTTGCAAAAGCTGCCTGATTTTCTGTGTGATTATCCGCTTGTGAAGGAAGGTGGAAATTAATGCTTGAGAGAAATATTTACAGAACCTCGCATAGATGACTTCGGATAGCTTATAGATATAGATAGATAGCTTACGGAACGACATACTACGACTACCGAAAGTGGGGTCCCACTAAGGGTCCAATGGCCTTCTTATGTTTGAATTTAAATCATTTTAAAGTGTTTGTGTAAAAATAAAAATCAATCAGAGGATTATCCCTGTAATTAGTTATCAATGAAGTCTAGTGTGTAACCACATTTTCAAAATGTAAGTCCTTCGATGGCTTACCCTTTATTTTCTATAAAAAAAACCGTGATAAAGAAACCGTCTTTGTAAATTCTTTCTAAGGACTGCAACGATTACCATTTTGGAAAATATTGGCACGAGTTTAAACACACTTACAATCACTTTCATTTCTTATCATTCCGCCAGTAAGCGAGCTTGTGTGTGATTGAACTGTAATTATAACTGTCTGACCATTTTTTTCCTCTCACTCATCAGAAAGTCTGTCCTCATGTCCATCGATTTGTCGTCATTGCAGAGTCATGCTTGACTTTTAATATGACAACATAACAGTTTTGCCTTTTGCCCGTTAAGGACACAAAAATTCCGTCTTAGACATTATGTTCGTACTCCTTGCTCATGATGATGATGTTGATGATGATGACGATAAGCATTAGCAAGCAACATCATTAAAGTCATGTGGTTTTGGTGTTTGAAGTTTGTTTTTTCCTGAAGACGTTGTTGGTTGACGTTCATAAAAACTTAAAAACTTTTAAATGAAATAAAATGGCCAATAACAACAACAAAAACCACGACAACAACAACCCTTAAATTAACCATATCACGTAGCCATTTAGTTTGTAGTAATAGCCAGCAGTCATCAGGAGCAAGAGTGTAATAGTAGTGGTGGTGGTGGCCCGGAAAGCAAATAAAGTTAATCGATGTTAGAACGCAGAAATTTATTGACAGGCGTTGAACAAAAAAATAAAAAACAGAAAATTCATGTATTGGCAAACGCACTTTTAACGGAAATACTGATCAGGGGAGGAGAGTTATAAATTGCCATCAACATGTTTTTAATGAGTCGAAATTGGAAATGCCAAGTGGCAGAGGAAGGTTTTCTTCTGTTAAAAAATTAAAATTCTGGTTAGTCACGCTAAACAGTTTCATTAAAAAATTTTTTACACAAAAAGAAGGTGTTGGTTTGCCATGGATTGTAGGTTTCGTTTGTATTTTAAAGTGTTTATACTAAAAGAACAGGAAGGAAGTCTATTATAACTTGTCTTTGAGGCCACTAACTGATTTAAGAGCCATGTTGTTAAGTTATTTTAAAAGGTAATGAAACCTACTGGGGAAAGGGAAGCTTACAAGTGGCGAGGTAAGTAGTTTGTAGTTCGCTATGTATGGAATAAATTGAGTTGATATTGAACAACATATCGCCTTATGATCGGAGCTGCTATTGATCATATCAAGCCCTGTGCGAAGAGCACCATGGGATTAGGTCCACGCGGACAGGTACCCATGTAAAACCCATCGTCGTTGATCACATCAAGACCCTAACCAAGAGGGAAGTTATGTCCAAATTCATGGCTTCAAATTGGTACTCGCGTATGATAATGCAAACTATGGTAGTCTTAACATAAGGCTGCATCATTGTGCGTGGATTCGTTGGTTGACGCATTGTTTCCCCCGTGCTTAGAGCACCGAGTACTATAAAGGCGATACTCATGTTAAGCCCTGGGCTAATGATCATATCAAGACCATATCAACAATAAAGACTAATTCATGAAAGAATTCAGATTTGAAGTACTACCGACTTCACACGTTGAGAACCAAAAATTCACACAGTCTTCCACTTAAAAGAAGAAGTTGAGAATGACGACGAATTGATACTTCAGCGTATTCTTCAAAACAACCATCAGGAGCAGTAAAATTCCCTTCTCTATGTACATTTCTTTATGTTGTTGAGGATTGTGAATCAGGAAAATTTAAATTAATGCAAAAACAATCAATTAGAGCACGAGTGGCTTGCTCTCAAAGCCACTAAGTTTATATTGCTCGTTGATTGCAAATAAAAGAAAAAATTCTTTATTATTTGCACAATTCTGTGTGCCACTGTCGACAACTTGATGTAAACAACAACAATTTCTCTTCTTTTTTATTCCTCTGTTTACATCCTTTGCATAAACAATAACAATCACCAAGCAATTATAAGACAGATCTTTGTTACGGAGATCTTCAAACCGCGATTACTCTCTTCAAACGCACCGAGTCTTTACCTTTTGCCTTTCCTTTCATGGCAGAGTAACTATGCACGCGGACAAGGATCAAGGAAAAGCTAGATTGTAATCCTGACTGAATGGTTGCAACGACCAATTATGTATGTCTTACAGCGGCGCTCTAGGCTCTTTTTCATGTAAGTTCGCTACACTTGGTAGTAAACACCAATGTTTCGGAGAATATGGCTAGGTTATTGGGAGACAAGATTAACATGAAATTTATTAGGAGAGTTGGCATACATGATATTCCTAAGTATTTTTCTTAGATTGTCTAATATCTAACATCTTTTTAATGTGTAGATTTAGACTGTAAGATGAGTTTTATACGTAAAAAACAAAGATGATCTCTTGTTAATAAGAAGCCAAAACAATCGCAGTATTCTCCATTAAGAAAACTTGGAATCGTAATTCAATTTTAAATACTCTGGCTGAGATTTAAGAAGAACTGCAACCACATACTCGTACATGCTTTTCTCTCCAAATTATATTTCCTATGTTCGAAGAAGAACTACCTCTCGATAATGGTAGCGTTGGGATATATGAAAATTTCTATCCCTTCAAGAATAGTCACCCCAGAATAATATTTACTCTGAGGGCTTCTGCAGCCACCTACATAATTCTGAATGGCTTTTCCAATTCATGAAATAGTAAAACCAGAATTACAAACTACTTTGAAGTCCCCAGTACCTGTGCTAGACTGGGACATTCCTAATACAGTGCTATCTGCAATGAGGTTAAATAATGAAGGAGTTATCATCCAACCTTGTCTCTGACCTTTTCTTACATCATTCCTATCAGCGAGTTGATTTTAATGTTTGACTCGCGAGTTATGACCAGAATAAGGGTTTATTTAAGTTGTGGCTTTTTCTTTAAAACTCCCTTTCATCTTAATGGTGTTTAGATAGCTCCGTGTAGGAATACTAAGGTAGAATTTTAAATCAATTCATTTGATTGGTTGATATCTGATATTGGTGATGTTATCACAAAATTCAAGCCTAGCTTACTATTTTGTTCAGTTCAGTTCAAAAACTTCTTTTCTCTTTTCCCTACCAAAAACGCTCAACGCATTCACTCTGTTCGCTATCACTTGCTCCCTCTGTTTATATTTGTTTCCTGTACCGATGTACTGACATTTACAATCAAATTTTTATTGCCTAGAGCATTACTCCTGTTTTAAATAAAATTTATTTTAATGATATTTTCTTTGGTCCTTGATGTCCTTCTTCATTTTAATGCGTTTGTTGTTATTGTTGCTGTTGTTGCTGTTGTTGTTGGTCTATTTTAAATCTAATTATAATTCCTTGACTGTATAACTGCTTTATTTGTTTTACGATTCATTAAGTTTTTATTGTTTTCTACTTGTAGGTTGCTTTGTTTGATTTCCTTCTCCTACCTACGTCTCCTGCTTCCCCTCCTTCTCCTCTTCTATGAATGAAGACACTATAAAAGATGAGTTTAATTTAGGAAATTAAGTCCAAAAAAAAATGCTCACACAGTTATAAAATCAAAAAATTTAAGTCAAAAAGGGCGGGTTTTTTGGTTTTTATTGTTACAACTAGAAACAGAAGAAACTTTTATTGTTTAATAAAAAATTTGAGCGAGTAAAGGAAATATTTATTTACGACTGTGAGCTAGCTTGTACAAGCTGTAAACCTGACAACATTGTTTGGTTAAGAGATGAAATAAAAATTTAAACAAAAAAACACTTAAAACTCATAAAAACAGAAGAAATTTTAAAACGTACACTTTTTCCTGTTGTGGAGGGAAGAAAGGAAACGAATTTAAAGTGCGTTTTCCATATTCCTTGAGAAAATGTTTCGTTGAGAAAATGAAAGTGGCATGTCTTTTTTGAAATATGGTTGTAGCATCGGCTTATTTTGGGGATCAAAATTATTATTCTTTCCGCAACAATAGATAACGGTTTTAAATATTTATTGGTCATAAAATATCCTTAACTTTAATTAAGGATGACATTTTCAAGGGACATATTGTAATAAGATTTTAATAACCCCTTTCCAAAAGGCACCTTTTTTATGAGCCAGAAACGGTTGCTCAATACAAAAACGAATATGAAAGTGACATTTCGTCAAATGTATTAAAGTATGATAGCAGCATTCTACTTCATTCTACTTGTCCACTGGCATGGTTATTCAGGAATGGAACATACATACATACATAATTGGTCGTTACAACCCTTTAGTCAGGATTACGACCTAGCTTCTTACACCAATTATCTTAAAAGTGTTTACTTTATCACTGAGTGGCGAGACCTACAGTTTAAAGTAGACTCTGAACGACAGATTTCTTCAAGAAACATAACCATGTCAATTATATTTACTCTTCGAGTTTTTGCCAGAAATCGTCTTAGAGGAAGTTGCCGGAAAAATATTTTTTCAGGGATGTCTGACATGAAGTTTGAATCGTGACCTCATGTCGAATAAACCAACACACTACTAGCTTGCAGCGACTCGTTACATACATAATCATTTATTCATTACAAACCTTCAGTCAGGATTACTCCACTTATGTTGTGTGTGTTACTTTTAAACATGAGTGGTGGGACCTACAATCGATTCCGAACGACAGACTTTTAAAAAACTTTTCATGGCAATTTTAGTTACTCTCAAAGATTTTGCCAGAAATCTGCTGAGAGGAAGTCGCCGAAGAAATATTTTTCTTACTTCGTTTTGATGTCTGACCTGGGGTTTGAACTGTGGCCTTACGTCTAATAAGCCAGCGCATTACCTATGAGACTACGGCGACCTCGTGCAACCAATTTTTTAGACACACTGTTCTAGCAAGAACAGGACTTTAATTCTAGTTTAATTCTAGTTGCACATCAACTCGCCATCGTTCTCAAGAATTGAACATTTCACGCACCAGGTTACTTCGAATTTTGCGAAAAGATCTCGGTTTGAGGCCCTACTAAGTTCAATTGTTTCAAGAGTTGAAGCCGCATGACCATCTGCTTCGTTTTCGCTTCACTATATGGGCCAACGAGAAACTGCATGAAACTGATACCTACTGTGCCAAAATCGTATGAAGCTCATTTTCATCTCGGTGGATACGTTTATAAGCAAAATTGCCGTATTTGAGCATCAGAAAACCCATACGTGGTGTTACAGCTACCCATGCATTCATTAGGAGTGAATGGTTGGTAAGGCTTGTGAAGCGGAGTCATAATTGGCTCATATTTCTTTGAAAATGAGAACGGCGGAACCATTACGGTCAGTGGAGACACCTATCGCACCATGATAACCAATTTCTTTGTATCCGCTGTTCATGGTATTCAAGTGAACGATGTTTGGTTTCAAGAGGATGGTACAGCGTGCCATACAGCTCATGCCACAATCGATTTATTGCTTCAAACGTGTGATGGCCGTTTAAGTAGTTGAAATGGTGATGTCAGTTGGCCGCCAAGAAGCTGCAATTTGACACCGTTGGACTATTTACTGTGGCAAGCCGTTAAAGAAAAGTCTTATGTTGACGAACCAGAGATAATTGAGCATTTGGAGGTCAACATATGTGATGTCATTGCCGAGATACGACTCAATACACTCGACTAAGTGCATGAAAATTGGCCTGATCGTATGAGATACTGTGAGGCCAGCTTAGGCAGCCATATGAATGAAATAATATTTCATTTCTAAGCGGAACAATTGTACTTTACAACAAAAACATAAATTTTGGCAAAAGTTTAAACCGTTTTAGTTTTATTGAATTTTTAAATTTAAGCTTTTAAAGGACTCAACCTATATTAAGGATAATTCGTACTTTAAGACTATAGTATTCCAAAGAAGTGGACAGAGATCGTCTATGTGTCGCGTTGCTCTTGGAAACATGTCTCTATCCTAACACTCCCAACTTCCAATCCAAAGTAGACCCACAGTCTTAGTTAGAATACGTTGTTAATTAAATCACTACATATTTAAATAAGATCGGTTTGATGATGGTTCATAAGAAGACTTCAACACCTTGCTGTTCTTCTCATTTTTCTGCCCATAATGATGCTTAAGTAAATGTCATTTTACTTTAATAAAAATTCAAATAAAAATATTTAATTTACTCAACTATACTGTCTAAATGCCAATCATCAAACGACTTTTTATTATCAAATTTGCTTGTATGCCACACAAGCAGATTATTTTTACCTCAAACCACACACACACACGTACATTCTCTAATTTCAACTGACTCTACTTAATATTTAAAGGCAATTCTGTTCAACTCTTACAGTCATTTGTGTCATCTTTGTCGGATATTTAAGTAATCCTCATAGCCATTGAACTAACCCTCCCCCACACACTTGCCATAGCTTCATATGATTCCCGATTATTTTGGAAATAAAAATGCAAATCGATTGGTAAATGCAGTTTAAAATCGTTTTTAAGCTTTTGCCGAAGAGAGAGAGAGGGAGAAATATTTTCCACAATAAAATTAAATTGTGAAATAAATTCAAAAATTTAATACGATTTCAGTAACTATTCCTAAGTGCTCCCCTCTCTCTTCCTCGTTCACACTCTGTATCTGTTTGAATCGAAGTTCATTTGGTGCCATTAGATTTTTAAACCAACCAATAATAATAATAAGGAGCATCAAATTAAACTTCTTTTCCTTTTATTTGGAGTAGTTTTGGTACTTTGTGTTCACAGATTATTTCATTACTATTGGGGACACACATATTTGGTATTGTGTATGTGCATGTATGTGATTGCAATCATACTATGATATCAGGCAAGTGGCAAGTTTATCATCTGCCTGCAGCCTGGGAACCATAAAAGTGCATCTTTGCAAAACTCAACTTCATATTCAATATGACTGCGGGAGAATATCATACATATAAAGGGTGGGCCATTTAAAAGTTTAAATTTAAAAATTCTACCAAATTTATTTTTTGTTGTGAAGTAGAATTGTTCGGCTTAGAAATGGAATATCATTTCATTCATATGGCTGCCTTGGCTGGCCCCACAATACCTCATTTGATCGAATCTATTTTCGTGCACTTTATCGAGTGTATGGAGTCGTATCTCGGCAATGGCATTATACTATGTTCAGATATGCACTTTTATTGAGTCAATATTCGGTTTATTGACTACAATATTTTAAATGTTCAGACATAACAATGTAAGCAGTTCAGCTGATTATTCAATATTCATTTGACAGCTGGTAAACAAAACATCTGGTTGTTTCAACATTGTTTATTTTTTGTTTGTCAAATTTCATATGCGAACTGAACATACTTATGACAATCCTGCATTTTAAGTTTTACTCACTATTATGTATAACAAATTGCGTATTTATTGCGCAATAATTAATTGAAACTTTATATGAAATATTGAACTCAATAATGGCATTTATTGCGATGTACGCAATAAAGGTGCATATCTGAACACCGTATTACGAATGTTGGCCTTTAAGTGCTTAATTGTCTATGATTTGTAGGCATAATACTTTTCATTAATGGGGAGCCCCACAGAAAATAGTCCAACCGTGTCAAATTACAGCTTCTTGGCGGCAAATTGTTATCATTATTTAGGCTAATCATGAAACGTTTGACACAAACGTTTGACGCAATAAATCAATTGTGACATGAGATGTGTGGCAAGTTGCACTACACTGTTGAAACCAAACATCGTTCACATCAATACCATGTAGAGTGGGTACAATCATGGTGCGATAGGTGTCTCCATTGACCATTTAAAGAAAGCCGGACCAAACAATCACTCGTAATGGGTGCTTTGGCTTCTGTAAGACCACATGTGGGTTTTCTGAGTCCCAAACACGCCAAATTTTGCTTACTAGCGTACCTATTAAAATGAAAACGAGCTGAAGCTCATCCGAAAACATGATTTCTTTTTGGCAAAATAGACATCATCATGCAGTTTCCCGTTGGCCCAATAAATCCCAACGTTGCTCAAACGTAAATCGATTTATTATGTTCACTGGAGATAAGATACTGAATTTTTTGACAGCATGGAATGACATAAATCTTGCCAGATTTGAAATCGATGGTTCAAATTCAAACTGATAGATGGCTTACCCTTTACTTGCATTAAATAAAACGTATCTATGTATGTATATTTCTTCTACAATATAATACGATATTTGATTTCTTTTTTCCATAAACTTTTATGCAAATTTTTTAAGTTTTTTTTCTGTTCTTTTTCTGTCTTTAAATACTCTTATAATGTTAAACATAAATTTTCAGTTCAAAAAATTATTTTCTTTTCTTACGTCTCTTTTTTTTCACTTTAACGATGTGGTATTTAAATTAAGTTGTGCTGCCAGCAAACGAAAATAGTAA
Source organism: Sarcophaga rosellei (assembly GCA_930367235.1). Taxonomy (NCBI): domain Eukaryota; kingdom Metazoa; phylum Arthropoda; class Insecta; order Diptera; family Sarcophagidae; genus Sarcophaga; species Sarcophaga rosellei. The sequence goes on from OV884021.1 coordinate 79,997,116, forward strand.
CTGAAGTCTGGGATTTTTTTTATTTTTTTTAGGTTAGAGACATTAAGGATATGCACGACTATTTGATAGATGCATATAACTATATGCGTTACAGTCTGCTGTTTCAGTTTATTCACTTAAACGAAGCCATAAGTTGTTTTGAGGCAGGTGGAGAGTTTATATTTTGTGGGTTAGTGTTGCATAATTGTTTGTAAGCTGAGTAAAAAGTATTGTATAGCTTTTTCCATATTGCCATCAGAGTCAGGACTCGGTCTACAACCCTTTAGTCAAGATTACCTAGCCTAGCTTCTCATGTCATTTATGTTGCTTGTGTTAATTTTATAAGACAGATTTTTAAGAAACTTTACATCGCAATTTTATTTACTCAGGGTTTCTGCCAGAAACTTGCTGAGAGGAATTCGGTGAAGGAATCTTTTTCATATTTTCGTTTTGATATCTGACTTGGAGCTTGAAACGTGACCTTACGTCTAATAAGCCAACACACTGCCTTCTAGATTATGGCGACATAGTAGTTCAAGAATAAATTTAACAGGTATGTCTCTTGTCTAGAGCGACACTTGTCTGGATTTTTAGACATCATTACTACCATTAAAATGAAAAGGCGATGTGGACCTCATCGGGTTTCAATGTTATCGCATTTGTCTTTTATTAGATGAAGCTACTATTTTTGAAAGGCAAGTACAAGTTCAACCCAATTGGGTCCCGTAGAACCTTAGAATCACAGTACAGACATGGCAAACGTGTTGGTTCTCTCTTAAAATGCTATGAAAGGGTTATATAAGTGGCTGTTTTGACAGGACACATGCCGTCACCACATGGGGAGAGGGAAGAAAAGTTAAGGACTTATAATTTCGATGAACTGAATTGAGGGTCACGCATTGAATATTAGTTTCGGATGATGTGGTATTGCATTATGACGCTCTTGGTGATCGCTTGCTGTTTGTGCAATTATATAAATCCATATATTCCAATTCCATCGTATAATTCTCTTTATACTCCTCTTGAGGACTTTAGGGATTATTCTTTTATCTCCCCTTATTTTAATGATATATCAGGGAGATAAGAATGCGAGTCTGTATTTCAATAGTAAACGAAGTTGATGTAACTGTAGCATATTCAACACTTATTTCGTTTTCTTTAATATCCGAATATCTAGGAATTCCTGAGAGCCTACTCCAGATCAAGATAGTCAGTTTAGCGATCAAACTCTAATTGTATGAGTATGAGAGTTAGAAATCCTGATTGCTGGAACATGTTAATCTTTCTGATAGTTTTAAAAACCTGCAGGTCTTCAAACAAGATGCAGCAGCCTTTCTAAAACCATCTTGATTTGAGAGAGATACAGCAGGGTGCTCACCAATTACTATCTCATAATGATATTGTCGGCGTGGGCTAGTGGGTAGTGTGCTGCCATGTCAGACGTGACGAATCGGTTCAAACTCCAGGTCAGACATCAAAGCAAAAACTCTGAGAATAAATTAAATCGTCATGAAAAGTTTCTAAAAAATCTGTCTTTCGGAGTCGACTTTAAACTGTAGGTATCGCCATTCATTTAAAAATTATCACACACGACATCAGTGGTATGACGAACTAGGTCGTAATCCTGACTAAAGAATTGTAATGGCTAATCATGATATTGTCTGCAAGTGTTATACAGACTATAGAGTGATTGGTATTTTCTTCCAGGATACTAGCAATGCAGTTTTCTTCGTGTGATTAACATCTTTCAGTTGTGCAGCTTCATTGGTTTGCAGTCCATATTAGCTGCTCAAAATTTCATTTGTATAAAGCTTGACTCCGGCTCGTGTAAAATGACACATAGCGAGTTCTGCTTAACTATTACGACTTCATTTCGTAAGGACACTTCATTTGTTGCTTCAACCACGTCTGTATTAAAAGTTGTCCAAAAAATTGCAATATCCTTCCGAAGCATTGATTAAAACTTACTTGAAGGGCGTTAATTCCACAGGCTACTACTAAAATTACGACAAAAGATTCCAGGCTTTGAGTATTTTTTAACACATTTTTTGCCAAATTTTTAAGCATTACTTTAGCAACTTTTCATTTAAGCACATATCCTTAATAACGTCTTTCTTAGCGCTATAAAAACCCACTCATAATTTTTTTGTTAAACACTGTTATTAAGACTTTTCTGTCATAGTTTTTTCCCCAATTTTTTTTTGGTTTGCTTTTTTTTGTTGTTGTCAGAGCTTTACACACACTTGTAATTTAAAGAAATTTTTTTAAAAGCCGTCATATGTGACAACCTACACACGGGGGTTTGGTCTGTTTATTTTGCATTCACATTATCTTCATTATGATCAGAAAACTCGCTAAAGTTAACATCATTGTCGTCGTTGTCGTCGTCGTCATCGTCATCAAGTGAAATCCTACTTAAAATATAATTTGTCTTCAGCCAGAAAAAAAATATGATGGGTTTTTGCAACGTACATATGTTATCAGCCAGCCAGTCACTATGGTAGACGCACCTTTCTAAAACGTAAGCGAAAACGAAAAAAAAAATTGGTTTTTGCAACAACGCTCTCTGGCCTACACGTAAATAGGCAGGTTCAACAGCAGAAAATAAATACAAATTTTTGTTTATTTTAAACGAAATTTCTATTTAAAGTTAAGCATGCAAGCAGATTTCAGAATCCACCCTTAAAATCTACATCTTTCGCCAGCTAACAGCCAACATCTGTGAGAAAAGGTGTCAATCAAATCTTTGTTTTGATAAGTCTTAAGTCCCTTAACCTCCTGCATTTCCCTAAATATTTGAGTTTGAAAGAAAAAAATTTAATTTCTATTAATTTAATCCCTTTACAAATATTAATTGGCAACAAATACTAACCAAAAAAAAACTACCCTTCCTAGCAGCATAGCAAGCAAATGCCATGCTTCTTGAGTCATTTAGCCATTCCATGGACAACAGACATGCATGTGTCATGTGTTCGTTGGTTGGTTGGTTGTATTGTTTGCAGAAATTAATTTTTTTGTTTTTGTTTTCTTTTCAATATTTTAAGCCCAAAATAAACATTTGGCACGCGTTTTGTCACTTGTGGCATTCAGTCAGACATTAAGACGGAGAGAGAGAGTTTCACGAAAAATGCAACTCGCCAAGGCACGAAATGTTTACTTTAACGAAAAAGCCAATTACGTACTGAGAGAATTTTGAAAGCAGGGGGTTGTAGTTCGTTGCAAAGGCTTTAAAAAATCCCGGGGATTATTGAAAAGGTAGAAAGGAATACTTATGTATTTCGGGGATTAATAATAAAACTTTAATAAAGTATTTGAAAAATGAAAACAAATCAAAAACAAGTCAAGGGTCACATCGACATATAAATATAATAAAGGGTACCTTATCTATCGGAATATTTTATTTATTCTCTTCAATTCTATAAGAGGAATAGAGCCTTAACAAACCACCTTCATTTACATCAGTTCATTATAACATTTCTGATTTTATTTAAGCCCCCTGTTAATTTCCTTACGAATTTTAAGTCACTCTAAATACGTTGGCTTATTACACGGTTCAAACCCCAGGTCAGATGTCTCCAACAAAACGAGATAAAATATTTCTTCGGCGAGTTCCTCTCAAGAGATTTCTGGCAACAACTCTGAGAGTAAATAAAATTGCCATGAAAAAGTTTATCCAAATACTGTCGTTCGGATTCGAGTTTAAACTGTATGTTTCGCCACTCATGTATAAAATTACCGTATACGACATAAGTAGTGTGATGAAAAGCTGGGTCGCAGTCCGCACTGAAGGGTTATAGGCTAACTGGTATTGTCTTCTATCCTAAATACCTCTACGCTAAAGTCAGTTCCATCAGGAGAGGCAAGAACGAGCTTCCCCGTCTATATAGAGTAGTCACACATTACGTTGCAGACGATCTAAGCCAGTAAAACCTGTAACCTGCACACACAAAAGCCTCACGTACATTTTCTACTATTTTTATTGGTAAGTTACTCCACTGAAGGTTACATTTAAGTTCCAGACGAGTCGTAACTTCTGTAAAACTCTTCCAAGGAATTGCATAGTATATGGGGTTGTGTTTCTTTTAGGCAATGTTCCGTGAGGACGGATACCCCATATTAAATTGTCGTGAGTCCTGAGACAAAATTGAACTGTTTCTTAGACGTGCTCAGCCTGACGGACTTTTTTTACATAGAAGAATTAGTCCAGAACCATCGTGGTCAAGGAAATCCCTATGTATAGACCACTTGTTGTTACCAGTAGGTCAAGAAAACAGCTTCCTGGCATGTATAGAACTATGACCAGAGACTCCATTATTGAATAAGCCGCTTTTTTCCCGAAGATGTTAATGAAAGATCTTGGGCATTGACATGAAGTTTGAAAGGACAGTTTTGTTCTTCGAATATACTCGTATTCTCTCAGAAAATAGTTGGGTATTGAACACTAATTTATCCAGCATGAGGCGATATACATAATACCTCTTCCCGTCTTTTTATTAAATTTTTACAGAATAACGTAATTTCACTCCAATATAGACAAATAGCCAAACAACGCGACTTGAAGGCAAGCCTTAAGACAATGTTTAAAAATACCATATGACGACAATATGCATATGAGCAACTGCATTTACAAACATTGAAGCAGAATGAGACGTTTTACATGGTTGCGATACACTCTATTGCGAAAAAGGGCGATATTGGAGAGGAAAAGTTAGTAAATTTAATTTTCGATGATATTCCGCACAAATCTCCAATGAGATTACTTGATTGTATAGTGGCAACATATTGGAGGACATTGGAGCGCTGGCGAACGCTTCCATAATTGGACGTTCAAAGCTGGAAGTGACTGACCTAGTAATACTGACGCTGGCGTTCGCTGTCACAATCGTACTCAATTTGGCCATTACCGGAACAAGCGTCCTCGTGTTTCGTTTGGGCTGAAGTGGGACATTTCCATCAAAATTGTCTGAAGAAGAGGTGCCTTGCTGGCGTCATTTGCAGTGTCGATCTGGATGATATAGTGGACGCATACCAAACATGAAGATAGCTTTTATGAAAAGTGGAAAGTGCACTGCCTTAAAAACTAAACTTTATCGAGAACCTAATGGGTGACGTTTTTTTTTAATTTCTTGCTGACTTCAATCATTTTCAAACGAAGAAAATATTTGCTTTTCTCAAGCGGATATTTTTTTGCTTAACATTGTAACATTTTTTGTTTTGGTAAGTACTGTGGAGAATAAATTATCCGAATAATATCTTCTATTTTTATTTCACTTTCCATCCTGTATTTGACTAAGCATTCAATTCTTGAATAATGAAAAATATTTGACACTAGCAATCGCTCATCTTTTTGCAAAAAAAAAAAAAAATAAAAAATCCACATGAAACAAATGTGACCTCCAGAGGTCTCTTACGTTTAAATAGAAAAATTGTACAGCCAGTTGTAAAGAAAATAGTCCTCCTCCTAATAAAGAAAGAGAAAATTTTTGTTAAATGTCTAGACATACTGGTTGATAGATGAGCTGATCAGCAATTGATGACATACCAGTCAGGCAGCCATCCTGCCAGTCCAGCTAACCAGCGTACAGAGGAAAATCAAAAACGAAACACAATGACAATGACACTGACAATGACCACGACAACAAATGTACAAATTCTGGTCACACAACAACAACAACAACAACTTAAAAAAATAACATGATTCACTCATCAAACAACATTTATGTTGTTGATGACATTCTTTAGATCAAATCAAAGGAAACAAAGCCAAGAAAAACGAAAACAAAATTATATTCGAGTTAATTGAAGTGCTGAAATTCAGTTTTAATGGAGCCGTCAAGCACTTTTGTATGAAAAATAATCATTTAACTGATGATCACACATTGAAATTCATCTTTTATTTCTGCTCATCAAGCATATGTGGCTTGTGTTTCTTATCACTTTTCCTTTTGTGACTACCGTCATACCCGTGATGTCATTAATCTTAAAGGAATTCTTTTTTTGTTCTTCTTTTGTCTTCTAAAATGCTAGGCGAAGGCGAAGAAGAAACAATATTTTGATAGTTTCCTTAAGTGTATTAAAAGGCTTCGAAAGAAGTTGAAAAAATAGAAACCAATTCTTTCGACAATCTGTTAAATACCATATTAATCATACCAAAGAATGCCTATTCAAACACACTCACACAACCACAAGAAGCCTAAGAATAGTGCTCTGTCTTACGCGCTTCTAAGAATTTTAACAGATAAGAGTTGCTTTAAGTTGGCTTAAGTCGCCTTACGGGAGACTTAAAAAATGGTTTTGATGTCCACATGATTCCATATATAAAGGTTGGGTAACGTCTAAGGCAATACAAACGGTCACTGTCCGTATGACTTCAGTTATTTTGTATGACTCTGTTGTTTGATGGAATAGTTTGGATACAAGTCTTCACCATGTACATACATAACATACATAATTGGCCATTACAACCCTTCAGTCAGGATTACGGCCCAGCTTCTCAACACCACTCATGTTGTGTGCGTTAATTTTTATACATGAGTGGCGGGACCTACAGTTTAAAGTCGACCCCGAACGACAGATTTTTTGAGAAGCTTTCATGGCAATTTTTACTCTCAGAGTTTTGCCAGAAATCTGCTGAGAGGAAGTCGCCGAAGAAATACTTTTTGTATTTTGTTTTTGATGTCTTGCCTGGGATTCGAACTCGGGCCTTTGGTCTAATAAGCCAACACACTACCTACTAGACCACGGCGCCTTCGCCATATAATACTGGATAATGTTCAGCGTATTGGATTTTGAGTATTACTGGAGTTAGGAAGAGCTCTTCTCTTGATAATATTATTCGCCCAACTAGTGACTGTCTTATACGTCAAGTGTGGTGCCATACGCCTAAGGGAATACGATAATAAGAGGAGTGCCCCTAGGTTAAGAATTCTCTTTCCCAATAAAGTCTTTTGCGTAGTAGGGGACGAGCAATAAGAGCCAAGACATCCATTTTTGTGTGAAGGCTCTTAAGGCCGGCAACACGCTTCTTCTATTGCGAAGCTTTATTTTATTTCCGTTGATAGTCCAAGGGTTTTGTGAAGGCTCTTGAGGCCGTCGACACGCTACTTCTATCTCAAATACTTATTTGATTGTGGTTGATAATCCTGCAAACCTGCGGGTGATACGATCGGAATAACGATGTCGTAATTACTGTGTGTGAGGCTATAATAGAAGCCTTTGCAACGAGTTATTCTCTACTGAGTTTTGGAGCATGGCAATGTCCCTGGGAACAAAAACCCTGATGCTTTTAGTTCTAATTGATAACTCTATGGTTTCGTCTTCCATCAAAGGAAGCTGAGGCGGGAGAAGATAAATGGCGGTGTTACGCAGCTAGAAGCCTCTACTCATGTATCGGCGGTGGTGGAACTGGATTGCTACTGTGACTTAGTAAACTTAATGTGAGAGTGGTGACTGTGTCCCTTCAGAACAATGTGGTTTCAGGTTATCTGATTTTAATCGTATTTCTGCAGAATACGTCAAGCTACAAGGAATCTTGCTCCATTGCCAGGCCATCGTAATGTCCACTCGATCACAGTGGCCATGATAAAAGGCTATTGAGTTATGAGAAGACATGCGGAAAGACTGCAGCTTTCATCAAACGGCTTTTGCCAAGGTTGTAAGTCTGCTGAAGAGGAGGAAACTACCACTTTCTTTCTCTTGCGAACTTTTGATTTAGGTTATTTGGCTCTCCGTTCTTTGTCGCCTTGACGGAGTTATTATCATCGTTTATTAAACTGTCATCCTGGTTTTGGTATAGGGAAGTAGTGCCGCAGTGTGCAGCCCCTGCCCTAAGCAACTCCTATCCAACTCTACCGTTTTCTTTACTGCCCTTTTCAACTCATTCTAGGACCAAGACAATGGGCCTCATGACCTGCGTATGTTTTTGTGTTTGCCACTAAGATTATAAGCGTACTCTTTCTCACAAAGTACGTGATCAATTGGTCTAGTATAACATACATACGAGTACATGCACGCATTTGAGGCCCTTCAGACAGGATTACGACCTAGCCTCTCGCATCACTTATGTTCTGTGCGTTAATTTTATGTATGAATGGCGGGATCTGCAGCTTATAAACTAAACATTTTTGAGAAACTTGTTCATGGCAATATAGCAGAATAGCAGACCTTACGATGCATTGTTCAGTTTCTTCTTGCTTTAGTCTTTCCTATCCCTTTTTAGACAGTCTGCGAACATATTGTTGCATGCAATCGATCTTGAATTCACTGCTTTGGTCTCGCAATTGATTTGTTTACAAATACCTTTTTACGGTTCGAGTCTTTACTGCTCAGCATGTAGCGCATGTTGTTGCTGTGCATGTCCAATGGCCTGTCAAATGTCGTTCTAAATTGTACCTCCTGATGCTACTTAATATCAACCATATGTAGAGTGTCAAGAAGTCATATATGCAAGCTCTCCTTCCTTTCGCAAGACCAAAACTGTTGCAAAAAATAACGAAGAAAACGTTGTGATTTTAGAAACTCTTGCCACTTTTTGTTCTTGGGCTGTGTTTTTTGGTTTTTTAAGCTGTTTTCAAATGTCGGTAGATTTTTACCTAAAAAAGCTTATAAAAGCCACAAACTATGGCAACTAAAAACAAAAAACGCAATGCGAAAAAGTTAACAACGGAAAATAGAACGAAAAAAAAACCATCAATTTGGCGGCATCTTTTTTTAGAGGCACGGCAACAAAGTGTTGAAGAGTTAAGAAATTGCTCCCGTTTTTCGTGTGATATCAAAGCCTTAAAGACCGCCATTAAGGCAAATAAAAAATAAAATAAAGTGAATACCATAGGCAGGCAGGCAGGAAAATCTACCAAAAACTGGGTCAAAAGTATTAAACAACGTAAAATGAAAAATAAAATAATAAAAAATTTTCAAAATAAAACTGAAAATGGCAATGTAAAGTTTTGCAACTTTTTTTCATAAATTTGTTAAAAAAAACTCGACTCCTTTTTTTTTAAAAGAAGTTTTTAACTTTTTCCACTCTTGAGTTTTGATTACATTAGAGAGAGGAGATAAAGTCGAAAATAGTTCACAATTTTATGTTTAAAATTGAAACTTATACTCGTTTAAGCAAAATTTTGAAATTATTTTTCATTTTCAGTTTTCTTCTCTTTTTCTTCTCGTCTCTTCTTCTTTTGTATAATAAATGTCAAGTGTGTGTGGTTGGATTATAAATTCTTCATGATTTCCTTTCATTCAATTTATTTTCTATAAATTTAGTTTTTGATTGTTGTTGTTGTTATTGTTGTTATTGCTGTATTTTAATATAAAATATTAAGACTTAAACTCTTCATTTACAATCATTGACAGCTGTAACGTGTCGTCTTTATCATGACAGACGACAAAACCATCATCATCTTCAAAATCTTCGTCATCATCATTATCCATATCAACCAACGTACCATACACAGCAAAGGAATTCAGATAATCATATGCAACGAACAACAATAACACCAGCGGTTATAACAACAAGTACAGCAAAAATTTATTGAACAACAACAACAACTACAGCAATAATGAGAACAACATGACATAAACAATATACGGCTAAAATACAATTGGCAATACAAAGCGAATCAAAAATACACATAAAAAATCGTAAAAAAAATATTCATTTTATTGGTTTACATTTTTTCGGAGGATATACGAGTATTTGCAAATGCACAGTGGAACAAAAGCTAAAAAATTAGCAAAAGAACTTTTAAGAAACTATGGCTGGGATAAACACCGCCCCTACTTTGAGGTTAAGTTGGTTTACTGGGTTATGTAATTACCACGATCGATTCGCCCATCCATTCCATCCATTGTGATTAGGAGTTGGGGCATTGTACCTTCTCTACCTTTATAATTTTGATAAATTGACGAATTTCTTAACAGTCATGGTTACATACATAATTAGCCATTAAAACCCTTCAGTCAGGATTACGGCCTAGCTTCTCACACCGCTCATGTTGTGTGCCTTAATTTTTATACGTGAGTGGCGGGACCTACCTAACCTCGACTCCGACCGACAGATTTTCGAAAAGCTTTTCATCGCAGTTCTTTTATTTACTCTCAGAGTCTTTGCCAGAAATCTGCTGAAGAGTAGTCGCCGAAGAAATATTTTCATATTTTCGTTTTGATGTCTAAACAGTTGACAAGTACTCGTCCTCTAACCTAACCTAACCTACCCTCTCCAGCCTTGATAAATTCATCAATTCCTTAATAGTCAGGTTTGCTAAGTCTTATATACGATATGTATCTGGCTGTTCTAGTATTTGCATTGATAAAGTAAAGCGTGGGCCATTTAAAAGCTTAAATTTCAAAATGCAATAAAACAAAAAGGGTTTGAAATTTTTCCAAATTTATTCTTTTGTTGTGAAGAATCATTGTTCCGGTTAGAAAGGGGCATCATTTCCTTCATATGGCCTCACAATCCTCATACGATCTTGGCAATAGCATCACACTTATTGGGCTTTAAATGCTAAATTGCCTCTGATTTGTCGGCATAACACTTTTCTTTAAGGGTGCCCCACAGAAAATAGTGCAACGATGTCAAATCGCAGCTTCCTGGGGCGCAAATTCACATCACCATTTCGGCCAATTAAATGGCCATCAAACGGTTTGACATAATAAATCGACAGTGGCAAGAGATGTATGGCAAGTATCGTTCACATCAATACCATGAAGAGCGGGTACAAAAAATTGTTTATTATGGTGAGATAGGTGTCTCCATAGGCCGTAATGGTTGCGCCGTCCTCGTTTTCAAAGAAATATGATGCCTCCGCTCCACAGGACGCACCAAAGAGTCACTCGTAATGGGTGCATTGGCTTCTATAAGAAAACGAATGGATTTTCTAAGCCCTAAATACGGCATTTTTACTTATTAACGTTTCCACCGAGCTGAAAATGAGCTTCATCCGAAAAGATGATTTTTTTTAGCAAAATCAACATCAGTTTCGTGCAGTTTCTCGTTGGCCCATACAGCGAAGCGAAAACGAAGCTGATGTTCATGCAGCTTCAATTCTTGTACCAGTTCAACTTTGTAAGGAGTCTTTCCGAGATCTTTTCGGAAAAATTCGACATAAACTGGTGCGTGAAATGTTAAATACTTGAGAACGATGACGAGTTGATGTTGATGAACACACACCTTCAATATACTTGGGTGTCCGCACTGTACGAGTATGCTAACTACTTGGCGCTTCAACAATGAAACCAGTTTCACGAACTTTAGCAATAGACTCGCTTACTCAAAGCGCTGTTGGTCCTATTTAGCGACCAAATTTTTTTTTTCTGCAGGGAATATAAGATCAGTTAATCTTTTTCTCCATCTATCTTTTCCCTGTCTGTCCTCGAGCATTTTAATCAGGGACTATTATTGTATTATCAATTGGCGGTTTCCATTGGGTGTGTCATATCCTGTCCCTAGCTTTCAAAAGGGGCTTCTATACGGAGCATTTAAAATTTAAATAGTAAAAGAGTTCATACGAATTCAGTATTTTTCGATATTTACTGAAACCCTCGTTAAGACCCCATAAACTACGCAGTTAAAGCCCACTGTTTAATGCTTTTAAAATTCAATCGAAAATATGCTGGCTTTCAGTGGTGACATCCGTAAGAACTTGTAAACATAGTACAACAATAAATACAGAAAGAAAAATAAACAAAAACACAAACAACAAGTCAAACCAAGTAAAAATAAACTTGTCTCACTAAAAATGATGCCAACTTTAAAACGCTGACATACCATGCCATGCCATGCCAAGCCATGCACTTGAAACTTTTTAACGAAATTCTCTACTTTGAATTCGAATGGCAGATCTCTTCTCTTCTTCTATTTTTTATTTATTTTTTGTTTTTATATTCGCGGGGGATTAACAAAAGAATATGGATTCAGAAAAACAAACAACAACAACAACAAAAAACGTGTTGATCTAGCGAAAAAGAAGATGAATGAAAATAAAAATGTCAAATGGAACGAAGAACTAATAAAAGTAAATCAAAAATTGAGGATTACAAATGGAGATAGAAAATGCAGTGAAGGAAAGGAATTAAATGATCAAAGTTAAGGCTCAGGGCTTAAATTATATAACGAAATTTAGATTGAGGAAACATTTGGCTTCGAAGAATATCGAATAGGAGCCCTGAGTCCACAGTGAGGTATGCGCTACACTCATGGTGGACATTTAACGATGTTTTAACGCAGAGAAGGAAAGGAATTAAATGATCGCAGTAAGACTTGATTATATATTGAATGTTTGGAGATTGGGGAACATTTGGTTTCGGGGAATAGCGAATAGAAGCCCTGGGTCCACAGTTAGGTATGCGCTTCACTCATGGTGGACATTTTAACGATGTTTTTCCACACATAATTGCATCAACCGGTCTCCCATACAGTACGATTTATTTAAATAGAAATTGCTTTATAAAAGACCCTATACTATTAACGACGAAAAGAAGACGCCTTGCGTTATAGTTTCAGAAACATTGATGATGAAATATTTTCTTATCCTCAACTGTATTTGATGGATGTATGGGATGTTATTCAATACTTCTCTTCTGTATTGTGCTTTAAAACCCAAAACCAAAAAGATTTCATTTCAGAAAAATTAAAGAAATTTTTTAACCCATAAGGAAGCATAAGGAAAGCACTTCAAACACTAGAAGTCATCATTAAATCAATGCATAGCCAGTCAATACTAGGTAGCGATTTTGAACTCACCTGAAAATCGTCTTCTTCGTACCACTGATGAAGATAGCAGCTGGTCTTCAAGACGGTCCGATTTATAGTTTCCTAAAGAGCAAGTCAGCATATGGCATAGCTATGGGTATAACGCAACAAAGAGTCACAGAGCGCCTATTGCCTTGGGACTAAGACTGGAATGCTTGGGCATCATCGCTTCAATGTTCATTCTCCATGTTAGCTTCGTGTATAGAGATTTTTGTCGAAACGAAAATAGTGTTTTAGTGAAGAAGGCCTATTTATAGAGCAATGAACAGTTAAGAAAATAAATTTTGAAATAAAAACATTTGGGGTTTTTCAATTACAGGCCGATTTGTATACTGCAGGACACAGGCAATGATTCAACGGAAATTTAAAACAAAATCAATTCATTTCTATTTTGAAGGCCTATTTAATACTTTGTTATTTGCAGACCTATTTCGTTTAAAAATGTCTTAATTTTTCTTTTAAAGCTTTGCTTTCAATTGCTTACACTTTAGCTGTGCGCACAAAATGTTGCAGCAGTATCCATTTTCAATAAACGATGATGACAAAGATGTTGCATACACCATAAGCAATGCGGCTGTTGTTGAATGGCTGTTGCTGTTGATGATATTTGCAAATTCATTTCCAATATGTAAATGCGTTTCACCCAAATAACCACAATAACCGCGAATAGGAAAATCCACAATTCTATGCTGCTTTATGACTCTACTGCACCAACACTTTTCGTAGGCCCAACTTGCCTATAAATTCTGTGAATGACGGCGTTGTAGTCAAAGATGATGATGACTGTGATGATGACAATGACAATGATTCTTACGTCAACTGCGCGAAACTGCTGGTAAAAGATTTTAAAGTCAAAGAAATGGTTTAAACATGGTCTAAAACAACAGAACTGAACAGAACACGATAAAACTGAATTATTAGCGAAATTGTATGAAATTGTCTCTTCTTTTTTGCATTGTCGTTCTAAATGTCCCAGTAATGACGTTTATTTTTCTGCTTTTTTTCGCATACATTGTCGCACTGCTAAACCGCAAGGTACCATCGCATACCTTAACTTAACCGCGCTGCAACTTAGTGTTTCAATTGCTGCAAGGAAAAAACCTGCATAATTTTCAACAAAAAAAAAACCCAGACATTAACGTGCCACACAATGAACACAAAAAGAGAGACGTAAGGAAATGCAATGAAAGCCATCGATACATCGGAATAAATTCATTCATTCAATAGCCGTCATCCACATAAAATATAATGAAATTGCCAGGAGTTTTTCTTTTTGCGGTTTAACTGGTGTTTCTCACTAGTTTTCTTGCCTTACCTTGCCTGCTGCTGAAGATGTTGGAAAAATTTAGGCAAAACGACGAAAAAAAGCATTGCTTTTGTATGCAAATTTTTTCAACTTCTTTTGTTAACATTTCAGCTAAACTTGTCATTTTAATCGATTAAAAAAACTACAAATGAAGAGAACTCGCATGGCTTGCTTGCCTTTGGTTTAAGACAAAAACGGGAGAGACAGAAACCGTTTTAAATATTTAAAAGCCATGGATAATCTGAAAATGAACAAAATGCCAGACAATGTGGGAAATTTTTGAATGGAATATGCAAAAGAGCTATGTCTGTCTGACTGAATGACTGACATACTAACTGACTTTGGAAGAGCATAGGCGCTCGTTTACTACTGGGAATAGGTTCCTCAAAAATCTATCATTCGGAATCGTAAGTACCGCCTTTGTGCATTTGTGAGATTAATTGTGAGTGAACACGAAACCCAACTTGCGGAAAGCTTTCTTATACTTAAGAAATCTTTTAAAATTGAAACTGCCAAGCCTCACGCTTGGCTAGAGTTCGAACTCTTAATCTCTGAATTTTGCTTATTGTTTTGGATTTGTGTTTGGAACTCAATTAGGAGTCCAGAACAATGAGCGTATTTTGTGCTTGACCAAATCTGTCATTGGTATTCATATCATCCTATTCAGAAGTTGGTGATCATCGACATATAGCGGTCGCCGTTGAACATATGTACAAACTCAGAATCCACATCAAATATCGGCTTTTTGGGATTGAATTGAAATTTTCTTAGTTCGCGTACCCCTTCGCCTAGAAATTGACCTCATCGCTGAAGATGATGATGGAGATTTAGCAAACAGACTGAATAAGTTGCAAGCATTGATTCTTTTGAGGTAATTTTCGACTACTTTTTGACACATATTGGGCGGTATCTCAGCCAGTAAGGTCCAATCACACCTTCGGACCAAAGAGCGCACCAAACAGTGACTTTTTCTGGATGTAATGGCCTCTCTTCAATTACTTGAGGATTCTCAGAACCCCAAATACGACCATTTTGTTTATTAACATACCCACCGAGTGTGAAATGTGCTTCATCGCTGAAGAAAATTTTTTTTCGAAAAATTGCCGTCCACCGCCAATCACCATTTTTGTAGTAGGTTTTGATAATTTTTATGCGTTGTGTGATAGTTAAGCGATCCATTTTTGTCAATGTCAGACTTTCGACTGAAAAGAAAAAAAATTGGTTTCACAACTTCGTTTGACAGATGTCGAATTCCAGTCCCATACTTTTGAAACCACGAAATGGATAGCCCTATATAATATGGCAAGTCCAAACATAAAGTGTCCTTTGAATGTTAAAGGTAGGATAATCTTCCCTTTAGCTTAACGATCACTTCTATCTTATTGGGTACTCATAATAACGAAAAACAATTTATCTGTCCATTAAAATCCTACCTATAGTTAACGACAAGTTGTAATAATGGCCCCTACTGCTCTTTATTAATTCTACCACAAAGAGTACTCTGTTACATCGTAGCGCAGTAAAAATAAAATCAACGAAGTTAACGTTTAGTATAGTGGGAGGTATGGTAGCAGTGTCGAAAAATTCAGTACTTTAGTACTTTTTCATTTAAAAATACTACAGTACACTTGCGAGGCTTTCAGTACTCTTTTAATGTCGACGTAATGCTGACCTAGAAACATATGTACGTACGTTCTTATTCAAATGGCGAAGAGCTATGAGAACGCTCTTCATATGCTAAAAACGAACGTGCGTTCCGTCGACGTATAACTAAACGAGGATTTTACGTTCTATTACTTTCCGAATCAGCTGTTTTTGTTTTGTAATCGCCGTATCCGTTATTTGACGTAAATCCCGGGTTCGAGCCCCAGGACAGACATCAAAACGAAATATGAAAAAAAAAATATTTCTTCGGCGACTTCCTCTAGCAAAAGCTCTGAGAGTAAATAACCCTGGCATGAAAAAGTTTCTCAAAAATCTGTCGTTCGGAGTCGACGTTACACTGTAGGTCCCGCCACTCGTGTATAAAATTAACGCACACAACATAAGTGATGTGAGAAGCTAGGCCGTAATCCTGACTAAAGTGTTAGGTTAGGTTAGGTCGGAGTGGTAGCTCTGATATCACAAAGCTCACTTGAGCACGCATAGCGGCCCGTTGTGATGCCACGGGTGAACGCAGGCCCTGTACTAACCAAGTTCCACCAAAATCAGAGAAAAGGAGGAAGTTGGTCAGCGCAAGGTCTGCACAATAAAAGCACGACTACCCCGCACTGGAAAACCAGCCAGAATGACTAAAGTGTTGTAATGGCCAATTATGTATGCTATGTATGTATATACCTTTAGTTTTTCTGTTCCATTTTGTACGTGTATTAAATATATTTTTACAAAAGTACCATTTGATAAGAAAAAGTACTCTTTCAGTTAAACTTCAGTACTATTTTAAAATTTAAATTTTTCAACACTGCTTTAAATACTCATATTTTACAAAAAATAAAATCCCTTAATTTTATGCCAAAAAATCATTTAAAGCTGTCAGTTAGCCAGTCAGTCAATCCCTTCTACAAGTAAAATAAATGACTAATACGAGGTAATTTACAATTCCCCATGCTTGGATTTTTTTTGTTGGTTCTGACTTTTTGTTTCTGGTTTGTTTTTATGTTCCATTTACCTGTCAGTAGGCCATTGTGCCACATTTCAAAAAAGCGTTTCTGGTCGTTATCATTAACAACAGCGTTTAGTTAATCATTTTATCCTTTTTAATTAATTGAAACATGTAGTTGTTATTGTAGTGGTTTTTACTGTTATAGTAGTTGGTTGTAAGTCTAAAACGCGTATCTCATAAATGAGTATTTTATACTCGAGTGTAAATTTAATGTCGTTTTCCTATGCCTCTGTTAGCATTTTAAGCCGCATTTTGTTTGTTTCTGTTGATATGCGAACGCTTTTTAGGGGCGTTGTGTTTGCGTTTAAGATTACGACCATTTACGAGGGAATATATGGCCAAAGTATAATAGTTTCTCTTGTTTTTCTTTTTTTTTTGTAGTTTTTTGATAAAGTTTGGTTTAAGTGAACTCGTCATGCAATCCCTTTTGTGTGGATTTAACTCATAAAACAGTCGTATACTTTATTTAATAAGTTTTTTATGGGATTTTTCGCTATTTTTGTTTTTTTTTGTTCGTTTTTAGGCACTACTTACTAGTTTTGGTGTGAAGGTAGGTAGGGAGTGAAGCTAGGTTTATGGTTTATAAGTTTCCTATACCCTACACTATGATAAACTAAACATGACATAAATACTTTGGCTTGGTAATCGAACATCAAATGCCATGAGCAGGTCTTCTTTTTTTAAGTATTCCTAACCGTTGGCCAGGATTTATTTAAAGCAGAGCTTCATTGTGATTGTGAGTGAACCATCTACTGTAGCATATATAAGCAGCCAGCTCTTATACCATCTGAAGGTAACCATCCTCTACCAGCTACCAACTTAATCCCTCAATCTGAGTCCTTTAAGGAATTCAATGTCACCGATATGTGGAAACATTCATCAGACGACTACTGGCAATATGTTCCGCGAAATCAGAGTGACTTTTAATGGAACGACAGACGTTAGTCTCAAGTATATCAATTTTGTTGAAATAATACTCCCAGCTTTAATGGCTAGTGAAGCAATCCGATAAGAGGCGTAAGTTTCTTCCCCAAAATGAAAGTTGGCCTGCTTAATTGTTCTTACCTTTGCTTCTAAGTATTTCGTTTCTGTGGCTTTGTGTAAGACCACAAAATAGCGCACAATGGTTGATTAAAGATTGTTTAGAGTCCTTTGAGTATTCGAAATTCTGTAGATGTAAGTACATCATATCTCAAAGCGTTGTAGTCTAATAAGCATATATGTCCGCTTATTAGACGTGGGACCGTGGTTCAAGTCCTAAATCCAAGAAAACTTGAACAAAACGAGCTATGAAAAAGTATTTCTTTTGGCAATCTCCTCTCAGCAGTTTTTCGGCAAAACATCTGAGTGTAAATAAAATTGCCATGGAAAGTCTCTTAAAAATTTGACAATCGGAGTGGACTTGATATTGTAGGTCCTGCCACTCCTTTATAAAATTTAACACACATAACTAGGTTTGAAGTGAGAAGCTGGCTTGTAAACCTACACATAACGTGGTTGGTGTGAAATGCTAGGTTGCAAACCTGACTAAAGTGTTGTAATGATCAATTTGATTAAGTAAGAGTACATCTTATTCTTCTACGAAGACATTCTGTCGCATATATTCCAATGCGATGAAACGATTTCTAAAATCGTGGCCTGTACCTATCTTCCCTGAATATTGTAAGTCTTTTGTTCTAGGCATATAAAAAGTCTCCTAGTCTAACAGGTAGTTCGTTGGCTTATTCGAAGTAGGGCCATGGTTCAAACCTCAGATCAGACATCTTCAATAAAATGAAGCCTGAATAAGTATTTCTGAGTCGACTTCCACGCAGCACATTTCTGGCAAAAACTCTGAGAGTAAAATAAAACTGCCATGAAAGGTTTCTCAAAAATCTGTCGATCGGAATTGACTTTAAACTGTTGGACCCGCCACTCAGCCACTCATGTATAAAATTAACACACACAGCATAAGTGGTGAAAGAAGCTAAGTAGTAATCTTGACTGAAGAGTTGTAATGACCAGTTACGTACGTTTGTGTGCTAATGAAGCAAAATACTAAAAATGGCATTATGAAATCCTTAGGAACAATGCCTTATCACCGACCCAAGCGTCGATAACTGAAGCGAATATAAATAAACTATGAAATGGGTTGAAGCCATCTGTAGCCGATGGAAGGAATTATTGAGGCCCTGTGCTATCCATACAATCAAGAAGAACTGGTTAGTATGTTATAGTTAAGCTCTCCATAACCTCTACTAGAACATCCTTTAATGTCTGAAATTAGTTTGAAGGTTACTCCAGTAGTAGAACTCTTTTCCTAACTTCGCATCTATTTTCAAAGATTTCTTCTTCCATCTGTGAAGTTGTCTTCCCTGTAGAGTCCTTTTGGTACGACTACACATGATTTTTAACGACAGTTTACCTTATGTTAATATTTATTTTGTCACTGTAATAATCCATTAAGTGGATAAAAAGTCTTCCATTTCCTGCTTTTGTTTTCGAGTGTATGTGTGTATGTAAGTATACATAGCTGTCCTGCTTGGTAACCATTTGAATGATTTTTTGTGCGTATTTATGTACAGAATAAAATGTTACTTCACTGAACTTGTTACTGTAAGTCTATGTGTATATGTATATGTTTAATGCATAGAATTAAAGTTAAATCGAGTTTAGCAACAGAGTAGAGCATAATTTTTTTTATTTTATTTTCTGTGTGTGTGTGTGTCCTCATATAAAAGTTACTTCAAAAACACAATTACAAGCCGCTTAAATTCATAAAGATAAACTTTTACTTGCTATTTTTTTGCTCTGTTTTCTTTACGTTTTATTATTTAAAGATTAAAAGCGGTAACTAAACTCAACTAAAATATCAAAAAGTTTTCGTAAATGCTATTACAAATGTTTCATTCGAGTTTATTTCACTTGTTTTTTTAAGGGATTTTGGCCATTTTAATTTTGTTATGAGTGTGGGCGTTTAGGAAACTAAAATAATTTTATTAAGTAATCAAGCCACGTAAAATATTTTGTTGTTGTTGTTGTCGGTCGGTTGGCATTTTTTAATATGATGAGGACATTAATCGTTATCGTAAGCGTAATCGTAATCGTAAGTAAACAACACAACTGCTTCAATTTGTTTTTTGGAGATAAAATGTTTCAGGTTTCAGTTCATTAACATGAAATGTTGTCATGGCTAATAAAATCTGGCAGTATTTTAATGCAAAGATGGTAAATTATGGCCAAAAAGAAATTGTTCATCGAAGGTTTGTGCATGAATTTTAAACACAAAAGAAAGAAAATGTTTAATTTAAAGAACTTTCTTTAATTGTTAGTTGATGACATTTAATTGCAACATTATTTTGACTATACAAGGTTGGCTAGGTTAGGACGTTAGCGTATAAGCAAAATATCAGACTCATGAGCAACTAGTCTTCTTTGTTTATGATCTAAGATGCCTAAGTGATCAGCTACCTAGATGATCTTCTCTAGTCACAGTTTCTCACATCGGCTGGGACTTCTCACATCCATGGAATTCTTACGCTGTTAACAATACCTTCATCACTTAAATTTTACAACTTGTTCCACGGTTTCGTGAACATGTTGCTTAGCTGTCATTTCTTAATTAAGTCGTCGTAGAATGGTAGGTAGGGTATTGACTTATTAGACGTGAGCCCACGGGCAGCAGGGCATGAAGAATATTAAGAAAATATTTCTTCGACGACTTACTCTCAGCATACATACATACATACATACATACATACATACATATGTAATTGGTCATTACAACTCTTCAGTCAGGGGATTACGAACTAGCTTCGCATAATAACTCATGTTGTGTATGTTAATTTTTTACATGATTGGCGCGACCTACAGTTTAAACTCGACACCGAATGACAAATTTTTTGTGAAACTTTTTCATGGGATTTTTTTATTAACTCTGGGAATTCTTGCCAGAAATCTGCTGAGAAGAAGTCGCCGAAGACATATTTTTTCATAATTTCATCTTGATATCTGATCTGGGATCTGAAGCCTGGCCTTAGGTCTAATAAGCCAACACACTACCTGCTAGACTACGGCGACTTTTAAACAAAATCCAGCGATCAACGTCTATTTCTATTCGCTCACAAGAACTTAATCTCTCACAGAATAGAACTTGACGAATTTTGGGTACTAAATTCAACTTAAAAGTTAACGACCAGTTGCTAACAGTTGCTAATTTTAATCGAAAAACCATCTTTAGCTATGAGACCCATTTCTAGATGAACAACAAATAAAATTCTTGATTTTAGGAGCGTTAAATTCACTACAATAAATTCACTGTTTGGGGTGGGTTTTGAGCTGGCCGCATTATCGATTTATGTTTCTTTGACGGCAATACTGGCCAGGCTTTCACTGTCAACGGCTACTATATGCCGATGATTTCTTACATCTTTTGGCCTGAATTTAGATGTTCTGAACATCAACGACATATGGTTTCAATAGGGCGGCGCTATGTGACGCAGCTCATGTCACATTGGATATTCTGTGAAACCGTTTTTAAGGCAAGGTCACCTCAAATAGTGGTGTTGTAAAACGGCTATCGAAGTCATACTCTTTGACCCCATTCGACTTTTGTTTGTGGTATTCAATGTTAAATTCACAGGCGTATGTGAATGTAACACATATTAAAATGATCCTCGAAGCCAACATAATCCTTGCCATCGGTAAAATTCAACCTGATTTATGAGCCAGAGTCATGGAAAATTGAACATTTCGGAAGAGCTCCTACCAGCTTGAAATCCATTTCCACTGTAAAGTATTATGTTGGTGTTTTAGATCATGTTCAAAAGGTTTGCTGGGCAATAATTTAACATGTACTTGTAAGTTCAAACAATTGCTATAAAAATATTTATTTTTCTATTTAATGTTGTTCACTCTTTAAACAATAGCGCAATAAACTAAACAAATTACTTGTCATTTCTATTGTGATTTTTTGCCCCTAAGGCTCTCTACTTTTCATAACACCTATTTGGCTGTATTTGTTTGGGTATCGCCAGCAATATTTTAAGAAAAATTTTACATTAAAAAATCATTGTTGGTGTTGTTGTTTTTTTTTCTTCTGGAAATTTAACATTTCTTAGCTAATTTTGATTAATAGATTTTAGCACATTTTGACAGTTGTGCCTGTCATTCAGTGACGACTACAGCATATGAACCAACAAATTTACCAAAAATTTCATACAAATTTATTGAAGTATGATATTTAAAGATTTTGTTGAGCCTAGGCAAGGGGAGTTACTGACATAATTTTTTGTTTTTATATTTCTTGTTGTTGTTCTTACATTCAGAATTAATAGTTAGATTGTATATGATTTTATAGTTTTTCATTATATTTTGTGGTGGGAATTTTTTCTTCCAACAGCTGCCTTGTTTTTCATTTTTTTTTATTTGTGTGATATTCGTTTTGTGAAGGGGTCTGTCCGCCCTGCCCTTTTATTGGCTTTAAAAGCTTAAAAATCATTTCCTCTCATACAGAAACAACACAAAATAAATGATTAATTTTTTGTTAAATTATTATGCAATTTAGCTTTCAAATTATGTGTATCGTATGATAAAAATTCAAATAATTTATCATTCAATGAAGAACAATACGAACAAAAGAAAATGTTGTATACAGTTCTTGTTTAGATCAGAATGGGGAAATGAAATGCAGAAAATGCTCGATGTAGAGATGAATGATATTCACAAAATATAAAAACGATGTCATAAATATTTGTAGATATGTATGTAAGTAGTTCGTTGGTTCAAACTCCTATTCAAACATGTCCAACAAAACGAAATTTTAATATTCCTTCCACGAATTCCTCTCAGCAAATTTCTGGCAAGAACTCTGAGAGTAAAAAAAATTGCCATGAAAACTTTCCCAAAAATCTGTCGTTCATAGTCGTCTTCAAACTGTAGCGCCAGCCATTCATGTTTCAAGTTAGCACACACAATATAAGTGGTATGAGAAGCTAGTTCGTAATCCTAGCTGCAAGGTTGTAATGAATTATTATGTATGTATGGCTTATGTTGGCTCCGATATTTGTGGCTTGTCAAATTAAACAAACAAACGTCTAACGGATTTCTCGTGAAGCGCGTGAAGTTCAAATCTAATGTGACATGAGTTGTATCACGTAGCGCTGTCCCGTTGAAACCATATATCGTTGATGTTCACACATACATACATACATAATTGGCAATTGCAACCCTTCAGTCGGGATTACGGCTTAGCTTCCCGCACCACTCATGTTTTTCTACTCTTGAGTGGCGGGACCTACAGTTTAACGTCGACTCAGAACGACAGATTTTGAGAAACTTTTTCATGGCAGATTAATTTACTCTCAGAAATCAGAAATCTACTGAGAGGAAGTCGCCGAAGAAATATTTTTTTCTGGCCTGGGCTTCGAATCCGGGCTTTACGTCTAATAAGCGAACACACTACCTACTAGACTACGACGACTACGATGTTCAGCTCATTCAAATTCAAGCCAAAAGAAGTTAGCGCTATGTATAGCGCTAGTTGACAGTAATAGCCTGGCCAACATTGCCCTGAACGAAACATGAATTGATGACGTCGCCAACAGAAAAGTGTCTTGATCGGAGTGCCTATTGGTTGCTCTTGACTCCAAAAGGTATTAGTACGTTCCAAAATTGAAAATTTTGTTTGTTAACAACCCATTCATTTGGAAATGAACTTCATGAGCCTCGCTGAAGATAATTTTTCGATAAAAATTAGGGTCTGTTGCCAACTGCCCCACCAGCCATTAAGCGAACATACGTCGTTGCCAATAGCCATTTACTTTCAGGTCCTTAGTAAGTTGAATTTTGTACGGGTGAATTTTGCAGATCGAAGTCTTACTTAATTACTTATTTAATTGGCTATTACAACCCGATTAACGGATTTCGGCCTGCTTCTGCTTCTGGCGCGCCTATGTCGGTTGGTCACACCAATCGATGACAGCGCTTCCTCGATTTGGTCCTTCCAACCCAAACAAGGTCGTCCTCTTCGCCGACTTCTGCCAAAGCGCGCAATAAATACCCATTTTGCCGGAGCAGAACCTCCTCCAATACACTGTCATTCGATCGGCACGGCCGAGCCAGCGCAACCGCCCGGACGAAGTCAGGACTTAAATTTCGCCAATTTGTGTTCCGCAATTGAACGAGTTCTTGTGAGCAATGTGAAATTGTTTGACTCTGATTCTTTTGAACGATTCTTTCGGCAGATTTTACGTTTCGTATTCAAACAGGTGTTGATCGATGAATTATTGAACTAGGGGTCTATAGTTTATGCATCATATAGCGAATAACCATCTCGTTGCAACGATTATGGCAATCGTAAAAAGGGCGAAGCTGTGTTACAGAATACAACATTGATCCATGGCAATTTGGTCAAACAGACTGAATAAGGGGCAGCAGATTTGGCAGATGTAGCTTCAATAAGATGGCCATTATCAGCTGCCAAAAGTCCCTTTTGGAAGTCCCTTTTGGAAGATCTGTTCTAGTTTTAATGGTAATTAGTCCTTATGGTTTATCACAATAGGTGCTTACTCTCAAGCATTGAAGCAGACATCATGCCAAGTAACACATTCGGGGCTGCCCCATTGATAGGCGCTTAGTGCTTTTGAGTCTTTGGCAATTCACAATCATACTTCATCTAAACTTTGCTTCAGTCTTATACCAGTCCAGTTCATATCCCCATTAACATCACAATTTGCCTCCAAATTTTTGGTAATAATGAAGTAATTATGGCAACATTATGATCATGTAAACAACACAACAGCATAATCATCATCGCCATCGCGTTCACTTGTGGTGTAATCATGTGATGATGAGTGTGATGCATGTGCTGTGCTGCCTTATCCACATCTCAACACATTTTGTATTCGCGTAGATTTGAGATTTTTTCTTGCCTCAAATTATTGGCCTGTATTTATGACAACCAGTATTTAGTTTGTGCATTAAAACGGCCAACATATAACAGGCACAAGTTTATGTATGTCTAACTGGTCATTTATAATACCTTGCAACATGACAGGCATACATACACATCCACATCCCCACCATACAGGCCACAAAATCCATGAAAATTAACATGAAATCTTTACGACAACCATGATGTTTCTTCAGTTGAAGAAACCGCTTGGCGCCAAAGCATTTTCAAATGCTACTGGGTTTTCTAAATCCTGCTTAAGTTTGTATGATTTGAAGCCGAGATTTTTTTCATTTCAAATTTGATTTAAGATTAGGGGGATGCAGTCTAAAAAAAATTGTTGCAAGTGGTAGGTAGTGGGCCAAAAACAAAAATCTTGTTAATTTAATATTAAAATTTGTTTGTTAATTATTTCAACTTCTTTTTGTTGTAATTTAATATTTATTTATTAGTTTTGTCTAAATTTGAATTTTTGTTTGAAATTAAAAAAAAAATATTTTGAAGTCAACCTCCACTTCATAATATTTTAGCAAAAATTTATTTCAGCCTTTGGCTGCGATTTTATATTCTAATGTGAACGATTATTTTTAAATGATTTGTTTGGTGTGGAGGCAGTTAATAATTTGGTTTTATAGCCTCCATAAATTTTTTTTTAATAAAAAATTTTTAAGACATCACTATGCTATGGCTCCATATCGTCATTTCATTGTTATTTCGGAATCAAAATTGCAAAATTCTTTCATCAAATATACATACGAAATATTTTTTGAAAGTTCGTATTGCTGCAAAGTATTGTTTTGTAGTTATCTTATGCCACTGGATTGATATAAACACTATCCATTGTCAGGGGCTCTTCAATAAATCACAAGTGATATCGTTCAGTAGTCACCGTAGTCCAGTAGATAGAGGTGGCTGTCCATCTAAGAGAATCTATCACATAGGCTCAATTGTGTTACTACAGTTTTCTGTTATCCACTAGTTTTGGAACCACTCGAAGTTCCTAATGAAGCCGCTAAATCTGCCAATGTCAATCTGTGATAGTTCCTCCAGATCTAGCCATATAGTACTCGCCTAAGTACATTTTTCTCTTTTGACAAAGTGCCGGGCGTGTACCCAGCAGGTGAAGAACAGTCTCCACGTCTTCCTCATCCCTGCAGCTTCTGCAGAAGTCATTAGCAAAGCGTTCAAGACGAATGCGCCTCTCAAGCGTATCCATAATGCAATGCCCCGTAATGAACCCGACAACCATACTCAGCGTGCCTCTCTGGAGTTTAAGCAGACTTATCGTGTGCTCTTCATCTAGCCTTAGTTTATTCAGATCATCCATATAGTTAACATCTGAGTTAATTTTTCTCCCTTAACAAAGTGCCGGTCAAATAAATCATTACAGCAGCTTTTGCAGAAATCATTAGCAAGATGTCCAAGACGAATGCGACTCGCATGCGTACTCGACAACCATACTGAACCTGCCTCTCTGGAGTTTAAGCTAACCTATCGTGCGTTCTTCATATAGCCTAGCTCAGATTTTTCGCACCATTCTGTCTGAGGACGCCCATCTATTGTTGATGGAATCGACAATCGCATTTTCAATTATGAACCTACAGGTTCTCATATCTCTCCCTATGAGGATGCCCAGAGTCGAGAATTCATCGGAGAGTTCGATGGTCGTGCCCCGCCTGTCCATTTCTTCAGCTCTACACTTAAACGGAATATCACTGTATTCCGGTACCCATATGATATGGACATCATATCGTTGTTGGAATTCATTACGTTGGAATTTAGAGCCCTGAAAGCTGTCTGGTTATCGGAAAGTATGGTAACGTTCCGTTTCCAATAATTCTCGCCACAGCCAGTATTGCCAACACCTCCGCCTGAAAAACGCTACAGTGGTCCGGCAGCCTTGTAGACTAGACTCTTCCGACCGATTCCGAAAAGTTTCCACTGCCAGCAGCTCCGTTCAATTTCGAACCGTCGGTGTAAATTTGCACGGAGTCCTTAACGAGGTGGGTCACACTACTTTTTCAGACTTCGTTGTCTAGAATTGATACTCTGAATCTCCTTGTGAAGTAGGTGGTGTGTTGCTTATTAGACGTGAGACATCGGTCCAAACCCAGGGTCAGACATCTCCAACAGAAACGAAATATGGAAAGAAATATTTCTTTGGCTACTGTCTGCCCCCAAAACACTGTCTGTCTGGCAAAAACAAATTTGCCCTGAACAGTTTCTCAAAACTTTGTCTAGCGGAATCGCCTTTAAAATGTAGGTCCCGTCGCACATACTGCCAAACACCAAGTAGTTTCATTGATTGTGGTTATATGTCCGTTTTATTTAACCGACAAACGGATAACCCTTTATAAAATGTATTCTCTTATGAACTAAAAAAAAACAGCCATTTAAGGGTTAATTTTTATTTTAACTTCAAATCAAATTATGCCTCCAGTTTCGTTTAATTTTACACTTGAGTTTAAAATGCATACAGTCTGTCGTTTTAATTCCTTATGCAACTGCATAAATGCCTCTAAGTAAACTTGGTTTTTTTACATCAAAAGTCAGATATTTTTCGATCTGAAATAAATAAATTTTTATTAACGGTAAATTTGATTTTTTTCCCCTCTTTGTTTTTTTCTCTCTTACTTGGTTTGAAACTAATTTCAGCGGAGATTTAAGTTTTAGTGATAAAAAGCCAAGACTTATTTAAAGAAACTTTATGCACCAGCAACAACAATTTTAAAATTATAAATTATGATGTTTACAACAACATGTATATTGGCATGCAGTTATTACATATAAAACACAGTTATTTATGGTCTATAAATTTAAATAAAAACAAACTGTTTAATCGTATTTAAAAGTTTAATTACAGGTTTAATAATTAATTCAAATTTATTGAATTTATGTGGTTTGTAAACATGTTGTTTAAATAGAGTCGTAAGGCAACATGTTGCAATACGTTATAAACATTTATTAGCAACATGTTAAAAGGAAAGTTAAGGCGGTTTATGACAGAATTGTGATCTTAAAACATTTGAAATTATTTAAAAAAAATAAAAAAAGGAAGTATTGGCAATACGGGTGTGTGGTGAAAATTATTGTGGACGAAAATATTTCCAACCGGAAAATTATCATATTTGCCGGTAGCCAGGCGGCTATTAGAGTATTGGATTCTAATGTAATGAACTCCAGAACTGGCTTCCTACTATATGGAGGATCCGGATGAATTGTCATGCATTGATATTGGCAGTTTGAGTCGTGTCATCGAAAGCTCCGAGTGGTTTCTGGACTGGGGGAAAATGTAGAACCGTGGTATCACAATGGGCCCTGCGTGTGGCCTAAGTATTACCTCTCATAATTCCATGGATATTGTATTATCACTTCGCATGAATTGTATTGCATACAGGGTGGGGAGTTGTCATCAGAATTTAAAAAAAAAGAAATTCAAAAATCAAAAAAACATTGTATATCACTGGAGGCAATTACTTCAATTAGCCGTTGATTCAAAAGTCAATTCTACCTGTAATTCAATCCTCCGTGTGAATTAATTGGAAAAGGGTTTCAATTTTCCTTTTAATGAAAAGAAAATCTTCAGGGCAACTCCATTAATAGGCCCTTTGACATGAAACCATATATTAACGAAACAAAGAAAAGAAGTGCGCTTAATTATCAGCCATTTTCAAGAATAAATAGTTCAAGTCAACTGTGAGTCACACCTTCAATTGAATGCCATGCCAAAGTATTTACAAGCTGAAGCATAATAATAATGAAACAGTCACAAGCGAAAGAAAAATGATTTAAAAGTCGTCGTAAATTGTCAATCAAAAATCTGTAAGAAATACCTGAGCGTAAGCAACTGATTATTTGAGTAACTGAACTGATTGACGTCTATTGGCAACATGTAGAGTCTGGACTGGTCTGGTCTGTAATTACAGTTGTGGCATAGCTTATGTAGTATTCATACGAGTGGCGCGCACTCACTCACTCATTTAAGTGATTAATTACAAGCATTTTTTCTTTAGATTTTTTTTTCTTCGTAAAGCTGCTGCTAGCACTGCCAGTGTTTGTGTGTATTTTTTTCTTAATTAATTTTAAATTATTTGTGCTACAAGTATTGTATGTGCCTGTGTATGAATAAATGAAATTCTCTCAAATAAATGATCAACGATAGAGAACGTGTCAAAGCGACATGTAGAGCGAGAGAGATACATAAACGCCGATAACCATAAGATATGTTTTTCAATTGCTAATTATTTTCAACTTGCCACATGTGTCTGATAGCTTGTCAAATATGAATAATTACTTTATGCTACAAGAAAAGAAACTATTTTTCTAAGGCCTTACAAGCCTATTTACTATGTTACAAGCATTTGAAGAGCACATGCATCTTTGGCATAAAAGTTTTAGTTACTTCAACTTGTTTTTTCGATTTTAATAAATAAAGGGCCTTCTATGCTCAGTAAAATAATACCGTAGACAAGCCCTGAGATTCTCAATTGAGGAATGTATAAACCTTATAGTATGGGGAGGCAACAACACATCTTGAGAAAAGTGTGGAGAATTCATTAAGCAAAATATCTGAACATTACACTACAGTGTGCTTTTGGGCTACATAACATGACAATTCTTTTCTTCTATTCCTGCACAGTAGATTTTTTATTGGCTGAAAAATCTCTCTGTTCTTTAAATGTTCTAGATTGCGGGCTTATTAGACAAGAGGTCGTGGTTCAAACTCCAGCTCAAACATGATATCCTTTACGATGAAAACAAAATTTTGTAGATAGGTTACGTAGCTCCATCAAATACTACACATACTGCAACTACATACGAACATACATACATATATACATACACAATTAGCCATTACAAACCTTCCGTCAGGATTACGACCAAACTTCTCACACCACTTATGTTGTGTGTGCAATTTTATATATGAGTGGCAGTTTGAAGTGGACTCCGAGGAACTTTTCATTGCAATTTTCATTATCTCTCAGAGCTTTTGCCAGAAATCTGCTGACAGTCAGTTACCGATGAAGTACTTTTTCACTGTGTTGAAGATGCCTGACCTGGAGTTTGAACCGTGGCCTCATGTCTAATAAGCTAACACACTACCACCGACGGTTACATCAGATGGCAATCCTATTCTTCTAGGATCCTCCGGAGTAGCCCTATCCCATCATCTTATTGACTTAATAATCATTTCGTTCCTTAAACGTTTTAATACTCGGAAGAGCTTTCTGTCGAAATAAACAAGCCATCTAGCAACTAATCTCACACAATCTACATATCATAGCAATTTAAAACCACTTTCGCTTCTCTTATTTAATATATCGGGTGGGACATCTATCGGTTTAAATGTTAACCATTTTGAATCTAGCAATACTTATGCCATTCTATTCTGCCACAAAATTCAGTATCAATTTTTCCACTGAACGTAATGAATTGATTTACGCTTGAGCAACTTTTTGATGTATTTGGCCAACGAGGAACAGTACGATGATGGCGATTTTGCAAAAAAAGAAATCATCTTTGCGATTGAAGCTCCTTTTCATTTTTGGTGGGTACGTTAATAAGCAAAATTGCCGTATTTAGGGCTCAGATAACCCACTCGTGAGGTTACAGCAGCCCATGCATCCATTAGGAGCTACTCTTTTGTGTGGCTTGTGGACCGAAGGCTCACATTTATTTGGCCATGGAGACCTCAATCGAACCAGGATAACAGATTTCTTTGTACGGGCTCTTCATGGTATTGATATGAACGATGTTTGATTTCAATAGGCTGGAGCAACTTTGCAACAAATCTCAAGCCGTTTAATTTGCCGAAATGGCCGCCAAGAAACTACGATTTGACAGCGTTGAAGTATTTTCTATGGGGAAAACAGTTATGACGACAAACCTGAGATAATTGAGCACATGAAGGCCAACATTGGTGATGCCATTGCCGAGATACGACCTCATACACTCGAAACAGGGCACGAAAATTGGTACGTTCGAATGAGATACTGTGAGGCCAGACGCGGCAGCCATATGAATGAAATAATATTCCATTTCAAATCGAAACAATCGTACTCCACCAAAAACAAATAAATTTGGCAAATTTTCAAATCGTCTTTTTTTATTGCATTTTGAAATTTAAACATTTAAATGGCCTACCCCTTACTTCCAATTGTTTTGGGAACAAAAAACACTCTTCGCTAATGTTACTAAACATTTTGTTGCTATACATTGTTGCCTAGCCTTGATATTTAAAAAAGCTTTAGAAAGTGTTCAATTTTCTTTTGTTTTTAACAAATTAAGTTGTTTTCTTTAACAAAAAAATCTCTTTTGTTGTTAAAAATTATGTGAATCAATTAAAAAAAATTAAAAATAATCCGCCATAAATTTGGGAAAATTATGATAAGCGCGATGCCATTAATTGTGCTATGCACTAGACTTTGAGAAATGAACCGCATTAGGAGATAAACACAAAGAAATTAATGACATTAAAACTGATATAATTTAAGTATCTTTTTGACTTTAATGTAAAGACAAATGGAAAGGCCGACACCTTTTTTAACGAACCACTTAAGAAAGTGAAACAAGACTGCCTTCTTCATATCTTTTTTGTGTCTCTTCTTCAGCTTCTGATGAATTTCCCAGGTATTAAAACGAAATGAAACGTTAATTTGTAAATTTCATTTCATTTAAGCCACAACCAAATAAAACACACCATAATTACGTTAAACGATGGTCGGCACGAGTATCTTAAAGGCATAAAAAGAGAAGACAACAATTTCACAGAATGTCTGTCTATCAGTTTTACACACACTCGGTCAATGTTAATTTGTTTATAAAAAAACCCAACAAATCCAAACATTTCAAATGCTTTACAGCTCATATATCGTCTACTGTGCAATACGGATGCCCGACAGATTAGCTGGCTGTGTGCTTGGCTACTTGGCCATTTGATTGTTTAAAAATGGTCATCATTATCAACACTTTCCATCAAATAGACATAAGCAAGGCAATACTTATAGAAATATACATATACAGACAGACACACATTCGAACCACATGTCGTCCATCATGGCATTTACACCAACGACTCAAAAACACAGCCAGTTACTCTTAGTCTTGCCATATTTAGTTTATCAGTCAGAAAGTTAGAATAATTCATTCAATTTTATTTTCTTTCACTTCGTCTCCCTCTAATTTCATTATAAAATAAAGTTTTTTTTCTTTCTTTATTTATTTGATTTGCGGTTTCCCCAGTCCATCTATTCAAATGTTACTTGGTTTTATCTGCTCTTTTTCTTTTCAGCCACAGTGCATAGGAAATTATAGACGAAAATTTAGTATAACATATGAGACAGTGGGTCAAAAGCATTTAAAAATTAAATAAAAAAAAGTGAAAATAGGAAAACCCTTGGCTCTTCTTACAACCAAACATTGTTAATTGTTGCAGTGGAATGTTGCAACAACTAGGGGGTCGTTTAGGGTACTTGTTCACTGTCAAGTATCTTGCAAGCAAGTTTCGAATGCATTGAATAGCAAGGGATTCGTGTTACTTTATAAGGTCTGAAGTCCTACTGTGATGTACCTCTTACTACTACCATCAAACAGGACTCCATAATGGAAGACACTCCGATATGCTGAAATATATAGTCCACCGAACCTGAAGTCGTCGTAGTCCCGTAGGTATTATGTTGGCTTATTAGACATGAGGCCACGGCTCAAATCCCATAAATCTCCATCAAAACGAAAAATGATAAAAAATATTTCTTCTGCGATTTTATCTCGACACATTACTCCCTCAGAGAGTAAATAAAATTGCCATGAGAAGTTTCTTACAAAATTTGTCGTTCGGAGTCGACTTTAAACTGGAGTTCCCAGCACTTATAAATAAATTTAACACATAGCACATAAGTGGTGTGAAAAGCAGGGTGGTGGTCCTGCCAGAAGGGTTGTAATGACATTCATATGGCTGCCGCGGCTGGCCTCACAGTATCTCACTCTATCGGACCAATTTCCGTGCACTTTTTCGAGTGTATGGGGTCGTATCTCTGGAATGGCACCACGAATGTTGACCTTCAAACGCTCAATTGTCTCTGGTTTGGCGGCATAACACTTTTCTTCAACGGCTCGCCACAGAAACTAGTCCAACGATGTCAAATCGTTGCTTCTTGGTGGCCAATTGACATCAGCATTTCGACTAATTAAATGGCCATCAAACGTTTGACGCAATAAATTGATTGTGGCATGTTGCTCGATCCTATTGAAATCAAACATCGTTCACATCAATACCATGAAGAGCGGGTACAAAAAAATCGTTTGTCATGGTGCGATAGGTGTCCCCATTGACCGTAATGGCAGCGCCGTCTTCATTTTCAAAGAAATATGGGCCAAGATGCTTACGCTCTCCAAGCCGCACCAAACAGTCACTCGGAATGGGTGCCTTGGCTTTTCTGTAAGACCACGTGTAGGTTCTCTGATCCCCAAATACAGCATACATACATAATTGGTCACTACAACCCTTCAGTCAGGATTACGGCCTAGCTTCTCACACCACTCATGTTGTGTGCGTGATTATACGTGAGTGGCGGCACCTACAGTTTAATGTCGACTCCGAACGACAGATTTTTTAGGTACTTTTTCATGACAGGTTTATTAAATATCAGCGTTTGTGCCAGAATTCTGCTGAGAGGAAGTCGTCGAAGAAATATTTTCATATTTTCGTTTTGATGTCTGACCTGGGCTTTACGTCTAATAAGCGAACACACTGCCTACTAGACTATTAACCCACCAAGATGAAAATGGGCTTCCTCCGAAAAGATGCGTGCTTTTTTTTTTGGCAAAATTGACATCATCGTGCATAGTCTCGTTGGCCCAATAAATCCCAACGTTGCTCATGCGTAAATCGGTTCATTACTTTCAATGTAGAAAATATACTGAAGTTTGTGACAGAATAGAATGACATAAGTATTGCCAGATTCGAAATAGTTCCGATGGTTCAAATTTAAGCCCATCATATAATAGCACAACCTATTTTCTAGTCTTAAAACTCTCTAGAGCTTCTGATCCATTTAAAGTCCTAACATCCATTTCCAATAACCGATGATTCAAATTTAGACGCCCCATCCGATACGTGGATAATTTTGTATAAGAACCTTGGCTTATGTGGCTACAAAATAGAACTCATAAAAGAACTGAAGCTCTACGACCGCTGATGGCATTGCATTTTTACTGATTGGACGGATTTGAAACTGGAAGAACATATAAAGAACTGACTTTGGCGAGGAAGCTTATTCTGTTTAAATGTCTACGTCAGCAAACAAAATTCCTGCATTTAAAACGAAAACAAACTGCAAACGGTTAAGGAATTGCCATTTACTGTTCAATGTTGTATACAGGCTGGTTGCATCATCGGTCCTTATTTCTTTACAGAAATTGACAAAGAGCCCTTGTGATTTACTTTGTAAACCGCACCACTGTGCCTAATTTTATTACTGTCATATACATAGTTTATCAACATATTCAATATACATACACGTATGAGTATGTGTACTTATACGCACACACACATACACATAATTTTCATTATTTAACTTTTGAATTATTTTTATTTCCTTTTTTTAGTTGGTTTTAGCCCCCCTTCAACTATTATTTGTTTACTTATTTATTTTTTCTTTCTCTTTTTCTTTCTGTTGTGTATAAGTGTGTATAGGTGTGTGGGCTATAGTTTTATTTCTCTTTCCCATGCAGTTTGTTACTCTACTTGTGTTTTTTTCATACGATGTTAATGGCACAGTTACCTTTGAGTTTATATTACTGAGCACTCATACACTAGATTTGTAAAGAGAGAGGGTATAGATGTGTGTGTGTGTGTGTTTGATAGAAAACTAAACATTAAATAAATACAGCCGGGCAGGTGTTTGTTACAAAGTCTGTTACTTTTTAGTTGACACCACACTTTCAGGCAAGAGCACACCACTAAAAAAACGAAAGAGAGAAACAAAACCAAACCATGTGTGTGCAAGTGCTTAAAGTGAACTGCACAGATTTGGATGTCCATGTAGTGGTGTTTACTGAAATGATGAAAAATACAAACACATACACTCTCGTTTTAGTGAGCATAATAAATGCACCACTTTATGTGTGTGTGTACAATGTTTTAGTTAAATAACCTCAAAAAAGAAAAGAAACATAAAAATACCAACAAAAAACAATGAAATGAAAACATGAATCATTTTTCAATGTCTCTCGGCACTTTACATTTCCTCATCGTTAACGTCGTCTTTTGCTGTTGTTTTGCTCTTTACACAAATGTGTTGTATGTGGTAGTGGCATCATATTATTTAATGTTGCTGTTTGTTGTTGTTATGTTGTAGTTGTTGTTTTTGTTGTTGATTTAAGGTGTGATTTGATGACTTCTTCAAATACAATTTAACATTCATATACGCTCGTTCGTTGTTGTTGCTGTTGTTGGCTGATGAGTGATGCTAGTAAAAGTTTCTGTTGTTATTTGTTTGCCTTAAAGCCTGTTGCACTTTTTTCTCTTCTTTTTATAGGATTTTTTTTTATACACAACCGAGCTACCGAGATGGATCTTGAGTAACAATGGGGAATTCGTTATAATGATTGATACGGCACCCATTGTCATTAATGTGTCTGGCGCTGGAATATTTTGTGGGTGGGTGTTGCGTACTAGAGCTTCATTATAGGTTGCGCAGTGCATTGTATAGACAATACAGCGCTTTATTGGTGAAGATATTTGTCGTTTTGAAGACTCTTGAGACCGTAGCTAACCATGCTTCTTCTAATGTAGATTCGAACGTTCTTTTCGTTGATTGTGAAATGACGTTGAGGACAAAGGATAGTTATAGCGAAGGAATAACCCCATGGGAGCCTCTGGACCGAATAGGATTAAACTCTGGCGCATTTTAGGACATGAGAAGGCCGATGCATTTGTCTGATTTGGTTCTTACTTATTTATGAAACAGATTTTGGTCATAGTCCACCAATTTACTACCCCTATTCATCGGGAATGAGTGCAGAGGTGCTGGGAAGAGAAATTCTGGTGTCAGCTAATCAGGTGCCCTTGACCATCTATCATCTGTCTTTGGACTATCAAGCTACGGGGCCTCAATAACCTCAACATATTACGAGTTGTTGGGTTCTTTATGGACATTGTGATGTCAGAAGTCAGTCGGTGTCGAGGATCTAAAATAGATGACATCCACATTTCAGCAAGGAATGTAGACATGTAGACAGAGAAATGGAAAGCAGTTAATCTTTTCCTTTGGGCGTTAACGACTCTGCATGAAGATGTTTGTTGAGTACCTTAAGTAAGCGTTTCTTTCAAAATTAAAACTCTTTGTCCAGAACCAATGTTGAGGTTGTGTTTTTAATCTCACGTAGCTTTCGTTTCGATCTCTCTATTTCTCACGAATTATGGCGATTTCCACAACACTTGCCAGCACTTTTGGCGATAGGTTCCGGTTTCTTGAAGAATATTTCTTTTGAAATTTAAAATAAGAGTCAATGGCGACTTTCGTTTTGTATTCAGCTTCTTTCAATTTCTCTATTTCGCTTCCGTATTTCATTCCTTCTCCACGATTTATGACGATCTCCACCTCACTTGTCAGAACTTTTGGCGATAGGTTTCGGCCTCCTGAAGGATATTTCTTTTGAAATTCAAAATGAGAGTCAATGGTGTCTTATTCGTAAATATCAAACCGTGTGGTTAGTGACTTTGAAAGGGTGTATCATAGAAGCACCTGTATTACATCCAAAGCCTAAAAAGCATAACCCCTCCCATCGCTAAGAGTCTGCCAGCATGATTAATACAGTAAAACAGGAGTTTGTTTCACATGCTCATCATCCACGTAAACGCAACAGAAGTAATCTATTCTAAGCGGAGCGTATGAAGTCGCCATAGTCTAGTAAATATTGTGTTGGCTTATCAGACGTGAGGCCATGGTTTAAACCCCAGGTCGGTGACTTCCTCTCAGAAGATTTCTAACAAAAACTCTGAGAGTACATACAATTGCCATGAAAAGTTTCTCAACAATTCTCTCGTTTGGAATCGACTTAAAACTGTAGGTCCCACTACTCATGTATAAAATTAACACACACAACAAGGTGGCGTGAGAAGCTAGGCAGTAAACCTGACTGAAGGGTTCTAATGACCAATTATATATGTATGTATGTATGTATGCATGTTGGCATATATTGCATCTGCTTGACTGTCAACGGCAATCAGTGTGTGCAGTTTGTAACAGAACATAACCAAATCCGCAGTTATCTGTAAAAGTTGCCGTTGGATGACCAATTGTTTCGCACGTCGTCTAGTCGATATTTCAGTTTCTGCTGCGACATAGCGGAGATATTCACAGCAGGATGTTTGGTGACATCATATGTTTCTGTCTAGCAGTTAAACGCCTTAGTGTTTGCTAGTTGCTGTCAGACGATCAAAAAGTTGTATCTCTCATGTCGCACCAACGATAGAAACGGGGATTTCAAAATTTCAGCAGCAGACCGGCAAATACATATGTAGAAATCTCTCGTGATGCAAAATAGTCACACTGCCGGTAAATTCCAAGTAATCTAAGACGATGTAATTGTGAAGCAACACAAACGGATCAACTTGAAAAAGTGGAAATTCTTTTTACAGGACCCAATAATCGCTTTTTGAAGCAATGTCTTCTTTGGATGGTATAAAATATCATCCAAACCATATTGACCGACTTTTTCTTTTCTCAAGCGATGAATTTTGTAAATACACATCTACGTATGTAGTAGATATTCTGTAAATATTTGCTTGTATTTGTTTTTATTTATTTTTTTTTTTTAATTTTTTGCTGCTGCTTTTAATCATTTTTGTGATGTTCACTGCTGCGCTATGGCTGCCATGGCTGCCGTGGCTGTTGGTTTGCATTTTTGATTCATTTTCTCATTAAATGTTGAAAAGTGAGGGTGGCTGGAATAAGTATGTGTATGTTTGCAATCAGGTGTTGTTGACAATAAACTATGAATTTACATACACACACACTCACATGCACACACACACCCACTTTATGACGATTTGATTATTTATTTAAAATTTCAAAAAAATTTCTGTGTTTCTGTGTTTCTCAGGTTTTCTTTACATTTTCTCTATAAATAGTAAGTATTTATTATTGATAGTTGTTGTTGTTGCTGTTGTTGTTTGCAGTTACATGTTGCTACGACTGTTCGAAGTGATGGCGGCAGGTTTCGTCTTTTTTATATTTCATACCCATAATGCTGAGAAAAAAAAATTAAAAACGGCTGATTATTACGACGATGATGTTGCTTGCTCTGATGTTGATGCTGATGTCTAAACAAATCTCTATTTGTTTAAAGTCTTACGAAAAATAGAAAAAAAAAACAACACGCAGCCACACACCTTATTTTTTCTTCTCTTTAAAGTGATATTTTTCATTACGGATTAGTTTGTGTTGTGGTGTGGTGTGTGGGTGGTTGGTTGTTTTTCTATTTTGAACATGTGCATAGTTAAAGTTGCTAATTTTTTAAAGCAACAATTGCTGCAGCACACAAAGCAACATGTTTTGCATTGAAGTTGAGGCAGTTGGTTATACATTATTTAAGCAAATATTTTAATTAAAAAAAAAAAAAATACGTACGAAATAATATTTAACCACCCTACCACAATGAATTTTGATTTTTTTTCTTGTTTGTAAATAAAACTTTTTGCCTATGTTCGATGATAATGCGGCACTCAGGCTATGGACCTGTGCTCGAGTTCCATTATGTTTGATTTCACAAAGTAGTTTGTATCAGTATTTGGGTTTAACAAAGGGCAATAGTACAAGAAATCTCCGTACTCTAGTAGGTAGTGTGTTGGCTTAATAGACGTAAGTCCTCGGTTCAAAACTCAGGTCAGACATCTCCACCAAAACGAAATATGAAAAAATATTTCTGCGGAAACTTCTCCTCAGCAGATTTCTGGAAAAAACTCTGAAGGTAAATAGGAAATTGCTATAAGAAGTTTCTCAAAAAAATCTGTCGTTCGGAGTAGACTCTAAACAGTACGGCCTGCCACTGATGTATAAAATTAACACACACAACATAAGTGATAAGAGAAGATAGATCGTAGTCCTGACTGAAGGGTTGTAATGGCCAATTATGGTAAAAGAACAAAAATTTAGTTTCCATTCGAGGGATTGTATAGCCACTTGTAGAAGCTACATATATCTGTCAAATGAGCTCTAATCTATTTAGTTGTTTTGCGAAACGGACAGATATAGCATTCAATAATAAGTGCTAATAATAGAATTATTTTATGAAAATCGGTGTTCTGCTCTGCAACGTAATGCGCACTTTTCATCGAAAATTTATTCTCAGCGATGAGGCACATACCTGAATGCATGGTTACGTGAAAAAAAAATTGTCGAATTTAAGATGCTACCAAACCACATGACATCCAAGAATGTCTAGTGCATTCCTATAAGATCATTTCCAGTTTTACATTTTGGATGGGCGACTTCATCTGTCAATATTTTTCTTTGAAAAATACCTAGGCCAAGCCATCGTAAGCACTTTAGATCCTTGATTACAAATTTCTTTTGGTCTGAATTAGATGAACTGAACCCGTTTTTCGTTCCTCCCGAAAAAATCGTTTTTGAATCGTTTTTTCGCTACTCAATAGGATTTCCTGAGTCAACAGGATTGAAAATCAACTACTCTGATTCATTTGTACTCAGTACAACATTGATTTATAAGTACAGGTTGCAATGAGTATGAGTACAATGTTGACATCAAACCCATAACATTCGAAATATGTTTGATGCATACGCCTCCTACTCATTCAGATTCATAAATTTAGAAAAATACTTATAATACTCATAAATAATTCGAATCTACTCATCTTTTTGAATAAACGTCTTTGTTCGGAG
Source organism: Sarcophaga rosellei (assembly GCA_930367235.1). Lineage (NCBI taxonomy): Eukaryota > Metazoa > Arthropoda > Insecta > Diptera > Sarcophagidae > Sarcophaga > Sarcophaga rosellei. Next base: position 80,036,650 of record OV884021.1, read on the forward strand.
TGGTAGCTCTGATATCACAAAGCTCACTTGAGCACGCATGGCGGCCCGTTGTGACGCCACAGGTGAAATGCAGTCCTTGTACTGACCAAGCTCTACCAAAACCAGGGAAGAGGAAGAAGGGACTACCCCACGCTAGAAAACTGGCCAGAAAGTCTGATAAACGGACCTTGATGTGAATAGATGATAGCTCCGTCAAGCTGACAAGAAATGGAAAGCCAAATAACCTATATCTGCACCTAGCAAGAGGCGGACACTGACACCCCACGGCAGAAGTCGTTAAATTCGCGCCGCATCCTTTCTGCGTGTCTACCCATAATGCAATGACCTGTAAGCATCGCCACTGTGGTTGAGATGATGTCACGACCAAGTCCAAGTAACTCGTTGGTATGCCTTCTATCCATCAGTACGATGAGTACTTCAAACTTTGAATATGAGTAGTATGAGTATGGTATTAAAATAAGTATGAATGCGTATAAGTATCAGAAGATATGAGTATGATTCTAATCTACTCATCTTTTTGAATACTCATTGCTGATCTCTGTTCCACACATAATGCCATCACTAGGTCCTACCAATGAATAAAAAATATCGGTAAACCGCCTGCACTCCATGAAACAGTCACAACATAAGTGGTGTGAGAAGCTAGGACGCAGTCCTGGATGCAGGGTTGTAGTAATGTATGCAATGTAATGTATGCATATAATCCTTCTCAGGTTTTCCCCAGTCGATAATTTATGCCCTCTTTTACGTTATCTACCTCCACGTTAATGGAACTTGTTCACTTATTCAATTTATTGATTTTCCACATAAAGTTGTAGAATTTCTGTAAAACTATAAGCATCAGTTTTTTTCAAACAAACAAACACACATTCGAATATATTTGTTGTAAATAGTTATTAGAAGACTTGAAAACCCAAGACTCAAAAAAAAATATGTAAATTTTTATTGTTAAACCAACCAGCAGCCTAAATTGATCACCGCAGGTTAAAAATGCAAATTTTTATTAAAAAAAAGAAAAATCAAATTAATAAAGAAATAAATTTTTTCTACAAAAATATTAAAAAAATCAAAAAGAATACAATCAAAACCATAATGAGGTTAATTTGTAACACCTCTTTTTAAATATTTTATTGACTGTATAGTGAGTGTATTCATCCATTAGTCAATTGCTTTTTAAAAAGAAAAAGGTTGACATTTCGTTAATGGCATGATTTGCTTAAAAGAAACAGACAGACAAAGAAAACATTATCAGGTGAGACTATTAAACCATAATACATTCCCCCAAAGAACAACAGAAAGAAAAACATAAAATGCAATTCATTTTAAATAATTTACCTGTTGAGTTTTAAAATTTTATTCTAATCGAAATGACCTGATTTTACTTTCGAAATAATGTTGACAGTTATTGAATTGAATATAACTGGGTTATGCTCCGTATTTTTAGTAGAACAAATTGAAAATTGGTTTATGGGGGGATCCAAAAGTAGATCGTAAAGAATTATTGAAAAAAAAAATTAAAAAAAACTTTAAAGTAGGGAGTTATTTATGCCTTCAGGGCTAGTATGGTTGTCCTTCTCCAATTATGCTCTAATCTGCGAATGGCTCAGGTATTGCAAAAAGATTTGAAACAGCACATGTTAATCCTAAGAAAATCGGTTCCAAACTGACATTTTTACGATTTTAAGTTCTTGTTTTTGGCCAGTATCCAAAAGAATAATCCGAATAAAATTAAGACCAACTTCTTTGCCAAAAAGGGCCTCTGTTACGAGTCCGAATGACTTTGCCTTCTCGAAATCTCTATAAATGTAAACATGTTCTTTATATTTTAAACACGTTGTTTACATTCATTCTTGTAGCATTTGTTGTTGTATTTTTGTTTACTTGCTTATAATGTTTTTATGCTAGTGTTTGTTGGTGTATTTTTGTTTACTCGTTTATCATTTTTATATGGTGTTTGTTGTTGTATTTTTGTTTACTTGTTTATAATTTTTTTATGCTGGTGTTTGTTGGTGTATTTTTGTTAACTTGTTTACCATTTGTATGCTGGTGTTTGTTGTTGTATTTTTGTTTATTTGTTTACCATTTTTGTTATGCTGGTGTTTTTTGTTGTATTTTTGTTTATAATTTTGTTGTTAAGAGGTAAAAACAAAACACCAGTATCTTGATTTTTAGCTTTTCGTAACGATATCATAAGCTTACCTTAACGTTGTTAGGTAAGTTTCGTTCATTATAGATTTCGTATACCCAACACTATTAAGGCCTGTTTTAAGTAGCTATTCGCTGTCTATTTCTTTATCTATTAGCTTAGATGTCTGTAGTTGACATTGACTTTGCCATTAATACATAGCCTTCTGTCTATCCTCGCTCTCCTTAAAATAATTCAAGAATATCGAAAGCCTGACCAGATGGGTCTGTTAGCCAATAATGCCATTGTGACCGTATCATCGGTCGGTTTACCGAAATTTTTTTATTCATTGGTAAGACCCATTGATGTCATTATGTGTGGAGTATAACATCGTTTAAATATTCGCCTCAATTTTTTTTTGGAAAGAACGAAAAACAGGTTCATACCAGTCACTTTATTTAATTCAGAACAAAATAAATTTATAATCATCAATCTATAGTGCGCACCATGGCTTGGCCAATGTATTCTTCAAAAAAAAAAAAAAAATTGACGAATGAAGTCGCCGGTCTAAAATGCCCACCAAGAAATGACTTTATCTATGACTAGACGTTCTAGGATGTCATGCCTCAGGTCTTATAAGGCAACATACTACCGAATAAACTACAGCGACTTCAGAAGTGGCTAGAAAGAAGTCGAATTAAAACTAAATTTGTCTTCGTTTACCGATTCACTCGTACATAATACATACATTGGTCATTACAACCCTTTAGCCAGGACTACAACCCAGTTTCACACGCCACCTATGTTGTGTGTTTTCATTATATACATGAGTGGCTAGACCTCTAGTTTAAAGTCGACTCCGAACGACAGATTTTTATGTAACCTTTCCATGACAATTTTATTTTACTCTCAGACTTATTGCCAGAAATCTTCTGTTTTTCTTATTTCATTTCTCACCTGGAGCTTGAAGCGTGGTCTCATGTCTTTTAAGGCAACACATTACCTACTAGACTACATCGACTTACTTATGGAGCACAAAAATTGTCGAGCATTTCTTTCTAAAATACAAGCTTGCTGGTGTATTGTCCCCGAATACCAAATCGTCTTAGAAGAAGTGTAAGTTTTCATCCCCAAGCCTTATTATTATTTCTGTGCCTTCACATGTTACATGTCACTTTGTGTAGCACGAAGCAAAGCGGGGGTTTCCATGAAATCGAAATGAATGCCTCAAAACTGAATAAATTTTTCAAATAAAACAATCATAATAAAAATAATCTTTAGAAATGACTAAATTGTACGTGTATATGACAAAATTATAAACAAATTAATGTCACATTTTTATTTATTTTTATTGTTTTTTGTTGTGATTTCTTTTTAAATTTTTATTTTTTAATTTTTTTCTAGTAAATATTCAAGAAATTCAAATTTATCGTCACTTACAGAGAAGAAGAAAACAAAAAAAGAAAATACCAGCGCTGTTGTTGGTAACATATTTTTCACACTTGGCACTGCTGGATATCATATTGGATGACTACGAGGATATGTGAAGGCCCTATATACGGTGAGTTTTAAATTAAACGAAATCTGTTGTTTAAGTGGAGTTTCTTTTTGTTTTTTGTTTTTTGATTTTTTTGTTTTTATTATACAGGGTTTCATTAGCATCCATTGATTAGTAAAGAAATCTTTATCGTTTTATGTTAACAATACTGATTGTTTATCATAGTGCGACTTGGGAAAAAGATTAAAAGAATTTCATTTTTTAAAGTTTCTAATTTTCTCCATGTTTAATACAATTCAGAAGATTTTTTCCGAAAAGAGTTTGAGAAAATGTCCAAGTTTCTGTGTTCATTTAAATCATAGATTTAAAGGACACGATCGAGTACACATACATACATACATACATAATTGCTCCTAACAACCCATCAGTCAGGTTTACAACCTAGCTTCTCACACCACTTATGTTGTGTATGTTAATTTTATACATGAGTGGCTGTACCTACAGATTAAAGTCGACTCCGAACGACAGATTTTTTGTGGGCAACTTTTCATGGCAATTTTATTTAATCTCAACGTTTTTGCCAGAAGCCTGCTGAGAGAAAATTGCCGAGAGGTTGAATCGTGGCCTCACGCCTAATAAGCCAACATACTATCTACTAAACTACTTTCTGAATCAAGTGTATTCCCACATTACTCGCTGAACTCTCTAGAATTTCCAGTTTTGTTTGTTTATTGAACTCCATATGATTCCATTTCTCTCTGAGCTAAATTTACTTATGCGTGGTATGTTCCAACAGTTTGCTAATCAGATAAGGTGACTCCGAACGACAGATTTTGGAGAAACTACATATTCATGGCAATTTTATTTACTCTCAGAGTTTCTGCCAGAAATATGCTGAGAGGAAGTCGCCGAAGATTTTTTTTTTCATATTTCGTTGTGATGTCTGGCCTGGAGCTGGAACCCTGGATTTATGTCTAATAAGCGAACACACTACCTACAAGTCTACGCCGACTACGACATTCATACTTATTTAAATATCATACTCATACTACTCATATTCAAAGTTTGAAGTACTCATTGTACTCATACTTAACAATACACGTGATGTTCTTGATTGCTACACTCTTTTACTCAACATTTACACGAATCACAAAATGAGTATGATTCGCCTACGAACACTACAATACTCACTAGAAGGTTATGTGTTTGCGTTGCTTGTTGTCTTTTTCTTTCTTTCTTTTTTTGTAAATACAACAACAACAACAACAACTAAGACTGTAAATTTTGATTCGAATCATTTATGAGTATTATAAGTATTTTTCTAAATTTATGAATCTGAATGAGTAGAAGGCGTATGAATCAAATATATTTCGAATATTATGAGTTTGATGTCAACGTTGTACTCATACTCATTGCAACCTGTACTTATAAATCAATGTTGTAGTGAGTACGAATGAATCAGAGTAGTTGAATTTCAATACTGTTGACTTGCTCATACTCAAAATTTCATGAGTACTTATTAGTAGCGAAAAAAAACAATTCATTGCTGACCTCTGATTTGAACCGAGGCCAGACTATCTATTAGGCTACTAGGCATCTACATTAGCATGTAATCAATACATTTTCTTTAATTTCTGAACATGTTTGTTAACATTTATCTCCGGATTCTTTTGTACATTCTTTTAAATTGAATTTTTCTTAGTAGATACGAATAGGCGATTAAATTAAATTATGTAAACACTGGCTAGATGCTGTAAATTTTTCTATTTACTGTTGCACAGTGTATACTTTCTTATAATGATGTAACAGAAGTAATTACAAGATAGTTTTCATTTCAGTTCAAAGTAATTTGAAAAACCAACTCTAAAGATTTTTGTATTTACTGTTGCACAGTGTATTCGCTCTTATAATAATGTAACAGAAGTAATTACCAGTGCAGTTCAAAGTAATTTCAAAAACGAAGTTTATTTTCATTGAATTGGATGAATAGTGTTTGTGTGGCAGCTGTATGTGAGATACTTACCACAACAATCGTTAAAAACATATATGAAAAGATTTGTTTTCAAAACAAAAAACAGCTGTGTTATCTTATGGCTTAGGTTGCTTTCAAGGCGAATTAATTTAACAAAAAGTATCTACAATATAAAGATTTTATTCCAGCAGTTTAATAAACAAAACTCAGATACTTTTGCCTTCTCTCTTGCTCTCTTACTCTCTGAGTATGTGAGCATATGGTTAATGCGCATGTTTAAATTCGACTCTCTTTATGGAGTTGTTGTTCGTATACAATGTATCTGTGTATCCAGTGGATTGTTTATACATAATAAGAAAATCAAATGTAAAGGCAATGCACCCTAAAAAAAATAAAATTCACAAAATAAGGCGAATTCATCTTTGTGAGCGTTTTTTTCTTGGGCTGTGTAATGCTTGTTACATACAGTTCGAGATTAATTCGCCTTAAATGTGTAGCTGTATGCCTATAATTGTTGTATTTGAAGATACTCTTTAGTTCTATTGCGATACTATCCGGGTACGGTTGTTAAAAGCGGTTATTAAAGGTTTTGCGTGAACGAAACTATTGAGTTAAGAAAAACGCTGTTTTTAAAATGAATTTTTGATTGTGAATTCAGTTTTTTTCTTATGGAAAACAATGCAAGGCAATAAAATTTTTGAAGATTTGTAAATAAAAAAATTGAATTTTGTTTGGTGGCTTAAAATTTGAAGTGTTGTTTTTTGTCAAAAAATTTTCGATTACATTGGCCTTTAGAACAACAAAAACAACCCCATTTTGATGTTATTTACGGGCTCCATTTCAATATTAAATGCTGTAGAATAGAGACATCGTGTTTGTTGAATAGAGAGCTGCACATACACTTATACAAACCTCCGTTACGGATAAAAATCATTAAACGAAACGACAAGGAACGGTACTAAAGCCTCAAACGTGCATAGACGAGTATCCTTATGGTAGATAGGAAAAAAGGCGATCCTTTTGATTCCTATTGAAACGAATTGAAACAAAAACACAAAAATTTTTTTTTTAAAACGAAATTTTTTCTCGGCATTAAAAGCAACGAAGAAAAAAATTTTTTTGTGTGGAAAGTGTGAGTTCTATGGCAAACACCAGCGTTTTAAAGTGCGTGTGTGTTATACTTTTCCAAAGTGTTGTAAAGGGAATGAAAATTTAAACGAAAACGAAAAAAAGAAAAAATATTTTTGATTACAGTGCGGGTACTCTCCCTAAAACAAACACTTACTGTCTCTTACATTTCTGCTCACACACATACAGCATCCGTGTTATGTTTGGTAAATGAAAAGAAGTGAAAGAAAATATTTTTTAATTCCAAATAAAATTTAATGTCAAGGAAAATTTTTATAAGCCACGCACTTATAATTGCGTTTTGAAAAATATCTGGCATTGTAGCAGAAGAAAAAAATTGATCATTAATTATCGAAAAGCATAAAAAAAGAAGAAAAGCATAAAAGAAAATACGAAATCTACTTCATTAAAAATAACAAAAGAAAGAAAAAAAAAAAAAATAAAGAATCCAAATTTTATTACAAAAATCTATGAATGGAAGGGAAATGAGAGTTTCATAAAAGAAAAAGAAAAAAAATTTGGTTTATCTGTGCTATTTTATCTCTCAAGTGTTTAATTAAAACGAAAAAAGAAAATTGAAATTACAAAACCACACCATCAATTAAATAGGAAACCATTAATATTGAAATTATTGTGCATTTAAATATTCGGAAATTCTGAAAATCTGAAAAACGGATACCCAGACTAGGCAGCCATGGTACAATACTACTCTGAAACGATTTAAGGATAAACGTTAACAAAAAGGTTTGTATTTCCGAAAGTAAAATAAATTTTTTATATTTAGAATATGTACAAGCCTAAGAAATATTTTAATAAGTAATCACATATCTCTTGTTAATAGAGGCCTATTTACTAGGTTTTGAAAACAAACAATCGAATTGCACCAAAATTAATAGAATATTTTGCCACATACTGCAGGAATTTAATGACAATTTAAGTCTCTCCGTGATTATAAGACTGTTAATAAGACCTTAAAAATTTTGTTTGGCACAATGCTATGGTATACCCAAGTCTTTTGGAATTCCATACAAATCTATTCAAAACAATAGGTCGTCAAACTTGAAAATAATTGAAAAATTCTTTGCAAATTTAGAGGTCACAGGCATTTGTCTGTGCATCCCAGAAATTTCTAACTCACTTACCATTTTCATTCCATAGGGTCCAGTTCAGAAAATTTTACCAGGTTCGGCATTGATAGTCAGAGATAGATTTCCAAGTTAGTCCCTTGTTTCTGACAGCTATTAGATCCAAGATGTCTTAGTCTAGGTTGCCACATAGTTGGACATTTGCACAGAAACTGCTTCCAGCTAGTTTAATATTTGTTATGAGAACAGATACTTTGAAACTTCATTGCTAACTACGCATAACGCTTGCGGTAAACGGCTTTAAAATGTTAAAGTATTGTTACGAAAATGGCTTTACTAACAAATACAACGAACTTGTTACAAGTAAACCAACCACATCGGTATGAAAGAAACGGGTATAGGCAAGTAAGCGAGAACGCAGCAACAAGCAATGTGAACAAAATAACCAAACAACAATAAAGACGCAATATAGTCCTCGAGAAGGCGAAAACACAAACATTTTACTTCAAGAACCTTCATCAGACTGTTTGCGTGAGCATATAAAAAGGCAAGACAAAGCAGGCAAGCAACGAGCAGTAACAATTCAGTCAGTCTTGTGTGAAGACGCGTTGCGTGTGAAGAGAACAGTCGTGGTTTGAAGTTCGCCATTGAAAAGATCCGCGTTGTAAGCAAAGAAGAATAGCGAACAAGCAATTATTGTTGTATTCGTCAAGTGTGAACAGTGGCACAAAATTAGCGAGAACAATAAAGAGTTTAATTGAAACTAAACACATATTTGCTTTTACTTTTGTTTGCAATCAACGAACTCATATTCTAAACGTTTTTAAAAATATGTTGATGATATATCAGACACTCTTCTCTAAGTAAACTGCTAAACTCTGGAGAAGCAAAATCTATATTTTTCGCGCTGTCAAATATCTGAGGAGTTTATCTTGCCCAAACTATTTTGAAGGCAAAATATCGCTAAATGAGCTTAAATGGCTTTCATTACCTGAAACCTTTATATTGGCAAAAGATGGGAACTCAAGACCTTTATCACTTGGTGGCTGTAAGTAGCAATAGTTGAACCGGTAAAGGGTTCTTGAAGAAAGAACTTCAAAACACATAAAATAGCTTCTTCTGACGTCGCTTACAGGCGCCAATTTAAATTCGACTAACTGCTGGCCAAGCCGCTATTTGAACGGGTGCTCGGACATTGTTATCTTCAGCAGAATCTTCGCTTTTATCGAAAACCCAAATCCAATTTCTAAAATCTCTCGCAATATAAAGCGATGGCTCGACATTTGTTAAAAAGTCGAGTTGTATGATGTCTTGGATTACTATGGTGTCTTCCAGGCGAAAGTCATGGCTATACTCATGATGGTTAACAAATCCACAGGCTTGTGAATGTCGTTTGGCACGAGTACTGATTCCCAAATAAAAAAAAAAAAAATTACCAGGCATTATTTGTAAGTTAGTGGAAAGCTATGTTACAGATTGCTCAATCGTTACAGATCGCGGAAATCTAGCAGGGGAATACGTGAGCTTAACACATAGGTTTGACATTTCGGAAAAAAAGGAAATACAAAAATATTCCTTTCAGTAATCTTCTGGCAAAAACTCTGAGAGAGCCACGAAAAAGTGTCATACATCTGTTGTTCGGAGTCAACTGTAGGAGCAAATCAACTCACTTGGGTGTTGTGAAAATTTAGTTTCCAATCCTGCCTAAAGTGTTGTAATAAACAATTGAGTAAGTCACCGTTACGCGGGTTAAAACACTGATTCCAAATCTGTAAGAGCTTAGCCTATAACACAACCTATACCATCGAGATCATACTACGCTGCAGAAATTTAAAGAAAATTTAATTCGACATAGTCTAGCAAGTAGCGTGTTCGCTTAGTAGATGTGTGGCCACGGCTCAAACCCCATGTCAGACGTCTCTAACAAATCGAAATACGAAAAATATTTCGTCTGTATTAGAAATTATGAGTATAATTCGAATCTACTCATCTCTTTGAAGACTCATTGCTGATCTCTGATTCAAACTTATTAAATCGCACGATTGTTGACAGTATTAAATCAATCCTTAACTATCCGTACTACTCGCTCTCTAGGCTGATTATGCCTATGCCTATGTTCGACTTCGCGAACTTTCCTTTTTTAAAGTAAACTTGAGGAATTTGGAAGCGTTTTTCTAACGACGAATGAAGAGAAGAGAAAATTCTATTGAAAATGCGTGAATTCAGACTCGCACTTTAGTTCTTTTACAATTAAAAAACCAGAAATGACAAAAAAAATCCAAGTTCATGCTCTAATTAATGTGAATCTCAGTCTTTCTTCTTTGTATGGTAAACTTTCATTGCTTTTCTCAGTTTCTATGCATTGCTGTCTCTAATCTACTGGTTTAATTAATTGCAATTTGTTAATTAAAATTCTTGTAATTTCTCTGCATTTCATTTGATTTCATTACATTTTATTTCATTTCATTTCGTTAAAACATTTCAAGAAAATTTTAATGCATTTTAAAGCAGTGGCTATTGTATATCCCCCTTTAAGTACAAATAGTACCCAAGCATATGTAGCAAACGTATGTATGCATTCAGTATTTGTTTATTTAGTTGCACATATATACATACGTATGTGTTTACGTTCTTCTCTCCCCCTTGTGGCAGATACATACGTTTCTATTTTCGAAGGCAATTCTTTTTTACTTACTTACCCTCAGCTTTGTTTTTGGTTTTAGCCCCGGTAATCATATAAAAATGCTGGAAAATTACTTTTAATTTAGCAAAACACTTTTCATGAACACCCAATCCATCTATGTGTGTGTGTGTACATGCAGACATACATATGTATAGCCTTTATGGTAGGCATACACATACATGTGCTTGTTTTCCAAGTGTATGTGTAGCAGTGGCTTTCACATGCCCATCCAGACACATTAAGACAATGAAAATTAATGGCATTTTATATGCGAATATGCATGCAAAAAAGAAGGGAAGAAAAGCAGAAAAACGAACAAAAAAATTTCCGAAAATGTGAAAATTATTCACATTGTTCCAGCACATATGGACAAAATGCATACATTTGTAGCCTTGGTAGCGGAGTATTAGTGGCAGGGCTTGTGTGCTATGCGAAATAACAGTAAATTAATAAGCAACATTAAGGAATATTAACGGACCACTTTTTGTTGTTGCTTCTTTGTTTTTTTTTTCGTGTTCCCTTCCCTTGCTGGTGTAATTAAAATTTGCTTTTTTTTTTGGGTGGATAAGAGAGAAAAAAGGATTTTGCATGTGATTGCGTGCAGAGTGGAATGCAAAACAAATTGAAATAATGACTACAAATAATTGATTATCATATGGACGCGACTTTGATTTGTTAATTAATTTGAATAAAAGAAATATTTTGTATTTTTTATGGGAATATTTCCTGCGTCCATTTATGCTTTTAACTTCATATTCTGTGTACGTTTTATCATATTTGAAAGAAAGAGGAAGAAATATTGCTGAATAAAATATTAAATTTTTAATTTTCGAATCTTTGCAAAGGATTTTGTTGTAGTTTTCATTAGAGGGGACTTTTACGTGATGGGTTCCAAGACTTACGCAGAATCACGAGGAGGCTGCTTGTCAACTTGAATACAGCAAGACAAGGTCGCTACGTTGACTACAGTCTTCTGATTTGTTTGCATGCATTTCATCCCTCCTGAACATATTTCTTATTCACTAGAAATGTGAAGCAGAAAGGACATTATTTCAATCTAAAATAGACAATAAATTTTATAAAGCCTGAGAAATTTAAAAAAAAATTAATTCGTTATAGTCTGATCTGGTTAGCAGAAAAAAAAAATTAAAAATCTCTCATCAGAAGTGTTTGCATCAAAATTGATAACAGCATTGTCATTGCATAGTAACGTTGTCTTCTATGAAAATATATTGGCTTGTTGAGTTGACTATAGTGCAGTGCTACACATCCTACGAGGTCACGGATTTTCACAAAATATTTTATGTATGATTATTGAGGCTCTGTTTCGTTATTCACTTGAAAGCGAGGTGGTGTTTTCATTCTTAATGTGAATGTTTACATACATCATTGGTCATTACAACCGTTTAGTAAGGATTACAACCTAGCTTCTCACACCACTTATCTTGTGTGTTAATTTTATACATGAGTGGGGGGACCTGCCGTTAATAGTCGATTCCGAACGACAGATTTTTGAGTAACTTGTCATGGCAATTTTATTTACTCTCAGGACTTATGGCAGAAATCTGCTGAGAGGAAGTCGCCGTTGAAATAATTTTTTTTTTTCATTTTTCTTTTTGTTCGAGATGTTTGACCTGTGGTTTGTAGATCAGTGTGAGAGAGTGATTCATACCTATAAGGCGTTTGAGTTATGATTATAAGAACATGAATGATAATTGCTTATAGCATCAGCAAAATATCACGTATAATTAAAGGTTATACAAGAAAGATCATTAAGATATACGCATACGGAAAACATTTGGAAATAGCATAGATTAGAAATAGAATCTCCTCTCATTATAATCCCTATTAAAGTCTCTTGGCAATCATCATTTTGGGCTAATTAAACGACCATCAAACGTTTGACGCAATAAATCGATTGTGGCATAATATGTGAAGCAAATTACATTATCCTGTTGAAACCGAACATTGTTCACATCAAAACCATGAAGAGTGGGTACAAAAAAATCGGTTATCATGGCGGGATAGGTGTCTCCAGTGACTGTAATGGTTGCGCCGTCCTCATTTTCAAAGAAATATGTGCCAATGATGCCTCCGCTCTATAAGCTGCACTAAATAGTTAATCGTAATGGGTGCTTTGGCTTCTGTAAGACCATATGTGTGCATTTTCTGAGCCCAATATATGGAAATTTTGCTTATTAACGTAGCCACCAAATTGATGGAAATGAGTTTCAGCCGAAAAGATGAATTTCTTTTTGACAAAATCAAGTCTAAACGAAGCGGATGGTCATGCGGCTTGAACCAATTGAATTTTGTAAGCCGTCATACCGAAATCTTTTCGCAAAATTCGATGTAAACTGGTGCATCAAATGTTCCTGAGAGCGCTGACGAGCTGGTGTTGGTGGATTTTCACGCACACTCTCAGCCGCAGTTTCGATATTTGAGGGTATACGCCCTGTAAGAGCAAGCTCACGTCTTGGCGCATCAACAATGAGAACAGTTTCACGATCATTAGCAATAAACTTGCTTATACCAGGCACTGTTGGTCCTTTTCTGCGACCAAATTTTGTATGACCTTTTCGTACAATTTCCGATAAATCCCAATGTTACTCAAGCGTAAATCGATTCATTAAGTTCAATGGAGATAATGAGTCTGAATTTTATGACAGAATAGTATGACATAAGTAATGCCAGATTCGAAATGGTACCGATGGTTTAAATTTAAACCGATAGATGGTCCACCCTATACATATATAACAACGGTATTAGAGATCCTTTTTATTATTTTCAACAATATTAAACGATTAAAAAAAATTCTGCTGCAATCCTTTCTTTACATAAAAACTGTTTGCCGAGTGAATACAGATTTTTAAACATTTTCTGCGTTATGGTTGTTGAATTTTTTCCTCTCTTTTTTTGTTTTTGGTAAAATATTACAAAATCACAAAAGGCATTCGAGGAAAAGAAAGAAATAGAAATAATAACCAAATCAAATGGTGTTAAAATTAAGGATTACAAGGCTACTTTTTTTTAAGCCGCAAACAAAAACAAAAAAGAAGGAAATGAGAAACACCCAACTTGTAATATTTCATACGAAAACAATAAAAAACTCGAAAAAATAACACAAAAAAGGTGTTAAAAAATATACGAACTAATGGCCGTGGTAATGGCCTTTAGTTGGTGTTGGTGGTGGTTAAAGGGACTAAAGTTCCTTTTTTCCCCGATTTCCGAAAGGCAATTGTAACATATTGTTTTGAATGAATTTGAAATCATAATAATAGACATTAGAAAAACGCACATACTTATATAATTGCATTGAATGTTTTTGTTCAGTGTTTTTGTTGTGTTGTTGTTGTTGTCCTTTTTAGAAATTACAAGCGACATTGACATTGCGTTTAAAAAACTGAGGGGTTTATAGTTGAATGAAAATGGAAAACTAATGTTAGAATTACGATTTGGGAAACATTAATGAAATCATTTCAACTGCAACAAGGAAAGAAAGAACATATAAAAGAACAAACGCCTTTTATTAGATTTGTTGTTGCTTTTTGCATAGAAACAGCAATAGAATGGTTTAGAAACAGGGTTGCTTACCAATACCAATACATAAACACCACACAGTAAGGTCCTGTAAATGCATTTCACTAAGCAAACCGTATTCATTTTACACTTAAACACGCACAACACAGACACAATACAACAACAACACTCTCTGACACATACACTCATTGTCTCACCGATTTGTTTCCAAAAATAGTCTATTTTGCTTGGGCCTGTGATGGCAGCATGAGTGTTAGTTACGGCAACGGTGATGGTGACGGCGTCCTATGCCTTTTGTAATGTATTTCCCGTTTACTTTCCAACAAAATAAACAGGATATATGCCTTGCTAACCTTGTTATGCCATATTTTTTTGTTTTCTTTCCTTCATTCTTCCTTTTCATTTCATTTCTTCTCTGTTTTTGTTTACGGTTTTCATTCTGTTTTCCGAAAAAAAAAATCATCTTTACGGCGGGGGTAGTTTTACGTTTTTTGCTCAATACACAGATATGGGTCCTGGATATCCTTTCTATGGCGTATTTGTAGCTGAATTCGGTTGTTTTTTTTTGTCGTTGTTCTGTTTTTGTTTTCTTTGTGACTGAGTGAGTTTAATAAACACAAATTGGAATTTTATGTTTCGTAGACTCCTTTTTATTTATTCCCGTTTTCTCGTTTTATTTTTTTCTTGTTTTTGGGAAAGACAAAAATTTTGTTTTCTTATATGTGTACTACATATGGGTGGTTTTACACTAAATAGGTTTTCTAATTTAATTTAAAAATTTTTGTTTACTTCTTATTTTAATTTCTTTTCTACACTTAAATTTTGGAAACTTATTATCAAAAATTGATGGCGATGAGTACCCAAGTAACCCAAGGGATATCCAAAAAAATTTTTGTAATTAATTGCAGCACAAATCGTTCCATATTTGAAAACATTATTAAAGTTTTTCTCTAAAATTTTTTAACCAAAACTTTTCTCTACTGAAAATCAACTTCTGTCCAGACCTTCAACATTTCTGATACAATTTCATAGCGCTGTGTTAGTTCTGATAAACGAAACTTCTATATATCAGAAAATACATATGTTTTGTCACTGTTGTCCTTATCAAATTCTTCCGCTACTCTACTAAGTCCTAGGATAATTAGTTTGCCTGGAAACAAAGTTCATTATGATTCGTTTTAAAATTTTTCTACTAAATGCAGCAATAAAAACTAGACTTTTTAAATTCCGGTCTCTCTCCTAAAGAAAAATGAAAAATTAATAACAAGAACTGGTAGAAAATTGCGAAAATCCTTTCTAAAATTCATCGATTCTTCGATTGGTAAGTTTTTGTTCATTCAAAGATCTTGATAGACACGTAAATAAATGTTTGCTAGGAAGTTAATACAATTCTGTTCCCCAAATTTTGGTTAACTTTTGTTAATTTCGTCAGTTGTATAGTATGTAGTAGAGATCAAAATTCATTACTGTACCAGGCTGTAGTAGCTGAGAATACATAACTAGGATATAACTTTATTAACTTAATTACTTAATTATTCATTACAACCTTTTAGTCAGGATCACGACCTTGCTTCTCACACCATCCATGTTGAGTTTGTTAATTTTATTCATTAGTGATAGGACCTACAGTTTAAATACGACTCTGAACGACACATTTTTGAGAAACTCTTTCATGGGAATTCTATTTTTGTCCATAAATCCGCTGAGAGTAAATCGCCGAAAGAAATATTTTTTCTTTAGCAATTTCGTTTTGTTCAAGATGTTTGAACTTGAGTTTGAATCACGATATCGCGTCTTATAAGCTAACATACTGCCCATAAGACTACGAGGACTTAGACCAATTTAGTACAACATAACATTTTTCTTCGTTAATCCGGCATTTGAAGTCGTTTAAGCAAGGTAAACGATGTTAGAATGAAATGGAGCATATTGGTGAGTAGAACAGTGGAACCGCGGTCGACAGATTTTTTGAGAAACTTTTTATGGCTATTTCGTTTTCTCTCTGTTGAGAGAAAGTCGCCGAAGAAATATTTTGTATTTCGTTTCTGTTGGAGATGTCTGATCTGGGGTTTTGAACAGAGGCCCTAAGCCAACAAACTACCTACTAGGTTACGGCGACTTCTCTGTCTGTCTCTTCCAGTCCCCGCTTCGATTTTATAAAATTCTGGAAACGATACATAAAAGACCATTTTTTCGTAACAGAGAGACAGCACAGAAATTACAAGACCGCCCAAACGAATTTGTTTACTTTGACGATATCTGTATATTGAATTACAGTTTATCAAACCTTACAAGCAACTTGCAAGGCTTAATACTGGTTGCGATGTTAAAAGTGCACTAATTATTGGCTGGACAATTTTGTCTACTCAGGCGATAGCTGTCTTTTGGCACACATTGGCAACACAACGTAAAAATAGAAAAAAAGGTTATAAGATTCGGAAACCTTCTCGAATTATTGCGTAGCTTCAGGAGCTCTTGTACGAAATATTATATACGATTTTTATTGTATTACAGCTGTATGCCAAAGTATCAAAATTACTTTCAAAATATTTAAAAAAATCTTTGAAAATAGGCGGACTACATGCTTAGAAGATGAACAGATTAACAGCCTTGACGTACCTAACTAAATAGATGCAGATAGCACAGAATTGGCTATGCTCCAAAAAATGGTTGTTGACCAAAATAAGTTTTTATTTTTTTTTCTAACTATATTTCATTAATAATTTTACTTTCAACATTACTTTCCTCTATGTAGTGAGTTCAGCTGCTTGTATGAAGACTTTATTGCTTCAGATTTTCTTAGTAGTTGTAATACCCATCAATTTGCAATTGTATTGTAATAAAAGCATAACAGCTTCCTTTAAGGTGACATGACCCACATATTATTTGGCAGGAGGGCGTTCAAAATAGGAAAGCATTTTTTCCCTGTGTACGTTTTTTTTTTTTAACCTTTTTGCGTGCTGACAATAACCAACATTTTATTACCAGCAACAATAACAAAAAAAGAAAACAACAACAATTTTTATAATTTTCTGTCTGGCTTAAAACATACAAAAGAAATGAAAGAAAGAAAGACAAAAAGACAACAAAAAAAAAAAGGCAATAATTTTCCAATTTCATTTTATATGCTCTTCAATGAAGGCTCCCTGTTATGTCTTTCCTTTCTAGACTCAGTTTACACGAATACTCGTTGTTGGCTTAACAAAAATATTGAAATTCAATTGCATTATTAGGAAATGAAAAGGAAAACAAAGGAAACTTGAAATTTTCCTGAGTCGCATTGAAAAGAAAAAACACAAAAAATTTCTACGTGTTAAAAATTTTGAATTTAAAAATGGGGTGCCAAATTAAAGGTACTGATCAATGGCGTATGATTGAAAGCAAGACTAATCGAATGAATGAAGTAAATGAATGACTGACTGGCTGACTGATAGAGTCTATAATAGAGTTGAGTTGAATTGAATTGAAGTGCGTTTGCATGATTATTTCTTTTGTTTGGTTTTTTGAATATTTAAACAAACGGTTTTCATAATGAATTTTTCCTCTTTGCCTTTTCACTTGATTTTCCATAAATGATGTGGAAAATTTGTTAAAAATTTTTTGTGCAGCATTTCATGCATGCATACGTATGTACATGATTTGCATGAGAATTATTTTCATAGAATAAATTAAGAAAAAAAATTGGAAAATTAAAATAAAATGAATTTGAAGTCAATTATTTGATTAGAATTCATTTATCGATGATAAAAGTTTTCCAATGAAAATTTGTTAAAGAAAATTTATGGAATTTTTTTTTATTATTTTTAAAAGAAAATGATAATAATCTCGTTGATTGTTGATTTAACGATAATTTCAGTCCTTTTTATTTGGTTATTTATGACGGTTATTCATAGAAGTCTATAAATTTAAAATTTTTATTATATTATCACAATTATATGTAAAGGATTTATCGATAACTTAAATTTTGAAAAACGCATTATAATAATTTATAATTAAAAATCTTTGTCATGAATCAGCCAATAACAAATCTTTTTTAAAAATTTTAAGAAAATTTTTCGATAACAAAAAAATATTCGATAACAAAAAAATGTTACAATTTAATTAAATTTACTTTATTGATGTCATAACTATTACTTACTTAGTCATTATATTCCTATCAGTCAGGATTGCAAGTTATTTCCTCACAACACCCAAATTGTACATGTATTTTATTCAAAAGTTTTACACCTACATCGACTTTAAACGACAGACGTGAGAAATTTTTCATGGCAATTTTTATTTACTCTTAGAGTTTCTGCCAGAAATATACTGAGAGAAGTCGCCGAAAAATATTTGTTCACATTTCGTTTTTGTTCTAGATCAATGAGCTGCGGTTTGAACCAGAGATCAACAATGAATCGTTTTTTCGCTACTCATAGGTTAGAGGACGTGTACTTGTAAATTAAGATAAGTACAGTACCCGGCGGTCGAATTGACCCATTGTACTTCGCTACTCATGAAATTTTGAGTTTGAGTGAGTCAACAGTATTCAAGTTCAACTACTCTGATTCATTCGTATTCACTACAACATTGATTTATAAGTTCAGGTTGCAATGAGTATGAGTACAACGATGACATCAAACTCATAACATACGAAATATTATCGATTCATACGCCTACTCATTCAGATTCATAAATTTAGAAGAATACATATAATACTCATAAATGATTCGAATGATTCGAATCATTCATCAAAATTTACAGTCTTGGTTGTTGTTGCATTTACAAAAAAAAAAAAGAAAGAAAAAGACAAAGACAGCAGGCAAAGCAAACACATAACCTTCTAGTGAGTATTGTAGTGTACGTATGGGAGTCATACTTATTTTCTGATTGTTGTAAATCTTGAGTAAAAGAGAGTCGAAATCAACAACATCATGCGTATTGTTAAGTATGAGTACGATGAGTACTTCAAACCTTGAATAAGAGTAGTATGAGTATGATATTAAAATAAATATGAATGCGTATAAGTATTGGAAATTATAAGTATGATTCGAAGTTACTCATCTTTTTAAATACTCATTGCTGATCTCTGGTTTGAACCAGAGGGCTTATTTGCATAATTCTGTGACATGAAAACAGGACGCCACAAGGAAAAGTCTAATGGTAGCCAATCACACGATCTAATAAGCCAAACACACTACCTGCTAGACCAGGGCAACTTACGGCGTTTTATCCTCAAAATCGTGATAAGATCTTTGTATACTTTTTTCACAAATCATTTCAACTTGATTAGTATCATTTTAAGTTGTGTAAATCTCTTCATTTTCCATGTGTTGAAAACATCATCTTGTATATCACATAACTTTACCACCCCTGATGATGATACTTTGGAGTATTTTAATTATACTCGTTGTAATGTCATAAATTTTCGATTAAGATGCTCTCCATTTACAACAGTTGACCACCAATATGTCATTGTGTGACAAATTTCCGTTGTATGTAACGTTATAGTATGAGAAACGTTTATAAAACACAAACCGCTTTTTTTGGTCTTAAGTGGCCATTATATTTATGCCTCTTTAATAGAAATATTTCAAAAGAAACCAAAACAAAGAAAAAAAAGTATCTTATTACCAAAAACTGTTTTAACATGGTTTTAGATGAGCATTTAAGCTGTCATAAAAATAATACGAAAAAATATTACAAAAAATATTCTTTTTTTTTGTTTTCAACTATTAAATCAAAGTATAAATTTCAAAGGCAGTATTAATAATATTTTGTTGTTTTTGTTTATTTTGTCTATTTTTTCTAAATTAAATAATTTATTTCATTTGTTGTTTATCTGTTTGGTGCATTGACATTTGAAACTAAAAATAACAGGTAGATTTTGTTTTTTTTTTTTTATTTCTATTTATAATAGCCGTCATTCGGTTTCTAGTTTCCAACACAAAAAATTTATTTTTTTTTATGAAAAAGATTATTTTATTTGATTTGTTTTATATTTACAGACTATCTTTTATCTTTCCGGTCTACCTATTAAAAATATACGTTAACTCTAGGGACAGCTGATTTGTAGTACGTTTTTTATTTCTTTGTGATAATTGTGCGTGAGTTTTTTTTCTGTAGCAGATGTTTAAATCCGTATCACACTTAAATATTATTTTTTTAAAAATTGCACTTGATAATTAAATAATTGGAAATGATAACAAACCACTTGTAAACTACAGTGTGTAACAATTAAAATAATACCAATACCATTACAAAGCAAACAGTTTTTAATTTTTTAAAAAATAAAACACCAAACATGGATAAGCTATCCTCAGAAATCATATGCTGCTAGTGTATACAGGCGCCCTAGTCTAGTAAGTAGTGCGTTGTTAGACCCGAGGTTACGGCTTAAACCCCAGCATCTAGAGAAGCCAGAGAGCAATTATTCGGCTGAGGTATTACCAATGGCTAGATATATGAGAATGCTAACAAATAAGCATAAAGTCCTAAAATCCCAGGATGGTGTTTACAGGACATCTGTACGGCCTAGAGTTAATACGACGCAAGTTATCATACAGCGCTCAGCTTAATGGTCCTGAAGTGGTCCTGTTAACTGATTCCCTCGTTCTTAATTAACATGATTTTTAAATTAAAATCAACGTAGTTTTGGAAGTAGTATGTTGGCTTATTAGATGTGAGGCCTCGGTTCAAATCCCAGCTCAGGCATCTCCAACAAACTGAAATATGAAAAAAATATTTCTTCGGGGAGTTTCTCTCAGCAGATTTCTGGTAAAAACTTTAAAAGTAAATAATATTGTTTTGAAAACTTGTCGCTTGGGGTCAACTTTAAACTGTAGGTCCTGCCACTCATGTGTAAAATAAACACACACTACACAAGTGGTCTGAGAAGCCAGGTTATAATCCTGACTGAAGAATTGTAATGACCAATTGTGCATTTATGTAGATTATCCTCAGAAGTCATAGACTGCTAATGTATACAAGCGCATTATACTGCATTAAATTTCAGGCCATCCCAGTTTAAAGCTGTTGATTTCCTTTGAAGTATTCTTAGTTTTCTTGCATTATCGCCTACCAAAGCTATCCATTTGACTTTTGAGCCACCATGTATTCAGTCATCAACTTGATACATTGCGGACACATTTTTCGCAATCTCTTGTTCAATTCAATTCAGTTCAATTCGGAGAAGGTAACCTGTCCATAGGTAATGGTTAGTCTAGATCTTTTCAACAGTTCCGAACTAATATTGCAAGAACGATTTACATACATAACATGCATACAAAATTGGTCATTATAACCCTTAAGTCAGGATTACGACCTAGCTTCTCACAACACTTATGTTCTGTGTGGTATTCTTATACATGAGTGGCGGGACCTACAGTTCAAACGACAGATTTTTGAGAAGCCTTTTATGGCAATTTTAATTACTCACAGAGTTTTTACCAGAAGACTGCTCAGAGAAAGTTGCCGAAATATAATTTTTTTCCATGGGGATTAAACCAAGGACTCGAGTCTAATAACCCAACACACTACCGTCTACTACTTAATTAAGTTTTTTTCAGTTTAGCAGGTGATTGGTCTACTATGATGTGCTGGGATAATAGTGTTGTCCGCTGGCCTTGTGAGCACACTTTGTGATAATGCATTGGATCGTTAGAATAGATTGCTCATAGATAATATTTTGCAAGCGCTGGCGTTGCTGACCTTTATATAAAGCATTGTTCATTTTCGCGGTAAGCTTATCTCGAGATTTGTATAACTATAGTAGGTTGTACATCCTAATGGTCGATACCGTGTAGTGTACAGTACCTTACATTTGAAGGGTTTCATTATCACTTTAAAAGTATTTGTGTTGAAATTTTTCTTTCTTTTTAATTTCAATATAATAATATCTGAGTAAACCTACAACTTTTGTGTATTTTATTGCGTTTCATTGGTGTTATAAATTCGTTTTTTTTTTGTGTTTTAATCCCTCTTTTATTTCTCCTTTATTGTTATAAATTTAAGCGACTTTTTTTGTTTGTTTTTTTTGGTTGATCAAAAAAATTAAGATTTATATCGTATTTGTGGGTGTTATAAAGCATAACTTGACAATTCCTTAAAGAATTTCAAGTCCCATTCAAATGAGTAATAAATTTTCAAAATAGCCCCCCTTTCAATAAACGTACATACGTACGTACATAAGTCAAAGCAAATACGATGACAGTTTTAAATTTTTTTACTTCATGAACATGAAATTTATTTGTTTAAACCATTTGGATACATTGAGTTTGTTATTGTTATTGTTACTGTTTTTTATTTAATGATTTAATAATAATTCTCAAATTGAAATTCTATTTAAAAACAAAAGAAAAAAACTCATATTTTTTTAAATAAATGTTTGCATGTTCATATGTTTTTATGTTTGTTTGCAATGGAAAATTAATAGACCTCGAAATGTTTTATGTCAGTCTTATTAATAATAATAATAGAACAACAACAACAACACCAACACCAACAATAATAATAATAATAATAACAGAGGTGACACACCTTCATGGTTATTATTGTTGCAAGTAGTTCTCTCTCTCTTGGTACATTGCTAAAGGGGGGGGGGGGGGGGCTCATTTATTCATAAACATGTTCAAAGTTTACAAATTTATTTCGATTTCTTATACGCTCATACATACATACATACATACGTATTGTCATATTAATGTTTAATGTTTTCTTGGTAAAGTTTTCATATTTCCATTTACAAAGTAACTGCTTACAGCCATTCAAGATAATGGCTTAAAGCTATTTAGGTTATCCCCCGCTTGTCGAACACCATCAGTCAGTCAGGCAGGCAGCAGCAGCAGTACATTTGTAAAAGAAAATCACCAGCAATGCTACGCCAACTACTACGCCTTCTAAAAAATTGAAAGACAAATTTATACACAAACATTTCCATGGTAATCTATTATTAGAAGTTGTAACTGGTGGGCTCTATATTAAGTTGTTGCAATTGAAAACAATACGTCACATAAAGTATGGAAAATATGGAAATAATTTTTGTAGTAAAAATTATTGTCATACAGTGACATGTTTGGTTTTGAAATTACTGATGTATGATGTCTTAATTGTTAATATCGGGTGGTCCATCTCTTGGCTTAAATTTGAACCATCGGGTATTCAGAATCTGGCAATACTAATGTCATTCTATTCTATCACAAAATTCAGTATCATTATCCCTACTGAAAGTAATGAATCGATTTACGCTTTAAAAACTTTGGGGTTTATTGGAAATTTATTTCAAAAACAAAGGACAGTTGGTCGAAAATTGCATATCGTATAAAATTTGGTCGTAGAGAAGTGCTAACAGTGCCCCGTATACGCAAGTTTATTGTTAAAGTTCGTGAACGCCAAGACGTGAGCGGCATCCTACAGTGCGTACATCCGAATATATCGAAAATGTGGATGAGAGTGTGAGTGTGAATCCACCAACATCAACTCCTCATCCTTCTCAAGATCTCGGTATGACACCCTACAAAGTCCAATTGGTACAAGAGTTAAAGCCGCATGATCATCTGCTTCGTTTTCGTTTCGCTGGATGGGTCAAGGAGAAACTGCACGATGATGTCCATTTTGCCAAAAGAAAAATCATCTTTTCTGGTGGAGCTCATTTTCATTTTAGTGGGTACGTTAATAAGCAAAATTGCTTTTATTGGGGCTCTGAAAACCTACATGTGGTCTTACTGAAGCCAATGAACAAATTGCGAGTGACTGTTTCGTGCTGCTTGTGGAGCTGAGGCATAATTGTCCCATATTTCTTTGAAAATGTTGGAAATGAGGACGACGCCACCATTACTGGCAATGGAGACACCTATCGCACCATGATAACAGAGTTTTTTGTACCCGCTCTACATGGTATTTATGTGAACGATGTTTGGTTTCAACAGAATAGTGCATCTCATGCCACAGTCGATTTATTGATTCAAGCGTTTGATGGCTGTTAAATTAGCTCAAATGCTGATGTCAATTGGCCGGCAAGAAGCTGAGATTTGATACCGTTAGACTGTTTTCTGTAAGGCTTTACACTTTAGTTGAGCATTTGAAAACCAACATTCGTGATGCCAATGCCGAGACACTTCGACGTTCTCTCAAAAAAGTCCATGAATATTAGTCCGATCAAACGAGGTACTAAAATGCAGCAAGTAGTGTAGTAGGCAGGGTATTTGCTTATTAAACGAAAGTGCGTGTTTCAATCCCCAGCTCAGGTAACTCCAACAAAGCTAAATATGAAAAAAAGAAGAAAATCTTTCGGTGACTTCCTTTCAGAAGCCTTCTGCCAAAACCTCTGAGAGTAAATAAAATTTCCATTCTAAAAATCTGTCATATCATCATGGATAAAATTAATACACTCAACAATAGCGGTGTGACAAGCTAGGTTGTAATCCGGACTAAGGGGCTGTAATAAGTCAACATAATCGCAATTTATTGAAACACAAATCAATCGGATGTATAGTGGTGGTATGTTCAAACGACTTGAAAATCTGGATTGACTTCGAACAACACACTGATCATTACAACCCGTTGGTCAGGATTACGACCTAGTATCTCACACCACTTATGTTGTGTTTGTTCATTTTTATACACAAGTGGTGCCTTAAAGTCGACACCGAACGACAGACTTTTGAGAAGCATTTCATGACAAATTTGTTTATTCACAGAGTTTTTGCCAGAAATCTGCTGAATGGAAGTTGCCGTAGAAATATTGTTTTTCACATATTTCGTTTTGTTGGAGATATCTGACCTTGGGTTTGAACCGGGGCGTCACGTCTAATAAGTCAACACACTACCTACTACCCTACGGCGACTGAAATTTTGGATTGATTTCAAACAAGGTGATGTGGAATGATGGGCTAGGCAGCTAGTTATACAGCATGTACTGCAACCATATGACAACACAATAAATTTTAATCTCTGCTGAACGCAATGCGATAGAGTAGGAATTCACCATAACAAAAACGAACCCCTAACAGTTTTGATGACCCCCTTAAAAAATTAATTGCGTTTGACAGGAATGTTTTGATGCAACCAATTTATAGTCTTTCTTGGCTAACCAAAGATACGCTGCAAATCATTCCCAAATTGTTGAAAATTGTACACTTTACTGTTAACAAAACTAATAATTTTCTGGAGTCATTAAATTTTTTTCAAACAAAGTAAAGAGTTTAAAATTGTGTTTTTGCTTTTCTTGAAATTATTTCACACTTTTTCCTTTCACGATTTACGAGTATATGGGCTGTGTTCGTGAATTTCGTAATACATGAGTTGTCATGTTTTTTTTCTTTTTGTTTTCGTTTGATACGGAGGTTTTAAATTTCAGCTTTAGAAAAAAAGGCCTTTTAAAATTCATGGCTTTGTTGTAGTTTTTTTCATCTTTTTTTTTTGTTGTTTTTGCTTTTGACTGATTGTTTATAAACAATAACCCTTTTTTAATGGTTATTTGGCGGGGCTGTAAATTTTGTTACTCGTTTTTCTTGGAGTTCGTTCATGGAATAATTTCAAATCAATAAATCATTCGTTGGCGGTTTTCGAAAATAAAATTTTCGCTTCAATTCTAATTTGTAGCGAGTGTATGGCTGAAGTCTCTTTTTTAAGCATATTTTGGCATATGCCTGGTTTTAGCTTTATGGTGCATATTTTAATTTTTTTTCTTCTGTTGTTGTTGTTGTACAAAAGATTAAGATTAAAGATTAATTAGTGTAAAATGGTTGAATGTGGCTCCCTATTTTTATAGACATTCAAATACAGGGCGTTACAGTGAATGATTTGATAGGAATTCGTGGCGGCTTTTTTCTATTTGAAGTTTTTTTTTGTTTTTTTTTTTTCTCTCTTTTATTTTATTTTAATTCCATCGATAACAGTAGTTGGTAAGGCCACCACCTAAATTGTTAATATACAAATAATTTTTACAATTAAAAATAGTTTAATTGTACTCAAGTGTTTTCAGGAAGTCCAAGAAAAAAAGATGATTATAATAATGGGTTTTTGATCAAGTTTTTCTGAGGATGATGATTCAATATCCGCCTCTTTTGTTAAGGGATTTGGAACGATTTTTCGTTTCTTTAATAACAAAGGTATTAAAGGTTGAAAAGTCTTACCATGGTAAACTATAAACAATACTTTGTGGCAGCAATTTTTGATTGAACTTTTTAAAATACAACCAGGAAATATAAAATTTTCTCTTATACTTATTTATTAACTTGCGTTGTAGCCTCCTGGCTAGAAAATTAAAATTTTCTATTGATAGAAATTGATATACAAACGCTGCTGCTAGACTTTTAGTAGTAATCGTCTGGAGCTCTGTAATAAAATCCCCCTAGTCATTGCAAGTTGCTGTTCTTTTGTGTACTTGAGTTTACTATCCCAGTTAACTCCTCAACTCTATCAGACTGTAGGCCATACTCTACATTTTCTATTTTTAAGACAAGTCCGTCTCTGCATGGCTCACATCATAGAGAGAGAGAATCAAATTAAGATGGACAAGCAAATTAAGTTCAGCTTAGTAAGTGACTAAGCTTATACAGCCGAAGCTCGCAAAGAGCTATCATTCGTTTGAGATATTACCAATGGTTGAGATATTCGAATCCTGACATAGCAAGAAGTCCTAAAAGATCATTTGGCCACTCTATGATGGTATGAAAGCATTTGTAAAAGTTCACAAATGCGGCCAGTGCATGGCGATTAGGTTAGTTACCGGTACTGACGTGCAACGTGCACAAATTTAGTCTTCCCTATCGCTAATGTTGCACTGACTACAATGATGAGCCTATCAAAATTCTAGTTTTGATAAGTCGAAAGTTCTAATCGCCCTTCAAATAATCCAACCAGGAAACTCTCTGATCCTGACCCTTCAGAAAACCAGTTAAAAGAGTAGGACTCAATGAACAAAGTTGTTCATTTTCACACGCAGAATAACAAAGCAAATATAACTGGTATACAGCAAAGATAGCAGCATGATTAACTCAAAGTTTTTGAGTTTTCTTGGATGACACTTACTCTCTACCTGGCTATACTGCTTCTTCTTCAGCCTCTTGGTCCCATGTGACAGTTTCGTATCTGATGTCACTTTATGATATTCGGAGCGAATACGTAATCCGTATATATTTCTTCATTTAAATCATGTTAATTAGGAATGAAGGGACTAGTAGACAACAGCTCATCATCAGCATTGAGAAAAAAAGTTGAGCACTGTATGATAACATTCGTGGTCTTTCTGGAATCATATGCCGTCGACGTTGAGCAGATTCAGATTTGGAAACAAAAATAAAAGGGCTGATGTTGCCGTCAGCGTATAAATTGCGTTAAACAGTTAACCTTAAAACGAATGCAATGGTGAATTGGAGGTTGTCTTCGCTCCGAATATGACAATACGAAAATATGATTATAGGAGAAGGGAAAAAACGGATAATGTGTCATAAATTAAATTTTTTTTTTATCGCCAGTATAAAACCTTCGTCACTTTTTCACGAGAATTACTTTGTAAATAATTTTTTTTTATCGTGTTAATCGTGGTTTTAAAACGAATTGCTTGCTCACTACAATGATTATGTGAATTTTAAAAATTTAGAAGCGTTGTTGTGCCGTCAGTCTAGTGGGTAGTGTGTTAGCTTATTAGACGTGAGTCCATGGTTGAAAGCCTAGGTCAGACATCTTTTGAACATCTTTCTCAGCATATTTCTGCCACAAAGTCGGGGATTGATATGAGAAACTAGGTCGCAATTCTGTCTGAAGGTTTGTAATAATCAATTGTGTATGTATGTATTGCCAAATCTTAATAAATATAAGTGTCAACGCGCTTTGGCATACTCAGCTCTAACTATAGCTATCGCTATCGATAGTTTACATGCTGCTATAAAACACAAGATACTTTTAAAAAACAAACAAGTCATAATGAACGTTCATAGATACTCCTCTATGCACAAGCCGTTTGTTTATGCCGTGTTTCTTTATGTTTTTCTGCTAATCGGGGCGGGTGCCTTCATGACACCTCTTGTTTTTTTTTGCTAATATTTATTAATTTTTTTTAACATGTGTAACTACATGTGTAAATTGTTGATTGAAATCATATTTTTTTTTTAACAGTTTTGGCATAAAGAAATTAATTTCTTTTCCTTTAAATTTCAAATTTATTTGAATATCTTTCTTTTTTGTTTTTTTTTTTTTTACTAATTTTGGCATGACGTTCAATTACATGGAATATTTAAATAATTTTTATGTTTTAAACAATTTATTGCAGCTTTTTTCCATTTTCTTTACACTCTTTTTTTTTAACAAAAAGAAAATAAATAAGAATTTATGACTGCAAAAAGCCAATACAAAACATTTATTTTCAAATGATTGACTACTTACTACTGATTTCCTTTTGATTCATAAAATTTCCAAAAACAAATTTTTTTTCGGTTTTTTGTTTATTTTTTCTTAATTTCCTTTTTATTATTAAACAAACAAAAAAAAAAAACCTCATTTGATTTAACATATAAATTTATAATAATAAAGAGGCCCCCCTTAACCAGTTGACATTGATAAATTGTTTGTATTAAAAAACAGAATACACCACAGAACAACAAACACTTTCAAACAATGGCCTCAAAAGAAAAAAAGTGGTCAACACTTTACGTTTAAACGCCAAAATACCCAAAAAAAAGCAAAAAAGCTTCGACTCTTATGTACACATGTGTATAATAACGTTTATATGTGTTTATAAATGAGCATTAAATATGGTTTTATAGCCATTTGACACAAAATAACATACAGAAGAACAACAAAAAATATGGAAAAAAATATCGAAAATAATAATAATGAATCGATATATTTGAACATGATTTGCTTATAAAAATTAATCACGTCCCAATCGGTTGGGCTATGTTGGTATAACGCTTTTAAAACATGATTCTAATGTTTAATAAACATCCGAAATGACTTTGTTTTTGTCCATGTAAGGTAAAAAAAAGAAGAATTTTCGAAAATGAAAGTTCGAATCGAATAAATTTCAAATGCAAACATAAATTAGTTGCAAGGAAAGAAAGAAAGAATGAAAAAAATTATGATGATAGCTTCCGCTAAATTCAAGGAAATTGAAAGGATTCAAGCACAGGAAATTAATAAACGACGATAGTAAATATCAGTTAAAAACAAAAAAATAATCAAAAAGGATATGAAAGTTCATAAAGGACAACTACATGATTAACATATATTAGACAATATAGTCTGGAGCTCAGTAATCAACAATCGTTGCAAGTTGCTGTTCTTTCATATACTTCAGTTTACAATCCTTGAAATAAAGCAATCAACCAAGCCATATGGTCTAAAAGGTTCTAATGCCACTCCTCTACTCTATCTGGCTGTAAGCTAGAGAGACTGGAAGCGATAATGTCCATTCAGGTTAGATCCGTAATGCTCCGACTCTGCTAAGTTCACGTCATAAAAATAAGAATGGAATTTAGGTGGACAAAAGGATTAGTTTGAAGCTAATAAATGAATGAAGGTTGTATAGGTGGAGCTGGTCAAGCCAAGAGAACTATCGTTCGCCTTAGTTATTACCAATGGTAGAGATATTCAAATGCTAACATATAATCATGCAGTCCTAAAAACCTCGTATAGTGCTTACAAGACATACAGTTATCATACAGTGCCTAGCTTAATTTCTAGAAGTGTTCCTATCTGCTGGTCCCCTCGTTCTTAATTAACATGATTAATTTGAATTAACATCACCGGTTTTTGGGTGACAGAACGTTTGAAGATCTGGTCATGGTAGGGAACGTACCACTAAGGGAACTGAACGGTTTAATCCGGAGCTCGAGGTGGTTCAAACCCACCATTAAAGAAGAATGACAAGGGAGTAGTCCAATAAGTAGTGTGTTGGCTTATTAGTTGCAAAGCACGGGTTCGGATCCCAGGTCAGACATCAAAACGAAATATGAAAAAAATATTTCTTCGGCGACTTCCTCTTAGGAGATTTCTGGAAAAAGTTTCACGAAAATCTGTCGTTCGTAGTCGACGTTAAAACTGTAGGTCCCGCCACTCACGTATAAAATTAACGCACACAACATGAGTGGTGTGAGAAGCTAGGTCGTAATCCTGACTGAAGGGTTGTAATGGCCAATTATGTATGTATGTCTGTATGTCTATATGAACTAGAATTGTTACGACGCAAGTTATCATACAGTAAGCAGCATCCTATCTATTGGTCCTCTCATTTTTAATGAACATGCTTTTTAAATTAACGTCACCGGTTGTTGGGTGACAGAACGTTTGAAGAATGTGCCACTAAGGGAATTTAGGGAATGTGCCACTAAGGGAATTGGACGGTTTAATCCGGAGCTCGAGGTGGTTCAAATCCACCATTAACGAAGAAGTCTTACCTCAAACACAATGGACCATAAAAGCCACCGAGTTAACTTGACTATCCGCTAACCTAATCTAATCTATTTTAAAAGAAAATTTTGTCAAGTATCACTCAAACATAATTATTTATATTATGTGGCCTACTTTCAGGTTTACTCTCAAATATTTTACTTATAATTACTTAAGCTATTATGGCAATGAAGAGCTTGGGACTTTTTCACCAAATACTTTTACTTTCTAACTGAAAGTGTATTATTAAGGACAAATTTTATATAAACAAGCCAAGTATAAGTTACTTTTAATATTATTTAAATTGTTGAAATTTATACTTTGCCTACTTTTAGGCAAGAGTACCCTTATTTTTGTATTTCTCTCTCTCTCTCGCTTTCTATTGTTGTTTGTCATTGTTGTTTTTATTTAAAATTTATGCAAATTATCTTCTTCTTCTTTCCTTATTTATTTTATTTAAACTCAACCAGAAAGAAGAAGAATAAAGGCAAACAAAACTGTTTATCTTAATTTAGTACATAAGGCTCTGGTCCAATTTCCATTTTTTATTTCCAACGAAACAAAAATGCTCTTCTTATTTATTATTAAACCATTACTATGCAAATATTATTAAACAAGAAAAGGCATTTTTTTATTACCTCCTCTCTGGCCCTTTTCACGCTTTATTGAAGGGCTACGTGGTGTAGCAATTGGAAGTAGAAGCAGAGGGAGGTAATGGCTTATAGTGGATGGATCTTGTAACTTTTGATAATTTTTTCCAAAAACGTTGTTTATTTAGTTGATGTTGCTATTATTGTTCTCGTTGTTGTTGTTGTTGAAAATAAGTTCATAAAACTTATTAAATTAGCATATGAATCATTTACGATAATTTGCATACAAATTGGTCAACTCAAGAGACAGGGAAAGAGAGAGAGCGAGCGAGCGAGTTTAATTAAACGCAATTGAACAAAAACCATTAGAAAGAACACAACAGAACAAAATGAAACGAAACAATGCCTTGGCATACGCCAGCTATGGACGAGAGTGCTGCATGAAAATTGGTTTTAAATTTTTTTAACCACATTTCCAGTTACAGTTTGTGTGTGTAAAAGGATGAGGAGGGCGGTACATATTTGAATAATTGAGCTTTTATAACATGTAAATAAAATCATGGCACATTTCCTGTATATTCTCTCTTTTAATTTCTCTTTTATTTTCAACTTTAAATCGAATTTTAAAAAGTGTACGAGGACGGCTAAAAAAATATAGGGTGGGCCGTTGAGAAGTTTAAATTTAAAAATATAATTAAGCAAACATGTTTTGAAATTTTGCCTAATTTTGTTTTGAAGTACAATTGTTCCGGTATTTATATACATATTACTATTGGGTTGTTCGGAAAGTAATTTCGTTTTTTCCCAACTTCACACTTAAGCCGTATAATTTTTATATGCTTTGAGAGCTCATTCTTGTGTGTGAAAAATACCAATTATTTCTACTCAGTAGTTTTCGGTTGGTGCCCTTTTCAATATGGAGAGCGATAAACAGCGTTTCGGACATATCTTACTGTTTTACTACAGAAAGGGTAAAAATCCTATTCAAGCCAGAAAGAAATTGGCCGATTTGTATGAAGAATTTGTGTTGACAGTACGCTAGTGCCAGAACTGGATAGCTAAATTTCGATCCGGCGATTTAATGTCGAAGATGCATCACGTTCGGAAAGGCCGGTTGAAGCTGATAGAAACGTGATAAAAGAATTAGTTGATGCGAACCGGCGGATAACAAATCCGTGAGATCGGATTGAGGTTAAATTTATTCAAATTCACAATTTATAAATATACAATTTATAACCACTTGAAAGGCCTGGGATTATACTCGAAGCTCGATGTATGGGTTCCTCATGTTCTCACAGGGAGAAATCTGTGTCGCCGCATTGACGTCTGTGATTCGCTTCTCAAACGTCACTAAAATGATCCGTTTTTGAAGCGCATCATCACTGGGGATGAAAAATGGGTTGTATACAACAACGTCAAATGCAAGAGGTCATGGAGCAAGAAAAGTTGAACGGGATCAAAGTATTTTCAAAGCCGATATTCACAAAAAAAGGTGATGCTGTCTGTTTGGTGGGATTTTAAAGGAATCATTTTTTTAGGTTTTACCGGATAACACAACGAATAATTTGGAAGTTTACTGTCATCAGCTGGACAAACTGAATGACGCACTGCAATAGAAAAGGCCCGATATACATAATCGCCAGAAAAGATGTAGTGTTACACCAAGAAAATGCTCGCCAAAAGCTTCTGCAGCTTAAATGGGATACAATGCTACTTCCACCATATTCTCTAGACCTGGCACTATCGGATTATTATTTGTTCCGGTCACTCCAAAATTTTTTATACGGTAAAACCATTCACCTAAAATGATTTGGTCAAAAACCACCTCGATCAGTTTTTTGCCAGCAAAGACAAAAAATTTTATGAGAGTGGAATTATGCCACTACCAGAAAGATGGCAAAAGGTGTAGGACCAGAACGGCCATATATAATTCAACAAAAGTATATGTTTAGTATAAGAAAACTGTTTTTAATATTCAAAACAAAAAAAAATTAAAAACGAAATTAATTTCCGAACAACCCAATACTTCACTCACTTGTCTGGTTTCGCAGTATCGCGAATGTTGGCCTTCTAATGTTCAATAATTGTCTATGATTTGTCGGCATAACATTGGGTCGTTTGAATTTTTTAGAGACACGGAGTAGAACGATGCGAAATCGGTTTCTGCTGCACACTTTCATTGACAGAGGCGATATTTTTGAAAGATCTTGCGTTCCGTTGACGTAACGGTGTTAGTTCATTTACCAAACAAATGGACTCGATTTTGTCCACCACATTGCGAAGAGTCTTCTCGATAGGACAGTTATGGTGTTTTCCTTACTTTCATTTTATAAACCTCGGCTATAATTCCATTAATGCTTAACGCTTAGACGAGATTGTTTTCTGTAATGAACTTAAAAACTTTATTACTTTATTTACATTGATTGCTGATAAGAATGAAACAATTGTTTTAAATTTTATGTCAAGCCATTTTGACGCCTGTTTGTCTTGTAATGAATGTGTCATGAGTTCCTTTTCTTCACACACTTTTTGTTTTGTTTTGTTTTTTATGACAAAAATATTTGAAATTATTTTCAGTGTTTTTTTTTCTAATTTTTTAACAACCTACCGCAGCGTTAGAATGTTAGACATGGGACTTCTGTACATTCTGGTTGTTTATGTAGCTCTTCGCTACGCCTTTTTGTAACAAGGCACGCGTAAGTCAATAAAAATTCAAACATCAGTCTCATCTTCATTATGGCAATGGCCAAACGAGCCAACCAACCAGCCACGATGTTGGTCATGTCCAGTTTGGTTATGTTTCTAAACATGTTTCAGTGATTACAACCAAACATAATCAACTGCTGCCACACTTGGAATATGTATGTTGTATGGATTTGTAGTTGAGGATTTCAACTGTAATTGTGTAATGAAATCTTTTATTATTTTTTCTCTCTTCTCTTTTCTTTTATTGCTTCAATTGGATTTTTTTCTTCGTTTATTTCTTTTGTTCTTTCTTTTTTATTACGCGTGTTATGAGGTATAATGCATTGGCATACATAAGTATTTGTACCATAAGACATGAGTCATGTTATTAAAAACGTACAGGGTTAAGAGGAATTACATGTTTGAAGAAGTTTATGTCGAACATAAAAACTAATTAATGAAATGCACTTTTCAATTTGAAAGAATAAAAGAAAGGAAACTTTTTTAAATAAATTTAATAAAAAATTTTATATTCCTTGATAAAACAACTCCTTTCAAAGGACTTGTACAGTTGAAACTACTGCAAAAACACTCCCATTTGAATTTTATGGAATTGCATGATTAAGATTGCCGTCTTACTTCTGTCTAGTACTTCATGTAAAATCTGGAACCCATGCAATTTTGGCTCCCACAGTATATTATACACACATATGTACATACGTACATACATACATAATTGGTCATCACAACCGTTTAGTCACGATTACGACCTAGCTTCACACATCACTTATGTGTGTTAATTTTCATACATGAGTGGCGCAACTATCAGTTTAAAGTCGATTCTAAACGCAGGATTTTTGAGAAACTTTTTTATGAAAAACTTTATTTTATTTCACACAGTTTTTGCCAGAAATCCGCTGAGTGGCATTCGCCGAAGAAACATTTTCTTCATATTTCGTTTTGGTGGAGATGTTTGACCTGGGGTTTGATACGTGGCCTCACATCTAATAAGCCTACACACTACCTACTAGACCACAACGACTTCTAGTCTCTTTTCCACAGACTTTTATTCAAAGTTTGGTCACAAAATTTAAAGAAAATGAGTTGATTATCGACAATAAGGCTCCAGTGCATAAACATGTCAAGCGATCTCCTGAAAGCATTGCTGCTGTAAGCAAGAGTGTCGTCGAAAACACGAAAACACCAATTCAACTTTTTTCTCGGCAACTCCGAATTTCATTAAGCTAGACACAACGAAATTGCATTAGCCTAGTAGGAAGTGTGTTGGCTTATTATACGAGAACACGTGCTTCAACTCCCGGCTCAGGCATCTTAAAGAAAATATTAAATTAAAAAATATTTCTTTCTCTGACTTTCTCTCAGCAGTTTTCTGGCAGAAATTCTGACTGCCAAATAAAATTGCCATGTAAAGATTCTTAATACGTTAACTGCCGCGGCAATTTTCAGAAAACTGGCCACGCAAGCCAACATTGACTTTTTGTTCTTTTCCCAGAAGCCATTTATCGATATTGGCACTAATATAATACGATTTTATTCGTAGCTACACAAAAATGGTCGTAGTTGACATCCTGGAAGGGAACGCAATCTACGAGTTATCTCGTAGTCGGCAGTTAACATGTTAAATCTGTTGTTCGGATTCGACGTTAAACTGTAGGTCCCGCCAATCATGGATCAAATTAACACTCTTAACATGGGTTGGTGTGAGAAGTTAGGTTGTAATCCTGACTAAAGGGTTGTACTGACCAATGAAGTAAGTACGTAAGTATATACTACCCAGCGAATTTTAACAAGGGAACTTGAGCTTCATGCATACAAGATTGAGCTTCCTCAGAAGCTCAAATCAGCAGATCGTGGAATATGCAGATAACTCATTCGATGGGTCAATAGAGTTAAGTAACGTCAATTAAAATTGTTGAAAAAAAAAATTATTTTCTCAGAAGATGAAACGCATTTCAATCTGAATGGCTTAGTGATTACACAAAATTGTAGCATTTTTGCTCTGGAAATACTCATGCAAAACTAGGAACTGTCTGTATTGGATTTTGTTTAGGCGCGGTGATTTCAATGAAGTTTTTCAAAATGATACTGAAATTGTAGTGTCTGGGAACTGCTGTTGTTACAGGAACAGTTTTTGTGGCCTTCACTTTAGCAGTGCGTTCGTCCAGATGGGGCACCAGGGGGACCACATCTGTAACGCTTTTTGATTCTTAGAATTTCAGCAGAACCTCGTCAACAAAAGGAGAACGTAAAAAAAATATTTCTTCGGCGATTTCCTCTCAGCAGATTTCTGGCAAAAACTTTGAGAGCAAATAAAATTACCATGAAAAGTTTCTCAAAAATCTGTTGTCCGGCGTCGATGTTAAACTGTAGGCCCCCCATAGAAGTGTAAAATTAATACACACAACATCAGTGGTGTGAGAAGTAGGTCGTAATCTTGACTGAAGGGTTGTAATGAGCAATTATGTATGTATGTTATATATGTATCTCGCCAATTTCCCAGAGGTGCCCTGATGGTCTATAGTAGTTGGTAGTGTGTTAAACCGCTGAGGTCGTTGGTTTTCAATTCTTGCCAGAGACCATTGGTGTTGTGTAATTGTCCGCTTGTGGACATTATATGAATAACCGAAATAGAAAAAGAAAGTGAGAGTTAGGACAGAGAAATTCTCGAGAAAAAGAAGTGACGGTATATACACTAGTCATGAAAAAAAATGTTTCAAAATAAAATTTGATACACTCTACCTATCGTTTCCTTCTCCTAAAACTGTCTTTCTCTTATTCCAACACAATGCACTGCATGAGAATGAGTTCATCTACAGAGAGTTGGTCCTAAAAAATAATTTTTTGGTCACGCCACTTATGTGAGAGGCAAGGATGCAATCCTAACTAGAGGGTTGTACTATTTGCTATCTAGCGGATTTTAACAAAAGATCTCCACCTTATTGCATACAAAATTCTGCTTCCTTAGAAGCTCACACTAGTAGAAACTAGAACATTATGAGTTCATCCCTAGAGAGTTGGTCTTAAAAAAATAGATAGACTTATACAATAGATAACTTACCTTGTATTTTAAGATACGGTTTTTTTTTTACAGAAAACAAAAAAAATTATGAAATTGCATGATATTTACTACACCTTATTTGGTTTCCTGATCAAGACGTTAAACTTTAATTTGCCCAATTTTGCTTGGAATAAAATAATCTCGAACCCATAGATTCTTTCCTATGCTTAGCTGTATTTTCCTAGACATTTACACATTCTTTTAAAAATGTTTTCCTTTCCCTAAGCCTTTAATAATTTTAAAATTTTCGCTTCCATTTTTTCACTTACCCTGGCCATAAACTTTCACTTTGGCTTTGCGTTTATTTAAACCAGACATTTGGTCACCACCTTAAATGTAATATTTATCAATTACAACCATTACACCCATAGAGAATAGGGCCTTAAAAAATGTCTGTCTAAACTATGACAGTCAGCAGAAATAATAAAAAAATAATAAATATTTTCATAAACAATAAAAACCATACAAATCAATAAAAATTGACCATAAAACTGATGCACATACATCGGGGGAGGTAAAAAATATGAAATGAACATAAAAAATTTTTAACGACCAAATAAAGAAGCTACAGACAGTATAAAAGTGTAATTATTTAGCAAAGAAAGCAATTTATTACAACAAAAACAAAAATAAGAAAGAAAAATTAAAAAATAAATTTTATTTTTATTACACACCGCCATACGGCCTAACAATGTATAGGAAGAGTTATGGTTAAACGTTAAAAAGTAACGCCATAGCGGTAATATTTTAAATGCCAAATTTCATTAAAAATTTCCTACAAAGACAACTTATAGTACAAGACAGAAGAGAGAAATGACAATGACAGCCATGAAGAAATATTTGCTGCCTACCTTTCTGCGCTTTTTTGTTTTAAAGATGTAAAGCCTACTTTAAGGTGTTGCTAAAGCTGTGTAAATGTTTCAACAAATACGCAGCATAAATGTTACGCTTTAACACTCTTTTCCTGGTGTATCAAAAAGAAGTGTTTGTTATATTTTCTTGTATAAATGTGGATATGTGTATGCCTTCATTACATTAAGTTAAACCCTCTTCTCTTTTAACAACGCCGCCCTTTCCCCCCACATGTCATCCCCTGCTTGGTATTTGCTACAATATAATCAGGATTTACTTTGACTCCTTTCCTTCTGCTCCAGTCTAACTGAAAGTATAGGGGGGTGTGTGTGTGTATGTGTAGAGAAAGGAAAAAATGTCAATTTCAATAATAACTTTCACCTTGTATCTTCTTCTTCTCTTTAACACAGAAGAGTGGGCAAAAAATAAAGAAAAACAAAAAAATAATAATAAAACGTATCCTAAAAGTATGCTTCAATATTTCTTTTTCGAGACTCAATGAGAGAGAGAGAGCATTAGCAAGAGAGAAGTGCGAGTGCGAGAGAGCAAGGAAACACACACAAAACTCATAAAATCAACATTATATTGTAGGTATAGACGTGCTTGTCTACATGCCCTTTTTATATCGTATATAAATGTTATTAAAAGTGAGTTTCATTCTGGGAAGGGGAAAGTTAGTCAGAAGCCCTCTCAACATCCATTAAGAGAATGTGGTAAAAAGTCGTTATTTTTGTATTCCTTATTTCCTTTTTCGCCTTTCTAAGTATAGACTTTATTTTTATTTCCTTTTGTAGCAGATTTCTCTCTACCATTTAAATATTAAAAGAAGTATGCAGCAGTACAGGCAGTACAGGGTGTCACTTATAAAATAATTACATCCTTAATTTACACAAACATTTATCTGTATATTTATTTTAATGATCGTCTCCATGAAATTCTCTTTAATGCTTCACCCTCCACCGTTTTGGGGACATTAAAGTTGTTCGGTTGGTGGCAGTCTTAATGGAAATTTTTCAATAAAAATTCTCGTGTCGCTTTAAAAATTGTTGCTACTGATAGTTTGTTAATCAGCACTTATAACAGTCTAAGGATAACAATTCCTGTGTCCTTTCTTGCTCATTTTCTTTTTCTTTTGTTTGAGATTTTATTAAAACAACGCTTTTTCGCCTTCCCACCCTGTATTTTTGTTTTTATGATATTGCTCAGTGAACCAGGTAAATTTTGTATGTATGTATACACTTCAATCTGTATACGTGTTTTTGGAATTCTTATAAACAACCCCCCAATATTTTGTTTGTCGCCTATAACTTTGTATTAGAAATTTAAAAGGACTTCGTTTTGTTTCAATTCCGGCAATATAAATGGCTACCTAAACGAAGGTACATTGCGAAGTAAGCGAAATGCCTAAAGATGTATAAAAAATTATGACACGTCCATGGCTTTCTGCTTTCATGACACCAAGCTACTGAAATTTTTCCACACATTGGCCAAGGGTTTGTAATCAGCGGCAAGCTTCACGTGTAATAAGCCAACATACTACCTATTAGACTACGGCGACTACAACTTCATAAAAGCTTTAATACTCGAGCATAGGATTGTAGGACCCCTCCAATTACCAAAATTTCCACCATGTCTTTTCTTAGGTATTTTTTTGGTGATAATTTGCAACCAACCATTAAGTTCTACATTTGAAGAAATAATGGTTAGATATGTTAGCAAATAGGATAGCGGTCCTAGTTTATTTTTATTATTTTAGAGTTCTTAAAACTTCTCACTTAGCCCACGTTATTATTTATATACCATTTTCTTCTTTTTTTTCTTAGCCATTTTTTTCTTTTTTTCTTCTTGGCTAAAATTTTCCCTGATATTACTTTTGGATTTCTCCCATATGGTTATTGGGTTAAAACAATCAAATATGCTTGTTATTCTCTTTTACCTTAATCAGCCTAAAAATATGCTACACAAATACAAGGAAAGAAAAACAACAACAAAAATCTCATGAATCATTTAGCCAAAATGGCTGTTTATACTTGGCAATAGTTAGCTTAGCCTTGGCTGGCTACATACCATCCATATATTTTTGTATTATTGAGTATCATTAGAAATGATAAATGTTGGCTGAGAAATGAAAATAATAATAATAAAATTCAATGTATAAATATATATGGCTAAGGCCTAAAAGTATGCCATATAGAATTATTTTCCCCTACACCTAAATGTATGCTTTATTTTTTTTCGTTTTCATGTGATTGGTTTTTTACGAATGGTGTTCTTAAAAAACAAGAAAAAAGACGAAATAAATAACAAAGAAACTCAAGAAAAATAATAGCCTCTGTTAAGGGTGGCGAAAATATTAAGAAAAATAGTACAATTTATGGCATATTTTAAGGATAATTGCAAGTAAATAAAAATAATAGCTTTTCTTTAATTGATTTGCCCTAAATAGTAGCTGTAATAATTTCCGTTTTACTTTAGCTGGAGGAGTTTATTTTTTACTATTTTTTCTTTGTGTTTTTGCTTTACATTCCATTATAATTTATTTCGAGTTACTTTAAATACCTTCTTTTCCAGAGATTTAAACATTTATAAAGAAGCGTATTTGATAACACAATTTTCTTTACTCACTCTATACACCCCTTTTCCTTAGTATGTTCCTTAAGACTTTGGTATAAAATTTCATTTTTCCTTTTCCTTGTGTTACATTTTGTAAAATATTTTCTACATGATTTAAATTGTTGTCTGTAAATATTTTTCTCAATATTTTTTTTGTTATATTCGCCAAAGATCTTCTTCTTGGTACTTATAAATCTATTGATTTTTTCTTTTTTTTTTTTGTTTGCTGGCTGCTATTGCTGCTGTTGTATTTATCTATTGCTACAGTAAAGGGGAAAATTAAAGCGGTTTGAAGTTCCTTGCAACACTTTATAGACGACTACAACCTAAGTTCTCACGTCACCCATGTTGTCTGTTCCTCTTTGTTGAATGGCGTATATATCTATGTATGTGCCAGATTAAAAAAAAATAAAATAAAAATTCATGTGGAATATAACATCTATCAAATGACCGGAATGGCTTCTATAGGTTGAGCTTATCCGCAATGTTCAATTTTCCACGGCTCTAGCTATAATTTGACTGATGCCATGGGTGATTATATCTTTCATGACCGTTGTAGTTTGCGGCGTTTCCACTTTCATTTCAAACTTAAAAAAGAGTTTAATACGGGGTCGAATCGCTCAATTTTGGGGGCTAGTTCACATCACTTCCAACAGAAAAGTTCTTAATTTTGAATCGCTCCTGCAGAATATACAACGAACGTATCAATGTCCTGTTAAAATTACATATACATAGTTGATGTCCAGTCGACATAGTCTAGTAGGTAGTGTGTTGGCGTATTAGACATAAGGCCACGATTCAAACTCCAAGTCAGACATCAAAACGAAATTTGAAAAAATATATTTCTTCGGTGACTTCCTCTCAACAGATTTATGGTAAACACTTTGAGAGTAAAATAAAATTGCCATGAGGAAGCTTCTTAAAAATCTGTTGTTCGTAGTCGACTGTTAAACTGTAGGAAGCGCAGCTCATGTATAAAATTACCGAACATAACAGTGGTGAGAGAAGCTAGCTCGTAACACGGACTGAAGGGTTGTTATGACCAATGATGTATGCATGTATGTGTTATACTTATACTTCCCCAAGAACGCTAGATCAAGCAAAAAATCAAATGTGTAGACTTGATCCGGCTTGTAGTTCGAACTTGGATTGATTAGAACTTTCTACTTAGCTCGATTACTGCTGTACTATGTACGAATCAGTTGCCAGAGTGTAGGGAGTAGGAGATGTGCTCATATTTACTCACAGTAAAGAGACCTTGAGATCCCAAAAGTGTGTATATCCCATTTTAGATTGTTCAACGCTTCCCCGTACATGGACTCCTAAACACGTGGAACAATA
This sequence comes from Sarcophaga rosellei, assembly GCA_930367235.1. NCBI lineage: Eukaryota > Metazoa > Arthropoda > Insecta > Diptera > Sarcophagidae > Sarcophaga > Sarcophaga rosellei. The sequence continues at coordinate 80,078,209 of OV884021.1, forward strand.
GTAAAACAGAACTTCCTATAAATTTTAATGTGCAATAGGTATTACTCAGCACAGTGATAGACAAATATTAACACAAACCTTATTGAATTCTTATGAATTCACTTATAGCGAGACCACACATCTTCTGTGCCATTTCCTTGTGAATATGACTGACTAGCTTAAGATGATTTGTATAAAATCTTAGGAGTAGTACGGCTGCCAATTTAAACTGACTGCAAATAATGTAGGCAATCCTTAGAACGTTTCCACAAGAATTGTATTCGACTTCAAACACGTTGTGAAAAGATGTATGTACGAGGCGTGTGCTATAATTTCAATCACAAATGTAACCATAAATTGAAGGGGGTAAAGCTTAATATGCATATTTGCTATGATTTCTTCTTTTTTTTTTTGTTTTGCTCCTCTTCTTCATACATTTTTTTGCTGCATTTCATATTTGAAACGTTTCTGTAATGCCAAACGATGTATTAAAAGTCCACATACATACACAGAAAATCTGTTGTTTTTTTTCTCTTCTTTCTTTTTCAATTCCAGCATTACATGAAAGGGAAATGAGATTTTTTCCATTTCAATTTTTTTTCTTTGGTTTGTTTTTTTGTGTTCATTTGGTCTTGTGGTTTTTAAAGACTGAAGAATTTATGGATGCCCAAATGCTACGTATGTATGTATATAAACCAACCAACCAACCAACAGATTGTATATTTTTGTACTTACAATAGCTTTTCATGTCATTTCCACAACAAAACACATGTTCTCTTCAACAATAATCTTTGGCTAGATTAAAAGAAAAATAAAGCAAAAAACAAAAGAAAACAAGGAAAGACAGAAGAGCAGAGAAGAGAAGAAACTCTTTTAAACAATTCATTTTAAGCTTCATTAAATGCAGTCAAGCTTAACAGAAAAGCTGAAAATTTCAAGCAAAAAAAAAAATGATACTCAAGACCAGACCTTTACATTATTATTACACACAGCACCCACTTGACCATATGTTGGGACATTTTCTCATTCTCTTCATCTCCATATTCAGTTATAATTGTTTGCTTTTGCAGCAAGTTTTTATTTCAAGAGAAGAAAGAGGAGGTAGCTGTTTATTTTACGAGTTTTATGAATTTCTGATGATTATTTATACAAGTGTCCTACGCCTTTACGATTTCCTGGCATAGCCAACAAAAAATATACAAAAAAAAAACAACGAAAAATTCTTTAAAATAAACTCAACAGTATTACATGGCGGCGGCATTAAATATTGTTTCTGAGAAGTATTGTGATACACATGGTGTTAAAAGTTTGTAAAAATATCACTTATACATACTCACACAGGTATCATACGTCAAAGTGCAGAGGCTTTTCAAACCAAATCTATGGATTATTCATTTAAGAGACCTATTGATGCCATTTTATGTGTGGAATATAGCATCGTCCAAATGTCCGTTTCGAATACTCTAGGAAAAGCTCCACCCATATGTAAAAATTCTTTATAAATCTTGCGCGTAAATTGCACTGAATTTGTCCGATGGCATGTGTTATGTTAACTCTAGCAACAACTATTCCAAAACAGGTTTCCTTACGGTCGAACGATACCCGGGATCAGAGGTATAGGCAACGAAGCTAATTGTTTTCTACAAATGAGCAACAAAAAATGGGGCTAAATCGGATGGAAAATGGACTTGTGGGGAAAGTGGGCTTAGTAGGCTGGATAGAATGGTAACAAGGATTCCAAAACAGGTTTCCTTACGTTAGAAGGAGATATAGGCGACGAAGTTAACTTTTTCAAATTAGAAAAAAAGGCTCTGTATAAATCGGACTAAATGTCATAAAAATTTGACCTACTAGGGAAAGTGGACTTAGTGGAGTGGATAGACATGGGATCAGGGATTCCATAACAGCCTCACTAACGGTCGGACCTTACTTGGAGCCGTAGATATAGGCTACTAAGCTTATTGTTTTCTACAAATAAGCACCGAAAGTTTTCTATATACATACATACATACATACATAATTGGCCATTACAACCCTTCAGTCAGGATTATGGCCTAGCTTCTCACACCACTCATGTTGTATGCCTTAATTTTATACTTGTGTGGAGGGACCTATAGTTTAACGTCGACTCCGAACGACAGATGTTGAGTAACTTTTTCATGGCAGGTTTATTTACTCTCAGAGTTTTTGCCAGAAATCTGCTGAGATGAAGTCGCCGAAAAAATATTTTTTTTTGTCATATTTCGTTTTAATGTCTGGCCTGGGGCTCGAACCCGGGCTTTACGTCTAATAAGCGAACACACTACCTACTAGACTACGGCGATTTTTCTAAAATTGTCGCATTGCACTTTTTTTGTCGATAACTTGCAATTTTTCGATTGTTGGCGCTTTTGGCCTCGATGTCCTGCATTTTTTTTTTTTGGATTATGAATTGTATTTCTTTCGTCGATGACATACATTTTTTTGAACGATGAGAAGTAGCTTTTAGGTCGATAACTTGCATTTTTTAGGTCAATGACTTGCATTTTTGGGTCGATAACTTGCATATTTAGAGGATGACTTGCATTTTTGTCGATGACTGCATATTTTTGAAGGATGACTTGCATTATTATGGACGATAGCTTGCAGTTTTTGCTCGGCGGTTTGTATATTTTTGGATGATGTCCCACTCACTGTTCGACCTTTAGGAAATCCATAAGGATTTCTTTATCGAATCCTTGATGCAAATTTTTTGGATGACGAATTGTATTTCTTTGGTAGATGACTTGCATTGTTTTGGATGCATTTTTTAGGTCGATGTCTTGCATTTTTGTGTCGATGACTTGCATTATTATGGACAATCGCTTGCAGTTTTTGGTCGGTAGTTTGTATATTTTTGGATGATGTCCCACGTAATGTTCGACCGCTTGGAAATCCTTAAGGATTCCTTTAGCGAATTCTTGATTTCCCTCACAAGTTCATTTTTTATTGGGATAAGCTACTAATGGGGTTTTATGAACTTGAATTTATTTACCACATTGTGAATAGTCTTCTTGGAAGGTCGATTATGGCGTTTATATCATGTAGGTGCCGGGACATTGCGATAGTCTGGAAAATAGTAGAGTGGATGAATTGGCCAAATGTGGCATAGGCATCGAAATAAAGACATGCAGATTCTTATAATTAAAATGCTGTAATGAATTTCGCAAAATTGGACACGTGAAGAATGATGCAAAACAATCTGACTAAGATTGGATAAAGGGGGCATTAAGCTGCAAAGAAACAAGCACATACACATGGCAATTGATTTTTGCAGGAGTCTTAGAGCTGAGAAGAAGAAGGCAACTGTTCTTCATCTACTAGGCATATGCTCAGCACTATATTGAGGGAGAAAAAGGTACCCTAGTGTCTACAACATGAATAATTTTAACGAATGATAGACATTCAAACACGATAAATGTGAAAATGTAGCTGCTACAATACAGTTGAGCCAACATATTTTGAAATATCTACAAGAATAGTAAAACATTTAATACAAAATGTTTTTAAAATATTTTCATCTTTCTTTAAATACCACAGTGGACGCTGCAAATAGTTTTTAACACCCTATGCTGTAGTATACTTAAAGCTTTAATCGGCAGTTAAGCCAAGTTTAAGCCATAAACTAGATGGGTTTATTACTTTTTACAATAACTGCCATAGATTGTTTTTTTTTTGTTACAATTTTTTGTTTTTGTTTTATTTTTTATTATTTAAACGGTTTATGGGGGTCTTAACTGGGAAAACAGCATTTCGATTGCCTGAAGAAGCCCCCTGACGAAAACGAAAAAAATTGTAACAAAAATTGTAAAATTTCAGTCACGTTTTAAATGTTGATTTTCTGTTGTTTTTGTTGTTTTTGTTGTTTTTTTCGCTTTTTTGTTATGGCGTCAAGTAATAAAATTTTTTTGAAAATAATTTTTGTTGTTTTCTTAAGATTTTTTTTATTGTTTGTTCATGTTTGTTTTGCAATAACAAATTTTGTATAAAAAAAAATATTAAGAAAATTGTTATTGTTGTCATTGTTATTGTTATTTATTTGTTATGATTTGACAAACACCACCCTATGGAAGCAAAATCACAACTCTAAAGGCGTTTGATAATGTTTAGATTTGAAAAGTTTTTTTTTCAACATTTTTTTGCTTGAAAACATTGTCACGTTCTTTAGAAAATAAATGAAAAAATAAAACAAAACTTTTTTAAAAATATTCGTTTTTTTTTTCTAAAATTATTGTCTTATGCTGTGTGTGACTGTTGTATGGAAATGAACCAAATGTGACATCACATGTAAATTACAAAACAAATTGTCACACTAACTCACTGTGACTAGCTGCCAGCGTATGTTGTTTGTTTGTCTGAAACATTTTTTTTGAAGAAAAAAAGTGCTATTTTAAGTGAAATTGTTACAAATTTTTATATTATTTTGATACGTCAAACAAATAATTTCATTTCTCTTTTCTCGTTTTTTTTGCGGGTGACAATGTTATAAAGCAGGCTGATTGCCACATGTAGCACAGATTTTTTTATTTTCATCATTTCAATTTGTACATTTTTATAACCCTATAGTGCCTGACTGACTGCTTTATTTGCCAGCCAGTCCCTCTGAAATGTTTTTTTTATCACTGTGATAATGTTTTATCACCCATAAGCTACAACCAATAATATTTTGCTTATGCTGCAGAAAAAACATAAAAATATACATGCTTTTGTAATTGCATTTGATGTTTGAAATTTACGTGTCAAAACTAAATACATATTCAAGGCAGCAGTTGTTGTTAAAATATCAAATAAATTATCACAGTGTCACTACAATTTATGTAGTGAAATCAAACCTTTACAGGCAAATTTCTTAAAAAATGTTTTTTATCTAAATGGAGTTGTGATACTTTCACTTAAAATGCCACCTTTGATGTAAAATTAAAAATAAAATTTGCATTATCACTGTGATAAAAATGTTTTAAAAATAAAATAAAAGAAATGGGGAAAAAAAAGCTTGTGACAATTTTACCTTCTTAAAAGTGTATTACAGTGATAAACATATAATTCCTTGGGGTGGTATATTCAAATTAAAATTCTTGATAAAATTTAACAAAAGAATACTTGAAATACAAAAAATTATCACAGTGATAAAAATACTCACAAGCTATTATACTTAACGTATACCATTGACTTAGGTTAGGTTAGGTGGCGGACCCCCTCGAAGAAAGAGTTCCCACATAGACTAGCATTTAGGCCCATTGTGATACCATAATTAATTCTATACGGGGTCAACCATTTTCTGGAGTAGACCATCCCGAATCCAAAAGAAATCTTGCTACTGCAGCAATCTTTATATTAGAGAGCTCAGAGCAACAGCAGGGCACTAACACATAAGGTAAAAGACATCAGACCTAGAGCTCCTGCAGAAGTCATTAGTTAGAATGCGGAGTCTATCGGCATGACTAACAAAAAGACAATGCATGGCCATTATGGTATTAAATTTAAGAACAGAAGTGAGTCAGTCCTCTTCTTGTCTCTACGCGTTCAGCAGAGTCCGACAATATTGCACGTACCCTCGTGACCCTCCGCGTAGAAAAAGTGCCCTTTGACATGTCGGAGATGTCACCTTAAAATTCGAAAAATTCATTAAAGTTTGTCCTGTCACAGATTAAGCGAAGAACAGCTGAAGTTAGCAAAATGAGGGACACACTTCCAGCACGACAATTGATCCCAAAATCGTATGTCACCGAAGAGCACCATAGGTCGCTGAATTGGATGATCTGAATCCCAAAGACGAGTGGTTACAACAAGACTTTACTACATGGCACACAGCTCTTGTGGGATTTTCTAAGATCACACATATGTATACATCAGAGCCATGGAATTGGATGATCTGGATTCCAAAAACGTGTGGTTTCAACACGATGTCGCCTACTGGGGTGTATGGGAATAAGTCAATCTAACCCATTAACCCTGATTTATGCCCTACAGTCTTAGAAGATCTGACATTTCGAATGCTTTCCACACAAGGAAGTTACACCGGACACTTGAACGGTTTATATTCCACACATTAAGGCATTAACAGGTCTTCCAAATGAATAAGTAAAGGATTGGAGGCTCTATGTGAAAGACCCTTTACATACTATTTATATTGCTTTGTATGCCATAGTCAACACAATCCCGGCTTAAGGATAACATTGTGTTAACAAATTGCTTCAATACGAGAACAATTCCTCCTATTTTTTCCAGTCTTTAATTTTTATTTCCGCTGGTTATTTCTATGGAACAGTTTGAATCGGTGAACTCATTAACATTTTTAATTATTTTTCTTCGAAATAATGATTATGAACACAGCATGTATTACTACTACACCTACGCCTACAACTACCAACACATAAATATGTTGTAGGATATACACAACGGGATGTCATTTAGCCATGCACATGAATAACTTACTGGAATAGAGGGAGTAATAGAGAGGGAACCTAAGCTGTTAGTTAAACAGAAGAGAAAAGTATCGTACGTTTCGTATCATTTTTCTTTAAAACCATTAACAGAGTAAATCTTAGAGAAATATGAAAACAAATGCAAGTCGGTAGTAAAACGTTTAAGACTGAAAATTAAATAAAAAATAAACATTTGACACACATATGTCTGTACGTACGCATAACATATGCTCATATATTCGTATTGAGATGGGTTTCAACCCTTTTTCTGAAAAAAAAGAAGAGTTTTCTGTGAAGCCTATAGGCACAATGAAGGAATGCCTATACGAGAAGCAGTTTAATGTTCAAAAACTTTATGGCTGTTGCGAAAACCATATTAAAATAAAAGAACTTCTTAAACTTTTCATATTTCGTAAGTAAACACAAACAAATACAAGTATTATAAAAGTATTAGGGGCGTTCGCAGTGTAAGATTTTATTTCCAAAAATTTTTCTCATCGAAAATATAATTTTTCCTGAAGGCAAATTAATATTAAAAAAGATTTTTTCAATAAGAATTCATAATTTTTTTTTGTGGCAGCCATTTTGAAGTGAATATCCTTAATGAATGACTGAATCAAATATGATGCTAAAAGTCCTTTAAAATATTATTTTATAAGACACAGCAGTTGCTGATGTCGCTCAAACTGTTACATTATTGAATAACATATACACACACGCACACAGACACTCTCTAGGAACCATGATTACTCTGCATAATGACATTCAACTCAGACCCCAAAACAACTTAAAACGCCAACGCAGCAAAAGTCTATTGCCATTGTGAATACTCATACACAGTATACAGACTTGTTAAATACTCTTACAAATATTCTTATACACACTTACAAATATTATACATGGAAAGCTTGGTGTGTATGCGTGTTGAAAAATTTAATATTCAAAGTAATTTGCCAGTATGTTTCACAGTTAAACATACCCTTAGGTTTAGTTTTAATATGACAATGATAATGGCTTACTCCCACCCCTGGCTTTATAAAAGTTCAAAGTACACATCGTAGATCTGTTGGAAATATTAAAAGATTTTAGAAATTCATCACTTTGCATCTTAAATTGCGCTTGACAATAATCAATTAGGATATGTATGTATTTATAAGCGTGTTGAAATTTAATTTTATAAAGAAGCATTGTTTTAAGGCTCTAAACGTGGCATCGTGGATCTAGACAACCGGTATAAATAGAACAAAGCTTTGCAGGCTATTTTAGAGCTTTTCATTGGCGAAAAGTGATCGGTAAAGGCAGTGTAGTTACTACATACTATGGTTATAAGACCTATTGCACGACGTTCGTTATGTATAGGGTTTCTCATTGTCTTAACAAACTTAAGGTGCCTCCAGATGTCTTCTTCAAATTACTGCGATATTGGTTTCAATATGTGCTCAAGTGATGCAGTATACTCATCATAGAATAGGCTTATGAACTTGTTTCAATTCCTATTCTCTACAAATATTTTCTGAGCTTGAAACAGAGATCAGCAATGAGTATTCAAAAAGATGAGTAGATTCGAATCATACTTATAATCTCTGATACTTATACGCATTCATATTTATTTTAATATCATAATCATACTACTCATATTCAAAGTTGGAAGTACTCATCGCACTCATACTTACAATACTTGTTGATTTCGAATCTCCTTTACTCAACATTTACATTTACAACACTACAATACAACAACAAATAAGACTATAAAGTCTGATGCGAATTACTCGAATCATTTATGAGTACATATTATAAGTATTTTTCTAAATTTATGACTCTGAATGAGTAGGCGTATGAATCAAACATACATATTTCATATGTTATGAGTTTGATGTCAACGTTGTACTCATACTCATTGCAACCTGTACTTATAAATCAATATTGTAGTGATTACGAATAAATCAGAGTAGTTGAATTTCAATAATGTTGGCTCACTCATACTCAAAATTTGATGAGTACTTATGAGCAGCGAAAAAATGATTCACTGCTGATCTCTGGACTGAAATGCAGTTACTATTATCCAACTGTTCCTTGATAAAATGACACAAGAGCATTGGGAGCATATGGCTAAAAAATGTGAAATGCGTGGAATATGTACTGAAATAGCAACCATAGAGAGAAGCATGTAGTGCATGGCTCAACACTATTTTTAATTAATAAACAGGCATAATTGGTCCGTACAATCCTTCAGACAGAATTATGAGCTAGCTTCTCACACCACTTCTTTTGCGATTGTTAATTGTATACATGAGTGGCGGTATCTACGGTTTAAAATCGACTTCGAACTACAGATTTTTTGAGAAACTTTTCATAGCAAATTTTATTTCACTCTCAGAGTTCAGAATATCAAATATCTCTGAAATTCGCAGCAGAGATCACCACTGAGTATTCAAAAAGATGAATAGATTCGAGTCATACTCATAATTGTCTTTTTCTTTCTTCTTTTTTTGTAAATGCAACAACAAATAAGACTGTAAATTTTAATGAATGAATCGAAACACTCGAATAATTTAACCGAATGAGTAGGCGTATGAGTCAAACATATTTCAAATGTTATGAGTTTGATATCAACGTTGTACTCATACTCATTGCAACCTGTACTTATAACTCAATGTTGTAGTGAGTATGAATGAATCAGAGTAGTTAAATTTCAATACTGTTGACTCACTCATACTTAAAATTTCATGAGTACTTTTGAGTAGCGAAAATACGATTCATTGCTGATCTCTGATGCCCAGCATCTATGCCATTAGATAAGTTTCTGAAAAAACGGTCTTTAGGACCGCATTCGTTCGCAGAAAGGCTTTTAACGAAATACCAGAATATCTAGTACAATATCCTCACAATATGGGTAGAGGGATAAACTAGCATTTAGGAAAATTTGATAGTGGATAAATTGGAGAGATATGGTACAACCTTCAGACTTTCGACGGGGAAACCACGTCTCTCCTTAGGGAACCCCATTGAGAACCTTTAAGGCTAGAATAGATAATACATACATACATAATAGTTCATTACAACTCGCCAGTAAGGATTACGTCCTCGATTCGCTTTCCACTTAAGTTGTGAGTGTTAATTTTATACACAAGTAAAGGGATGTAAAGTTTGAAGTCGACTCCGAACGACAGAATTTTAAGTAACTTTCAGAGCTTTTGCCAAAATCTAATTTGTAAGGCAGTTGCCGAAGTAATATTTTTTCATATTCCTGATCTGAGGTTTGAACCATGGCCTCACGTCTAATAAGTCAGTACATTACCTACTAGAATGCAGCGACTAGAGTGGTTGAGAATGTTCCACTGAGTCAAGTTTTTCTACTCTAACTTTCGAACAGCCCTAGTATGTGTTTTGAATAGAATGTGTGTTAAATAGCAATGACAACTTTATGCATATTTAGTCAAGTTTGAGTACCCATGTCAAATAAAAATCTTCAAGTTGAAAATTTTGATGTCAAACCTTCAGAGGCGTTATGGTTTTAAGAATTTTTAGAGCAAATAAAAAAATTTTTTACAAAACAATTGAATTGTATGTAGTACATCCCATACATTCGTGGGTACACAAAATAAGATGAAGAAACGCAAGATAAACAGCAACAACAACATAAATCAATCAATCAATTATCAATAATGAAATAAAAACAAAAACAAAGACGAAAATAAAAACGAAACCAAAACAAAAAAAGTTTCACGACCCACAGAGGCAAGATTCGCCTTGGCGTCTTCCCGTTTTATTAAAAAAAATTTTTTCTGTTGTGTTCCGTTTTCGTGCTAAATCAGCGTTTTTTATAGCCTGGCTTTAGATTCACTGTATAAGAAGGAAAGACCTCATCATTGTTTTGTGTTGAAAAAGAAAAAAAAATTTTTTTTCTTTCTCTGACGGTTTTAAAGCTTTACAATGATTTTTATGGGGCGATAATTTAATTTGCGAATGTCAGACACAATCTTTATGTATCACTTCTACGACTTCTTCGTCTTCTTTTAAATTTTTTTTCTTTTCTTTTAGCTGATAATGAACTAAAGAGTCTATCTATCTGTTTATTTGTCTGTCTCTCTGTCTGTCTGCCTTTATATATTAGGCGGTCATTCAAATTTATTGAAATTGTTGTGTTGTGGTGCGCAAAGCAATGATTGCCGGTATCTTATGCTGCTTCGATTATTCACTCACAAGTGATAATAAAAGTGTTGATGATTTTGCCGGCATTACTTTTCATTTCGTTCTTTTATGCGATCATTTAATAAATTGTTTATGAGTTTTTGTTGTTGTTTTTTATAATGATGTTATGAATCTTATTAAATAAATTGTTATATGAATTGTTTATATTTTTTCAAAATAAATTACTGTGTATATGAAAAGAAATTTGGCGAAGTACCGACACAATTCATCGTTAGTTAGGTTAGCAGGGTTAATTACGAAAGAACACAAGATTAATAAACTCTTGGGTTTAAAGCGAATCGTTATATCATTTCAAATATTTTTCATGACTAACATTTGGTTCTTTGAATTCGGTTTAATAATTAAGGCTTATGGAATTTTTCTTTTTTTAACTAAAATTTACGCCAATTTTAGACAGATGGATGGATTGTCTGATTAATAATATTTCAAATAAATCAAGCAGCAGCATAAAAAAATGATTCGCAATAAACACAAAACCTAAAAGTAAAACTTCAGCCAAATCCAACCGATTACATACATACATATATACATAATTGGTCATTACAATCCTTCAGTCACAACACTTATGTTGTGTGTGTTAATTTAATATAGTTTACAGTCGACTCCGAACCAGAGATCAGCAATGAATATTCAAAAAGATGAGTAGATTCGAATCATACTCATAATTTCCGATACTTATACACATTCATACTTATTTTAATATCATATTCATACTACTCATATTCACAGTCTGAAGTACTCATCGTACTCATACTTAACTATACGCATGATGTTGTTGATTTCAACTCTCCTTTACTCAACATTTACAAGAATACCAAAATAAGTATGATTCGCTTACGAACACTACCATACTCATATGAAGATTGTGTGTTTTCTTTGTTTCGAATCATTTATGAGTATTATGAGTATTTTTCTAAATTTATTAATCTGAATGAGTAGGCGTATAATTCAAACATATTCCGAAAGATGTACTCATACTCATTGCAACCTGTACTCAATCAATGTTGTAGTGATTACGAATGAATCAGAGTAGTTGAATTTCAATACTGTTGACTCACTCATACTCAAAATGTCATGAGTACTTATGAGTATTCATTGCTGATCTCTGCTGCGAAAGACACATTCCTGAGAAACTTTTTCAAGGCAATTTGGTTTATTTCGCAGTGTTATCTGACCTGAGGTTTGAATCAGAGCCTCACGTCAACTAGTCTATGGCGACTTCGGCCTATAGATTATCCAATATAAAGATCATCAACTACATTATATTAAATCAATACTGAAATCTGAACAAGCAATATGAGAGGATTATAGATTTCTGAGAATTCCACTTAAGTACAGCAAGATATTCCAGAAATTCAGCCGAATTAAGCTAAACATGGTTGTTGTCGCCGTAGTCTAGTTGGTAGTGTGCTGGCTAATCAAACGTGTGGCCACGGTTCAAACACCAAGTCAGACATCTTCAACGATCAAACTTCCTCTCAGCAGTTTTCTGACATAAACTCAGAGAGTGAAATAAAATTGCCATGAATAGTTACTCAAGAAATCTATCGCTCGGAGTCGATTGTAAACTGTAGGTTGCGCCACTCATGTATAACATTAATACACATCACATAAGTGGTGTAAGAAACTAGGTGTCGTAATCCTGACTAAAGGGTTGTAATAACCAGTTATGTATGTATGTATGTAAGGTTGAGCTATATGGCAACACAATAGCCGCCGATGACATCTCCCATGGCCAAGTACTTGGACAAGTCAATAGGGCTGCCTACTTCAAGAGCTATAAATTTCCTGTCAAACCGTGTCATATAAAAATGGACCTTGAAAATGATTGAAAAAATGGTTGACAAATTTGACAAACAATTTTTGTTATCGATCATAAGTCCGTTTTAACTCTGCAGCTTTTCCTCAGCAATATTCAAGAGCTTCGATGGCTTGGGAAATGTTTTGCAATGAAACTGAGTATTAAGAATGAATAAACACTGCGAATTCGAAGGTATGTATTCTTTAAGAGAGTTCTGTAGTGTAGATATGAATTGGTACATTAGACGATTTCTTCGGGTTCAGAGCGAAAAATTCGGAGCCCATGGAACAACTCAGAGGAATTTTTAGAGTTACAGTTCACGACTTCAAAATATGTTCGCAATTCAATTTGGAATCGGTACATAGAAATACTATCGGAACTTCGACACGTCATACATACACTTAGTTCCTCTTGCTTCTATGAATAGTATTGGACGACATTTCCGCTGCAAATGCATTTCACGATTTATTTATTTTCTCTGACTCTATTCCGAGCTTTCGTCTCCAGTTTGTACTCTTCAATATTTGTCCTAGCAATTGCAGTTAATTGCAGTCCTGCTTGTATCGTACAGTGGTCTGAGTTGAATATTGAACAGAAAATGCTGCGCATTCGTTTCATGTATCGTTTGATAAAAATCTGGATTGCCCAGAGGTCATAACGAGCTGCGTTCAACGATAAACCGCAGTGCAAGGCAATAGACTTCAGATAGCTTTCCATATAGGGTATCAACTTCGATTCGTTATAATAATGCACGACAGATAGCAAAATGATCAGACGTTCTTAATCTGTAGCTATGTGAGCCTGTTGATACTTTCCATATTAAATCACATGATTTTGTATTTTGGATACATTTATCCCGATAGCATATTTTGCCGCTACAGTTTTCAATTCATACACGTGAGACTGCATATCGCTGAAAAATGCGAGAACAAATTTAGGTCGTTCGCATAGTCTAGATCTTCGAGACAGTGTTTAAAATGTCATTTTATACCCCTTATCCATGTATAAAATTAACACACACAACATTCGTAATGTGAGAAGCTGAGATCGTAATCCTGACTGAAGAATTTAAACGTTTTCGGAGCACGCCGTCCTTGTTCTATTGTAAGCAAACTCGGCTCCCATTGTGCGCCTAACTTTCTGGGATGAAAATTTTCGTTCATTGGTGGCAGTATAACACTTGGGAGGCTTGAGGCCTCTAGAAATATGGGACGTCTTGTGGCAATAACCAAAATCTATCTTCTGCGCGTCACTATTTGGAAACGATGCCTTGAGTAATGCAACAGATTTATTTTTCTGTGCTCAATTTATTCTTTTCTCTACATTTTTGTTTATAGAATACCCTTAATGTTCTAATGTTACTGCTTACCCACCAATTAACAACAGTTTTGTAGCATTTAAAGACTCTCTTAACTAAACATAGTTTTTTTGCTATCAATTTACGAACTACGAACAGAACGGATATGTTCGAAACTTTTTATTCCATTATCAGTTCATGGTTTATGAAAATCTTTAAAAACAAAAATTGTTTCCAAAAGAATAAGCAAACGAACGAACGAACAGACGAATTAAATCTGTAGGAAGTGTAACCATAAACCAGCCATAAACGATGACACAGAGAGAGACAACAGAACCCAGTGACAACGACAACATGTGTTCCAAACTATGACGCACATCAAAAGAAAGTGTTTTTGTTGCGTTAAATTACCAACAACTTCTAATGACAAAATTACTGTCTGTACGTTAAGTTCTCTGTGTTTGGTGCCTCTAATGTTGCTTTGCGTTCGTTAGTTTATTATTAAAGATACAGATACAAAGAGGTTTTTAAACTGTATTTAAATGTATGCAGGGATTAGGGAGTTCAGTTATACTTCCTCTTAAAATTAGAGAAAGAGAGAGAGATAGAGAGCGGCAACGAATGAAATCATGTGTGTGGGTAGTGATACTGATGGTGATGGTGGTGTTTTTCCAGAACTCTTAGGCTAACCAACTGATCATTTTGCGTTGGCTGGCTGTGTGTATCTTATAAATAGGCAGTGTTGTCGGTCTGTCCGTCTGTTATTTCGTCTGTCATTAATATTATTTTTCACTTTAAGTTGAACGCATTGTCATTGTTGCTTTGTTTTTGCCACACCATACGTAGTGTCGCTTGCTGCTGCTGCTTGTTTATATGAGTATGTTTTCTTTCCTTTTTTTGATTTTGTTTGTGCAGCATGTGTCTTTTGTCTCTTTATATATGTACATGCCATGAAGAAATACATTTTCTGTCTCAACTCTACTCTCTATAGACATTGACAATCAAACATCAACTGAAAACATCCATAATGTGTCACACAGTCCGGGCCATACCACCATACTGATAGACAGACTGTTTCAAACTCCAAGCCCTGTGATGCTAATTTTATACGAATACGAATACAATATTTAGAGAAATTGTAACAGATGCAAGTGTTTGGTTTAATTCTCTGTTGTTTTTGTTTTTCTTTTTTTCTCTTTTTGTAACAACAAAATTAAAAACGAAGGCGTTTCAATATTAATTAGCACCATCATCATCATTATCATTGACAACAACAACTGCAGCAAATACACAAACAACAACTACAACAACATTAATATTAGGCATCATTATAAATGAAGTCTTAAATTTATGGGGCGCAGGCAAGAACAGTTTGAGTAGATTTTCTACCTCTTAAATGCATCTGTGTCAGCGAATGGTTTCAGTAATTTGAAACAATTTTTTAAATATGTATGTATTCTTAGACGAGTTTAAAACATGAATTTAATTACACACAAATTATACAATTTAAGGGAAGCACAGCGCTCAAATGATAGGCAAATAAATTAATGAGGCTGTGGGGATAGGAACCAGATCAGAGAGATTCGCCTCTGGATGCAAATAGGTTATTGGACGGGGAATTTTTCTTCTCAACACTGAACAGAGTTTTAAAATTCGTCAAGGCAAAAGAATTTGTTGAGGTAACCCAGATTATTTTGATTACAGTCAATAGTTCGCCTTATTGCACTACCCTCGCATCTCTATATCGTTTCAAATTGTTGAATTTTGCAAAGAATCCAATCCACCTTCACCCTTCATTTAGGATTACAATCTATCTAATCACACCACCCACTTCAAACACTTACTTTTTCGGTATACATTCTACCTCTCAGCAGATTTCTGGTAAAAACTCTGGGAGTAAATAAAAATTGCCAAGAAATCAAAAAACCAAAACCAAAGGAGACTATGACTTCTTCAAAAATCCTGCGTTAAATTTTCAAAATCGACTTCGAAATTTCTCAGAAAACATATTATTTTTTTATTATATTATATATTTATTATCGTGTTCAATGAAAGTCTAATAATTGTGTGGTTTGTTTCTAATTGCAGGTTTTATCTCTTACGCCGGTCTCAATTATACTGTAATTCGAAGGAAGCGCACAGGTAAATTACTTGGAAACCCTTCATTCATAACAAGAATGAGAATAAATCAATGAAAAAATCAAAATGCATTTAATAAATAAAAAACCGTCCCTTATTTAGATTGCCAAACCCTTATAAAATATTGTCACAATTCTAAAGGGTGGGGCATTTAAACGTTTAAATTTAAAAATCCTAAAACAAAATAAACCTACTATGAAAAAGTTTCTCAAAATCAGTCGTTCGGAGTCGACGTAAAACTGTAGGTCCCGCCACTCAAGTATAAATTAAGGCACACAACATAAGTGGAATATCATTTCATTAATATGGTTGCCGTGGCTGGCCTTACAGTACTTCATTCGATCGTAGCAATTTTCTTTTTCAAGTGTATGGGATCGTATGTCGACGATGGCATTGCGGATTTTGGTCTTCAAATGCTCAATTGTCTCTGGTTTGTCAGTATAACGCTTTTCCTTATTGGCTTAGAAAATAGTTGAACGAGGTCAAATCGCACCTTCTTGGCTACCAATTGAGATAACCATTTCGGCTGATTAAACCGCCATCAAACGTTTGATGCAATAAATCGATTGTGACATGAGATATGTGGCAAGTTGCACCATTCTATTGAAACCAAACATCGTTCCCATCAATACCATGAAGAGCGTGTCAAAAAAGCTGTTATCATTCACTGTAATGGTTGCGCCGTCCTCATTTTCAAAAAAATATGAGCCAATGATGCCGCTCCAAACAGTCACTCGTAATGAGTGCATTGGCTTCTGTAAGACCACGAGTGGGTTACCTGATGAATGATGTTGTTGACTTCGACTCTCCTTTACTCAACATTTAAAAGAATCACAAAATAAGTATGATTCGCGTACAGGCACTATAATACTCACTAGAAGGTTGTGTGTTTGCTTTTCTTGCTGTCTTTGTCTTTTTCTTTCTTCTTCGTTTGTAAATGCAACAACAGCTAAGACTCTAAATTTGGATGAATGATTCCAATCATTTATGAGTATTATAAGTATTTTTCTAAATTTATGAATTTCTAAATTTATGAATATGAGTACACGTATGAATCAAACATATTTCGAATGTTATGAGTTTGATGTCAACGTTTTGTACTCATACTCATTGCAACCTGTACTTATAAATCAATGTTGTAGCGAGTGCGAATGAATCAGTAGTTGAATTTCAATACTGTTGACTAACTCACAGTCAAACATTCATGAGTACTTATCTTATGAGTAGCGAAAAAACGATTTATTGCTGTTCTCTGCTGCCCACCATGATGAAAATGAGCTTCATTCGAAAAGATGATTTTGTTTTTGGCAAAATCGACATCCTCATGCAGTTTCTCATTGTTCCAATAAATCCCAACGTTGCTCAAGAGTAATTCGATTCATTACGTTCAGTGGAGGTAATATACTGAATTTTGTGACAGAATAGAGTGACTTAAGTTTTGCCAGATTTAAACCGATAGATGGCCCACCCAATATTTACAAATCATTATTAAATGCAGTTTAAAATGCATTATCAGTACGACTAATAAATAATGGTTCTCGCTCTATATCTGGTACAAAAACGAACCTTAAAAAATGAGAAAACTGTCATATAAAAGCCCAAAAAAAAGAAATAACGGTAAATTTATGATGGATTATTACAGCAACGCCCAAAGGCGATAAACAAGCACACAAACAACCCTCTATATGGTAAAACATTACCTTTAGATTTCAATAATAAATCTGAAACTGAATCACAGTGAAGGCAAATAAATTAAATTTTTTTCTTTATTTTATTGTTTAACAAATAAATATTAAAAAAAAGACAAAATTATTAATAAAAATAACAAATAACGCGCTGGGACGGACCCTTTATTTCAATATCGAGTTCAGGGATTCATTTTGAAATGACAGACAGACAAACAGAGGCCTTCTATGAAAGGAAATTTTGTGAGTCTTGGATGCCATAAAAAAATATCATATCAAGGGAAAAATTGTTTTAAAACAATAACAAAAAAAATCCATATAAATGAGTTAAAAGTTGTTGTTGTTGTTGCTGTCATTAAATGTAGAGATAAGAATTTTATTATTTTTTTCTTTTGTTGGCCCTCCAAACAAAGCCGAAGCCCTGGCGGGTTTTTTTTTGTAGGCTTTAGTCCGTAGAGCATTAAAAATTGTAGATTCCCCCCAATATAAAGTGTTGCTGGTACATCATGTTTATTTCTTTGTATTTGTTTTTATTCTTTTATTTTTATTCTTTTTTTTTATTGAAAACAATATTTATTGAAGAGGTTTCTATTATGGTTACGATATTTGACTGGAGATTATTTCCGAAAGATAGAATTGTTGTAGCCGTGTTAGAAGACAATTTTTATGATTTTTTTTGTTTTTTTTCTGTTTTGAGTTAAGTAAAGAGGCGCCATTAATCATTTATTAATCATAATGCCACAGCGATAAATGAATTTATATGACAGTGGGCTTAACAATGCAAATAAATGTTTAGAAAAATAAAAACGCAAAGGAAATATCGATAAAAAAGATAACTTCAGCTATTTTCAGAATTCGAAAAATTTTCTTATATGGAAACTTATTTTTTGGATTGCAGGCACAGTGGTAAAAACAGCACGAAATTAGACAGTTTTTTCAGCTTTAGTTGCAGAGAATTCAGATTTTCTTAAGGGACGTAAATATGAAGTTTAACTCTTAGGCATAAAAACGTTAAGACGTCAAAAAACTATATACAAACAGATTTTTTTTCGTTCTACCAACAATTAGGGGATGGCCCCTACTAATGCAGTGCATTCTAGTGGAACTAAGAAAATATCTTAAGCGAAGGAAGAAAGAGGGACACTAGATTTAAATGTCTTATATCATAAGTGACAAGAAACACTTCCGCAGGAAAGCAATTACACAGACGAATAGTCCGTAATTGTGTTAATTTTACACACGAGTGGTGGGACATACAGTTTAAAGTCGATTCCGAACTACAGATGTGGAAATCTACTGTGAGGAAGTCGCCGAAGAGATGTTTTTCAATTTTCGCTTTGAAATGCCTGACCTTGATCCGTGGAACCTTTTAACCGTGGCCTCATGTCTAATTAGCTAACACACTACCTACTGAACTACATCAACTATCATATGCAGTACCTTCTAAAGAAACATATCACTTGCATTCCTTCTTTGCGCATAATGTCAGGGAAATGTTTAAAACGCAACACATAATTGCGTGATTTTGTTCGGCTCATAACCTCGTCAAACTCAGATAGAAAATACGTGTTCGTCCTGAGGACATGGCCTGTACTGGATCTAAGATTCATATCCAAGACCAATGTTAATATTTTTGTATAAAGGGGGCACACGGAATGTATATACAATCCAATCTATTTTATCCGCAGCAACTTTTGAGCTGTTTATATATGTACATCCGTGTCCTACGACTTCTCAACTTTTCCAAAAGCTTCTTAAAACTTATCTTCATAAAAAGATTAATGCTCTCAATTGCAATGTAATTAAATCGTAGGATCTTCTCAGTTGCATCCGCTCATTGTCCAAACTTCTGCAACTTCATGTCGAGGTGATATGGGCTTATTTGTAGGAGTCGAGAGACATCTGTAGAAACTGCGACTCAGGGAAACAGAAAGACACTGCATTTCACTAAATGTGCCACTGCTTAGAGCTCGTCCTAAATAGTTTAATAAAGGCGCCAATTCCATTCGTAACATCTTTAAGGTTAATTTCTGATATATAAAGAATCTTCTGAACTATACTTTCAACTAAAAGGTCTAAAACTCTTTAATTGGAATTTATTAGGTTCTTAATGGACACAACAACACAATTGTATGGGTAAATATTATTCTAAAACCTTAAAGAATCATATACAAGTATTCTTTAAGTGCCAATATAGGGCCCTGCCATGGAGAAGGCTAGTGTTGTTTAATATTGCTTTTATTACCCTCCATTATCATTTGCTGTTTAAAATAATTACCATACAAATAAATCAAGACAATGGTTAGTCATGATAAATCAACAATTTAATCAATTCTTATGAATTAAAAAGGTTTTTTTTTTTCTTTTCTTTTCTTACATAAAAGAGTTACAAACCGCTTTTTTGTTTTTCTTTCATAAATATGCACAAACAATTTTAATAATTTTATTATTTTCAAATATTTAATTAACAAAACAAATATTTGTTAAAAAACAAAAACAAAAATAAAAAACAAACTTATTATCTGGAGTTCAACTCAACAAAATGCAGTTGTTGAGGAAAGAAAAAAAAATACCACAAGAGTTTAACGTTGAATAACAACAAAGACAGTGTGGCCTTGTTAGACACAACTTAGCTGTAATTGACAGTAGTATCAGAGATCAGCACTCATAAATACTCATGAAATTCAACTACTCTGATTCATTCATACTCACTACAACATTGATTTATAAGTACAGGTTGCAACGAGTATGAGTACAACGTTCACATCAAACTCATAACATTCGAAATATGTTTGATTCACACCCCTACTCATTCAGCATTCAGGTTTATAAATTTAGAAAAATACTTGTAATACTCATAAATGATTCGAGTGATTGGATCGATCATTCATCAAAATTTACAATCTTAGTTGTTGTTGCATTTACAACAAAAGAAAAAATACGAAGACAGCAAGCAAAGCAAACGCACAACCTTCTAGTGAGTATTGTAGTGTTCGTACGCGAATCATACTTATTTTGTGATTCTTGTAAATGTTGAGTAAAGGAGAGCCGAAATCAACAACATCATGCGTATTGTTAAGTATGAATACGATGAGTACTTCAAACTGTGAATGTGAGTTGTATGATTATGACATTAAAATAAGTATAAATGTGTATAAGTATCAGAAATTATGAGTATGATTCGAATCTACTCATTTTTTTTGGAATACTCGTTGCTGATCTCTGGTAGGTATCATAACAAGGAAGATTGTGAATGAATGCTAACCCATGAGGTATTTTTATAATTCTTTTAATTTTTATTGTTTTTAATTCATTGGTAGCAAAGACAGTGGGCCCTCCTTAAGTATAACTCAGCTTTAATTAAAAGTATGGATATAAACAAGGGAGATTGTGCAGTATTTTTTTTTTTTTTTTAATTTAAATTGTTTTTTTCTCGATTGGTTTTAATTCATTGGCATTTCAACCTCTCGTTTACTGTTTATTTAATAACAGGCAAGGCAGTGTATGATTAAAACCCCCACCACTTCACACCTTATTTACAAGTTTAACTAATAACGCCTGCTGCGTTTTTTTCATTTCATTTTCGTTTTCGTTTTTTCTCTGCTTTCAATTTAAAATCATAAGTTTTATTATTTTTATGATACGTTGCCGTTTTCAATCTTTTTCTTGTAAAACCTAAATGTTGCAAATATGTTTTGGGGGCAGGGGACCAACAACCGCTCATACAAATCATTCGAAACTATCAACACCAATACGTTTGAATACATGTTTTTTTTTATTCTGTATTTCCCCCTGTGTTTTTCTTTATAATTTAGCTTTATTGTGCCACACTCTGTTGCAGTTGCATGGTTATTCATTTGAAATGTTTTTAATTTTAATTGCTAAAGCACGTTTCATGTTGCTGTTGCTATTTGTTGTTGCTGTATTGCTTTGTGGCGTGGTGCATTTTGGTATTTGCCACCAAATTCGTATACAATACATATATAATTGTTGTTGCTGTTATTGCCCATTTCTGGGCATCAAGTCACGAGTATGGCAAATCATATGGAACAAGTTAAAGTTATGCCCCTTAAACATGTTCACTCGTTCAATCAAACATGTATACATACCATCTATACTTTAGTCAGCCAGCCACTCAGTTACTGTGTGGCTTTGTTTTATTGTTGAGTTCAGTTTCATATGGTTTTTTTGGAATAGCAGTTGTAGCAGTTGCAGTGAGATCAACAACGTTCCATAAGAGTTTTTCAAGGTTACCATACATGGGGTTTCTTCATGATTTGCTACGTACATACATATATGTATGTGTTGTTGATGCCTTCAAACAAGTTTTCAGGGGCAACAAATTTTCATACTTAATATTGGGTGTTTAAATAAGATGTTGGCGAATTCTTTAACTGCAGCAGTAATAAGCAGTTTATAATCTCGAAGTTCTTGTGTACCATCACTGATGTAGGTAAAGAGCGCATGCAACATTGGAAGCAACTTTGAAGGCTTGCGATAAAGTCTACTGATATCAATTGTAATACTGAATTGAAGATCGCCTCTAAAAGTAATGCCAAGGATCTGCTGGGGTATGGACAAGTAGTTTTGGAAATGAGGAAGGAAATTGATTGTTTTGTGTATTGATCCTCCGATCAGTGTTTCAAAAAAGCTCTGATCAGAAGATCTGAAAATCTGCACGTAATATCATTTGGCAGTGATCTAGAGCTTCTGCACTGAATGGTTCTCATAGCAGTCATCTGCGCATGGCAGTTGTAGCACGAACGAGAAAACTAGATCATCCACACAAAATCTTTTGCAAAAGTTTCAATGCATAAAAATGCATTGTTATCGTAATGCATTGCAAAAAGTCTTGATCCTATGCTGAGTAAAGTGCCTCGTACATTCGTACATTATAGACCTTTGCAACAGTATAGTCAAGATAACAACCTAGCTTCACATCACATGTGTTCATTTTATCCATGTGTGCCGTACAGTTTTCCGATTTGAGAAGATTTTTCAGGGCGAGCGTGTTGCTCTCAGAACTTTTGATAGTAGACTTCTGAGAGGGCACCATTTCAGATACCCCTCGTCTATTCTTTAAAACTTCATTATTAAAACTTTCATTCTTTAAAACTTTCATTATTCTTCGGCGATTGTCCCTCAATTTTGTAAGTCACGTAACTCATGTATAAAATTAACACACAAATGTGCTGTGGCAAGCTAGGTCGTAATCTTGACTAAAGGGTTGTAATGACCAATTATGTATGTATGTATGTAAGTACCCCGTATTGCCAAAAAAGTGCTTCCGTTTGAGTCACCACTTTTGTATTAAGTTTTTACAACTATAACGCGCTCTTCGGCTCTGTTAACGATCCTGCTGATGAGTCTTGTCAGATTGGCGGTTTTGATGCCGCTAAACAGATAACCCAAAAGCTTAAGAACTTTCTGTTTACCATTGCCATTTTCCTTAAAAGAAATCACCTGACCACAAGAAGTTTATTTTTACCCCCAATAAAACATATTCATTTTTTCTGTTTGGTTCTCAATCTCTTTGTATCGGTACTGTTAACTTCAGCAAATTGCTTGTGTGTTATAAAATAGCCAGTAAACTTAACTTTACTCTGTATTTAGTTTGATTTTTCCAATAAAGCCGCTCAAGATCGTGTTTATAACAACCCTTTTGGGCTAAATTTAAACAATACATACATGCACATACATGTACATTCAAAGGTTTTATAAGGCAATAAAGGCGTTGTTTAAAGTCTTGTTATCTACGGCTTCAAAGGATAGTGTTGTTGTGCAGTAATCTTGGCTTCAAATCAGATTTTTGTCTAGGGCTGTAATAATTTTTTAAAATGAAATACTTGTATTGCCTTCAGGCATAGTTTGATGGTAATAGAGATATTGTTTTATCTCTGCCAGAGAACTTAAACCTCAGGAGGCCTATGTTGTGGTATGACGGCTGTGGTAGTATGCACATTGATGGACAAGGCTAAGGAGAGATTAAAAATGATATGTTTCTTGTTAATTAGTTACACATTGTCTGAGTTAAAGTGCGTTCTTTAGTCTTTTTTTATTATTATTTTTATAATTTTATTCCCATTTTTTGTTCTACCGTAGTTGTTGCTAAAACAACAGTGGGGAGTAGAGTAAAATAAATCTTGTTTTCATTATTTTTTAAATAATTATTCGGCTGTATTTTTTTTGCATAATTTATGTAAGAAAAACAAACGAACGAAAAATAAATAAATAAACCACCGATAATGAAAATAATAAAAATCTGTCAAAAACATTTGTCTGGTTCTTCAATTCCAAATGACATTAATTTGCTTTGAATTATTCGAAAAACAAAAACACGAAATAAAAAATTCACAAAAAATAAATGAAAATAATCCATAAGCGTACGTACATATTTTTGTTTGTTTATATACGAATCACATTAAATAAAATAAATTGTTGTTGAATTGTCATTAAATTTATTTGTTTGGCCTTCTTTCTTAACGCTTTGCGAGCCAAATATTTTCGCTTAAAAAAAACATAATTTTTGTATCATGCTCATCAAACCGAAGTTGCTTGTGAACTCTTTGTGAACTCTTTGTGAACTTCTTAAATCTAGTTAACTGACGTTTGTAACTTCGAATATACAAATCGCTTACCAAGCATAATCTTCTCGACAGGCCATGGCGAGTATTTCTGAAACGATTCCAAATATTCTTTCACGTGAATCTATCACTTGTTTCCGATATGTTCAATAAAAATGCCGAACATTATTGCCTTTAGTATGAAGAGAAATATCGCCAGTGGGGAGACCAATTGAATCTAAATTTTCATTTTATATTAAGCCGCCTTCCTATATTAAATTGTACATAAATGTGTCATATTCATAATCTACTTCTATTCTACATACATACATACATAATTGGTCATTACAACCTTTCAGTCAGGATTATGGACTTAGTTTCTCACACTATTTATGTTGTATGTGTTATTTTATCATAGATGGGCACTTTGCAGTACCAGTAAAATTTCAGTAAAAATTGATTTTTACTGATTACTGAAAAAAATTTCAGTATTCAGTAAAATTTTACTGTTAATGCAATCTAAATTTGAATGAAATTTAAATAAAATTTAAATGAAAAAAAGTAAAATTTTACTGTTAATGCAATCTAAATTTAAATGACATTTAAATGAAATTTAAATGAAATTTAGATTGCATTACCAGTAAAATTTTACTGAATACTGAAATTTTTTTCAGTAATCAGTAAAAATCAATTTTTACTGAAATTTTACTGGTACTGCAAAGTGCCCATCTATGTATTTTATACATGAGCAGCGGGACTTACAGTTTAAAATCAGTTCTGAATGATAGATTTTTGAGAAACTTTTCATGGTAATTTCGCCAGCAATCTACTGAGATATTTTTTTTTTTTTTGATATCTGACCTGGGGTTTGAACTCTTGCCTTATTTCTAATGAGTCAACACACTATTTCTAATGAGCCACCTACTAGATAACGGCGACTATGTAATCCAATTTCTATACAACAAATTTCTACGTCCAGTAATATGTGCCACAGTTGGATTATTATTTGATCACAAGTAAAGCAGAAGATACCACATTTATTCCAACATTGAGATCCTAGTGAATATTAGGATATAGGATAGGATATAGGACAGAATATAGCGTAGGATATATGATAGGATAGGGTACAGCATAGGATATAGAATAGGATATAGGATAGGATATAGGTCAGGATATAGGGTAGGATACAAGATAGGATAAAGGGCAGGATATTAGATAGGGTATATAATAGGATATAGGTTAGTAAATGATGGATACACTCTCAGCCACAGCTTCGATATTTTCGGGTGTACGTACTTTACGAGCACGCTTGAGATTTGGCGCATCAACAATGAAACCAGTTTCAGGAACTTTAGCAATAAACTTGCTTATACCAAGCAAGTGGTCCTTCACTGCGACCAAATTTTGAACGACATTTTCGTGAAATTTCCGACCAATTGTCTTGGTTTTGGAAATAAATTTAAAATAAATCACAAAAACGAGTCATTATTCATTCCATTCAGTGGAGATAAGATACTGAATTTTGTGATAGAATAGAGTGACATAAGTATGCCAGAATCGAAATGACTGATGCTTCAAATTTAAACCGATAGATGGGCCACCCGGTATAACGTTGGTCCTCAATGGTTTAAGTATTTCTTTTTTCTATATTTTCTTTCCACTGTTTTGCTTAATGTCTGTTATTATTTTATGCTCCATGAATTTGTAATGTTATGTTTCTAATTTGTTTGTATTTTTTTATTATTTCTACATATGTAAACATTCTTTCATTTATTTTCTATAGACACATGCATATATACAGACATACGTATGTATGTACATACAGATGTATGTGTGCATATGTAGGTATATTTGTACAGATTATTATATGCCATAATGTTTTTGTAACCTTTTTGGTCAGAGTCTAGAAAAAATGTTTTTCTTTTTGTTCCTTTTGTTTAATTCCAAAAAAATAATTCACAAATAGTAAATTCGTTCATTCATTGTTAAACATTTCTGTTTACAAAAAGGACCTTTTTTGACATCCTTTTTGTCAGCTATTTTTTTTTTTGTTTTTCTAACGGTTTTTCTACAGTAGAAACAAATTAAAAAAAAGTACATAAGAAAACATTATTTTTAATGAAAATTAGTTTTACAAATGATATTAAAAGCTTAAAACAATTTTGCCCTGAGATTTGATTTAAAAAAATAATGTTTGAATATGTAAACGAGAGAGGAATTTCAAATGAAATATTTTATTTACACAAATTAGATTACATATACATATATATTTTTTAATTTATTTTCTCTTAAAAACCTGTTGTTGCAACAAAGTTAGATCCGTCTCTGGATTACCTTTCCTTTATGTAAATCCATGCTTAAGATACCTATATACGGAGAAAATAACGCAGTCTTTATATGACTTTTTCAAAGCTTTGAACACCAAGAGCATCGTAAACAAGAGGTGTGTTTATATGGCTGTGACTATTTGACTGAAGCAAGGTCTTAATTTTATTTTCCAGAACAATCTACTTTGATTTCTAACAACTTGTCCTACAATAGTAGAAAAACAATTGTCCGTGGCTTTCAAGGAAGTAGTGTTCATCGCTAAAGACAGGTCTTTATAGGCTGAATCGTTTCTGCAGATTTATAACAAAAAGTAGCCACTTGAAGCTGAATTGGGAGAATATTTTCCCTTTACTCTGCTGACATTGGATATCAAACACGAACTAAATGAGAGAGATTCTTTTAATTTTGATGAAAGTCAACTGCAGATGCCTATTTGTAGCAGTGAAATTACCCTTCCAATTAGGGGGACACTAAATTCTATCACGGACTTATAGACCCATCATGTGGCTGAAGATATATTGGCTTCAAGTTAAAAAACGACTGGGAAAACTACTCGATAAGCAAATTACTTATTCATATGACGATTTCGATGTAAAGCGTATCTGTTTTAACAGCATGAGAACCATCAATATCGATAGTTTGGGATTAGGTTAGGTGGCGAAATCCCCTCGAAGGAAGAGGTCCCGATTAGGCCAGCATGTATGTCCACTGTGATATCACAATTAACTCTACCCGTAGAAAAAATCATCTCGTCATCATCAGTATATCTTGCTATTACAGTTATTGTGAGAAACTTACTCACAACCTCTTGCTTACAAACCCTCTTACTGAGGGGTCGTAATAATCAATTATGTATGTATGTATTCCAGCAATCTTTATACAAGCGTGTTCAATCAACGATTAACATCAATAACTATAGTTTGAGATCTGTGAATATGCAACTGTGTTGATATTTCTGTTCTGTAAGGTTTAGCAAGCCGATCGACTTATAAAGTCGAGTTGCTTAGTAATAAGTATGTCAACTTATCAGACGAAATATAAAAATAATCTTTCTTTCGACGTTTTCCACTCAGCAGTCTTCCGGCAAAAACTCTGAAAGTAAATAAAATTGCCATGAAAAGTTTCTAAGAAATCTGTCGTTTGGAGTCAACTTCAAACTGTGGGTCCAGCCACTTATGTATGGATAAAATTAACACATACAATATAAGTGAGCTACTCAGATGGGTCGTAATCCTGCCTGAAGGCTTATAGTGGAGTTTGAACGATGGCCTCACGCCTAATAAGCCTACACACTACCTACTAGACTACGTTGACTTCATATAATACGAATATCGATTGTAAGTACTCCGTTCTACCCTAGACGTTTATAGTCACACCAACAATATTTACTTCATCTTGACGGGCTGCTAGAAGCATATTTTTCTATGCTTAACTGTGACCAATGATATCCCTGATATCTCTCTTATCATTATTATGGATCTGGGCATTGAATCTGTTGCAAAAAGAGGAAGGAACAGAATTCTTGATACATCTGGGAATAGAATCAATATTATCCGGTAGAGAGGCTTATCTTCAACATATGCTGTTCCGTCTTGTTCTAATTCTCACTCCCAATGTTTCTTGTCTTAGCCTCAGACTTTTAAGGAACAGCGTCAGGATACTAATGTAAAGTTTTTTTTTTGAATAATTTTCAAAATTTTTGAGATGGTGTTTAAGCGTGCGAGTAATATTATAGAAGGGCTTGGTGCGACTTCACAACTCAAGTGCAATATTGGTATTGTGATGTTCTACGTCTCCGGCTATGTGAGCAATAAATAAAAGGATATAAAATACTGTGCTCAGTTTTAAATGTTTTAATAATTTTTGGCCCATTTGAAAACCATTTCTTTTTATTCCATCCTTAAGCTCTGTCTGGAGTTGGCTTTTAGCCAAAAAACGTTTATTTAATAACGACCAAAATGGCAGAGAAATTTACATGATTATATGGCTTTATGGCTTTTATTTTCTCTATCTCTGTGAATCGCGCTCTCGCTCTCTCTTCCTCTCTTTCTCTATGCTCCTTAGGAAGACAAGGCTAATTTCTGTTTTTCATTTTTTTGTTGCTTTTATTTACTTGCCAGGAATTTGAAATGTCACTGGGTTCTTGGCGCTTTTATTCCCAGTTTTTTTTCTTTTCTTTCGAACTGCCTTTTCACGGCTCTATTTTTCCCAAATGACATAAAAACTGAAACAAGATGCTTGCCCCTAAGTTAAGGCACACAAATGGCTCAAGAAAGAATAAAAAAAAAACCCGCAAAAACTATTCTGGCTGCTTAGCACATTTTAAGTGAGAAGAGGTTAAGGATAGGATGACGGCAAATGATTTAAAATAAATAATTTCGGTTGACCCATGTTTGGTAGAGTAAAAGTGGAAAAAACAAAATGAAAACAACAACCGAAAAACAGACAACAGACTGCACTTTATTATTTATATTGGAAAATTATAGAGTCGCGTACATTTACCGCCACTTGCAACAGTTAGAGACATACACAGATTCGCAACAGTAACCAACAAACCGTTGGGAAGCAAGGGAAAGAGAGTAAAAGAAAAGACACATAAAATAAGACAACAAGATTGTGGCATGTTTAAGGCCACAACATCTCTTAACCGCAACTTGAAAACATTAAGTAACTGAAATCACAAAAACAACAACAACAACAAATAATTTTTTTTCTTCTGCAAATTTATACGCTTAAAATGTAAAGGCAATTACAGGCTAAAAGTACCGGAAAATAATAGGGCTATTCGCTCCTACAAAATAACAGAAAGTGAGGCAATAAAAACTGCGGAAGGTTTATAGGTTAGATTGGTGTCTTGTGTGGCTGTTGGCATAAGTTATGGATCTTCCTTAAATAACTAATCCTTGACTGTTAGATGCAGACATCTTCTAACGGAGACTTCGGAATTTTGACGACGCAATCTTGTTGAAGCTACATCTGTCGAATTAGTTGTCATCTTGTTTGCCAGAACACCATGGAAATGGTTTCATTCAACAACTTCTTCCAATAGACACTTTCAAAATTTGATAGCCGATAGCAACCATCTTGTTACAGATACATACATCTGTTGAATTAATGTAGTGCTGTTAGGGCAACATATCGATAACTTTGCCCATTTTTCGATCGCCATACTCTTTCTATCTAGAGGAAAATTCGCAATGTGGTGAATAAATTCGAGTCCACTGATTCAATAAGAGATCGACCAACACTCGTGCGTCGATTAAACGTCAGACCCATCGAAATCATCACCATTGTCCGGACAACATGTAGGAGAATCCGGGGCAATGAATTTTGCATGAACTCGGTTTTTTTTTCAAACCACAACTTGGGAAATTTTACGTCGTGACTTAGGCCTGCACCTGTATAAAATTCAATTGAACCAGGAATTGCAGATGAACGGACATAAACAGTAATACGTATTCGCTCACTGGGCTCACTGAGCACTGGTTGACAACTGACCCTAATTGTCGCCAAAAAATCATCTTCAGCGGTGATGTCCATTTTTGGATGAATAGGTACGTGAAAAAAATTTTGATTTTTGAATTTGGAACGATATGACATCCAACAGCATATAATGCATGCAAGAAAAGTTGCTGTTGGCTCCATTTTTCTATGACAAGACATTGGCCTGGCCATTACTGTCAACGGCGAACACTAAACGGCGATAGCTACCAACTTCTTCTGGCCTGAATTGGATGATCTGAATATTAACGAGGTAGGGTTACAACACGATGACGGTACGTGCCACACAGCTGATGCTACATTTGCTATTCTGCACAAGCGATTTGCGATTACGTTGTCTCTGTAGTGTAGTGGGTAGTACGCTTTTCAAATCCCAAGTCAGACTTCCTCTTATAAGATTTTTTGCAAAAACTCTCAGAGTAAAAAAAAAATTGCCATGAGAAGATTCTTATACATCTGTGGTCTTAAAATGGAGTAAGATCTACAGATTAGGATTATTGAAACACTTTCCCTATGTGTGACACCTAATTACATGTGAAGTCACTGCTCAAAAACCCCAGGTCAAACACTTCCAATAAAATGAAATTCGAAAATGTTTCTTCGGCGACTTCCTCTTAGCAGATTTCTGGCAAAAACTCTGAGAATAAATAAAATTTAAAATTTTCTCAAATATCTGTCGTTCGAAGTCGACTTTAACCATTAATGGTATGAGAAACCAGTTCGTAATCCTGACTAAAGGGTTGTAACGGTAACTTATGTATGTATGTACATTGTACATATGTATGATTTGATTTTACATTGAGCTGATGTGACGTGGTCAGCGAGATCATATGATTATACTCCGGTTGAGTTTCTCTTGTAGTGTTTTTGTAACAAGATTAATAACAAGGTTTAAGAACAAAAAAGGTGAACTTAAAAATTGGGGAAGAGAATCAAAAGAATATTTAACAGCATATGATAGGATATATAGAACCCAACTCCCCATTCTGTATGAAAAAGCAAATCGCTTAAGTACGTTGGACAAGTATCTATGGCCTACATCCTGATTGACGTAACGCTTTGCATCTCAAAAAGAGATGTCGAGTCAAACTGATTACAGTCAGGCGTTGACGATAATCTAGTTGCTGACGGGCTAACAAAAGCGTTCATCAGATTGTAAAACATTCTCTGTATAGACCAGTAGGCAAAGAAGCCGTTTACGCTTAGTAATCCGCATGATTACTGACCGCTTTCCAATAGGCTCTGTTGTGGTTTAAGCACGGGGACTAAGACTATTGCTGTGTTTGTTCCATTAGACAGAGATTTCTGGTTAGAATTGTTCTTTATGGATCCAAAATCTTTTAACGTTATATAAAATTACTTACACGTTTGCATACATTTTTTTAAACTGTATATTTGAAGTGAACGCCCCTAATATTTATTTTCCATGTTATAAACCTTTTAGTATTTTTTTTTCTTTGTTTGTTGCCTCATCTTTACTTTTAATACTTGAAAAAGTAACAAGAAAATTATTTTAATTTACCACAAAACATGTCAGAACACATACTTGCCACTTATTTAAGCAGCCTCTCAAACTCTTGAAAAAAATAAATTTTGAAACAAGGAAGAAAACCAAAACTCCAAAAACTTCTTTTGTCTTCTCTTATCTTGTATTTCATTTTCGAAAGCAGATTTTCTGCTGCTTTCTGTTGCTCTTTCTGAGTTCTTAAGGAAATTTTTTTTTTTGCAGAATTTCAGTTATTTTATGCGTTTCTCTAGAGTTTTTGTAATTTTGCATAAATTTTCTGGTAAAAGTGCCATTAAATGTGTTTAAAAGTGTGCAACGCATACGCATTATGCTTTAAAACATTCACTCTGTTAAATATGCAACATGTTGCAATAATTTTTTCTTTTAAACTTAAAGATTATAAGTGTGTGAGTGTGTTTGAGTTTCTATGTCGTTTGAACATAATTTTAAGAGAATTATTTTTGCAATAAAATTATTTAATTTGCTGACTTTGGGTAGTGAAGAAGAGCATCATAATTATTCTCCTTCTTTTTTAATTTTTTTTTTGTTGTTGGCGTGTTATTTATGCAACATTGCCTTGTCATGCTTAAGTGGAACTTGTAGTGGTTAATTGGCTTGAAATTGTTGGAAGTGAAATAAGTTGGTTTTTTGCATTTTGTTTCAGATTGAAACTTAAAATGCCGTTAATTTTGTTTTAAATTTAAAAACATCACAACCTCGTATATTTGATACTCTCTCTGCAACACGTTTAAAAAACCAAAAAATCTTCTTTCTTACGAACTCTAAAGGTCATAAAAATGTTCGCGCTGCTTGTATATAATTTATCACACATCATCGAATATTTTGTGGTTCTAAGACATGGAAATTTCAAATTAATTCAGTCTTTTAAAATCTTTTAAAAAATAGTACAACTCGATCAGTAAAAGTTTGTCACCACTACACAGAATACATATCCACACAGCCCTTGCTTAGCTAGATTCATGAAACTGAAACGAAGATGTAGTCGCCGTAGTCTAGTAGGCAGTGTGTTCTCTTATTAGAAGTAAGGCCCGGACGTTCATAGCTTGAATATGAGTCAGCTGTAGACATATGGATGTACCTTGTTACCAGAGATCAGCAATGAGTATTCAAAAAGATGAGTAGATTCGAATCATACTCATAATGTCTGATACTTATACGCATTCATACTTATTTTAATATCATACTCAAACTAATCATATTCAAAGTTTGAAGTACTAATCGTACTCATACTTGCATGATGGATGATGTTATTGATTTCGTTTCTCCTTTACTCAAAATTTACAAGAATCACAAAATAAGTATGATTCGCTTGCGAACACTACAATACTCACTAGAAGGTTGTGTGTTTGCTTTGCTTTCTGTCTTTCTTCTTTTTCTGCAAATGCAACAACAACTAAAAGTGTAAATTTTGATGAATGATTCGAATCACTCGAATCATTTATGAGTATTATAAGAATTTTTCTAAATTTATGAATCTGAATGAGTAGAAGGCGTATGAATCAAACATATTTTGAATGTTATGGGTTTGATGTCAACGTTGTACTCATACTCATTGCAACCTGTACTTATAAATCAATGTTGTAGTGAGTACGAATGAATCAGAGTAGTTGAATTTCAATACTGTTGACTCACTCATATTCAAAATTTCACGAGTACTTATGAGTAGCGAAAGAACGATTCGTTTGTTACCATATCATATGTGTATTTTAAATAATCGTTTAAAATATGTACATTGACTGGTTGTTGATAATTTATTTGTAGTTTCTGTGTCTTTTACGCAAATAATTATTTCATATAAATTTCTCATTACTCATATTCATTTTTATACATACATGCATACATACATATACGTTCGTATATTATATATGCAAGTATGTATATAATTATTATTTTATGCAAATTTTACTTTTATTCTCCTGTAATGGTTAGTCTGTGTTTTATAAAACATTTTTCCGCTTATTAAGTGGCCAATTTCCTGCAAATGTAATATTTTTTCTGTAGACAATTTTTTTTTCTTTTCAACGCTTTTTTATGCGATTTACTGGTACATGATATCAGCAAGCGTTTCATGTTAGCAGTGGTTTAAGCCATGATATTGTAGCCATGGGGAGAAAGAGAATAAACCACCTACAATTGCTTTATATTTAAAGCTGTTCCAGCTGTTTTTCGAGTACGTTGGTGTAGTTACAAAATATATATCACAGTCGAGGTTTTTTCTGTTTTTGGCTAAATTTCAGTTGGGTATGGTAGCAGTCAAGAATATACCTTCTACTGTACTCCAGTATTCTGCTTAATAGTTTGCTGTGTTATGCTGTATTTCTTTATATTTTTATCATAAATTATGCGTATTTCCTTGTAAATTTCTTGTTACCATTGAATACCGGATGTTTCCCAGCTAAAACTGGCCCTGCAACAGTGGTTAACAAAAGTGTGTAAAACGTATACATGATTAGTTTTGTGCTGTGAAAATCAGTTTACAATATCAAAACAACAAAATTTATATTACATACATATTTACCAAAGATCAGCAATGAATCGTTTTTTTGCTACTCATAAGTACTCATGAAATTTTGAGTATGAGTGAGTCAACAGTACTGAAAATTAATCATCTACTTATTAATCTATATGTACAGATTGCAACGAGTATGAGTATAACGGTGACATCAAACTTATAATATTCGAAATATGTTTGATTCATACACCTACTCATTCAGATTCATAAATTTAGAAATATACTTAAAATACTCATAAATGATTCGAATTATTCATCAAAATTTACAATCTTAGTTGTTGTTGCATTTACAAAAAAAGAAGAAAGAAAAAGACAAAGACAGCATGCAAAGTAAACACACAACCTTCTAGTGAGTATTGTAGTGTTCGTATGTGAATCATACTTATTTTGTGATTGTTGTCAGTGTTGAGTAAAGGAGAGTCGCAGTCAACAAGATCATGCGTATTTTTAAGTATGAGTACTTCAAACTTTGAATATGAGTAGCATAAGTATGATATTAAAATAAGTATGAATGCGAATAAGTATTAGAAATTATGAGTATGATTCAAATCTACTCATCGTTTTGAATACTCATTGCTGATCTCTGATGCATACATCATTGATCATTTAGAACAATTCAGTCCAGGTTACGACCTCGCTTCTCGGCTTTTCAGAACACATACGTTGTGCGTGTTAATTTTATACATGAGTGACGGGACCTACAGTCTGAAGTCGAAAGGTTTTTTCAGAAACTTTTTCGTAGTAATTGTATTGAACTCTCACACAGTTTCTACCAGTCACAGTTTCACAGTTTCTGCTGAGAGAAAGTCGCTGAAGAAATATTTGTTCATATTATTGTTTTGTTGAAGATGTCTACCAGGTTTTCGAACCATGTTCTCTCGTATAATAAGCCAACCCACTGTTTTCTTACAGCGACTGACCTAAGTACTGACAAATCCGTAAAAGTCGTATATTCAACGCTTAGGACCAACTATTAAGTCGTCCTAAGATAGCAAACCTAAGCTAACGAGAACATATGTCGCCTTTTTGCGAGATATACGCCAATACCCCGGTTTGCGTCGCTAATTGGGACTGAAAAAATGAGACGCAAACCGAAACGACGCAAACTGAAGCAGAATTTTCAATTTCAACTTTCAGACTGAACTTCACTCCACGACATATAATTCGAAACTAATAACTACGCTTAACATGTAAAACAACGCACACCTGCAAATTAGCTTTCTACTAAACGGGAAATCCCCTTTTTCTGCTTTAGCTTTGTAAAAACATTTTCATATCAACGACGCAAATCGAAGCATTTACGACGCAACTTCGAAGCCATGCGACGCAAACTGATACAAAAACGACGCAACATTGAAATTCCAGAAACTTAAAAAAAGACGCAACTTCGAAGCGACGCAAACTGAAGCGACGCAAATCGGGGTATTGGTGTACCGCTGTGTGCCGCGACCCAGTAGAGACTGACTCGATCCGGTCCAAAGCTTCTTATAGTTTCCTTTGGATCACGAAGCAATTATGATTTACACCAGACCAACACGCTTCTTTCTAAAGCAGCTTGACAGTCAACGAAGATCTCATAAGATACTGAATCTGTAGTGGCCATTCAAGTTAAGGCTTCCAGAGCTTTACTTCAAAAAAGCTAAAAATCTTTGCCTTAAAGACGCTACAATCAGCATTTAACATAAAGTAAAGCTCAAGTCTGAGATCTTTACAGGAAACCTCTGCCCCTGTGCCTCTATACAACCTCGACATAGCAGTGAAGATGGGTATCCTTTCAGCGTATGGAGTACTCCAGCTTTCCACAGTGCCCTACTTGGTATGATAATCTTCAATCCAGACAGAAACATTGTTTTTGGCACTATAGAGTAGGTGGTTATATCTACAGAGTCTGTTTACCTCTCAAAGGAAAGCGACAGTAAAAATACCAGAGTATTGTCGCCTACAACAATGGGGTTCCCTTCTGGGACTTACATAGAGGTCGCAATCCTGGCTGAAGGGTCTTAATGACCAACTATGTATGTACATATGTATGGTTAGGGCAAAAGATATAACTTCATTCGGAAGAGTATCTTACTTAAGCAAGTGCTTAGGCGCTAAATACTCTTCTCTTCTTTTGTTCTTAAAAATAAAGCATCAATGACTGTATTTTCAAAATGTTATTGAAACGAATTTTATAAAATTCGTTGGGTGAATTATCAATACCGGCTGCATTGACGCTTTACTGGCTGAAGAAGTCACTTCTCTTCTGTAAAATATAACACGTAGAGCACATTGTGACCATATGTTTGCAGAATTTATATTCTCTAGAAAAACTTCATAATTTTTAAAAGAACTTATGAAAGTAAATACATTTTTTGTGGTATATATTAAGGCCTTATGTTAATTGTTTTTTCTGAAACATATTTTAAGGCATACGAGTTATTTATTGTGGCCTTAAATCCTAGGCAGTAAATACATTGAAATGAAAACAAATTTCCCCTTATATAACCATGATTTTAATACCATTTATATTATGTTCTGGTTAAATAGGTTGCAATATATTTTTAATTTTGCTTGTGGCCTACATTTAGGCTTTTATTTAAAAAGAATATTAAAGTAAAGAAGCATTGCATTGCATTATATAATGCTGGAGGCTGGATTTCATAATTAAATTGATAAATCTTGACAGATTTTAATTAAATTTTTTCCTTTTCAACATATTTTACTTTTATTGTGATGGAATATGGAAAATTAATTTTCTTCTGTTTCTGTATCTTTCTAGGGTTTGAAGAACAGTGGAAGTAAAAAGAGAAACCATAAATGCATTTTAAAAATTAGAACACGTTTATATGTTTGATACGTTGGCTCTAGCATCAACGTGACAATATTTGCCACATAATATTTGCCAGAAGAGGAAGAAAAAACTTGTCTTTTCACTGAACGACTAAATTTATAAGAAAAATTTTAAACAAATAAAACATAAATAATAACAACATAATAACAAATAGAACAACAACAACAAACATATATTTTTTTGCAACAGGCTCCAATGTTGCATGAACTCAAGCATTGCAATAAAAACTACAGCCAAAGGCAACGCAATAAAGAAAACATAGACTACGTAACAGAGAAACAAACTGCAAAACCGAGTGATAAATTGCTGTGAACGTAACAAGACGCTCATAAAAACTTCAACTTTAAAGCATTTGATGGTGAATGTCCTTTTTTTTGCTATACAACATGAGCATTTGTTTCACCCTCCCCTCCGCCACAATACAAATGAAATCGTTGTAAAAATTGTTAAAAAAGAAAAGCTCGCAGGAAACGAAAGGGAGAGGAAGAGCGAGAGAGGTTGTGCTACAAAACTTAACAATTTCAACATCCTTTTCCACTAGAGAGAATAAGGACTTGTCCTACACACAACAAAAAATAAAAGCAGACAGAAAGCAACATTAAGGACAAGCAGCTTAGAATACGTGGTGTCGCGCTGAGGCACTTGAAAAACGTGTATGAAGTGAAACAGAATTTGTTATGCTTTTTTTTCTAAGAAACAAATTTTAAAAATATAAAAAGCAAGGAAAATTCCTACAGATATTGTTGTAGTGGTGTTAAGGATCAAGTGCAAGGTTATATTACACTCTTACACTTGCTCCCCCCATACACAAGCAGTAGCTCTTCTCCAATTGTACTTGACACTCAATATTATAGTTGCTCAAGAAGAAAAAAGAAATCGAAATAAAAGGAAAAATTTTTCAACACAAACCCAACAACAAAGAAAAAAGGACCTAAAAAAGGACACGGCATAATAAAACACGAGACATAAACATAAAAGTAATAAAATTTACACGGTAACGTGTTTTGAATTGAGCGACAAAATGCAATAGAAAAGACAAAGGCATCATAGACCCTAAATATATGCAATTTTATTATTAAATATTTACTGTTACAATACTACTACTACCATTACTACTACTACTACTACTACTGCAACCAATCAACTACTTACGGTTTAAAGCAAACCTCCCTAGACTTGGATTTTTTTATACAAGATTTTAAATTTTCCTTAAGAAAATGCTGTAAATATGACCTCATCAACAAGCAGTTCTTTTATAAAGAGCTGCCCTCATCATCTACACAGGATAACAACACATCAACATTGTCATCATTATTCGCGCCAGCATAACGTAAAAAGAATGTTTAATTTGGTTGCTAATAAGGGGATATTTTTAATTTTTTATACTGCATGGCTAATAACGTTGGCATTCCAAGGAGTTCAAGGTAAGTTATACAAAGAATTATAGTTTTTGAAAAGTACTTTTTTTAAACAGAGAAAAAGTACCTTACTATGTTAAGTAAAAAGTTCCTGATATCATTGAAAACCGTATTTAAATTAAAATTTCTTTCTAAAATTTTATAAATGTCTTACATTTTTATTGTGGTCGTTTAAATAAATATTCAAAAAGAGTAAAAGTACCTTTAATTGCAGTAAAAGTACCTTTGCATCGTAAACTAAGAGATTAAAAAAAGTATTTTTTTTTATCACTGACGTTATCATTATCTGCCGTTGTTTTAATTACCAAAAGATATCGAACCCGATATAGTACCTTAGTACCGTACTACTATGAATAGTAATAGAAGTATAGGCACTCCTAATGTAATCTTAGATTGTGTGTTTAAGGGATCATGCACACATTCAAGTACGACTACCGACCAAAGAAATGCATTACGCCATCCCTTTACTTAGAAACGAACATGGTTTCATTTCAAAGTACGCCAGAGCGTTGCTCATAACATATCCTATAATGTCCTATTAAAAGTACTCAAATAAAACGACACATGCTGTAGAGATATCAGGCGGGAAACTGTTCATTCAATAAAATTTAAGACAATAAGCATTAAGTAAGTTGGTCGACCCTCCTTGAAGAAAGAGGCCCCACTTAGGCCAGCGTTTAAGCCCATTGTGGTACTATAATCAATACTCAACCCGGTGTTCTAACATTCACTAGAATAAACTAATCTGAGTTTATAATAAATGTTGCTATTGCAGCAATCTTTATATTCGAGAGATCAATGAAGGACGTTATAAAGGGAGAGGTAGGAAAACTTCTTTTTTTTATAACAAGAGCAAGTCAATGATGCATAAGATGATATTCAATTTAACTGAGACAATCGAAAAATCTATGCCCTGTAATATGTTGGAGACTGCAAGCTTCTAACCGACGATATCTCTTTGTCCCGGAACCAATTTATGAGTTACCTTTGAATGAAACGATATTTTCCTGTGAATTGGATATGCATTCGTTATGGACTTAAACGCAGTCTGGCTGTCCAAGTAATTCAAGAGATTTTCAAGGAAAATTTCATTATCAAAATGTCCAAGAACTCCATTTGAAATACACTGAGGTGGTCTAATACCAAAAACTTTACTAAGTGGTGGATAGTGATGTCCTCCCTGTCACACAACTTTGAGCCAGCATTATAAACATCAACGATAGCGTTGGGATTAGACCAGATGTCGGTAGTTGTAATTCAAATGTTCTGTTTAGAAAATTATAAGGAACCAGGTAATCGCTCCACATATATCGACGCCTTTTCAAAATGGCAGCATGCCCA
Organism: Sarcophaga rosellei; assembly: GCA_930367235.1. Classification (NCBI taxonomy): domain Eukaryota; kingdom Metazoa; phylum Arthropoda; class Insecta; order Diptera; family Sarcophagidae; genus Sarcophaga; species Sarcophaga rosellei. Next base: position 80,117,789 of record OV884021.1, read on the forward strand.
ACGTGCAGGATTGAACTGCATTGAGCCTTACGGCCTCCTACTCGGCCTACTGCTGTAAAATTTATTCATTAACCTTCTAGTATTTTTAAAAATTGTACTTTTTTAATCTGGCACCTGCATAATTTAAGCCCTCCCAATTGTTTCAAGCAATTATTACGGATGTCGATTAAGCATAGTGGTTGTGATGAATACTTGACACTGCCTCATTGAAACCCATTGCCAGAAAATTGAAATTACCGGAACAAAACTTAGATATAGTCTGCAAGTATGAGTCTATCTAAATTTTCTCCAATCTAGAGTCTGTTGACTAATTCAAGACTCTACGGGTGCATGGGAACCCGAAGAACTTAAGCTTGTTAAGGTCATAGCTGTCGTTGTAGTCTAGTAGGTCGTATGTTGACTTATTATACTTATTAGACGCCTTATTTTTAAGTTGTACTTCAAGAATTTATGTATATATTTAGTACGGCTGAAAATTATGGCTATATTTAGCACTTCTTTGCTATGAAACGTTTTAAAAAATGACCTTTAAGCCCTTCCTTCTAATCATATTTAAAATTAAAGCCATATACTCTGTGTAGTTTGTTAACCTTAATTTAAATTCAATTTTAACAATTTTTATTATGAAACTATTGAAGTGAAGTACTTTTCCTGTTGTTGGCAATTTTTATTACATAAATATACTTAAACTTTAATAGAAAAAAAGGGGAAAATAAAAAAGTATTCGTACCGTAAACTTTTGGACAAAAGTTTTTAGCAACTACAAGACAAAGTTTTCTACTAAAAAAAGCAAAAATAAAAACTTTTTTACACTCATATACGATATGTTAGAATATTATCTTTGGCATACGAGTGCATTTCTTTCTGTTGTTGTTATTGTTGCAAGTATTTTGTACTCTGTTTATATTTAGGTTGGTAATTCGTTTAACTGTAAAAATGTCGACAATTTATAAGCTCTTGAGTAATTTTTCTCTTTTCCTTTTTTTTGTTCTTTTTGGAGCAAAAGTTTACTTTTATAATCATTCGAATGGAAAAAATAAACATTTCGTTTTCTAAAAGTAGGCGTGACTAGGGCGGTTTAAAATGGGTAAATAATTGCAAAAAAAAATTTGGAAAAGGGCAGAACCAGATTTCGAAATAGACTGAAAATTGTTTGACAGGTCGCCGTAGTCTAGTAGATAGTGAGCGTAAATAGAACTGCCATAAAAAGTTATTAAAAAATCTGTCCTTTGGAGACGGCTTTAAACTAAGTGCCGGATGTTTGGCGTATGATTTTGATCAAAAAGCTGAATTTACAAATTGAATTGAATAATTTGTTTTTTTGTTTTAATGGCGAAACACTTCTTTTTCTCCATAGGTTAACGTACTAAAATTGTTTAAACAAATTTCTTTAACTATGGCTTAAAAAAGCTTAAAGAAACATAAACCGTAATGCGTATTAAGAACATTAAAAACTTCTTTGAAGATTCTTTTTTAAATTAAAATTTTTTGGCAATAAAAATTTAAGAAATTTTGAATTTATCTGGAAAATCTTAAAAGAATTTAAAATTTTCTACAATTGAATTACCAAAGAGAACAGGGCCTATAAATCTTCTTTAAAGACTTACAAAAATTTTGTTGAAGATTTTTATCTTAAAATGAGTTTTAATTTAAAAAAATACATTAAGACTCTGAGTATAGTTCAAGAGTTTACTCGTTTTAATTGTGCAGTGGTTCTTAAGCAATTTAATTTATTTCAGGGATTTTTTTTTTCTTCTCTTCTTCATTTCTATTTTAATTTCGAGAACAATTTTTATTATGGCAACTTATTTTCGATGTATATATGTGTGCGAGTGTGTTTGCAATTTGCCCCCCAAAAAAAAAAATTGTTATGAAATATGATTCAGAGAGCCATAAAAACTTCGTTCTTCGTTTGCTACAAATAATACTAATTTACTAGAGACGATACGTTTTTTTTTTATAAAAATTCTTTTTCGTCTTTTTTTTATATGAAATATATGTTTTATTTATTAAAAAAAAACAACCATAAAGGAATATAAAAAAATAGCGAAATACTTAAAAAGTACCGCAAATATTACTTTTTGGAGATGAAAATATTTTCTAGGAATTGTGTGTGTGGTACTAAATGTATGATAAAAAAAAACAGCAAATCTAAGAAACCCACCATAGATGAGAGAGAGAGAGAGAGAGAGAGAAAGAGCAATATCGAACAAAAAGTATATAATAAAACAAAATTAATGTGTTTCTATAACTATGATATATGTTTGGAGGTATGGCTGTATGTATCAAAATTACCAACGTATGCTCCAAATGTGTTATATGTACATATGTATGTATGTGGCTCAATAAAAATTAATACACAGGATAAAATTCCAACCACTAATGGCATAAAGTTTATATAAACCTGGTGGCAGTCTCATAAATTTATTTATGATTTCAAAAATTAAACGTATTAACATTACTTCTCCTTTTCATATACTTAATAGCCAAATTAACGTTGGTTTAATATATAGGGTGGGCCATTTAAAAGTTTAAATTTAAAAACGATTTGAAATTTTAACAAATTCATTAGTTTGTTGTGAAGTACAATTGTTCCGGTTAGAAATGGAATATTATTTCATTCATATGGTCTGACGGGGCTTGCCTCACAGTACCTCATTCGATAGGACTAATTTTCATACGTTTTTTCGTGTATATGATTATTAACGTACCCACCCAGATAAAAATGAGCTTCATCCTGCCAGTTTCCCTTAGTGACACTTTCTCCACCATGCCCACATTCTGTCACCCAAAAAGCAATGACGTCTTTTGTACCATAAAGGTTGTTGTACCGATTTAGTTTCCTCTACTTCATGACAGCTTATGCAGCAATCCTCCGAGCTTTTCATAATAAATAAAATGCCAATAGCGCAGTAGACCCTTAAAATTCCTATTAGAGTGAGAACCTTTATCTGGACGAACTGAAGTAGTTTCCTGGTCCACTGCTGGACACAACAGTTTTGAAATTCGGCAGTGAGGTACGTTAGAATAGCCACGGTTTGTTGAGTTCCAATTTGAAATAGTATTCTTGTAGATGCGCCTATTATAGGGGTATATATAGAGTCTTCTCCTCAGACATCTCCGAACCTTTCTGTGGCAGTTCGTCTGCCTTTTTGTTTTCCTCTATTCCTCTATGGCCCTGAACCCAGTAGATTCGGCTGTTGTTCCGACGTATATTATATGGACGGTGTACAGAGTCCATGCAGCTCCTGACGTTAAGTGTGTGTGATGTTTCAACGAAATTTTTCATCCGCTAGGAGGACTTATTGATGCGACTTTAAACTGTAGGCCCCACCACTCATGTATAAAATTAACACAAACAACAGAAGTGATGTGAGAAGCTAGTTCATAATCCTGACAGAGGGGTTATGTAAGTATTTTTAAAATGCACGCAATCATCTTGATCCCAAATAAATATTGTCCACCACTTACCGATTACCATCTAAACTGACCCTGCTTGCAAAATTATTAAATTTTTGTTGGTTCTGTATTTTAAAATCATAAAAAATTGTTTAAACTAAGTCCACAGATTTGAATTGCATTGAGAATGTAAATAAAAATGTCTCATTAACATAAGAAAGTATGTCTCGTCGACAACGCAGAACTACACCATTAGATGCAACCCAAAAAATACATGACAATATTTACAATCAAAACAAAAAATCCAAAAGATAAAGACAAGAGGGAGAAGTTTTATCAGACGTTTTTTTCCCAATTGTGTTTATTTTTCTTGTTCTTTTTTTTCGTAAGGAAAACGAGGACACTGGGTTTTGTGGCAGGCAAATGGTAAACACAAATTCAAATCCATTCTTATCATTTGATTTTTTGTCTGTAAATAGATTTGTTGTTATTATATTCTCCTTGTATACAAGTTGTATTATTATTGGACAAAATGTTTTCAAATGTTATTAAAACTGTCAACACTACAGAATTTATGGATACTTTTCGTTTCTCTGTTCTCTGTTCTTCATTTTTTATTAAGATTTTCTGTTTTCGTTTTTTTTTTTTTGTCAAACCAATGAAGGGGGTTTTTTTGGTGACATGCTAACAAGAATAAAAACAAAAATATATTTCAGATTGTGGCGATAACATATGTGAACATTTCGTTTAACAAATATTCTATAAATTAGGTTCGTCTATTATTTTTTTGTTTTGTTTTTGTTCTAATGTTTAAAGGCGTCTGTCTATATGCGAGGGATGTATGGAAAAAACGCAATAAATTTCTAAAATTGTTTTTACTCCTCAGCATAGACAAATGTTTTGAAACATTACACTTCTTCCAGAGGTATTGCATAGCTTCGTTGGCCTGCTTGTATCAGAAACTGTTCAGCTTGTCTGTTCAGATGTCTTAACTGTTAGAAAATATTTTGCCATCCAGTAATTTTAGACTGAAAACAGAAAATAAATCAGTAAAGCTTGACTTGAAAATAAGGCAATTCCAAAACAGGCTTTAAAACAGACGCTTTGGTCATCATTATTCTGAATATGTAAACTGGTGCACTGCCCTGCACTAAAGTTACGGTCTTTAAAAAGTACTCCGGCTTATTAGATCTAAGGCCTTGGTTCAAACTCCAGGTCAGACATCTCGTACTGTTCCAATGGAATATAAAGAAAATACTCCCACGGCGACTTCCTCTCAACAGATTTCTGGCAAAAAACTCTGAGAGTAAAATAATTGCCAAAGTTTCTCGAAAACCTGTCGTTTAAAGTTGACTTTAAACTGTAGGTCCCGCCACTCCTGCATAAAATTAACACACACAACATAAAGTGGAGTTAAGAAAGTAGGTCGTAATCCTTACTTAAAGGTTGTAATACCAATTATGTTTGGATGTATGTGAACGCACCACTCTACTGGACTTTTGAATCTTGAAGCTTTCATGATTCGAACTGCCGCAAAGACTTGTTACAATACACTTCATCCATTCGATCATTTATATTAGGGTTCCACTGTAAAAAAGCTTATTAAGCCATTAAATAAAATTTATGGTAATTTTTTGTTGGTAGAATATGAAGTTGTTTAGCAATTTTTTATAATTTTTAATGATTTTTGGCTTTTAAAAAAAAATCATTTTCAAATACAATATTTTGTAATGCGATCGTAAAATACAAGAAAATATTTCCCAGGCCTTTTGAAAAGAAATCCAAAAAAATAAAAAAAAGCATTATGACTTCAAGTACTTCAAAACCATTTAAGTGACCTCAAATGTTCAAAATAAAAAAATTTTAGACAAAGAATACAATGCAAGACAAAGAAATACGAGTTGAAAATACAAACAGCAACGTACATATGACTTTTTCAAACCACAAAACATTTATGAGTTGTTCATTAAGACGGTTCTCATAATGTTTGAAAAAATTAGTTCGAACGAGATAGAAGAGCATAGATGGTAGGGGAATTGGCTGTTCATCTATAATATAAACAAACAATTAAACTCTTCAAAATCAAACAAAAAAAAAACACAAACTAATGAAGAAGATGTTAAATTGCAAGATTTTTGTATAAGAATATAGAAAATACGAGGGTGGGTACAAAATTATACAAGCTAATGTCAAAAATGTTCCATGGGCTATAAGTGCTCGTTTAGCACCTAAAGTCATGTTCTCTTAAAAATACCACAAAATAATGTCCACATTGAGTATTTTACCCAGAAATTCTGTGCTCTTTATATAAGGTTATAGAAGCCCAAATCCTTTTATCTCTGAAAATAGAAGCAAAAAGAGACACAGGAATAAAAACACAGATATATTCGCCACAACATCAGCAAGTAGTTCGAGAAGTGTCGTGAAGGTGGCACTGGTACCACAGCGGTTAGTGGAAACCATAAATTTCATGATGAATGTCGAAAACGCTTACAATTTTGGTTGTGTATTACATGGAAGGTTGAATGCCATGGGTGCAAGATTCACAGAAATTGTGGAAACACATCGATTATGAGTATTTTGAATATCATTATGTCAACAGTTATACTTTCAGTTACTGAAATATGAAAAAACGTAAAGAGCCTTAGCAATGAAGTGAATACCAGGTAAATTCTGCATTCGCCACCGAGGTGAATAAGCACCAGAATATCGTGTTGATTTAGGATTCCGTTAAGAATTCAAAAAACTCTGCGCTAATAGTATTTCTTTGGTCATCAAGTGAAAATTTAGCCGTAATCTAGAGGTAGTGTAAGATTTTATAGTGAGATCTTGGTTCATCTCCCAGGTCAGACATATCCACCAAACGAAATATGAACAAATATTTCTTTGGCGACTTCCTCTCAACAGATTCCTGGCAAAAACTCTGACAGTAAATAAAATTACCATGAAAAGCTTTCCAAATAAAAAAAATCGGTTTAGATTCGACTTTAAACTGTAGGTTCCAGAAAATAGGTTGTAATCCTGACTGAAGGGATATCATGATCAATAATGTATGTACATATGTATGTGATATTTAAATTAAGTTCAAAATTCTGAAGCTGCAGATGCTTATATGCCTGTATATAATGCTTGAGGCAGGGAATAGCTTTGGTTTCTGGAGCTATGATTCATTGCTTTGTAACGCTTTATTTGGCACTGTAAGGAAGTACCTCGATTCACTTTACTGTGCAATCATAGAATGTAACTCATACCACTTCTTGAATAATTTTTTGAATGAATTATTTAGAGTCCAACGAACCATATGTAAATAGGAGACAATGTGTAGGCTTGAAAGACTGCGAGGTGATCCACCATGCTACTTTCTTTCTTCGTTTAAAATCTATAAGCGATAGCTGTATTGGTACAGTGCTTCCTAAACTTGTGCTATTCTTGGCATACCTAAATAGGCCTTTTCATTATAATTTATAAACTAATTAATCTGAGTAAAATATTGTAAAGGAAATTATGTTTATGATTCTCATTTTATTTCCCTCAATCCAATAACTTATTTATGATAATTGACAGAAGAATATTTGTGAAGAATTTCTCCTTGATAAGGTTGTATGAAATTAATTGAATTTCTTTAAGCTGAGGTGGATGTTTCTGTTTCTGGGGTTTTTTTTTTGTGTTAAGACTCTTATCATTTATGCGATTAAAATTATAAGAATTTCTTAATTTTCTTTGATGGGGGACAGGGGGCGAGAGATGTCTCTAAAGAATTTCGAATTTTGTGGCTTTGAAGCCAAAACAATTTTTATCAAACGTTGGCATTGGCACAATTTAACACGCACAAATTGCTTGAAAGCAAACCACGATTTGAACCATCAAAAGGAAAACGTAAAAGGAAGGCAACAACAGAACAAAAAAATTGAAACGAATTTTTGAAATTTAGGCAGGCAATAGGAAAGAAATCCTCCCCTATGGTTCGGTGATAAGCATGGAAAAAAGAGAAAAGAAATGTAAAGCCGCAGGAAAAGCCTCAAGGGAGCTTTACTTAGTTTAATATGTGGCGTATACATCCACCACCACCACCATTACCATGCAGCAGTTACAGAAACGCATTGATTGGGGCAAAATACGAAATAAAAAGAAAACATTTTGGGGAAAAGAAATGGAAAAGAAATTTCAAATTGGAAGTGTATGTATGGCACCTTGACACTAATCCAATTACCAAGTCCTGCGTGATTTTGCTATTTTGGTGGCAATAAACACAACGCACCACACAACGCACCACACCACAGCTATACATACCTATGGCATGCTGGTGGTAGTACAAGGAAAACATAAATAAATTGAAGCCAAAGCAACGGAAATAGGTTGTATTTCCCTTTTTTTTTTTTGATATCCTACAGGGCTAAACTCTTAAACGTGAAAATGTTAGAGAAACTTTGTTTTTAAATCCTGTTAGAAATCCTTATTTAATCATTATAAAGACACTCGATAAAACCCAAAAAATATTATACGTTCCTTAGGATTTTTTCTGAAGAAGAAAGTCATCAGAAAAAGTTTTTAAAGTGTCCTTTTTTCTTATTCCTTGTTGTCTCGATATCTTGTTAAAATATTACAAGAAATAAGAAAACAAGAAGAAATTCACTTTGATGGTGTTGATTATTTATTTAAGAATTGATGTTTAACAATTTCTGTTGCAAAGCTCAGATAAAACGTTCTTGGGCACAGTGTTACCTATTCAAGACATATTTCTTCATAAGACAAACTTCTTTTAACAGGATTAAGTGGCCTTTATTGAAGGTTTTCACTGTGTTAGTCGATGAGAAAAAATTGTTTTCCTATCTTTTATTTCGAAAGTGTCTCTTAAAAGAAATTCAAAATGAAAAGGAGGTACACCCTACAGCTCAATTAGAAGTGGCATAGGCAACAGAAAAGAGTTGCCATATATTATTTCATAATTCACGTTCTTTATGTTTAATTGCGTAGAAAGTTTAAAAACTGAAGATCAAGATGTCAAAAACTAAGAATATCTGAATTCTGTATAAATTTTAGTTTGTTGTCTTAAATTAACTATTATGGTAGCCAAATCAATGGAACCCAGTTTGTATTTGGAAACTCTCACTGCATGAAGATAAAATCGTGTAAGAGCGAATTTGCATTTACAATTTTTAGCTACAGACATAAAGGTTTGAAGTATTTAACACAATTCGCGGCTACTTCATCTGTTTTATATTCGTATTCCTCTCCGTTTCTTTAAGAAACGAAAAAAGAATATTCAGCAATTTCTTAATATTTCCTTACTTTGGTACATTAATGAAGTTTTTCCGACTAAGCAGGTGATTGGCCTACTGTGACAAGTTCAGGATGATAGGGTTGTCATCTACCCTTGCAGGAAAGCACGCTCTCTATCAAAATGTGTCCTGTGTAGAAAGTAAAAACCCATTATCATATTGTAGTTGAGGACTTAAGTGTAAGCATTGGATTGGAATTAGAGTACCATGTGACCAAGATATATCGACAGTAGAAATTGGCGCATTCGTTTTTGCATCATTGAAGACTCCGCTTTAATCCAACGACTGGTTATTGAAGACGCCATAATCTTTTAAACAGTATGTTAGAATTTTAGAAGCGAGCCCCTAATTCCAACTCAGACATCTCGAATAAATCGAAATATGAAAAAATATTTCATAAAGCATGAGTCTTCTGGTAATAACTCTGAGATTAAATAAAAGATTTACATGAAAATTATCTAAAAAATCTGTAGAAATTAACTACAAACTGTAGGTCCCGCCACTCATGAATAAAATTAATACAGACGACAGGGGTGGTGTGAGATGCTAAATCGTAGTCTTGACTAAAGTATTGTAATGACCAATTAAGTAATTAATCACTCTAAATATCCAAAAAAAAAGGAGATGTCTACTATGTTAAATTCGAAGTTTTCTTAGGATTTTTCTTTCCATTGTCTTCCCTATTGTAATCCATCTCCCTTTCGCATTCTGGACTACTTCACTTCTCTAAGGGTTCTTTCGTGAGCAACAGATTATTAATCCTTAAACAGATTTCATTAATCTCACTATTCAGTAATATGGTAAACATTTGAATTCGCAATTGACTGATACTTTCATTGTGGAGATTAAACAAATATTGTCTGGCATACTCTTTGGTACCGAATTCTTTATTAAAATCGATGGAGAATAGTTACAGAGGATTACTGCTTTATTAAAATGCGTACGATATTGGCCGGATCGACATAGCTTACATATGGGCGGAAGCTAGTTTATTTTGCATATGAACAGGATTGTAGTTATGAGGGAACTAAATCCGCAGTATTACAGTCAGGCGCCAATTTAACTTTAACTTTAATGTCTGCCGTTAGCCAGCAATATCCTAACCAATTTCAGGCCCTATGGATAACAAATATTTTACCTTAAAGCTGAAGGATGAAGCTTTTTCAATTAGCAACGACTTTGAAATTTAATAACGTTTAGTGAGATCTTTATGACGACTTAAAATTCTCTGCTACCATTTTTGCTAATTTTTGTGTCGGTTGCATAGCATTCATACAAGTTGAAGAACCAAGTCGGACAAGTTTTCATTGTGGTATAGTTACCATTGATTGATGGATGTGGCCAGTTCCTTAACGCTTTTTTCAAAATAAACGAACTACCATCAAATTCCCATTATGTGGTGTAAAATCTACATTCGATTTTCGGAATAAATTCCGGTCCACACCAAAGGAGCAAATTCCAAGGAGGTATAAGTCTATATTACTGGGATTTTAATTTCGGCATGTCTGTAGAAATTTACACTTCCCTGTTGTACAATTGTTCCTACAATTGGTGTCAAGAAAGTTATGTTAATGTTCCACAGAGTATAGTTAGAGCAGAAAACCCAGGCAGTGATACTATAAGCAGTCGACATAGATAACGCACAGAATTCTTAAATATTCGAAGGTGTTTACGATTTGGTCGAGAAGCATTAAATCTTTCGGTTTCTAATGAAAAATTTAACTTCAATCCAAGTTGACTATCCAACATAAGCAATGTGGGCGTGGTTAATTTAGAAATTAAATATCCTGTGGTTGAATCCTGTCATCATTTTCTTTTAAATCTTGTAGGACACTTCTTCAGTGCAGTATTACTAACCATTTTTAAAAAAATTTTGCGTTCTGCTTGCCTCTTTGGTTTTTCGTTTCAATTTTCATTTCTTCTTACCTTAACCTTGGTGTTGGTATGTGACATGTTTACTTAACATTGCAGAAGTAAATGCAGAGTACGTAGGAAAAGAAAATATTAAAAAAAAGGATCAAAGTTAGTAAAACAAACACGAACTTAAATCCATTATCCTTTGGCTAACATTTGCCAGGTGCTTTTAATTTTTTTCTTCTTTTTTTTTGCTTTCCAAACGAAAACACTTTGGTTTTCTACATTAAAATACGGAAACGCTTCATAAAATATTCTGTTTCAATATTTTGAAATCCAAATCAAATGCTTTTGGCATGCTTAACTTCATGGTCATAGCCAAAGTAGTAAGGTTGGGCTATGGAATAAATTATTTTGGCAGAAGGGAAAAATTAAAAGGAATTTGAAAACGGTTTTTAAAATTTTAAAATTTTTAAATTTCCTCCCCATTAATCTGTTTAAAAATCCCTTCACACATATTTTCATTTTAATTGCCATTTAATTGGCATTTGTTAAGTGCCTTCATCAGTCATCAGCCATCGAGCCAGGCAGCTAACTAGTCAGTGATAATTACATGTGACGGTGACAGTGAAGGGAGAATAAAAGGCAAAAAAATGGCTAAATTAACAAGCAACCTTAAACCGCATTAATTTAATTAAATTGTTATTGTCTTTTAGCAATGCACAGACACATGCAGACAGTGAGCGCCAAAAGAAAATGCTCACTAAGGATAAAATTCTAACAATCACCAAACTTAACTTTTACAGGCATTGAAACAATTTTAAAATAAAAATAACGGTATATTATGAATGTATACATTTTTTGAATGTACACTTACTTTTGATGCCCACTGTACATACAATAATTTTTCAATAATTTTTCTGGTTTTTTATTTAAACAAGCAAATGAAAAAATCCGTCGTTTTTTTAAATTGTTTTTCCACGCAAATTATTAAAAATGTAATCCTTTCATATCAAATTACTTTAGTCATTATCAGGCAGACGGACGAACAGACAGTCAGTCAGAAAACATTGGACATACATACATATGTATTTCACTTACAAGTAACATTCAGTTTGCAACAACGACAACGACACCAACAACAACAACAATTATAAGTATCAACTAAATTGTCATTATTGACAGCTGTCAAAACATTGTATTCGTAAAAACATACACAGAAAAAAACAACAACAAAAAAAAGAAAATGAAATGAAACAGAAATTGAAATTTAATATTGAAATCGCATCTGATTTCAATGATTTTAACAAACAAATGCAACCAACCAACCATACCAACAATACAATGCTTAAATGCCTGTTTGTCACGACTGACGGCTGCTAATTGTTGTTGACGATGTTTTTGCAAATGTAAACAAAAAAAAAATCTGAAAATAAATAAGGGAATGATATGCAGGGCTATCAGGAAACCCAGATGTTTAAGAAACTAAATAAATTTGTTTTAAAAGAACAGTGGTTAGGTTTTTTACATTATTTCTGTTAGAGGCCTATTTTGGAAAACCTAGCTTGACTTTTATGACAGAATTTCGTTCTAAATGTACAGCATCCACTTAGCCGATACATTTAATCACTTCCCTAACAATGTCTAGTTAAATCCTTTTTAATTTTCATACAAGTAGAGGATGATTTTTTTGCAGGTTAAAACAAAGAAATCGTGGCATGTGATAAACCGAAAATACTCTGTAAGGTCTAAAATTTTACCGCAAGGAGCCTAACAAATAAATTCGTTTACAAACCATTGGATTTTTTTTTATTCAAAATCGTGCTTTTTGAGAAATTTGTTTCCATCGACTTTTTTGACTATATGGGCACGTCAGAATTTATTATAAAGACCAGTCAGAGACAGTTCTCAAGCTGAAAATTCGCTTTAAAAAATACACTGTTTTGTATAGCAAGAGCAATGAAAACAGCAACGTTGCAATGGGCTGGGATTATAGGTTTTTTTTATTCAAAATGGAAGAATTGGTCTTGGTTGATGCACGGTTTAAACGAGTTACATGAGTATAAGAATACATGAATCTTCAAACGTACATATTCAAGTCAGCCCTAGAATACACCATTACAGCTGCGTTATTGAAAGCAAACTGCTGAGCAATACTTACTTGCAAAAAGCTTTAAAATGTAGATGGCATTGCCTCAATTATTCCCTTTGCATTTTAAAGGTTATATTGGTCTTGGCATCTTCATCGAGTCTCACATTTTTTATCCTAAAATTTCGACTAAAAACTTAGCGCCATTAAAATTCCTTCTTCACAACAAGTATTTATTTGATTTCCATCCCGTTGATATCTACTATTACATCTCACTCGTCTTAGTCCTTGATCCAGTGCAGCTCTTGTAATATCCCCTGATGGATATTCTTTTCGATGGATTTCAGCTTTAAAATATGATGTATACCCAAGTCAAGAAAAAGAAATTCTTAAATTCTTTGAAGTCAAAAGATTAAATCGTGCAGGTTTCCATGTTTTATTTTCCCATAGAAATGTGAACTCTCAGCAGATTTCTGGCAAAAATTCTGAGATTGAAAAAAATTGCCATGAAAACTTTCTTAAAAAATCTGTCGTTTGGAATACACTTTAAACTATATGTCCGTCCCATCATTCGTGTATAAAATTAACACACGCAACATTAGTGGTATAATAGGCTAGATCGTAATCCTGACTGAAGGTTTGTAATGACCAATTACGTATGTATATAGATGCTCTGAGTTTACGTTATCTAGGGAACCATTGGATAGCATAGATATTTATTCTCAGGAGTTTGTTCTCATAAGAGTTTATTCTCAATACCTCTTTAGCGACACTTGTGGTGATGTTGAGCTGATTAATGCTTGGAAATACAAATTTTAGTCTACATGGCTTTATAGAACTCGCCATTCACATACTAGTTCCTTGCTGATTTCTAAACAATTAAGGATTGGCGAAGCACGCACCCAACAGCCTATTTTTATGGACGTTATGGTGATTCGTTAACTGTCTAAGGATTGTCTTCGGTCCAAAGCTGTTTACGTACAAGCTTGAACAATATTTTTCAAATTTGATTTGATTTTACAAATCTAACTGAATAGATCATGTATGTTTACACAGTTCGATAGTCTCAGCTGTCAAACCATAGTTATTGATAGTTTTCATGCTGCTATAAACTGCCCATATCTTATATTTTCCTCACTTTCCATTATCTTTAGGCCGAATTTTATATTTCGTATAAGACTTTATTGTCCTAATGACAACAAGAAATTTCAAGTATGTTTTGTTTTTAAGGCACTAATAGCTTGATTTTCTTTCATTTATGTAAGAGGCCTATTCTCTGTGAGTTATAAGGAAAATAAAGTGAAAGAAACTGAAACTGAAATTGAAATACGCCTACTCACCTTGGCCAATCATATTTATAAATTATGAAATACAGACTATAATTTATAATTTAAAGAGCCATATCAGCATTAAATTACATTTATTAAACAAAAAAGATACAACAACAACAACAACAACAACAACATTTGAAAATGGAAAAAAAAGAAATAAAAGAAGCGAAGCGAAGAAAACGAAAAAAAAGAAACAGAAACTGATTTGTATGATGAAAAAGCGGGTTAACTCCTCATAAATGGTTTATCTTGTCTTACATCAACATTATGAACGAGACACGGCTACTGTAGCTGTGTTGCGGCAACAACAACAGCAGACCACCAAATGCTTCAATACCCTGTCATGGATGGTAAGATTGGGCAAAAATATGGACAGCTTGAAAATAATATTTACTTTTATGCTTTTCATTGTGGGTTGTCTATAGAAGCCAGCCTTATAAAAAAAAAATACGTTTAGACTACAACAACAACAATAAAATCTGGAAAAAAATTTAAAAGTTTTATAAAGATTGTTTTATAAAAAAAATATACAAACAAAAAACGAAAGAAAAAATTAAAAATGATTTACTGGCCACGAAGTAAGCGTTGCATGTAGGAACACACTTACAGTAGAAAGAAAAGACGAAAAAAAAAATACAAGAGCCAGGCAATGAAAACTTTAAAGTAGACTACCGTCTGTAGCTAACAACGACGCCATGCGTTGCTACATCTTTACACTTCTCCCTCTTTGAGGCAGAGAGCTTTTGTTGCCAAAGATTCGACTGAAACAACATGACAATGCCAGAACCAAACAGACCAGACCATGCCATACCATACCAGATCCCATACTAAAGCCCAAACGATATAAGTTGAGTGGAGTGGAGCGATGCGGAGTACAGCAGCAAAAGCTGAAGTTTTTAAAATCAGCTTCGCTAGTCATGAATGAAAATGCGACTCGTATGGTGGCATAAAAAACAGCAGCAACATTTAGCTAAAGTTGCAACAACAAATGATGACCATGTCGATTGTGTAATAAATGTTGTTTTTGTTTGTTTTTTTTCATTACATATTGCAACATAAGAACAGCCACATAGACAGACAAGAGCAACACAATAATAAAGAGACTTATTGTTGGTTGTTTGTTTTTATTCTGCCGAAAGAAAAAAAAACGTTTTAAAAAAGTAGCACAAGTTTTTTTTTTCTCTTTTTTTCATATGAAACTCTACGTGCAACATGATGTTGCCAAATTGATGAAGTGTGTTTTGTTTTGTTAAAGTCATTCTTATTCCAAAAACAAAAAAAAAAGACGTATAAAGTTTTTAACATGGTGTGTGGGGCCGCCTTAATGGCTTTAAAGCCAACCTGCCACAAACAAAAATATAAAAACACCATCGTCGAGTTTAAAATAAACTTATCATATCTGGTTTGTTGTGGTTGTTGTTGTTGCTGCCAGACTCTCAATTTAAAATTCTTTTAAATTGTTTAACAATATCGTTCCCTTTCTTACAATATTCGTAACAAATGGAAATTGAAAGTTTTAAAATTGAAAAAGTTTTCGTCTTCTTCACCAGACACGTGGCCACATGGGCTTAAATAAATTTGAATAACTTGAGACTTTTGAAAGCTATGGTACTAGGAAGATATTTGAAAAGGTACTATTTTTTTATACAAAAAAGTGCCACCTGTAAATACGACTGTTTTTTTCCATTTTGTATTTAAGGTTTTTGAACTGGGATTGAACCTTGGCCTCACTAATAAGCCAATTAATCCGTAGGTCTCGCTACATGTGGATAAAGTTAACATACACAAGACAAGTGGTGTGAGAAGCGAATAAACAAAACGAACTGAAGGGTTGTAATGACCAATGTTGGATGTCATGTCCTCTCTTAGTGAGATACCTTAAAGGATACTGTCAGCTTCCATAGTAGTTTTAATAAAGTAGTTATCAAGATTTTGAATTTGCTGCAGATGGAAATCCATCAAGGGCCCTCTGGTCTCAGAGTGAAAAGAGCTAAGTAATCAGAAACTTTCGAAAACTCTACGCCACTCTATTTGCTGTGTACACGAGGCATAAGACAATCGGTAAGCCTGCGGATAAAATGGGGTTTCCCTTTACTGTAGAATCTGAAGGGTCTAGTAGTTAGAGGGTGCAGACCTTGCGCTGACCAACTTCCTCCTTTTCTCTGATTTTGGTGGAACTTGGTTAGTACAGGGCCTGCGTTCACCCGTGGCATCACAACGGGCCGCTATGCGTGCTCAAGTGAGCTTTGTGATATCAGAGCTACCACTCCGACCTAACCTAACCTAGTAGTTAGACGGCAAAGATTCATTAAAGGCTCAGGGAGACTGTTATTCATTTTTCTTATATTCTTTCTTAAGTAATTCTGGTAATCGCCGTAGTCTGGTAGATAGTACGTACCTTGGCTTATTGGGCGTGAGGCCACGGTTCAAACTCCAGGTCAGTCATCTCAAACAAAACGAAATATGAACGAATTTTTTCTTCGGCGACTTCCTCTCAGCCAACACGAGGCCCTCTTTTGGGCCAACACGAGGATAAATATGAGGATAAATAAAAATTGCCGAAAAAAATCTGCCGTCCGGAATCTACTTTAAACTGTAGGCCCCTCCACTTATGGATAAAGTTAACACACTCAATCAGTTGTGTGAGAAGCTAGGTTGTTATCCTGGCTGAAGGGTTGTATTGACCAACTATGTATGTATGTATGTATTAAAATATAATAATAATTACCATCATTATCAATCTAATATTCGAACACCAATTTATCTAATTTCCCTCCGTCGCCCTGGACCTTAGCCATGTAGTAGCCTTCAGGCCATTAATCTTAATAAAAATGGAAATTTATTAAATTATTTTGCAACACATCACATCCCTTTCATTTAATGCATAATTTGTTTTAAACAATCACAACATTTTCTAAGACATTCTACTACTATGTATTAACAATGTACAATGCAACACAATGCTGTATACAATGCTGTATACAAGTGTTTGCCAGTGAATACATCTTGCAACACAGGCATCATTGAGCGTAAGTAAGTGATACGATCTGAAAATGTTAAATAACATATTTTCTCCTTGACTTGCACTTGACTTATAGTCAACTATCATCAATTTAACACTTACTAACACTGGCACACAACATGACCACATGCCTGCATACATACAACATACTAAACTACTAGTGGCAGTGCCGCCACAGTTTTTTTTTCTTGTTTTTTGGTTTTATTTTTATAACTTTATTACATAGTGGTTGTTGTAGTTTTTATATAGAATAAATGTACATATGTATGTGTGTAAAATATTAGTTATTTTAGTTAAAAGGAATTGTGCAGCAAGCGGGGTTTATGGAGCACTAAGAATGGGTATAAGAGCGTAGTGCTAGTGTTATAGTAGCCTTTCGATATCTTGTATGTTTGGGCGTTTAACTTTGATGCATATTTTTATACAAAAACTAGACTATTTAACTGGAAAATTTATTGCATAAATTTATAACAAGTAAACGTACTCATTTTAATGCAAGTGGGTCATTCCACAATGAAATATGCGCTCTAATTAATAAGAAATGTAATAATGTAATAAAAAAGAGACATGGAATGAGACAAAGAAAGCGAACATTTTATGTTACAACTGTAAGAGTGCCGTGAATTCTGTACAGTGCCCACTTGTGGCAGATGATATGTATATATTTGTATCATTGTAGGCTCTTTCTATGCACTCTAGTCCATTCTCCATATATACATGCATACATAATTCGTCATTACAATCCTTCAGTCAAGATTATGAGCAGTAGCCTAAAACTTGTTAGGACAATAGCCTTAAGGGCTTTGAGGAGACCTTAGAATGATACATTATTAGAATGCAGTGGAGTACAATGCATTGTAAGGCCGCAGTACTAAGGAAACTCTGCACGACAATAACAATGTCTCGCTTGATATGGCCAATGATGTCGACACTTTTGTAGAATTTACAGGCATTTCGTTGAACTACTGTTTTCCATAAAAACCTTTCTAAAAAGAAATTGAAGAAGCCGCATGATAGGGACTAGCCTTGTCCGAAAACTTACACAGTCTCAAAAGGTTTCGAAAAGTCCTTCCCTGCCGTGACGGAGCTGCAAGAGTTAATCAACCTATCAACCTTCTATGAATTTCGGGGCATAAGGACATTGTCGAAAATAGCGTTTGTCAACTTGCCAGGGAGTGTACAGTGTTCACAATTGCCGACATGTTCTCGGGCATTGTTTTTTGATTGCCTCAGTTTAACTGGGTATTCTCTGTTTGGTGTAAAAGCAGACTAAATTTTGTGGCAGCGTTAGGACATATGGAGTCCTTTGCGGTACAGCTCATTCTTTAACTGAATATCGAGGCCATTCATTCCGCTATTGTGTTTCTTACAGTGCTTTTTCGGAAGGTATGTCGATATTCTCACCATTACTATGCAAGACTTCTGCAGGATTTGTAAAGAAAAGGGGAGCCTATATTCCACCGCATATGTCAGTGTTATGCTCTTTCTCCATATAATCGGAATGATTTTCTATAAGCGCTGTTTGAACAACTGGTTTAATACTGACTTATAGTGTCCCAGAGGGCATAATTTTGGGCGTAAGTGCGGCCTTATCCGTCAAAGAGCAAAGTATGTATGTATTTTTGGTACATTTCTCTCTCGCTGAAAAAAAAATCGGTTAAGTACAAAACGAAGCTTGGAAACAATATTTTAATTTGTTTAAAGGGGATAAATTAAGTACTTTTAGTACCTTTTTGGTCACCTATTGAATTATTTTCCATTTTATCGCTTATTTTAGAATTGACATTCGAAGTTAAAAAATAAAATAAAGTTCTACATTAGCATGGAAAATCACCCTCAGTAAACATCTATTGCTTGTGCAACAAATTAAGTCTTCATATTATACTCGAAGCTATAACAACAACAGTTGTATGACTTTTACACTTTTCAACTTTTATTGTTGATGCCACCAACCATTCCAACATTACCACCAATACTATTATAACAAATGTGTGATGTGTCTGTGTTGCATGCATCATCATTATTCTTATCATTATTATAATCAAAATAGCACTGGCATCGCCATTGTCCTTTAGTATCCTTTTAAGCATCTTTATCTACATCAGTGTCACATTGTTTGCCTAGCTAAAGGGATAAAGATGGATGTCAGTGTATTTACTAAAACCAATAGAGATGTGTGGTGTCTATAGAGAGGACATACGGTATAAAAAAAAAATTTTTTAAGTTGATCTGAGCTTTATGGCGGATTACCCAAAAATTTTGCTTGCCTCTTGCTTAGAATAGTTAACAGTGTAGAATCCAATTACGAATTTTGAGTTAGCGAAACAACTTGTAGCAGATGCTTGTTTGCTATTACTATCAGAAGCATCAGATTTGTGTCGATTTTCTTTTAAATTAGAAGCGATTCATCCCGCATTTGACTATTCGCATCCACACAAAAACGCCATGGTCAGGGTCATGTTTGTTTTAACGGTAGCTGTGTAGCTTATATGCATACACCTGCACTTAAGAAAAAACTGCATGCAAAAGTCTAACGAATTCAAGTCGCATGATCTCGGTGGCCAGAGCATATCTCAAATGTTTTGTACAGACCTCAAAAGACATACATACATACATACATAATTGGTGATTACAACCCTTCAGTCAGTATTACGAACTAGCTTCTCACACCACTTATGCTGTGTGTGTTGATTTTATACAAGAGTGGTAGGAGCTACAGTTTTTCTTAGTAGATTAGTCTTGTATCTCAAAAATACACAGCTTAGGTCACACTCAAGAACATCTGGAATTTTTTCGTTTATTCCTAGACCAAGGAATTAGTTCCGTTGGGATCCCCCAAACCTTCTGGTAATGAAGATTTTGAAAACTGGCGTCATTTGTCTCCTGGCTACGTTTGAGTTAACGTACAGTTTTTACGCGTTCTCGGATTTTTAAATGATCAATATTTGGCAAACCCTTCACTAATCAAATGGCACTCTTGATGAAAGATATTCAACAGATGACTGCCTTGCCAAAACGGCAGTTTTAAAAACATTAAATGGTTAACCCAGTAGATTACTGTCATTACCATGCAGTAGTGAACTAAAGTGCACTATATTCTAATAAAAATGAGAGAAAAGTCAACTTAAAAACAGAGAATCCAAAGGAGATGCTCCTTAACTGGTAGCCTCGTATTCATACATTCCATTAAAGGCATCGTTATTTTCTTATACATTTGCATACGAAAGTTAGTCTTATCCATGTATACTCATCTTGTACATATGTATGTATATGTGTGTAAGTAACTTTTAAAAGCTTTTGGGTATATGGGCAAAGATTCATATAATTTCGCATACATATGAGTGAAAACTCGTATGCATACATACGAGTACATACATATGCAGCAATAAGCAGAAAGAGAGTAAGTGAAAGCATTGTATGTATGCATGTACATACGTAGATGTATACGATTACTGGATAGTTCTAGCGTTGATGACAATTATTTGTGTTTGTGTTTGTTTTTTACTTTATTTTTCTCTTTTTTTCTCATTAATTTGTTTGCGCAAAATGCTGGTTATAGTGCTTACAGCCGTTTGTTTTTGAGTCTTTGTGAGAGCAATAACCGCAACATTTATTCTAAAAAAATAACGTTTTTTATGCTTTTGTTGGTTTTAAAGATTTTTTTTCTGCTTTTCTTCTTGTTTTTGTTAATGAAACATTCAACATTTTACGCTTTGTGATTAACAATAATTGCATAACATTTTAAAATTTGTTATTTTTGTTTTTCTACAAG
Organism: Sarcophaga rosellei; assembly: GCA_930367235.1. NCBI lineage: Eukaryota > Metazoa > Arthropoda > Insecta > Diptera > Sarcophagidae > Sarcophaga > Sarcophaga rosellei. The sequence continues at coordinate 80,138,535 of OV884021.1, forward strand.
CTTAACTATATTTGTTTAGTTGTCGGGCGTTAGTTTAGAAAGATGGTGAAGAGTTAAATGGAGTAAGAAATTGAAAGTTTATAAGAGAAATTAGAATAAAGCGAAAGGCAATAGAATATTGCATGGTTTTAAGGTAATATACGGAGAGAGAGAGGGACAGAGAATGTATGAGTTATATAGAAGCATTGGCTATTTTGATAAACTTCGATTGCCCAAAGTTTAATCGTTTAAGTCGTTAAATAGTGACAAACATGAACTCAGTATTCCAGTTTTGTTTAGAAACGAAAATTAATTTGTTTAGATCAGTTGAAACCACCACCAGCCAGAAAGTTAGTCAACTAAAGTATCATGCCGTTCAAGACTTGGGTCCACTTCTGTTCATCGGGTGACTTTCTCAATCAACTGGCCTTTACGTTAATTTTTAGTACGTCGCGTTATTTTCGAATTACTGGGCAACAGATAAATGAATTTTATTTCGAAAAAACAGGCGCTAATATTCAGGAAGCATGACATGACGTTCGCTTAGTGTTAATAATCCATCTGTCTTATTTCAGTCTGCGTTAGCACGTCTTGCCATCTATCTTCGCTGGTTGGATACATCAAACGAAGACGATGACTCAATCTCTTCATTTTGTTGGAGATGTCTGACCTGGGGTTTGAACCGAGGCCTGACGTCTAATAAGCTAAAACATTAGCTACTAGACTATGGTGATTCAATCTCATATCGCATAGCTTTATAAGTTTCGTAGGAATACATAGCTCGTAATGCATAAAGGGCTGTAATGACTTATTAAGGAAGGAAGGGAATAAACATTTAAGAAGTTTTTCGTGAAGCTTTTCTCTTTCCATATGATTATAATATATTCCATGTAAACTTTCCTAAATTTCCATATTTCTGTTAAGACATTTTAAAAATAATTTTTAAACGTTTGTATGTAAATTCTCTATAAATTCATATGCAAAATCTTACCAATAAATTCATTTCATTTATCATAAATTAAAATGCCACAAAATTATTTCCAACCAATGATTTCCAATGAAAACATATGCAGCTGAAAAATCATCATCATTATTATTATTGTTGTTATCATCATGATGAAGCAAACAGTTAGGAAAACTTTTCTCGTTATTAAAATCGAAATGAAATCTTTGAATGAAATTCACTTACAATGCTTTACTTAGTGCCAGAACATGGTGATGTTTGGGCTGTTGTTGCATGATAGAGAAATTCAATATGGCAAAAATTAGCATGCAACTTAAGACTCTAGTTGAGGCAACAAAGTAATTCAAGTGGCAAATAGAAAATTGCCAACATTTAATAACAATTCTTGGCACAATTCTATTTAAACAGTAATGGAAATGAAAGCATATTTGCAAGTTTGCTTTTTATGCCCCAAAAAACGTTTATTTTTCTTTTTATTTTCTTTTTTATTTTACTGGCAGTTTATCATTAGATTTGTATTCTTTAAAACCTACTGAATTTTATTTACTTGCCTCAACTCAACATCTCTCAGCATCCCTAACACTAGACCAGCAAGTAGCTGTGCAACTTAAATTCATGCAGATAAACTCAAGTACATTAAATAGAATTTTTATTGCATTTATTTTAACAAGTTCTCTCTCACTCTCTTCGCCTCGCTCTCTCTCTTTCTCTCCATCCTTACATTGCATATGTATGTGCTGTATAACAGTAGAATAACTTTTACTGTGTGTGTGTGTATATCTCTGAAGGCTTTCGATAAGGATACGGATGTGCTAGCTTTAGCATCAGCATCAGCAGCCATTTTACCAAACCGGAAGCCGGAAAATATTGTGCAGTATTATTATATCTGTTTATATAGAGTTATATGAGTATATGTATGTATATGTGTTTGTAAGTGTGAGTATTTATTTTGGCACTCTCTAGCTGTGTGCGATTGTGTGAATGCATATTAACCCCAACACCACCACCACCATAAATTATTATTCTCTCCATGTGGCAAACTAGTTGTAATAATCACATGAATTTATTTGTGTTCTCGTTTCTCTTCTTGTGGCAAGTAAATGAAGTCATAAAGATTTTGTAATACAAATAATACATGGGAAAGAGATGTTGAAGGAAGATGTAGTATAGAAAATTAAATCAATTTACGGATACGTATACAAAATCCTTAAAAGAATACATACATATATACAGTACATATCGGCAAATAGATGTTGCAGAAGAAGATTATGTTGCAAGCTTAACAGTAAATTTATTTAAAAAATGATATTTTTCTCTTTTATAAAGATTATATGATGGAAGTTATTGAAAACTCTTATACAATTAAGAAACTCTTATACGGTTAGAAAACTCTTATAAATATTCATGAAACTCTTATATTTCAACAAAATCGTACATTTTAATTTAAAATAAAAAAATGTGTAAAAATGCAAGCAAAACTCATATACAATTAGTAAACTCATATACTCCAATAAATCATTCATTTAAATTTAAATTTAAAGAAATTTAATGACGCTCAAGTGGATTTATTAAATATATAAAATTAAAGATGCTGCACACTTCAATCTCTCATCAATCAGCGAGGTGGGATAATGCTATGTTCAGTTTCGGTCAACCAAGAGTGGCAACTGGCTCAATTCGATTCATTTAGATCCTCTGGTCTATTGTGAGACGATGGCAAGTAAACAGAGTCTCTACTCAAGCAAAAGTTCTTTACCAAGTCTTATATTTTCTCATAATCAAATTAAATCTCCTGTATACTCTCTCTTCAATCTCTTTTCAATCACGAGGTGGAATACTATGTTTAGATTAGCTCAGCCAAGAACGGAAGTCGACTCAATTCGATGTAAAGGGCGATTTTTTAAGAGCTATAGGAAAATTTAAAACAAAAACACATAAAATTCAGACAAATGCATGAAATCTTTATTTGAATCGATAGTACGGTCCATATAATGTAATGTTTGAAGATTATTTCATGCAAATGTTGACCGCGACTGCGCCTCAATTTTGCCATACTCTTTCCAACATTTCGGCCGGTATCTCACGAATAAATGTCATTGTAAAAAAGCCTGTTTGACAGTGAAACAAAACACGAAACGTGCGTGAGCTGTTTAAACCAGTGTTGCCAAAAAGATAATAGCTAAAAAATCACACGTTATTTAGATCCTCTGGTCTATTGTGAGAAGCTGGCAAGTAAACAGAATCGCTATTCTAGAAAAAGTTCCTTACAAAGTCTAAAATTCTCTCAGTTCCAATGGCTCATTTGTATTATTTGCAGCCTGTATGGTATCAATTCAAACGTACAGTTTGCAGGAGGTAATAGGTAAACATTCTTGACTTCAATTGAGTTTCCTTATGTTCCTGAACTTCAACGTTAAGCTATCTTCCCTGTTCAAAATCCGGTTGTCCCATTCTTTTATATCCTTAAGGTTTCCAATGAATGTCAATGCAGGTGATCTTGTGGTTACCAAGAATATGATCCATGTATCCACCTTACCTCTCCTGTATTTCATTATCGATAGTGATTTGATTGGTGTGGTGCGTGCCTTAAGTTCGTTATTCGATAGTTTACTGATAGATAGCAGTGAAAAGCTTTTCCTGATTGTTTTCTCCAAAAGTGGTGCTGCTTGAACTTTCCATGTCTATAGGGTCTGCCCTCGACAGGGTCAAGGTTTTAAAGGACCTCTAGGTCAGTATGTGGAGTGTATAGAAATGTCTTACATACATACGTACATACATACATACTTATGTACATACATACATACATAATTGGTCATTACAATGCTTTAATTAGGGAACTAGGGTTTCGCTCTAGCTTGTCACACCACTTATGTCGCGTGAGTTAATCGTATACATGAGCGGGGGGACGTAGAGTTTAAATTCAAATACGAACGACAGATTTTTGAGGAACTTTTCATGGCAATTTTATTTACTTTCAGATTTTTTGCTAGAAATCTGCTGAACGCAAGTCACGGAAGAAATATTTTTTTATATTTTCGTTGTGTGATCTGGGGTTTGAACCGAGGCCTCACGTCTAATAAGCCAGCACACAACCTACTAAACTATGGCAACTTCATTATTTATCTCGTATGTGCCCAATTTTTTTTTTGCTAATAAAAACATGGATTTTTTTTTATATTTATTAGAATCTATATGGTATACCACATAACTGATCAATATCTTGGGGCGATAAGCACATACACATGGGTTATACAAATTCTATAAAAATGTTCAAAATTTCTTTTAAGAATAATTCCTTTGTCGATCTTTAAAAACAATCTTTTAAGTTCTTTTGTTATGTGAATTCCATAAAACTCTTAAACACTCTCTGCTTAACACATTCTATTTTTGTAAAGTTTTATGTTTAAAACTGGCCACCTTTTCTGGTACTATTTTTTCTTTCTTGTTTTTTTTCATGTTTTATGTGAGGCCCATTGTATAGTGCTTATAAAGCACTTAAAGCATAAGCATTTTTTACGATATTTGTTGTAAACTTAATGCTGCAATTAACACTTTAAGTATGACTGCCGGCCGCTACTTTACTTATGTACATGTTAACAAATAATCTCAAGATTTTTATGACTATTTGTCTGGCCTTTTCTGTTTTGTAATTGGAAAAATTTCTGGTATAAAAAAAGCAACGAAAAAAAGTAAACGTTTTATAAGGTTTAAATAAATAAACGGTTTGATCCATGAACAGTTAAATAAACAAATAAAAGTCGTAAAAGAAATAACGTATACGGTAGCATTTACTGTCTTGAAAATCATAAAAATCGAATGGTATTGAGTAGAGGGTTAATGACATTATTGAAAAAAAACCAAGAGATTATCGATTAAAAAAGTTGGAAAAAATATTAAAAATTTTTATTTAATTAATAAATACACCAGCAAATAGAAAATATTGTATTTAAACTAAAAAATTTTAAATCTGATAAACATTTTTTTGTTATAAAGAAATCTCATGTAAAAAAACGCATAAATGCTGAATAGCTCTTGCCGGGCAATGTACATATATGTCTGTTCGCCTAAGTGACTGACTGCTGATGCAGCATCAGCAGCAGTAGCATCATCATCATCATCACAAATATTGAAAATTAATAAAAATCATGATTTACGATGTGTCAATTTCAGCTGGTGCCTCGTTTTGGTTATTTCAATGTCCGTTCCTTCACTTATTGTATGTCCAGCACACTGCAGTGCTTGTAGGTATGCTACTGACTATCTATTGTCAGTTTAAGTTCATGCTGTGTGTTTTCTTTTGCTTGTGGTTTGATTGTAGCACAAAATAATCACACAGTAAAGTGTTCAAAAAACAAACAAAAATTCTACAAAAAAACTCCCACCACTGGGGGTAACAATTGTGTGGTCCACCACAATTTGTTCAAAAGTTTGCAGGATATTTTTTTCGAACGTATCCGTAAAAAATAAACTGTCGTTAAAGCCCTTGTGTGATAAAAAAAAAACATTTTACAACCTTTTTATATCCACAAATAGAAATTGTGAGAGCAGAGAAAAAATTTAAGCTGCTTATCATTTTTAATTGAAATACGGCCAGATAAACATGACACAATAGGCAAATATTTAAATGACTAAAAGCATAACAGTTTATTTAATTAAATAACAGAGAATATAAAGCATTACACAAAAGATTAATACAAGTTTATTGTCATACCCTCCACTATGCTATTATATTATCATATAAGGGGTCTCTCCTTTGAATCCGGTGGGTGTCTGCTATTGTTAACCACTAATCATCGATTGCTAAAGTAAGCATTGCAACCCGCCAAAATTCGACTGGAAAGTTATGGCAGCAAACGACAATGATGGCAACACAAGCGCCAGAGGCAGTCCACTGCTGTGTTGAGGAGCAATATGACGAACATTACCCATTTCTTAGAATGTAATACTTGTCTGCTGCTTGTTTAGCATAATGATTACGAATGAAACCTTCTCCAAAGTACGTGGGAAATTAAGCGCTACATAGTAGGTATGCTAGCTTGGTATAGTTGTTGAATTGCTCAACTACAGAAATGTGAAATCCAGGCTCATACGCCAGAGAAGTTAACAAAATGTTCATCTCAGTTTTCGAATTTAAAAAGAATAAGATATTCTATGAAATCGCTTTATTCTAGTACATAATGTGTTGACTTATTAGATATGAGCCCACGGTTCAAGCCCCAGGTCAAACATCTCCTACGAAACGAAATATGAAGCAAATATTTCTACGGCGATTTCCGCTCAGTAGATTTCCGGCAAAATCTCTCAAAAATCTGCCGTTCGGAGTCGGCTTTAAACAATACGTCCTGCAACTCATATATAAAATTAACAAACACCTCGTAAATGGTGTGTGAAGCTAGAACGTAATCCTGAATTGTAATGACCAATTATGTATGTATGCATTATGATTAGAGAGTGTTTATACCACTTCTAAGACTGCACAAGAATGTTGAGTATCTCTAGAAGAGATATCAATATGGTTATGGTATGGGTTCTTGAACACAAGGGCTTGGAAGGTAACGACAAAGCGGTCGCTATTAAAAGCCATCTCAATACCAAATTCAACTACATTCAGGCATGAGTTTAGCATTCCTCTACAGAGCAGCAAACGTATGATTTTACACAACCTTTAATCATTTGTAGAAGAAACGTGTGGTAATGAATTCACTTTTAGAGAGAGGAGACAGGTCTGGACGATACCAATCCACATGAGATCTCAGAGAACCAAATGCTTCGTGGAAAATTCCCTGTCTGCTGGTAATTTTGGGCTGGGTGGAGATTTTGGGTTGGTCAGGCCATCATCTCTTTTATCCTCAATTGGACTATCCGGACACCAACGACGTCTGGTTTTAACGGTACGGCGCAACGAGCCACACAGCCCATGATACATTGGAAACTCTGCACGTGTGATGTGAGGGCATGGTCATGATCAATGTTAAATGAACACCAAGAACGTGCTATTTGACTCTGTCAGACTTTTAAGGGATTTTCTTAAGTTGCAAGTGTATATGCACAAGCCACAAATAATGCCGGTCCTCGAAACCAACATAGGGCAGGCCATCGCTCAAATTCAGTCTAATATTGTGCCAGAGTCGTGAAAACTTGAACATATCAAATGTGCTTTCATTAGAGAAATCGTAGAGTATATTAAATCGGGTTGGGGATAGGGTTGTCACCTCTTGTTGCCTAGAAATTATAACCCTGTGAACAGGTATTGGATATAGCAATGAGAAACTTTTACTGGCTCCTTATCTTGTTGAGAAGGAGGTGCTGAATAATCTAAATACGACGTCTGTTGTTGATGCTATCCTGTCTGAGAAGCCAGGGTTCATTCTAAAGAGGTTTTTGCCTTTATTTTATAATTTGGAAAACAATGATACCGCTACACCACGTCATCTTTATAATCGTTATTTAATTTATAATTTTTAGATTCCATTTTAAATCCATTGCCATAAAATACCATTAAATACGAATTAAAAATAATGTCTTCCCTTTAAAGTGTGCTTTAAATCTAAACATTTATCTCTCTCTTTGCGTACTTTCCTCAAAATAAAGTTTAATCTTGAAAAATATCTCTCATTATTATACTCTCTTAGAGGATAATCACTTTTGACACCCTTTCGCAATCATTTTGAAGATGAGCGGGAAAAAAATCACCAAATTTTCCATGGCCTTCTTTAGATCTAAGTATGGGAGTGTATGCCATGATAAAACAAAATGAGTGGCAATCATTTGGGATACCCATACTCCCAGCTCTGCTCAAGGCTGTGCTTATACAGAGACTTCAAAAATGTTTGTCTAATTACAAAATGTGCAAGTGTCAATTGTGTGTGTAAATGTACGTGTTTTTATGACAAATAGAAAAAATAAGGGTGGAATCTAACGGTATATCCGCTATTAAAACCATTATTTGTTTTTCCTTTCGTGATGTTAGTGGGGATGGTGGTGTAAATGCTTGAAGAAAATTACAGCCAAAATTGTTTTGGCATATCATTAGTAGAAATCAAAAATCGTTTTCTTTTTTCTTTTGCTTTCGCTTTTTAAAAGACAGAAACATTTTTGTTTGCTGCAGAGGGGGATATGGATGTCGGGGGAGATGTATTAAGGGGAGCTTCAGAGATGACAGTGATAAACGGAAATTTTTCAAAAGAAAACTTTGCTCATACTTTTGGAACAACTGCCTGTGGCTTAAAGAAATAAGGGAGGTTTCGATAACAAATTACTCTTTCTGGAAACATCGTCGTGTTGAAACCACATACCTTCCAATACATCATTGTCAATTGCAACCTAAAAAAGAATTGTTTATCATTCCGAGATAGCCCTGCAGGTTATTTGCAAAGGAATGGCTCCCAAACATACTTCTAGGCCGTAAAGCATATCAAACAGCCACTTGTTTCGAATGCAATGGCTTTTCCATAATACCATCTGACTTCTCTTAGCCTCGTATGCATGAATTTTGCTTATCAGTATAACTACGGAGTGATAATTACTCATCACTGAAGAAAATTTTATTTAAAAAAGGGGTATCAGGATCAGCAGTGAGTAGGACTTTATATGAATGAAATATACATCAAAATATACCACAATGAACAGTGCCAAAATTGTGTACCCCTAGGCAGTCTAAGCCTCAGATGTATGTACTGATTCCATAGTATTGGAAAGTAATCCTTAGTAATTACATTAAGTAATTTGGTACATCCTTTCCATTCAGGGCAGCTAGCCTAGCATCATTAGCATCATAATCCGCAGAATTGAATGCGTTTTTGACGTCCAAGGTGATGATAGCCCAGTATTCCTTATCGCCCTCGAGCCACCGCTCACCGCTGATAGCATCCTTAGCAAAGGTTGTCATAACCATTTCTATTGCATCCATTGTGGAACGCGCTTTTCAAATTGACGATCCGACAAGCCTCTATTCTCGTACAAATTATTCTGTCCAAAAGTTTTCCAGCCGTGTCAATCATACAGAGCGGTCGGTATCCCGATGTATCCTGCGTGTTGTTACCCTTCGGAATGAGAACCAGTCTCTGCCTCTTCCATATCCTAGGGAACGTCCTTTCCTGGATACAAGCATCAAAAACTTGTCTGAACAGCTTAGTATTATTCTCAATAGCCACTTTAAGCGCAATGTTTGGGATTCGTAGTAGTTTTAAAGGGATACTGGCCACTGGTTGCACATGCTCAAAGGCTGGGGGTACCTCATAAAGACTTCTGCATAAGCTGCAAAGAAAACATTTCATTTTTATGTTCGCAAGCCATGAAAATGTTTCCTTAATTATTTTACTTAAAACATAATTTATTCAATTATTTAAATTTTATTTTATTTATATTTTTAAATCATTTTCAATTACTAAGCTCTTTTTTAATTCAAATTTTTTCTTGCTTTGATATTGTCATTAATTTAATTTGATTGTCTTACTCTCAATTGAAGTGTAAAAAAAAAATTGTTTATCTGAGGATTAATTGTTGCACTTTTCGACATGAATGTCATGTGAAAATAACCTGTTCTTATCCCCGGCTAACTTGACGTTGCATAGTTTCTATGCAAAACTTATTTTGTCAGCAATAATTCGTGTGGAATGTGTTGTCCGCTTAATCTGTCTTAAATTAATTAAAAGTTGTTGGCAAATTTATTAATCAATTTAGCAAAAAGGAAACCGTAATCAAATGGAAACAGTCTAGTTAAACTGGACTGTAAAAGGAACAGTGGTTGGCTGCATAAGAAAAAGAGATGTCAGGTTGACGAAAAACTAGAATTATAGAAAAAGTATTTTCTCCCTACTTTTGCTCCACTGTCTCTAATGACGCCACATACAAGTATATATTTTAAAAGCGAATTACAAACACATAAAAGAGTGTAAAAAATCTGGCCTGTTTGCATGTCATTCTCGCATTAATCTTGGTCACTATGGACTACAAAAAATGAAGAAAAAAAAGAATTAAAATGTCCAGCAGAAAACTATTCATAATTCAAACTAAACTGAATGACAGTTTTAATAACAAGTTTTCCTTTTAAATTCTTCAAAGCACGCAAGACAAGAGGAATATCATCAAACGGCTTAAGACTGGGAACAGGGACTGGCATGGATGACACTAATGGTTAAGCCTTGGCATGAAAGACACCCGAATGCCATGTTGCTACATAAGCTCTTGGAAAAATGACTTGTTTTGGCTGGAACAGTAGTTAACATTTTAAACATTAAAGATATTTTTTTCTTTTTTTGATGAAAGTAAACACTCTAGAGGCGTTACACTGTGGCTTAAAATTGAAAGAAAACAGGAGGTTAAAATGATTAAAAAAATGGGAAATTTTATAGAATTTGGGATTAAATGCTATACAATTATGTGGACCTAGCAAAGAAAACACATCAAATTTGTTAACAAATATTCTTTGTTTTTCAGCATGAATACTTCCTAGCTCGTTTTGTTTCTTCCGATGATGTCCAGTAGCTTTTAAGCAATGTCTGGTTATCTATAATGAAAGCTTAATATTTAGTTTCCACTATCGTTTGCAGAGCCCTAACATACATACATTATTGGTCATTACAACCTTTTAGTCAGGATTACAACCTAGCTTCTCACACCACTTATGTTGTGTGTGTTAATTTATTTACATGAGTGCTGGGACCTACAGTGTAAAGTCGACTCCGAACGACAGATTTTTGAGAAACTTTTCAGGACAATTTTATTTTACTCTCAGAGTTTTTGGCAGCAGTCAGCTGAGAGGAAGTTGCTGAAGAAATTTTGTCTTTTGTCGTTTCCAATTTGTCTGACGATGGTATGTTGTGTGGCTTATGGGTGTGGTTCGAGACTGGCAGAATTGCCATGCTTCGTCGCATTGGAACAACTTGCTAACTTGGCTGATCATTACAACCCTTTTGGCAGAATTATGTCCTAGCATCGCACGCCTACCGTTTAACGTCTACTCCAAACGACTGATTTGAGAACCTCCCCGAGTTTTTGCTAGAAGGTTTGAACCATTGCCTCTCCAATAATAAACCAACACACTACCTACAAGATTAAATCTACTTCGGCAAGTAGGTATGTGGGTAGAGGCGGCTGTCCTTCTAAGAGAACTGGATGGTCACACTTTGGCCATATAGGCCACACAGTTTTCCGCCACACAGTTTCCCGCTATCCCCTAGTCTCTGAACAACTCAGAGCTCCTAATGAAGCTACTTTGACTGTCAATGTCAATCCGTGATAGTTCCTCCAGATAATCCATATAGTAAGCACGTAAATACTTTGACAAACTGCCGGGCTTGTACGCAGCAGGTGAAGAAAAGTCTCTTCCTCCTCCTCATCCTTATCATTAGCTAAGTGTTCAAGACCAATGCGCATCGCATGCGTTCTTATAATCTAATGCCCTGTAATAACTCCGACAACTCTACTGTGCATTCCGCTCTGGAGTTTAAACAAACTTACCGTGTGCCCTTCATCTAATCTTTTCCAGATTTTCTGCGTAGTTCTTCTTGTATTCGAGATCGCCCATCTGTCGTTGACAGAATCGACAATCGTATTATCAATTATGAGCCTACAGGTTCTCATAGGGATTCCCAAAGACGAGAATTCATCGAAGAGTTCGATGGTTGTGCCCCGAATGGCCAGTTTATCATCTCTACAGTTACACGGAATATCACTGTGGCCCGGTACCGATATGCTAAGCTACCTCGTTGAGATATCTGGGAGAGGCATATATCGCGAAGTTCATCACGTTGGTATTTAGAGCACTGATAGCTATCTGGCTATCAGACAGTATAGTAATGTTTCGTTTGGTTTATTTTTGAACGGTCAGGGGAGTAGAGCTTCCTGCATGGAATTTTTTAAGGGTCCCAAAGCCACAATTTCAAAATCCTTTAGTATTTAGTCTCTAGGATCATTGAATTATAATAGTTCACCAAAGCTAGAAACTTTTGATCGACACTGTTTTCATACTTTTTAATTTGCCACACATTTTATTTTTTATTTATTTTTCAAAATGTTTCCATATTTTTCAATTTTAGTTTCTCTTTTTTCGCATTTTGTCTACCACTTTTTCTAAATTTTTTTTCATAAATTTTCCTCCTCTTTTTTTTTTGCAAATCCATTATCAAACGCTTGACATTTGTTTGTGAAAACGTCGAAAGACCACAATTCAAAGACAAATAGTTATAAATGGTGTTACATACATATGTACATATGTATGTATGTATGTCTGTATGTATGCAACTGTTTGCATATGCTGTTGCATTTACAATTTGAGCTCGTAAATCTCATGAGCTCTATCAAATTGCCTGGCAATCGCCATGGTAATGTCATGTTGTTTAACGCCTGTAATCTATTCACCGTGTGACATTCGTTTGAAAGTGTTTCTAGTTTTGGGGATTTAGATTTTGTTATTGCACTGAGATTTTGTGCTCCTTTTTTGTTTTTGTTTTTGGCATAGTATTGCGGCATAGCATTTCTTGTTTTAATAACTCGAGATTTAAATGGAAAGCCGCAAAAATTGTTTTCAATTAAAATATTTTGTTTGAAAATTCACTCAAAAATGCAAGGAGAGATGATTTAAAGCATCAGAGTAGAAATATTATATAATTCGGTAGAAAATTAAGGAAAAATTGCCAATAAAATACCATAAAATACACGATGTGTTAATTTCTATGGTTCCAATTTATTTCTGAATACCTCTATAGGCATTAGATTTGTTTTGGACCAAGTTGTACTCGATGTCTTAATCTTGAACTCCACATGCCTTGAGAGATTTGGTCAATCGGACGGCCAGGGCCGCCATACAATATACAGTCAAAGAAAAAAAGTCTACGTACAGCACTGTACATACACCAGACCAGAGGTCAGCAATGAGTATTCAAAAAGATGAGTAGATTCGAATCATAGTCATAATTTCTGATACTTATACACATTCATACTTATTTTAATATCGTACTCATGCTACTAATATTCAAAGTTTGAAGTACTCATCGTGCTCATACTTAACAGTACGAGTGATGTTGTTGATTTCGACTCTCCTCTTACGCAACACTTGCAATAATCATAAAATAAGTATGATTCGCGTACGAATACTACAATACTCGCTAGAAAATTGTGTGCTGCTGTCTTTGTCTTTTTTTGTATATGCAACAACAACTAAGACTGTAAATTTGGATGAATGATTTGAATTACTCTAATCATTTATGAGTATTAGAAGTATATTTCTAAATTTATGAATCTGAATGAGTAGGAGGCGTATGAATCAAACATATTTCGAATGTTATGAGTTTGATGTCAACATTGTACCCATACTCATTGCAACCTGTACTTATAAATCAATGTTGTGGTGAGTACGAATGAAGCAGAGTAGATGAATTTCAATACTGTTGACCCAGTCATACTCAAAATTTCATGAGTACTTATGAGAAGCGAAAAAACGATTCATTCCTGATCTCTGTGAAGCACTTGATCCTATTATTGCGAATGTTACTAGCATTTCTACATAATTTACGAGTAGTATTAAATTACGACTGCATAAATTTAGTGGTTCATTATCCTATCTGTGCTATAAAGAGATCCAATGGGCATTAACAGTCAATCGCTTCTATCTCTTGCCAACGGGTGCTACTGTGCTCTCAATAGGCAATTGAGTAGCAGAGACCTCTCTCGTACGACAAAACTAATACTCTACAATACGCTCATCATCCCCGTGATTCTTTATGGTGCAGAGTCATCTACCCTATTAAGCACTGATGCAACAGCCTTGAGAGTATTCGACAGAAAAGTCCTACGTAAGATCTTCGATCCAGTGCGAGTTGGCGATGATTTCCGCATCCGATCCAATAGTGAGCTGTATGGGCTTCTCAACGACATAGACGTTGTGCATCTTATTAACATGCACCGGCTGCGCTGGCTCGGCCATGTCAGTCGAATGGTGGAGGATGCTCCAACGAGACGGGTATTTGATGCGAGAATCTGCGGAAGTCTAGGAAGAGGACGACCTTGTCTGCGTTGGAAGGACCAAATAGAGGAAGCCCTGTTAGAACCTGTTTCCATAAAAAATTAAAATGTTCAGCTCCTTAATAAAGTAAGGAGTTCTGTTGCGTATCTGCTGCCTATGATTCCTACATAGCTTACAAGCATGCTTGCTGGATTTTCTACAATTCTCAAGCAGTCATGTCCCCTAAAACAAAAATCCCTTCTGATTTATGAATTAAATGAATGAGAAAATTTTAGAAACTTTCGAATTTTTTTAAAGAATTTCAGGTTATGTTGTACACACCCTGTAAATGTTTTCTATTTCATGTAAATAAAGTTTAGTGTTTGAAATTTCAAGTTTAAATAGACTTTTTAACATATCCATGTATGGGAAGAAGTTTTACATGAACAAAATAAAATCTTTTTAATTTAATTTTAAAAGCCCATCATTAATCATTTTGTTTAATGCCATAAACAGAAGAAGACGAAGAAAATCTCAAGTTTGTTAAGTGAAGTTTAACAAAAAAATTCCAAAACAATTTCCAATAGAAACTGAGTTTAAAAATTAAGAAAAAATAGGAATAAAACAAAAAATGAACATTTCTTTAAACAAATCATCATCATATCCAAAGTGTACTCACATGTAAAATGTTAAATTGAAACTGAGCGACATAGAGAGAAATAGAGAGAGAGAGAGCTAGATGCGAACCCAGAAACCTAAATATCAAATTGTATCCCTACAATATGTCATGTTTAACAAATGACTGACTATACAAAAACTTACATGCACACATACATACATACTTTGAGAAAACAAAAATGTTTGAATTCACCTGCGTTTTTTTCATATTTAAATTTTTTTTTTTACAAATAAAGGGAAAATAGTTGTGTACAGAAATTCTAATGTAACATGAGGTGACCCACATTATCTTTTCAGAACATTTACAAACATGAGCCAACAGAACAGGAAAAAAAATATACGACAAGAATATTATTCATTCAAACAAAAAACACTCATAGTCAGATTCTCATATTCATATTCATTTGTATGCAGCATTATATTCCAAATCTAAACTGACATTAACAAACTGTCAGTTGTTTGAATTGAATGAAATCTGTAGAAATACAGTATAAAGCCCCCAGGAAATATTAACAAGGCCTTCACTTAAATAGGCCTTTTTGGAAGATAGTGTAGACTGGACAGTTAGCGCTCTTCGCTAGCATGTTTGGAGATCATAAGAAATATTGGTCCTCTTTTCAGATCAAGGATCTGTTCAGGCCTCTTGCAGCAATTGCTAGTTTTTATGAGATAGAGATCGAGCTACGTACCTACAGTTAATGATAAATTTAATATTCTGCACGAGCGATAGAAGAGTATGGTCGCCTCACGTAGAAGTGATATGTTGAATATTTTCTTGGGGTGTATTTTTAAGAAGCAAGTATATGCGAATAGGTCACAAACCGCAGCGGTCCTCAAAGCTAACTTAGCACATGACATTTGTTAAATTTAGTCTGATGCGCTATAATTGTGGAAGATTGGGATACGATAATTTGGATAAGCTCCGCAGAGAGAGCCAAGGCGGACATTTGAATGAGGTTGCTGGCCTCTAAATACTAAAATAAAAATACTGACTATTCATAGACGAGAAATCCCACATGATCAGGTATTATGTAGAGGCAGATACTATTTCCTCTGGCCTTAGACAGCCTTCTTATATTTTCGGGTCAAGTTCAAATGAGCTGAGTGCTTGGAAGGCGCACTGACTAACAGATTGTGCTGCTCTGTTCCAAATTAGGCATTTTCGTTAGCGCATTGATTATATATTTTGAAGACGGTTTTGAGTTTCCAAACGAGTTCCGAAAATTTTTCACAGGGGGTCGAACATCCTACTGAGGTTATATCAACTCCATCTGATCCGTTGTAAAATTTTTGTTGCCCAACAAATATGGCACAATTGATTTTACGTTCATGGTAGGCATCCAGACAGATTTCCTTGATTTCTATGGCTTTCTCTGAAATGCTCTCTATATGAGCCATCCAGGTCAGACCAATACGATTACCTGGTATTACCGAATGGAGCTGGTATTTCTTTGGATTTACATGAGTTAGTTATCAATCCCACAAAATACAAAATGAACTTTTGTTTTAAATATAAGGCCCTTTTGGAGGCCTTCATGTTTTCCTTTTTAATCCTTATCGAAAAAGAGAGTGTATACATAAGTATGTGTGTGCATAAATAGGCCATTTTTATGTTTTAGATTTTAACTTAAACTAGACAAATAAATGAATATGTTGTCCTCTCTCTCTCTTGTTTCCACACGCTCCTTCTTTAAAAACGCTCATTTAAATTGTGCGTATGTAAGCTTTAACTCCTTAACATATGCTCCATTTATTCCTTCTTTCTCTTTCTGTTGTTGTTGGTATTGTTGTTGCTGCTGTTTTGATGGCTGGCTGGCAAAATTTCTCTTAGTCATGGCTTTTAATAAATTTTTGTAACATTTTCCTTGGCAGTAATAAAACGTAGAAAGGGAAAGTAAGTAAATTTTTAATGGTCTGTAATATACACACATACGCTGGCAGCATACAAATACAAATGGCAAGTCATTGTTAACAGAAAAAAAAAGAAATTCACACCTTGATTTTGATCCCTGTTTTCTAAGGCTAAACAGGAGGGTATGTATGTAGTTGGGCTGCTTTAAACAAAACGATACCAAGCAAAAGCATACAACTGCTGCTGCTTTTTGTACATTTAAGTAACAACACCAGCTGCCTTAAACAGGTCATTAGAGAGGATTAATGGCCATTTAGTTAAAATCATATTAAACACTCTCTCTCTCTCTTAACTCGGTCTAGCTGCTCATGGCAAAAAAAGGTTCTTTTCAAAACTCTAACTTTAATTATGAATAGTTTCTCGCTTAAATGCCTTAAAAGCATATAATTTTTAATAATCATTTTCATTTCATATCATTTCTGTTCCATAATAATATACAATTTATTTAAATTAATTGTAGCTTTTTTAATAAATATTCTCTAAAATTCTCATTTCTTTTTGCCTCTATTTGCAGGTACGTTTTAATGGTTATTAATTGGCCCAAAGGTGTATATGTGATAATGACTGTAAATGTGGTCATTATCTTCTAAAGGTAAAACTATTCTCTTACCCTGTAATTATCGTTAATAATTTGAAATGGACAAATTTGTGACAAATTTATAGAAATTATTTTTTAGGATACAACAAGGACCCGTATTTGTTTTAAAGTCACAAGATGACTGAGTGGTATTCGGAATGGGAATCAAAATTAGGGACATAAAAATTAACTTATAAGCATGAGATAATAAGACATTTGGCGAAGGAATTTGGAAGTAAGGATGTCTATTAATATCATAATTATAAAAAACTAAATTTAAGAAAAATATCTTAACATTTTTAAAGAAAAAGTTAAGGGGTTCCTGTTGTAGCTACTGTGTATAACGCATAACTCATAATTGCTCAATACAAGCATTAAGTCAGCATTACGAGCATATCACACCACTTATGTTGTGTGTGTTAATTTTATTTTTTTAGAAACTTTTCTAGGCAATTTTTATTTACTCTTAGGGTTTTTGCCAGAAATCTGCTGAGAGGTAGTAGCCGGAGAAATATTTTTCATTATTCATTTCGCTGGAGAAGTCTGACCATGGGTTTGATCCTTGGCCTCACGACTTTAGCTACTAGCTACTAGATTACGGCGACTTCATTCACATAAACAGTATTCAGATTCATCAAATTTTTTGGCTGAAAAAAATTTAAACAATATTAAAGGGAATTTGGCTGAAACTAACTAATATCCAAACCTATGGTACAACATCATTATCTTGCCATTAATTGCCTTAAACATAAGAACTCGTTACGTCCACTACAAGAGGTTGACTACACAGGAAAGGTTGAAATCAATTGTATCCCCATCTCCTGACATTTCATTTCATCATTTTCTCGATTTATTTACATACATACATACATAATTGGTCATTTCATTCTGTTCAGAGTTTTTGCCAGAACTCTGCTGAGAGGCAGTTACCGAAGAAATATTTGTTCATATTTTGTTTTGCTGGAGATATTTGGCCTTACGTCTAATAAGCCAGCACACTACCTACTAGACTACGGCGGTTTGTAAACATAAACGCTCGTTGAAAAACTCTTGGGCTTAAAATCCAATCAAATTGTGAACGAATTATCAGAATACCTTTATCTCAGAACGAAAAACTTTGGTGCGTATTGCAGTAGATTTACAATTACCTTGGATATCCAAATAGCACAAAACTGCTGCAAGAATCTATAAAAAAATCATTGATCATATGCCAAATATTTTAGATTAGCTGAAAGATATGTCATTGCCGCTTAGCTAACAGAGAAGTTTGATATACTAATAGTAGGAAATCCCTTACTCAAAACCGTTGGCGCAGTTTGAATTGTGATCTTATTACCCACTAGACTATTGCGAAAAGAATTCGCCAACCAAAAATTAATCGACTACAAATGGCGATTGCAAATGTGAAGTCTTAAATCAATCTGAACCCTTATTTTTTAAGCCTACGTCTTGGCAGATAATTCGACAGGCTATTACATTTCTGGGCGTCAAGAGTAACTTTATCCCCGATGTCTTACGACCTACTGTTTAATGTCGACTATAAAGGACAGATTTGAGAAACTTTTCATTGCAATTTCATTTTACTTTCGGAGTTTTTGGCAGAAGAAATATTTTTTTTCGTATTCCGTTTTTGTACGAGACGTTTGAGGCCAGGGGTTAACCCCGAACTCTCGCCTAAGAAACCAACACACCACCTATTAGACTACAACGACTTCCGATGAAAGGATAAATATTTAAAAAATGAAGATAGAACTTTACCACGTACATAGATACTCAGCGGGTACAGTATTTTACCCCAATTGATTGAGGATCAAATTGATTATTCGTCTTCTATTGCCACCTTAAATACTGAATGTTTCCTTTGAAAGCGTTTCGTCTTCACCAACAATTTTCTGATTGAGGTTACAAGATGTGCTATGAAATATGACAAAAAAATTCAACTTTTTTAATCAATTCTTTTGTATATAAGAGTATCTGGTGGCCCATCTATCGGTTTAAATTTAAACAATCGGGTATTTCGAATCTGACCATACTTATGGCATTCTATTCTGTCACAAAATTCAGTACATTGTCTCCATTGAACGTAATTAATCGATTTACGCTTGCGCAACGTTAGGATGTTTTGTTCCAACGCGAAACTGCACGATGATGTTGTGAAAAAAATTATCTTTTCAGATGACTCTCATTCTCATTTCTTAATGGGTACGTTAATAACCAAAATTGCCGTATTTGGGGCTCAGAAAACCCACACGTGGTCTAACAGAAGCCAATGCACTTACGGCGAGTGATTGTTTGGTGCGGGTTGTGAAGCGGAGGCATCATTGGCCCATATTACTTTGAAAATGAGGATAGCGCAACCGTTACGCTCAATGGAGACGCCTATCGCACTATGACAAACGATTTTTTTGTTGCCGCTATTCATGGTACTGATGTGAACGATATTTATTAAAATGGTTTACTGATCTAAATAATCGGCAGGCACATATGTCTCAGGGTGCAAAGTGAAAAAAATCTGAATGTTTTATTATTGTGGCCTTCAGCCTTTCCAATAAAACAAATAAACCAACAAACCATATCAACTGCTTCCACTTCACTTATAAAAAACTTAAAAAATTAGCTTTTAAGTGAAGGCAATTAACAATCCAAAGGTGGACTTTTATTTCTAATTTCAAATAATTTTTATTAATTAATCCTCTTTAAATAAAATTATTATTAATTTTTAGGAATTTAACTCAGCTTTTTTGTACTACAAATGGCCCTAAACACCTGCTATGACAGATGACAGACGGTTAAGAATTAGACAAAGGAAAAGCAAGACAAATTGCTTTTAAAGATTAAACACACAGAAAAAATATTTTTGGGTCTCTTCAAATTAAAAGCCATAAAAATTAAAATAAATTAATAACAATAATAACAATAACAACAACAAAAAATAAATATATTTTTTAATTTTTATAACAGCTTTGTTTAATGTGAAGAAAACACCTTCATTTGCCTATCGAAAGGCATACGTTTTTTAAAAGTGTATGACAGCTAGGCACAGTGGTAAGGCGGGTCTTATGGGTTAGCTTTGATGGAAAAAACAGAAATTATTTATTACCTGTGTTTAGTATTTTTATTTAAAATAAATAAAAATGACTATAAAACAAATAATATGACAGGTTTGGAAAACGCATAGACAGAGAGAGAGAGACAGACAGACAGACGGACAGATATTTTAATAAAACATGTCATCATAAGGCAACAATGCCATGCAAACGTAAATAATACTTTTGACCATATTTCTCTTACCACCTTTTTTCCGTTTTTCTTGTTTTTTTTTTTTGTTTCTTTTTGTGTTGTCAACTCCACTCCAAATAATATAAGGCGACACATAAAAGAAAAACTAACTTAATTTCTAAAAGGGAAAAAAGTGAAAAACAAGGACAGACAGCCAAACAATTTTTAAAAGCGTATAAATATTTAATATCATCAACAGTCTGTATACATACTTACTTACATACATATATTATTATGAAGACTGGAGTATTAAATAAATTTATGTTTCTCTGGATTAATGTCAAAATATTGTACAATATGCTGGAGACAATGTTTACATTGACTGCTGCATGGCCTTCCCTTTCCTTCCCTTCCCTTCACAGTGTCTTGCCTGCCTCTGGCATAGTAATATTTGGGTTACTTTTTATATGACTCAAACAAAAACTGTATCAAAGAGAGAGGAACGAAAAAAAGTATCCAATAAAATATTTCAAGTTGTCAAGAGTTGACAATTGGATTAAGAACTTGTACGTTACGGCTCTTGAACTTGTTACTTTTCTCGTTTTCGTTTCCTTTTTCTCTCTTCTTATTTTATTATTAAGACTCACACTTGCCGCCTGAGCAAACACTTCCCTTAATAAGATCAACAACGCCTTTCGTTTGTTTCGAAATATTTAAATTTTTTAATTTTTAAAACTCTTTTTATAACTTTTTTAAATTCAGGCCTATTTCTTTACTGAACATATATGTATGTACATTTTTTAAACTTAATAATAAAGGCTGTTCAGAATTATTAAAGAGTAGTTTATTCAACAAGCAAGTACTGAATAAACATATGCTCCACAACAGAAAATTATTTAAAATTTGTAACATACATACATAATGCCTCCTCAAAGGGAATCCATCAAAAAACTTGTATAGCTAGTGCAAGCGTAGACACGTAGAGGATAATATCAGCAACGTTAACTACAGAAAGGTCAAAGGGAATCCATCAAAAAACTTGAGTAGCTAGTGCAAGCGTAGACACGTAGAGGATAATATCAGCAACGTTAACTACAGAAAGGTCAGATAGAGCGATCTTCTAAAAAACAAAGTTCCTCATCAATACATTCATAACATCACATAATTAATTGGTCATTGCAACTTTTCAGTCAGGACTACAACCTAGCTTCTCACACCACCCACGTTACGTGTGTTAATTTTATTCATGAGTGACGGTACCCATAGTTCGACGGCAAAAACTTTTACAGATCACTGTCTAAAAGGATTGAATGAGTTTTTTCTCGTGCTAATGTTTGCAAAAGTTGCAGAGACGTACAAACATTTCATCATTCATGTTTTGTATAGAGGGTGGAAACTTTATATACGCTTCAGTTCTCGTTGTCTATGTTGGATTCTTATTGTTATCATTTTCGTGTATAAGTGCCATAGTAATGCGACTATACGATGAATTACAACAGCTCAAACTTTATCGCGTATTGACCTCTGACAAATTTGCTGCTCGGTGTCAACAACAATATTTCTTTGTCCAGCAACTGGCCCCACAGGCCACATAATGAGTTCATTCCCATCTATTTACTGAGTAAGTCCACCTCCATTGGGAGCGCTGCATTACACGGAACAGACATACAGTAATATACCGCGGTTTAGTCAGTATTTGGACCATTTTCTGAGGTAAGCTTTGTAGTCCAATTTTGCAGAGATATTGTTCTCTCTTAAATGTGCAATATTTCTTCTTAAGAATATCAAATTTATTGTCACCAGATGGCATAACTTGAATATTACCTTTACAGCCACTTCTAATTAATTTTGTTGCACACTGACCTCTTTGAGAAGCAACAATGCGACAAGCCGTGCACACCCTATAGAAGTATGGACAGTAATTTTCAGAAATCTTTGCCATGCAGGAGAATCATCCAATAAGAATGACTTCGTCACAGTTGACAGTAGTATGCATTTAACATTCATTCGTGATGCTGCATTTGAAACTTTCGTTGTCGTACAGTAAGTCTAGTTCAAGTGGCTCTAGAAGTTAAGGCTATCGCCAAACATTGCTCTCATAGACGTTGAGCTACAATTGTTATCTTTTTTTTTGCTTCCGATTTATGAAGACTGTTTAAAGCAGCATCATAGCTTTAGTTTCTAATTCAAATTGATTCCGTTGAAAGTTTAGTTCTTCCAGTCGTTTCGTTTACATGTAATTACATATCCAAGTCCAGAGTTTATAAGGTATACTTCACATTCCAGAATACTATTTCAGCATAACTGTGAAAAGCTTTTACTCGTATGACTCACCACCAAACTCAGTATCTAGTTTGTAGTTTCTGACTATTTAGATGATGTCACCAGGTACATTTAAACTGCTAATTCTAAATATTTTCTTCTCGAAATTTCCATCGTCCCCGATTCGTCCTCTAACAAGAATTCTGGGGGCACTGCGGGTATTGGCAATTTCGCTGACAAGCTCGATTCCCATAAGAATTACTACAGAAGCTGCCATGAAGTAGAAGAATCATAATCGGTGTAACAGCTTTTACATTAAGGACAGACGTCATCGGTTTTACAATATTATTTGAGCATAACTGTGAAAAGCTTTTACTCGTATGACTCACTACCGAACCACCAAACTCAGTATCTTGTTTGTAGTTTCTATCTATTTAGATGATGTTACCAGGTACATATTTTCTTCTCTAATTTTCCATCGTCCATGATTCGTCCTCTAACAAGAATTCTGGGGTCACTGCGCTACAGAAGCTGCCATGAAGTAAAGGAATCGTAGTCGGTGCAACAGCTTTTACATTAAGGACGGACGTTTTCGGTTTTTGGGTGACAGAACGTTTGAAGATCTGGCCATATTGGCGAACGTACAAGTAAGGGAACTGCGGGTTTCATCCGCGGCTCGGGGTGATTTAAACCTACCGCTAACTGCTCATGACTAGGGGGCTTACCTAACGTGGGTAACACAACCTTACGAGCACCGAGTAAACTTGCCTGTGAATGGCAAACTATCCACTAACCTAACCTAACCTTTTCCTCTATTTTCCAAAAAATTTTACGTAAAAATAGAAATTTTTCTTGGAAATATTAAGAATTTTTTAAGAAACCCTTTGTAAAACACCCTGTTTTCCTTTTTCATCTTCATTCCTCTCCTGTTCAGTTTCTGATGGGTGTTAAAGGCTTAAATTGTTGTTGTTGTTGTTGTTTATACGTTTTTTTCTAATGAAATTTTCATTTTAAATTTAATTTGTTTTTTAACTTAAATTCTTAGTCTTTAGGTCCTTGGCAAATGAGTAAAAGATGACAGCTGACGTTTATTATTAAAGGCAACAGAATACATGGGTGGAATATTATGATAGAGGGGTATAATATAAGGAATTCTCAAAGTTGTCAAATAATTTAAGCCGTTTTAAGCAGGCCTTAAAGCAATATATACGGAAAAGAAGATATTCAAATAAGCATATTACAAAGACTTAAGAAGGCGTTAGGTGAGGAAAGATGTATGAAATACGAGTCATAAGGTATTGACTTTAATTTTTGGAAGATTCTGCATTTATTTCTGGTATTAAGGCAGCTAAAAAACATGATTCATTGGATTTGCAAATAAAATTCTATTTTTCAATTGCAAAATTTATCATACACATCCACCAAATATATCTTTACAATACTGCATCTAATTTTCATTTTCAATTTTCCTTTTGAGTTTCTATTTAAAAATGATTTCTTGGCCCAAAAAAAGTTTTCCTAGCTAAAATTTGGTTTTTGAAAAATTGCCAAGTTTTTCTAGTCCGGACATCAAGTGTTTTATTTACACTTTATTTTACTCTTAAGTACTCATCTCCTGTGCTGTATTTGCGTCTTTGCAAAAAAAAAAAATATTGTTAAATGATCTCCTCTTTTGAAAAGTTCATACATTTTCTGTTCAATTCCATGACGCGGATTTTGTGGTCTATACAACTCATGTTGTCTTTTGCATGTCTTTGGCACGAAATCCATTTCTCGGAGTTTTCTTAGATTATTTTTAGATTTCATGTAAGATCTTGTTTAACATGCCACAAGTGTTTTATTTAATCTCTGGGTTATTCTTGTTGTTGTTGTTGCTTTATTTGTAATAAGTTGCAACGATCCGAGCGGCAAATGCAGGCATTTCCTTGGGGCAATGTGAAATAGAAGTGTTTAGTTTAGCAAATTAGCAGACATGCAGGGCAAATGATTCATGCATTTATCATTTAATTAACACGATCCATAGGGAGTCTAAAATTAGAAGATCTCTTGTTTTTTCGTATAAATAGGGTGCTTATTTATGCGAGTTTCTGTTGTAATAAATTCGTAATTTTTAAGGAGCTTAAAGCGGTTATGCGGGCACTGTTTTGTAGTTCAAGTCAAATCATTTTTGTTACGAAAGAATCTTAAATTGATTTAAGAACCATACTTCGTAGTGCAATAATTATTCCTATAAGTAGTATATTGGGTCTTGTATTAAGCGCTTCCTATTTTTAAATGTAAATAAAACAAGGGGGGTATGTGAGATATCAACGAAATGTTTTCTATGTTTCTAAGACCTTTTGATATTATTATGTGTGCCATATAACATCATGCAAACCTCTGCCACGACATCTTTCAATGGAGAACATTCAAAGTGTCTAATTTTCCATGATTCTAGCGTACAAATTAAGCTGAATTTCATCAATGGCATGGCTTATGTTGGCTTCAAGGAGCGCTGTAGATTGCAGCTTATTCGCATACAATTGAAAATTAAGAAAACTTCACAAGAAAAAGTCTAACGGGATCTACCGAAAATATCGTCGTCATTTACGCCTGCACCGTAAAAAGCACAACTGACCCAAGAACTGAAAGTGCTTTAGTATTCCCATCAAACCTTATCGCGTATTTCTATAATTTCTCCTAAAAGCGTATTGCCTTGAAAATTTTCAGGATGCTGACCGAAGTCAACAATTATAATTATCTTGCTATTCTTGATATCCGCAGAATGTGTACCGCTGATTCACTCTCATGTCTCACATGTTTTGATCGAGACAAACCCATTCTGAATAAGTCTACCCTGAGTCTACAGTGCGCTGTCAAAAGACCGGGTACTAAGCTGACCTTATTATTTTATAGTCTAATGTATGACTCAGATTTACTCCTATTATAGTTTCCCAACAAAAATTTCGATTGCATTAAGCCGACTAAACTTGGGAAGCATCTTCCCATTCATTGAGCAACGTTCTGCTCCCATCAATGGTATGCTCTACTGCTTGCTCATTATCGAGAAATTCCACATGACCTGGAATCTAGCAGAGGGCAATCTTAATTAGTCAATTCAGCTATAACTTTGCAGAAGAGTTCTGCTCCCATCAACGTTTAAGAAGTTTCCATCCTAGCAAGCTTGTCTGCTTGCTCATTGCCGAGAATTCCCACTTGACCTGGAATGCGGCAGAGGGTAATCTCATGGATTCTATTTTGTATATTCAGCTTCTCTAGGCAGTCCCATGCTATTTTCGAATTTACCTCTTAAGAGTATAAAGCTCGAATTGCAACCTGATTGTCGGATAGTATTGCTGTGTTCTATCCTTTGTATCTCAGATACAAGTTGAATTTACTGCATCTTTCCATGGGATAGAGTTCTACATGGAATATACCATCGAGTTGGGACATATGCACCTCTACTGGAATGCTTTTGTAAATTTGAAAAAGCGGTATGAGGGGTAGAATCAGTTTTTTATGATAATTTAATTCTACTCTCAGAGAGTTTTTGTCAGAAATCTGCTGAAAGGAAGTAGCCAAAGAAATATTTTGTTCGTATTTCGTTTTGCTGGAGATGTCAGACCTAACGAACGGCGAAATTAACAGTGAAAATTATTTCAAGAAAACTCTTGTTTTTCAATCTAAACATTTTGTTTACAAACACATTGAATAGCACTAGAGAGTGGAGTCATTATTATTATCAGTTGATGACCAATTATTTATTATTTTCCATCAAATCCAAAAAAGATTTCAAAAAAAGGCTAAAGTTTGTCTCTTGAAAAAAATGCTCATAAATTAAAACAAAAGGAAATATTTTTCTTTTTATTTATTTTTCTTAATAAAATTTTTTCTCACGACTCTTCTACTCATTTAAACTATTTCTGTGTGTTTTATTAAATTCAGAGGAAAAAAAATTCGAAAAAAATACAAAGAATTGATAACATTTCTTGAAAAGCACTTAAATAGAATTTACATGATAAACAATATGAAATAAATTTTAAAAAAGGAATCAATTAAAATGATTTTCTTTTTTATTATTTTTATTTTCAATTTTGTTTTGTTTTATTCTCTACAATATTTTATTATATTCGGGTTTTCTATGTTAGAAAAGAGAAAAAAATTATTTTATTTTTAGATTTTCTTTAATTGAAGTGCCAGACTGCCTGCCTGTGTGGCTTGTTATCATTAAAAAAATACTCGTAAAAATAAATTTTATTATGATGCCATAACATACACTTGACAATTAATTAAAAAAATATTGAAAATAATAAAAACGAAAATACAAATAACAATAAAAAATTATAAAGGAAAACATTCTCTAGAATGGATTGTTTCATGCAGTTTTGCAAACGTAACAAAAAAAAACTTTTTTCCAAAGAAATCTTTACTAATAAACTATTGAAAGGCAACTGCATGTGGAAAAGTCAATTAAAAAATATTTTACAATATTTTAAATAAAGAACGTTTTATTTGAAAAATTATAAGTAAAAAAGAAAAAAGAACTTTATATCAAAAACGTGAGTTTCAAAATAAAATAAATAAAAATTTACTCCGATTATAGCTTATATAGCCCATCGGGTCTAGATCTGGCCTTAACTTATGGAAGGAAACTTGTTCAATCCGAAAAGTGTGGAGATTTGGAAAAGTATAATACATACATGTAATAATTATACCAGCGGTAACAACCACATTTTGCTGCATAAACTGCCTACGCATCATAGAAATCGCCTTAGTGTGTTTGGGTATTAGACGAGAGCCTATGATTCAAACCAGAGATCAGCAATGAAAAGTTTTTTCACTACTCATAAGTACTCATGAAATTTTGAGCACGAATGAGTCAACAGTATTGAAATTCAAATACTCTGATTCATTCGTACTCACTACAACATTGATTTAAAAGTACAGGTTGCAATGAGTATGAGTATGACGTTGACATCAAACTCAGAACATTCGAAATATGTTTGATTCATACACTTACTCATACAGATTCATACATTTAAAAAATACTTATAATACTCATAAATGATTCGAGCGATTCGAATCATTCATCAAAATTTACAGTTTTAGTTGTTGTTGCATTTACAAAAAAGAGAAAAAGAAAAAGACAAAGACAGCAAGCAAAGCAAACACACAACCTTCGAGTGACGCAGCTACTTGAGTTATAATGTCATTTCTCTTTCTCCATTTCCTACGTTTTATTTGTGATATTTTGGGCCCTCGTTAATGAGGTTCCATAGATCCATGTTGCTGATATTATTAGGCCAGAAAATATTGCACTTGATTCTGAAGCCCTTGTTGATGTAGTTTTTGCGTGCTGGTGTTCAGTAGTAACCAGATATCACATCGGTACAACATGGTCGAATTTACACGTGCATTGAATATTCTGAGCTTGGTCTATCTAGTTATTTGTGAGCTTCTCCGTATTGGCTGTAGTCGCTGGAATGCCGCCCTTGCTAATGGTGGTCACTTATGTATGCATTATCTTTTTTTTATTTAAAAGCAGCAAATTATACCTCGAGTACAAGCCTAATGCAATAAATATTAAAAATATTATTTATGAGCTATGAAAACTGTGCAAATGCCTTCCAAAGAAACTTTTAACGTGCTGACCTAAATTTTTAATAAATTTTTAAAAACATTTCCTTTTTGTCCTCTTTCCAAAGGACTTTTTGTCCTTAAAAGTTGAAAATATGTTAAGTAAAACTTCCTTTTGGAATCCTTATAATTGAAATGCCATTATATGGCTGTCAAGAGGTAACCTTAGATAATGTAAATTATTGCCAAAACATAGAAATTAAGGACATTAGGAGATGAAAATAATGTTTGGGGGAAAAGAAAATCCTATTAAAAGAATTCAAAATTTTCTGATAACATCGGCAAAAGGAAAAACAAAATTAAAAAGGGAAATTAAAAACGATTCATTATTTTTATAAGAAATAGAAAAAAAGAATTTTTAATGAAGAAATCAACAAATCAAGCAAGTAAAAGTAAAATAAATTCCAACAACTTTAAAAATAGAATTTAAACACACTGTAGTAATGCAAGCGAGCGGGTATTGTGATAATAAATATTTAAAATACAGACATAATCACGTACCACTGCGGCATATTTTACAAATTGTCTACTTATACGCCTTCTTTCTTGCTTTTCAGTTTTCTCATACATACCATATGTCCTTTAGAACCATGAGAGAGTCGGGGCCAGAAAGGTTAAAAGCGTAAGAAAATTTATTTATTTGAAATCAATCCATATGACTGACTTGATATGCAAATACATACTCCTCAGACGTTTTCGCTTTACCATTCAATTCATTTCATTTCATTTTATAACTCGTATGAATACGAGTACGACTGCGAGTACCAGGCGCAGGCATTGAAGTGAACATAAATTTTCTGTACGATTTTGATTGTTATTTTTTTTTCTCTTTTTTGCCAACTCATCATCATCATCATCATCATGGTCGTGTGGCACGCATGTATGATTGCCCCATAGAGTAGTAGTTGCAATCAATTCAAATTGCGGATAAAACAGCAAAGATTTACAACAACTCAACCAAGCTATCAAAAAGAATTGCCTGTGATTTCTTTTACTCTCTTCTGTGCTTTTTTTTCATTTCAAATTTCTCAATTTATGTTGAAAGATTTCAGTTGAGTTGAGGATGTTGTTCTCTCTCTCCCTCCCTCTCTTTACACTTAGCTTAACTAGAATTCTTTGGATTTTGAAAAACACCTGCCTATCCTAAAGACCAAAAACAAATAAAAAAAATATTATGAAATCCACTAAAAAGCATATGCAAATTTAATCATCCATATGGCAGACATGAATACCGGCACTGTAGTGTCATGATTAAAGTCCATTTATATACAAATAATTTTAAATTGTATGGAAATTACCCAGTATTGAAGACATAACAGTAAAACAATCAACCAAATTACTTATACTATGATTTATAATATTTAAAGAATATATTTATGAATAAATAAATAAAAAACAAATATTTTCTTGTACAGCCTGTCATTGTCACTAATGACATATAAGTTTAATCATAAACATTTTTAAATACAAAGTTCTGTTTAATATATAATTTTTTAAATTTTATTGGTTTTAAAGAATTGATTTTTATGTAATTTTCTTTGATGTCATTGTCACTGATAATATGACAGAATTACTTGTACTTCTATGTTAATGTACTAGTTATTGAAAAATTTGTCGTTGTCACAGATGACATATAAGTTTAATCATAAACATTTGTAACAACAAAGTTCTGTACTTAAATAATTTTTTTAAATTTTGTTGGTTTTAAAAAATTATTTTTTGTTGTAATTTTCTCTGGTGACATACTGGTCCTTGAAAAATTTGTCATTGTCACATATGACATATAAGTTTAATCATAAACAATTTTAACAATATAGTTCTGTATAGTAAATCATATTGAAAGACCACTTAAGATTGTTGTCCACAAGTTGTGGTGGTCCTTCTATTTAAGCTACAAGCTATTGAAAAATTTGTCATTGTCACAAATGACAAACCATAAATAGCTGTTATTCATTATTTTTGCTGCATTAAAGGCTCCTCAGTATTTACACTACTTTGAAGTGCTCAAAAATAGTACAGAAGTCTTATGTTTTAAGTAATGCCTCGAAGTTTATTTTCAGAGACCTCAGAGAAAATTATATTATATCGATACCATGCTCTACATTAGTGGTAAAATGACACCACCGTATGTATGTACATCACCTAGTAGTGTTGACCACTATAGTTTCGAATCTTGCGTATGTTTCAGCAAAACGAATGTCAATGTTGGGACCGCCGACGCTAAAACGTATGGAGTTGTCGTATTAAGTATCAATGCAAGCAACTTTGAACATTGAAGTTCACTCTATTCGAAGTGGTGGTTGACCTTACATTATCGTTCGTTGTTTATGTTTTTTTCGAGGCTCAACAGATCTCTTAACGGTGTCTCAGTCAAAAGTCGCCGTAGTCTAGTAGGTAGTTTGTTGGTTTATTAGACGGCGAGGTTTAAACCTCTGGTCAGACATTTCCAACAAAACGAAATATGAAAAAATTATTTCTTTGGCGACTTCCTCTCAGCAGATTTCTGGCAAATACTCTGAGAGTGAATGAAACTGCCTTGGAAAAGGTTCTCAAAAATCTATCGTTCGGAGTTGAATTTTAATTGTGGGTCCCGCCACTCATGTATAAAATTAACACACACAGCATGAGTAGTGTGAGAAGCTAGGTCATAATCTTGACTCAAGGGTTGTAATATCTAATTATGTTATGTATGTATGTATGTATGTAGTAGTAAACCGCACTAGTTTAGCTTTTTAATGGGTTGGTAAAAGTATTGTATGCTGTATGACAGCAGCTCACTTACACTACAAAGTCATCAGCATAGTTTTGAATGTGAAACAACCAGATTATTTAGTTTGAAGAGAAAACAATCTCATACGACAGTCCATAGCTGAAGTAGTGAGATAACCTCTGGTAGTTTTTATAGATTTGGCTTTTTCACACAGTTCAACGCTGCCGGAAGAAAATCTTATCATACTGATCGTAATGGTACTGATCGCATGGGCCAATGAGAAACCGCACGATGATGTCGATTTTTCAAAAAAAAAAACATTATCTTTTCGGGTGAATCTCAATTTTACCATGGTGGGTACGTTAATAAGTAAAATTGCCGTATTTGGAGCTCACAAAACCCACACGTGGTCTCACAGAAGCCACGAAGCAACATTGGCCCAAATTTCTTTGAAAATAAGGACGGCGCAACCATTGCGGTCAGACATCTATCGCACCATGATAACCGATTTTTTTGTACCCGCTGTGTTTCAACAGTTAAAGAAAAGTATTATGCCGGCAAACCACAGGCAATTGAGCATCTGAAGACCAATGTTTGGGATGCTATTGCCGAGATACCATCCCATACTCTCGAAAAAAAATTGCTCTGATCGAATGGGGTACTGTGAGGTCAGCCGCGGCAGCAAAATTTCGAACCGTTTTTGTTTCATTGCCTTTTT
This sequence comes from Sarcophaga rosellei, assembly GCA_930367235.1. Lineage (NCBI taxonomy): Eukaryota > Metazoa > Arthropoda > Insecta > Diptera > Sarcophagidae > Sarcophaga > Sarcophaga rosellei. The sequence continues at coordinate 80,170,113 of OV884021.1, forward strand.
AAATTTAAAATTTTAAATGACCCACCCGTTAATTTAAATACTAAGGTTTTAGCGATAGTCTCATCTGAAGCCGATAATGTCCAGCGCTGAAGCTTTCTGAATCATTTGCATGCTTTAGCGCGATGCAAAGCATCTAAGTGAACAAACCAAGTGTAATTATTCATGATGTATAGGGTATTGCAGAGCCAGATACACACGTCTCGCCTATCTATTGTTTGAACTAACAATGGACATTTGATTAAAACATCATTATCCTTTTATTTAAATTGCAAATTTTGTATAATTTTAAATGAAAATATTTAAATAAATAATAGGAGCATGTGTGTGTGCATATGTGCATGGGTGGATGTGTGTGGTATATTATATGACTTTAGTGCACAGACATTCAATTGTTATTCAAAACATTTTTTTATTTTCACAAAAAATAATGTTGATTTTAGTAATTTTCCAATTCATTACCAGCTAGGCAGACACAATCATTTGGTTTAATGTGGCATACAGACAGTCAAAACATCAGACGGACTGACAGTCAATCACAATGTAAAGGAGCATGTTTGACGAACTGAGGTGGGTCCTCAGCAACAAAAAAAAAAAAAAAAAGAAAGAGTAGCACAAACAGTACACATGGTGCCTAAGTATCCCCAATGCCAATACTTGCATTGCAAGTCTGACACGACGCCAGGCCAGTGTTGGTGTCATTTCACAGTTGGTTTGAAATAAAGAATCAAATTATTGTTGTACAACAGGATTGTCATTGTCATTCATTGGTTGGTTCCTTCCACAGGCTTGTTTGTATAGACATGTCTACGTTTTGTAATGACTTTGTAATTTTACCGCTTATTGGTAGTTGTCGTTTGTTGTTTTTGTTTTGTTCATGTTGCACACAATGCATATGCCACCATCGTTGCAAACCACTTTGCAATGGCAATACCCAGCCATGGCATGGTTATGGTATAGAAAACATTTTTTAATTAGCATTTTAGCAGTATTTTCGGATGTCTCATATTGATTGTATTATAATTAAGCATTTCAAGCTTAAATAAGTCAAAAGAAATATAAACACATGAGTATGTATGGCATTGGTATTGCAGGCGTCTGTCTCGGTTTAAAATGTTGCAATTTGTTCCCATGTCATGTGACATTTGTTTACTGCCTTTTGTCTGTCATTTATCTCTCCTTCTTACTTTTTAAACACCCAACTGCATTTGAAAAAGGCGTTAAATGCACCCCTGTTTACCTTTTGATTTCCAAAGGTCGGTCGTTAGTTGAGTTAATGACAGTCTCTCCCCCGGTGCTAAACGGTTTGATGTCATTATGTTTGCTAGGAAAAAGGGTTAAAAGTTTGTGCTTCTCGTCATGCATATTGAATTACAAAAAAGTTTTTAATGAAGTTTGTGGAATTTTTGTAAATATTACTGAAAAGAAAAGAGGGCATATCCTCACATAATTGCAGAAAATTGCCATTTAATTTGGCTTGAAAGTAAGCAAAAATGATCAGGGCTAGCAGCAGTTAAATTGCTGACAGCATAGACTGCAATATTAGAAAACAGTATTACATGGATCATCAGCAATTAAATTTAGTTTTTGGACTTAAGAACATTCATTAATTCGAACGACACGTCCGAGCCAACTAATCCGCTGGATGTTAATACGCTGCACAAGGTTCATGTTGTTGAGCAGCTCATACAGCTCATTGTTGGATCGGATGCGGAAATCATCGCCAACTCGTTCTGGAACGAATATCTCACGTAAGACTTTTCTCTAGAATCCTCTCAAAGCTGCAGCATCAGTGCTTAATAAGGTCCTTGCCTCAGCGCCATAAAGAAGCACGGGGAGGATGACCGTAGAGTTGCTTAGTTTTGTCGTGCGAGAGAGATCTCTGCTACTCAATTGCGTATTGAGACCATAATAGCACCTGTTGGTAAGAGTGATTCTCCGCTTAATGTCCAGACTGACATCATGTTTGGTGGTAACGCTAGAAGCTATGATAAACAAATTTATTGACTATGTCAAAAGTATAGTTATGGGCATCAATCTGGGATCCAATATGCCGCATGTCCCTAGTTGTCGACAACATGTACATCTACCAGTGTGATTTCTGAAAAAAATACGGTCCAATGACAATGCAAAATTCACCATAATGATCCATAAAAAGGTTCAATTGCTGATACGGCCGCCACACTTTTAGTAACAGATGTGATATGTTAATAATAACTACGATATTTTCAGCAATGCGCACATTGCGATGATACAAAGGCCTGACTATACTTCAAACGCTTTCAGTGTTTTCAAATTTCTTTATCAAACCTTGCCCTGTAGTCTGATTATGATGCCTAGAATCTCCATGAAATTCTTGAAAAGTGGCTACATTTGAATCACTACTTTGGTATTAAATTTTAAAAATTTATAAGCGTTCTTCCGTTACGAAACGATACATACACTTAAATGATAAATATTTACTAGATAAACGATACGTCAGATAAACGAACTTTAAAAGTTGACAGCGTTACCAGACCAGCAGCTTAGAATTTACTACACATAGCATACTTGTTGGACCTAACTATGCTAGTACATAGGGTATGCGTAACTCAAACCTGTATATAAAAATTTTAAAAGCTTTATACTCCTCTTTGCCCCTCGATTTTTTACTTCTAATTTTCTACAATTTCTCTAACATAAAAATAAAGAATAATTTCATATCCATTGTTTTAATTAAACTCGTACTGTATGAGTGAAATGAAAATAATAAAAAAAACTCTCGTTCTAAATCTCTCGTATTGCCTCTTATGGCACACTTAACAGACTGCAACATACCAACATTTTGAGTTTCAGCAATTATTACAACCATTTATTACGAAGAGGGGGTGGAGAGTAGAAAGAAATTGAACTGAAGATTTTCTTTTTAATTTGTCGATTGCATAAAAATAAGTAATACTGAAAATTAGTTTCAAACTTATCGCACAGAGTAAGATGAGATGGGATGAGGGTTATGCTTTTAATTCTGTTTCATTTCCTTTCGAAATACAAATTCAAAAATAGGGTGGCAAATACATTACAAATATTTCTGTTGTTGTTGCAACATCTTAAATGTTTATGAATAAATACTCGTACTTGATAATAATATTCATTAACAATTCAATATGTTTTCGAATAGAAACTCATTTAAGCGTCTTCAGTAATCAATGAAGCTTAAAATACTTATTGCAACTTCATTGAGTTTTGTATAGTAACGAGGGTGGGAAGTGGATAAAGTAATAATAATAATGGCAAATAATTCCTACAACAGAGATGAATCTAAGGGGTGAGTTTTCATATACGAAAAGCTTAAATACAATACGTATGTAGATATCAGCATGTCGAGCAACATGACTTTTGAATATCTTTCATGAAAAGTTGTTGTGCAGAATAGGACGATTACGTCATGTTAATTAAAAAAAGAACAAATCTTGGCAGTATATAGTGCGATTTATGCTTCGGCAGTATTATTGCTGACTTCTGATTTGAACAAGACAGTTGAAACCGACATTTGACCGCATTTGATTACCTTTTGCAAAGACTCGTAGAGTTTCTTTTTTAAGGATCAAGCCAACCACACTTGCTGCCTAGGAACACACCTAGGAAACTGGTAAAATTTACAAAGTAAACAGCAGACATTCAATGGAAAATTTTCGAAGCCAAAGCATTTAAAAAATCACCCAATATTACATCGTCAGAACCTAGAATACTAGAATACTACTCAAGCAGCAATTTTAAAACATATCTATTCCACAATCAGGCGCATATAAATTAGGTACCATGGTAACTAAAATACTAGAATTTTGAGATACGATTTTTGTAAAGAATTTTGTAAGGCCATTATAGTCAACGGGGAATTGGAATTGGATGTTTTGGTCATCAACGATCTATGGTTTCAACACGACGAATCTGCGTGTCAAACATCGTATCCCATGTTGGACATTCTGCGATGTGAGGGCCTATTTCTCCCACGTGGAGTTCATGTGAAATGATGAGTAAAGCTACGCACCACAGCGACGCTCAAAGCTAACATAACGCATGTAATCAGTGAAATTCAGTCTGGTTTATGCGTCAGGAACATGAAAAATTTCACACTTTCGTTGCATTCCATCCAGAACAATGCACACATAATTAAGCGAATAGAAATTGTCGTTAATATCTCGCACACACATTGTTATTTAAATTTAAAAATAGGAAACGCAAGTGAAAAATCCTATATTTTTGATGGCAATATAATCACAGAATAATTCTACGCAACATATTTTGTTTCTCGACGCCCAGGCTATGTGACCATACCACATACATAATTTGATCATTACAACCCTTCATTCAAGAAAACGACCTATCTTCTGACTATCTTACAGTCGATTACGAACGACAGATGTTTGAGAAACTTTTTCATGGCAATTTTATTTAATCCCTTACTTACTGGGCCGAAGTTTGGATTGAAGATTTGAGACAAATTGTGTCATTCGTAAAGCCTCTCTACAAGTTGGTTCACTGTCTCATACTTCGTTTGTGTATGAGAGCAATCTGTGTGGGGGATCGTTTGTTTGTAGCTCAGAGCTTGTTTGTAGCTTGTAGAGAGGAGTTTTAAGCTTAAGTTGGATTACGTTCCCGTTTTTACAAGTGCATCGTCTATGTTATCACCATATACATATGTCTTTGTGTATAAGAACGTATAATATGAGAGGTGGCCGGCATTCTTTGACAATCTTAGATATGATGTAAACAATTTTTAGAGGTTTGAAGACCAGTTTGTTATCAGTAAACAAGTGTGAATTTCTAATCAATTGATCCTAATGCAAGCTTATTATGCTAGACTACGTCTGGTCTTCGAGAATCCTTATAGAAAAAAGGAACAATTCATTATAAAGTTACAAAACAACCCATAAAACAACTGTCAGCTTTAAATCAGCTAAGAAACGAGAATCTCTTAAACAACTGCCAGCTTCAAAAGCTCAACTAAGAAATGAGTATCTCTTAAACCTACCCCTTTACCGCTGAGCCTGTTTTTTGGAAAGCATCAGTTCTTATATTCATTTTGAACTTGTGACTCTGCTGTTTAAACTTTTGGCTCTCCGAGCGTGTTGCTTATCACTGATTAACATATTTTTATGGCCTGTCTTCTTCTCTTTTGATTTTCTTAAAACGACGTCTCTGCTAAAGTGCTGTTTAAGGGGCCTTTTAGAACGCCTTTCAAGTGCGCTTTTCTTTAATCATACTTTTTATCAATTTAATAAAAAGCCATTAAAATTAAACACATAAAGTTCTAAACTTGATATTTAAATTCTTTGTTGTTGTTGCTGATTAACTTAAGGAATCTCAAGAAGAATAAGCTGCTTTTAGTTCCCGAAGTCCAATGTTGTTAAACCACAAGCGATAGAGTGAGTGCGTGGTCCCCCCTATCATAGTTAATGCTTAATAAGCTGTAATAAAATGCCATCATCATCATCGTAATAATCATAATAAAAAATCATAAAACAAAAACAAAACGAGAAAAACTTACATATTTGTGGTTGAAAGACAATTTCCTTAAAAAGAAGTGTAAAACTATCATCGTAACAATGCCAACTAATGTCTCTTAAAACGCTTTCTAATAAAGTTTTCTTTGCTTTTTTTTTTATATTTTTTCTAATTTAAAATTTTTAATAGCAATGCCATTAAAAAAAAATACCGAAAGCATAATCAAAGAAATAAAAACTATAAAATTTAATTTTATTGGAAAAAACGAAAATAATTCTTCATTCTAAAGGGACTTGTTATTGAAAAAGAAAAAAAAAATTAAATGTCTTATGGAAAGAAACTAAACTTAATGGCTTTATTATCTATCTCTATTGAAGACAAAAAAAATCTAATAAAAGAAAATAATTTTAGAGATAAAGAACATTAATAATAAAATAAAAACTCAAATTTTTTTTATTATAATTCTGAAAACCAGAAAAACAACACGATTTTTCTAGCCCACGTACTGACCACCCGCTCTCAAAGCATGGAATGATATTAAAGGAACGGCCTTAAGACAATATAGAATAACTTTTTAAAGCAAAACTGAATTCTTTTTGGTGTCATGACTATTACATTTAACCAGAGTCGGTACACAATTTTTGGTACCCACTTTACAAACCGTTATTCAAAATATCTAACGAAGCAATGTCTATTTAAGGATGGCAAACTCTCTACTGAATATCAGCCTTAAAAACTAGTGCTATTTGATATTTACCAAGTCTTATAGTATAATCGATTAGATTAGGCTGAAAGGCATACATACAGAATTGGTTATTGCTAACCTATAGTCAGGATTACAACCTAGCTTCTCACACCAGTTATGTTGTATGTGTTAATTTTATAGATGGTTGGCGGAACCAATAGTTTAAAGCCGACTCCGAACGACAGATTTTTTTGAGAAACTTTTCATATCAATTTCCTATACACTCAGAGTTTTTATCAGAAATCTGCTGAGAGGAATTTGCCGAAGAAATATTTTTTTCATACGTTTTGTTGGAGAAGTCTGACCTGGAAATTGAACTGTGGGCCCAGGTCGAATAAGTCAACACACTACTCACTAGATTACGGTGTCGTACACTAACACTGATTAAATTAGAAGAAGAGCCTTTGCCTCTATCTATTTCCTCTTCCAAACATATCTTCTGGTCCCATTAGTGCCATGGAAGTTCTGTATGCTCATTGCCGCGAATTGCCACATAACCTGGCACCCAATAGAGAGAGGATATCCTTATTTATCTTCCTAGCTGATTCAGCTTCGCCAGTGAATGCCATACTTTCTTCGATTTAACCTTTTATGAGCTGAGGTTTCGAATGTCAAAGTGACTGTCATATAGTATTACTATCTCTTGTGCTTTCTGATTTGAGTACACCCTTTGATGGCATAGGCTTCTGCTTGGAAGATGCCAGCGAATTTCTCCATTGGCTGCAAATATTTTATTCTGGAAACAAAAACTCACACTTTTTCTTTTAAAGAGTATATAATTTTCAAATTACTCCACTCAGTTTCTCAGTGGAAGCCATAAAGGCAACTGGTTCTGTCTAGAGCATAGTTAAGTAGGGAGCTGTTGGCCATTCGATTCATTAAATTACGAAATTTGGTAATGAATTTCATGTTAGACTTGACTTCCAGTAATGTAACCATAGACTTGAATGCTTTGACATTTACTACCATGTACAGCGGACTTAAATGCAGCAGATTTTTCAGCGTCGCTGTGGGACAGGTTTTCATTGCCCGTATTATATCAACTCACGCTAGTCTCTGTAACTCTTGTAACTCCATTTTGGCTGTCTATTCTTTGAGGACACTATTGAGTTGAACATCATGGTTTACATGTACAGCATAAGTTCCGGGTTACAACCCTGTGATTTCCCTGTAAGGACTTTCTCGAAATGCTCTGTTTTCATGTATGAGTCTTCCTTTTCCCTAGTGGAACAGTCTATCGGGGAAATTTCTACTGATATTGTACTGACTTTGCTCCCCAGCTTACTTACTTGCAATTCTAACCGCCTTATTTCAGACGGTTAAGAAATGTTTTCTTTGAAAAATTTTCCTTATTTCAAAAGAGTTACGATTATAGTGATAACTTTGTTACCAAATCCTCTCTCTATTCCATGAAACTTTGCATATCTTTTGCAATTGATGGCCTATTTAACAGCAAAAACTATTATAAAAATATAAAATAACGATAAAACTCATGCCTTTGGAATAGTATCCTGCATTTCGTTTCCATCTTATGTTTTTTTTTGTCTGTGTCTCTGTTAAAAACATGCCCCAATTATAGTTTAAGTTTTTCCATACTCTGCGCTACCATTAGTTTTGTTGTTGCTCTTTTAGGTTTAATCACTACGAAATCAAATAATTTTTGCCACCATAACAGAAATTACTGCATAATATGTGCCACTTACTGCATATTGAGCAGGAGCCCTCCTCTATTACCCTAGTCTAGTAGCAATCAACATCAGCATCAGCAGTGGTAGTAGTACCTCATTATCGTAATGAACCACCATCCAACAAAATACTTCGTCTTCTCTGTTAGAGTAGAAGTAAAGTAAAATAGAACTCCACTCAATTATACATACATAAATACGTTAGAATATCTTACTTATTAACACATGCTGCGAAGTAAATTCTACATGCCACAGTCCAAAATAAAAAAAAATCACAAGAAATTCAACTGAATTTAAACGAAATGAAAGGAAAGAAAGAACGAACGAAAGAAGAGTGCAAAATAACTCATTAGTAATGGCAAAATTGTAAAACTTGCTCCATATCTTTCTCATTTTTTTTTTTTCTAAATTTTTTGTAGAAATAATTTCTTTTCTTCGATTCCTTTACAGCTGCTCCTTTAAGCTTTTTTTGTTTTTTGAACAGTAATTGTGGGTTCAGGGAAAAAGCAATACGTTTTTCTATTTGAAAACGTATAGTTAATATGTGGAGCGCATTAAATTTTGAAGTGATATTTGAATATGAGCCTTAAACAGTTGGAAAAATCAAAAAAAAATTTTTTTTTTTCAAACACACCGCTTATGCTACAAATGCTGTGAACCTTAAATGAGACGTGCATACATATGCTAAAATTTCCTTATTGTACAGGGTGGCGTAAAAGTTTGTAAAAGTATTTGAAGAACGTGTGGATATAACTTGAAACGTTCATAGTTAGGAATCTAAAATATTATCCTCTGACAACTCTCTACAAGAAATGACATAAATTTGGTCCACTACAGTAATTCAAATAATTCTTTGCAATGGCAGTATAGACTGCACCACAATCAACGCTTAATCCGAAATCCACGATGCCAAATTGATATTATTTTTTTTTAGAGATAAATAGAGCATAAAAAGTTGCAAAAATATTAGCAAATTATCGGATTTGTATCACTTCCCGCGTAAAGATGACATGAAATGATCATAATGCTGTGATGATTTAACCACTGTGGACTTTTTCTTGTAGGATTATTAAGATAGGAAACAAGCTAAAAACCAGGCTTAAGGCAAATAAGAGAAGAATGCGTCGACCATGGTCTCTTCCTTCTCAACAGATCTACTGCCTCTTAGAAAGTTATTTGCAGTTAAGTGAATTCTCCTGCTTGTAATCATTACACAATGACCCATAAGAATAAATACAGTGGCAGAGATTTCCCTGAATACCAATGAGTGACTTATGTATATTGGTACGTTTCCTAGGCAATTTAAAGCCAGGTGAGTCTGGCAATGAAACGGTATTCTGAGGAATCAACCCAATACTTGTAGGTGACTAAGAATTTAATGAACGTAAATGGTAATTTATATTCATGTACGTATTTGATGCGGTGGGAATGTGACTAGAATTACACGAGATATTCCTCAAAGAATCTATAAAGGAAGCCATGTCGCGACCACTTCGATGCCAGAGAGGGGGTATATACTCAAGGTCGGGGCTTTACTAAAGATCTGTTACTTACTCAGGATCTGTTTACCTTAGACTAAAGCAGGGAGAGATATCGTGCGATTAAACTTTTAGGTGATTGCGGAGGCATCCGTTTCCTAGATAAGAAATATAATGTGAAATCAAACCTATACTTAGACCAGGTATAGCTAATTTCAATCAGAGTCTGCCGATCGTCAAATAGGTGCAATGGTTAGGTGTGCCAGAACGGTTAGGCTTTTAGTTGCATTGTAACAAATGCTGCATTTTCTCTGGACAGTAATCTGGATTTAAGCCAATAAAGTATACGAAAGAACGTCTTTATAGAAAATTTTCTAAACGTGCTGCTATTCTGTATTGCAATAGATCTCCTCAATGTATAAAGGAGCCGCACATTGAGGGTAGTACAGCAGACAGAATAGATTCGATATCCATCGAATATATTCAACGGAATGGAGTAGGGTGAAATCCTTACCTCATGCCAATAAATAAATCAACATCCTTATAATTTAAAAGAAATTTTACACGTTACAAAACAGCACGAGATGTCGTAAAAGGTTTTCTAACTCAATTAAATAAGTGCCAGAGGTCATGCAAAAAGTTTTCCTCTCGGTTAAATAAGTGCCACCATGGTGTCAGAAGAATAAAAATCTCTTAATACTAAAAAATTCGAAACTACTGTGCTGAAAAATGGTGTGTGCCTACACATGGTCACCAATTTGTTAAAGACTTATCTTTATATAATCTATCCACCAAATATTAACACTTTTTTGAGACTCCCTGTATTGTATATAGAAAACCCCACTTCTAAGTGATACCCATACTACCTTAGATTTATTAAAAATTATATGTCTGCGTGTGTGTATGTGTGTGGGTTTGTAATATGTTGTTGGCAATTGAGTATGAGTATAGGAATGAGTTTTTGTTTTATTTCTAATTTCAAAGGTATTAAAGTGGAAAACGAAGAAAAATTATGGAAAATTACTTTTCTTTCATTTTCCCATTTTGTTCCCTTTTTTTTTATTTTTTTTTTGTGTTTCTCTTTCCCATAATATGTTGCAAAAGTATTAAGTTGTGTAGAATTTTTTCTCCATAAAAATACACACATTCTCTTGAACGTAGGATATTCAATGAGTTTTTATAAGGGTCGTTTTACATTGAAGGGATAAATTGTTGGAATTGTTATTTTTTTATAATAATAAACTACGTAGCCGTAGTTTAGTAGGTCGTATGTTGAGTTGTTAGACGAGAGTCCGCGGTTGAAACCCCAAATAAACATCTCAAAAAACGTTCAATGACATAATCTTCTGGCAAAAACTCTGGAAGTAAATAAAATTGTTATGAAAAGTCTGTCATACAGAGTCGAGTTCCGCTACTAATGGATAAAATTAACATATCCAACATGAATGGTCTGAGATGCAGAGTTGTTGTCCGCACTAAGAGTGCTGTTATGACCAATTAAGTATGAATCGTAGCTTAAGTTACTGCAAAGACAACAGGTACCAGATAATACCATCACCTCTTCACATATCGACTTTCAAGGCAAGCGTAAAGACGATCACTGAGGACCACTCTCGGAGAGCAGATACCTCTCGTACAGCTTATGAAGCACCATAGTCAGCAAGTAGGTCTTATATGTTATTCATTTAACTCAGCTCCACCAAACGAATCTTTTTCAAAATATTTTCCTTGAAATATAACTCTTATGTGCCTTCAATTGAATAGAACATATGCTGTTCTATGTTTGAGTAATTGTTTGTATTTGTTTGGTACATTTGCCTTCAGGTAATTTTCACATTTTCATTTAAACTTTTAATTCAAAAGAAATTTACCATCTCTCGCAACTCTTCTTGTATTCGAATAATTTTTCTTTTGCCTTAAATCCACTCACACCAAGAGTTCTTCAGTAAATTATAATTGTTGTTGCTGTAATGAATTCTTAATTTTAAACACATTAAAGAGTAAAAAATTTCTAAAATTATAATCTGCAAAAAAATATTGAATTCTTTTACAACACTGACTATTCTAAGCATTCATGTTTGCCATTCGTTAGTAATTATCTATACTTCTTGTTTTCTTCTCATTTTCTACCAATTTCTAGTTTTAAGCATTTTATGTTGAAAGTGTTGAGCTGAGTTGAGTTCGTTTTTGTTTTCTTCATTTCTTTTATTTCCTAGAAAATTATTGTCGAGCAACATACTCCACATAACGTAAATGTAAATAAACCCCTTGGGGTACATTTTCTTAAAAAAAAAACGAAAAGAATTGTTTTTTATATCTTTTTTCTTTTTGTTTTGTTTCATTCTTTTGTAATACTTTGTAAATTAGAAAAGAAAAGAAAAAAGAAAAATGAATAACTTTTTTTCAACCCAACATATACAAGAAAATTATCCTTTTCTTCCTCTATGCCACACATACATATGAATGAATGAGTTTTTCATTACGAGTTGTTTTTTTTTCTTCTGTTTTTTTCCTTTTGTTCCTTTTTTCGATTTTAATTTTCCCAGTACTTGTCATTTAGAGTAATTTATTAACAAGAAAAAAAATGAAAATAGAAAAGGATTCTTTAAATAAATCCTTTTATTTATTGAAATCCTTTTTCAATAAAAAATAATAATAAGAGTATGAATATTTGATAAGTATAAATAATAAAAGGGATAGCCTCCTATTACAAAAGAGAGAGATAGAGTGAGAGAGTTAGAGAATATAGAAAAAAACTGAAATCAAAATAAGACTTGAAAAAACTATAAAGGAGCACCAATTCTCAATTTTGGTTTAAAGATGCTTCCAGATTTTGTAAAAAAATTTATATTTTTGATACAAAACCAACCGAAAATATACGACTCTTTATAACAAAATTTTAGTTCAATAATTTTATTTCTGGAAAAATACTTGTTATTCCAATTGACTGAATAAAAAACTGCCTGATCCCTTTTCACAATTTAAGGATTTTTATAAATTTTCCAATCAAAGCAAACTAATCGTAATGGTCGCCGTGGTCTAGTAGGTAGTGTATTGACATATTAGACGTGAAGCCACTGTTCAAACCCCAGGTTAGATATCTCGAACAAAATTAAATGTGAACAAATATATCTTCTGCGACTTACGCTCAGCAGATTTCTGGCAAAAATTCTGAATAAAATTACCATGAAAAGTTTCTCAAAAAATCAATCAAGTCATTCAGAGTCGTCGTTAAACTGTAGGTCTCACCACTCATGTATAAAATTAACACACATAACACAATGGCGTCAAAAGCTAGATCGTAATACTGACCGTAGGGTTGCAATGACCAATTAAGTAACTGAGTAGTAACGAAAAGGTTCGTGTATCTGAATGTCAGTGAATTTCTAACGCAATCACAAGTGTATTACAAATGTAGTACTAAATGTTGAAGTAGACTGTAATCGGAATACAATTTTCATGCATTTAACAGGAATATTTGGAGATTTTTCGAGCGCTTACAGTACAGAGTGATAAAGCGTGATGACAGAAGTGTATCTATCAAAATTGAGTTGTCAGAGCCCCCACGCAAGATGACCGTTTCACTGTTTTTATCAATGTTTAAACGGAATGGGAATAATGGGAATTTAATTACAGCTCACTTAGATGTAATAAAAGGCCCTGCTGTATTAACATTGTGTTTACTATTGTGGTAGTTGAACCTTTCTAACCTATTAAGTCCTATCGATCAGGTCTGAGTGCCCATAAACTTTTCGTTTTGAAATTCCAGTGACGGACGATGACAGGCATTTCAGTTTCGACAGTACTTGTTGTAAGGCATTTTCAGACTCTAGCTGACTAGCGTAACGCTATATTATAAGGTATGCAGATTGGAGTGGTAGCTGCGATAACCACACTTCACTTGAGTACACATGGATGTCGGTTGTGACTGTAAAGCTCATAAAGATTTATCTGGTCTCTATGCAAGAGTTGTACATTGTCCCACCTTTCCTTAGCAAATGGCCAAACATTATATTTTGAACATTCAAGCCTTAATTCTTTCGAGTTAATTGTTCGAGTTAATGATTGTTCAAGGTTTCGGAAGACCGTCATCGTTAGCTGTTATCTACTAAGTGCCTGCCTTCAGAATTCTTCGGTAAAGTGAATACATTCTCTATAGATGTGTCCCTCCCTAGTCAATATATCTTCATACAGACTATGTTCCACGTTTTAATTACCTGCTGAGCTACGAAATAATTCATAGATTTTGTTGTTTTCTAAAGTGGTAGCCAACATGCAGAAGATAGTTTGATGAATCAGTAGTGAGATTTTAAAGTATATCCTTTTATCTTAGATACGTAAACAATTCAATAAAAATACTTTGTTTATCAACAGGACTTAATGAAACTGAAACTGTCATCTCTTATAACTGCTCGAAACATCATGATCAATATATTCTTCATACATGCATACATAACACATACGGGCATGGGCATTGCAAACCTTCTGTCACGATCCAGTCACACACCATTTATGTTGTGTATGCCCATTTTGTACATGAGTGGTCGGATCTACAGTTTAAAGTCGAGTCCGAACGACAAATTTTTGAGAAACTTTTAATGGCAATTTTTATTTATTCTCAGAGTTTTTGCCAGAAATCTGCTGAGAGGAAGTCGCCGTAGAAATATTTCATATTTCTAATAAGCCAATACGTTACCTACTAGACTACAGCGACATTCCTCATACATAAAGAAAATTAACGTTTTCATATGATCGTTTAGTTGGCCAAATAAGCAACTAAAAATCATAGGCTTTTCAATTCCTTTTAAATTGCCTCTCCCCTTCTATGAATTGAAGCGGCATTAGCCGTTACACAGGCGGCATATATAGCCTTTTAAAGCACACTTAATGTTGTCATTCTCAACAAATGTGGCCATATCCAATAACCACAAAAGTGATTGCCTTGTTAAAGTAAACATCAGCAAAATGGGGCCAAAAAGATACTTACTTGTCCTGCTTAACTATAAATACCATGGCGTTATTACGAGTTCACTTTTGTAAAATATAAAAGAAATTGAATTCAAACAGAAAAAAGAGAAGAAAATTATAAATAATTATTTACCCGGCATAAATATTTAAACAATTTCCATGTGGTAAAAATCATTATAAAGAAAATCATTTTCTTGGTTTTTTTTTTTTTTTGAAGCAAAACGCGTTTTAGCCTTTAATTTGAAAAAGAAAAGAAAAAGGGGAAGGAGAGGCTCCTTTAAGGATTAATGATGGCTACTATTTTGTCCTTTTTAAATATTTATGCATACAACGACAATGAGTACAAGCAGCAAGCAAGCAACGTCAAAGGCAACCAGGCAAGATGATGACGATGTTTGTGTTGACGATGATGATTACGGTTGGTTGATGGTTGGTTAAGTTAAGTTGAAACATTGTAGTTGATAATGTTTTTTTGTTGTTTTTTCTTTGTAACCAATGTTAACATAATACAAAAACAATTTAAATGTTAAAAATGTTGTTAACTTCTATGACTGTTTATATGGTTGTTGGCTGGTCGGTTGGTTGGTTGGTTGCTTGGTTTGCTTAGCTTAGTAGTTTGGTTAACTTGACTAGCATGTCTACAAGCCTGTCCTTTTGTCCGTCTATTAAGCCATATAAGCAGACAATCTTATGTTTGTCTTTATGCGTTTACATCTGTCTGTCCGTCTGTCTGTCGGTCTGTACTCTTTTCAACTCTTCATTCATACGTCCATATGGCTGTCTGTCTCTTTGTCTGTCCCATTGTATTTAAATGTTGTTCATGTTGTCGTTTGTTGAAGTTTTTCTGTCATTTTATGTTGCTTTTTCTATGTAGAAAATTTAAATTAGCATATTAGAGACAGAAAAAACACCAGAAAAAGGCAATAGTTGTTGTCTGTTTTTTATTTTTAGCTTTGCAACTCTTTTTTTTTAACGCTTTTGACAAGCATAAAATGAATACAGTTGAATGGGGAGAAAAAAATAAGAAAAAAATAGGGAATAAAATAATATCGTTTGCAACATGGTAATTACAGTCCTAACATACGCATATTAAATGAGTGTAAAACAACAACAACAAAAAATCCCAAAAGAGAAACTCCCCCCTGGATCACTCACTACCAGCAGTAAGTGTTTTTCAGTCATTTTTCATTTTCTATTTGTGATCCCCTAAAGATAACAAAAGTTTCTTGTTAATTTTGACACCATATTGGTGACAGGCAGGTGGTTTATGTTAGTTAGTCGCAGTACAAAGCAATTATAATTGTATTAATTAATGTCTTTAGGCAATTAATAAATGTTGCTTTCATTTATTCAAAACCTAATAAAGCAATTATACTGGTATTTAGTAGAAAGCAATCTTGATTTAAAACTAATAACTGCATAACTCCGTAGAATAACGCCTTATTCTAATAGGCAGTGTGTTGGCTTATTAGACGAGAGGCCACGGTTCACAAAACCCAGGTCAAGCATCTCCAACAAAACGAATATATTTCTTCGACGACTTCCTCTCAGAAAATTTCTGTCAAAAACTCTGAAAGTAAATAAAATTTACCATGAAAAGCTACTCAAAAACCTGTCGTTTAGAGTCCACTTTTAACTGTAGATGCCGCCACTCATATCTAAAACTAACACACGCAACATAAAGTGGTGAAAGAAGCTAAGTTGTAATCCTGATTGAAGGATTGTAATGACGCGGAATTGTCTGACCAGTATATGGCTCATAGTTGTGTTGTTTAGTGAAATGGAGTGTTCATGTGGATCTGGGGGTGCAACTCCACTATAAATTGAGAGACAATTTGAGCGTTTTTTACACACATTTTCTACAAACGATTCTTATGTGATTTCCTTTGACAGTAAAAATGGCCATCAGTTCGATATAATTAGTCTTGTGTCACTCGCATGTAATTCGTGAAACAACAGATTCCATAGCAGCTTTTGGACCAAATTGGGATCCAAATGTGTTGGATTCCGAGTCATAGGACTCCTTTTATGAGCCATTATATGTAGTTTAATGTAATGTAATGCTCATGAGGGCCTCAGGCCTTCTACAAAGGATTCTTGCAGACTTCGGACCGAATTGGGATCAGTTTATGTTGGGTTCCTAGTCATACTGTAACTATTGGGCTGACGTACTTGCTAGAATGAATTCTAATTCGATTACTGATAATATAGTTGCTGGTCTTATTTCTCCAATCTTGTTCTCATGGCTCCAAAGTTGGTGCGAGCAATGGAGTACAGTCACTGGAGGAGAGTACGTAGTGAAGTGTCTTTGGCTATCTGTCGACGGTGGTAGAACTAGTTCGCTGCTGGAACTCAATAAATACGAAGTGCAACTGGTTCTTTACTGGTCATTGTAATGTTAGGTCTAAGACTGATGTCGTGTCAGATTTCAGTCGGATTTCACCAGGTTATGTTTTTTTTTTCGAGACCAACACTCAGGAGATGAAGCCCATTCATGCAATGCATTGTTTTGTAATACAGGAAATATAATTATAGGAATGGAAAGAGTGGTAGTCTGCTATAAATTTCTTTCTGAAACATTTTTATTTTCTCAAGAATTATTTTGTTATAATTCTCACTTTCTTTCATTCACTTTCACTATTGCGGTGAATCATGTATAATGTCAGACAAACAATCGTAAACACTCAGCGGCGCTGGTGAAAATCGCAACCACGGACTCGGCACTCGAAGTTCAGCACACTGTCAACCGGATCAATGAGGCACCGATGGAGACAAGTTGGAGAAGACTGTGACTGTTTGGATGTTGGTAGAAGACGGTTGATTACCCAGGAGGAGAACCTTTGAAATCCAATATTCTGGCTCTCCTGAGGTCTATACTGATGACTGCATTTATTCTTTTGTTTCTGTTTACTTCTTTTCTTGCCTCTTTCTAGAGCGAACGCAATGTGGCTCATGACATATGAGTATTTTTGTATCTCTCTTTCGTTCTCAAACCTACCTACATGTAGGCTATCATGGCAACACGTCTACTATCTTAACATATTTGCTGCACTTCAGTTCAGAGTTGGTAGCAGCTGCTTGTCAAATTCTTCTCTTTCTTATTACAGCTTGCTACATAATTGGTTTTGCTTTTGATTGAGCTGACATACTTGCTAGGATGGATTCTCATTCGATTGATAATACAGTTTCTGGTCTTATTCCTTCAATCGTGTACCCATGACTCCAAAGACATTGGGTGATAGGTATGAGGTATGAGGGGTGGCGTACACTGTTTGAGGGTTCATACGCCGACAGTAGTAGTATTCGTTTGCTGCTAGGACTCAATAAGTGCAACGTGTAATTGGTTATTTATGGACAATTGCGATGTCAGGTCGCTGAAGAGCTTCTACGACAGATCTCTACCACATTTCTGCTGCAATGTATAGATAAATAGGAGTTGCAGATGACTATTACTGTCCGGATGTTTGTAGAAGATGGAGATGTCTGAGGATAAACCCTGCCTAAGTAGGGTTTCTTTGTGTCGAAAGCTGCCGTTCTGGCTCTCCTGAATTTCAAACGAGATTACGCTGACCGTATTTATTCTTTCCTTCTGTTTACTTCTCTTTTAGAATACAATGTTGTTCTTATATTTGGTTGTTTTCATATTTGCCACTCAGCCCCTAGTCTAGTGGGTAGTGGACAAACATCTCCAACAAAACCAAATTTGAAAAAATTTTTCACTCTGAGAGTAAATACAAATTACCACGTTACTCAAGAATCTGTAGCTCGGAGTGGACTGTAAGTGATATGTACCGCCATTCATTTAAAAAATTAACACACACGTCATAAGTGGTGTGCGAAGCTAAGTCCTTATCCTGATGGAACAGTTGTAATGACTATTTATGTATGTAGGTGTGCGGATATAAAAAGGAGTTGGACATGACTGCGACTGTCCGGATGTTTGTAGGAGATAGTTGATTGCCCTTGGTGTTCTGGTTCTCCGGTGTTTATAACGAGTTTATGCTGACTGCATTCATCCTTTCCTTCTGTTTATTTGTCTTTACTTTCCTTTTTTTTAGAACAAACGCTATGCACTACACGTTTCCATACCTATTACGTTGCTATAGATTATCATAAGAACACGTCTACTATTTGGCTTAATTTGCTGCCGTTCAGTTTAGAATTGACCAAAATTGCTTGGGACATTTTTCTCTTTCTCTCTTATCATAGCTTGCTTCATAGTCGGTTTTGCTTTTGAAATTAATTGTTTTCCCTTGTAGAAAATGTCTCTTTCAATGTGAAAACAGAACACACCAAAATCATTTATTTTTATACACCAAAAAACAAGAAGAAAAAAATTTTCATTTAAAATTAAATGAATTTTTTTTTCAAAAACTTTTTTATGTTTGTTTAACAAGGTGTGTTTATTTATAAAATTTAAACAAATTATACGTAATTATAATTATGAATATGAGAATGAATATGATAATTTTTGCTGTTGTTGATTGCCAGTGTCAAAGACACTCTCAACTCAAAGTACATATAATACTCATATGTATATGCTACTCATATGCTTCGCATATATGGTCATGTATGTATGGTTGGTATGTGATAAATGTTGCTGCTACAAATTGCTTATATGTTCGAGTGTTGTTGGTGTTGCTGTTGGCTTATAGTAAACTAAACTAAATTATGGAAAATTATTATTATTTTGCATTTAAAAATGGGGAAAAAAACTGAAAACAAAAATAGAAAAACATGGAGTCCAAAGGCAGCACAACACAAACATATTGTGGAAGTAATTTAATAAAATTACATTTAACAACGACACAGAAATAATAATAGACTGCATTAATTAATTATAATATTTCGCTTTTTTTTGGACAACAACAACAACAACAACATCAACAATATTATTATAATATTAGCTGTCATTATATTAAACCAGCAGGCCATATCATAAATTTAACAGAAGAAAAAAAAACGAAAAAACTTTTTTTTTTGAAAATTTTAACAAATTTTATTGGTTTATAATCCACTGGACCATTTTATAAAAACACACGACAACATTTCATTTCAATTCATTTCATTTCATTTGGGGCCCTATTAAAATTTATCACTATTTAGTCATTAATTTCTGACTGTCTCTCCTCTCTATCTCCCTCTGTCTCTTCGTGTCTCCATAATTTTTTTTTTTAATTCATTTTAAAATTGACATTTTTATGGTTTTATCATAGAAATATTTTCATTTGTTAAAGTTTCTTTCATGTAATTTGGTGTTTCTGTTACTCCTGCTGCTGATCATAATGTTGCTGATGCTGTGTGGCAGTTGTCACCATTTCCTATAAAATTTTAGTGGTAGATTACGTGTTATGTTGCATGTAATATGTATGTATTCTTGGTATGTCTATAGTTTTTCTTTCAACATGATTTTTATTTGTTTCGTTTTATTGTTGAAAAATATGTCTTAAAATACATCTTCTTTATGGCTACACGCCTATACTTTGGTCAGGAGACAACAATTCAAGACTACGTGTTAGAATGTTCAATAAAAATCAAATGTTTTCTATTAAATTGGAGATTAAAACAGAATTTAGAAAATTCTTCTGCGAAAACTTGATAACAAATCACAATTTTCTGTGATTACACTTCTAGAACATGGACGTAGTACCATCTGGCCCTTTTCAGAACTATTTATGGTAGAATTATGGCAGAAAAGAGAAAAAACTGCAATTATTGAGATGACAGCGACTTCAGCATCAAAAACTCTTTCGCGTTTTTAAGCTCCATACTTTTTAACCAAATGCCAAACACTTTAAAGAAAACTGTGCTTAAGATCATATATCGGGTGTGCCATCTATCGGTTTAGATTTGATCCAAAGATCAGCAATGAATCGTTTTTTCGCTATTCATAAGTTGTCATGAAATTTTAAGTATGAATGAGTCAACAGTAATACTTATTTTGTGGTTCTTGTTGAGTACAGGAGAGCCGAAATCAACAACATCATGCATATTGTTAAATATGAGTACAATGAGTAGTTAGAACTTTGAATATGAGTAGTATGAGTATGATATTAAAATAAGTATGAATGCCTATAAGTATCAAAAATTATGAGTATGATTCGAATCTACTCATCTTTTTGAATACTCATTGCTGATCATCTCTGATACATACATGCATAATTGGTCACTACAACCCTTCAGTTAGGATTACAACCTAGCTTCTCAAACGATATATGTTGGGTGTGTTAATTTTATATATGAATAGCAGGACCAATAGTTTAAAGTCGATACTAAACGATAGATTTTTGAGAAACGTTACATGGCAATTTTATTTACACTCAGATCGTTTGCCAGAAATCTGCTGAGAGGAAGCCGCCGAAGAAATATTTTTTTATATTTCGATTCTGTTGGACATGTCTGACCTGAGGTTTGAACTGTAGCCGCGCTTGGCCAACGCACTACTGCGACTTCAACACTCCAAACTCACACCAGCTTAATTCCTTACTCGTACTTCAACTACAACAATCGCATCAGGAAGCCATTGACGTAATTCCGAAGGTATGTTATTCTTAGACATCCCTTCGGAATATGTGTTGGGTGCAGTATTGAGAAACTTCTGAATGAGTCAATCTCGTTCTCAAGAGTTGAGTTGGAGGATGTTTCCGTTAAAACTACCTTAATTTTACATCGAAAATCATGAAAAAATTTTTGCGAGGTTTATAGTGACAGCAAATAGCGGCGCAGAAATCGACGCTATCAAGAGGCTGAAAAAAGCGCGGCATTCGGATGACTACAGCCATTATGGCCAAACTCACAAATATCCAGACCGGCTAAGCTCATAATATTCAACGCATATTTAAAGTTGATCTTGTTGTACGAAAATGATATCTGGTTACTATTGAACACCATCACGCAAAAACAATATCAACAAGTGCTTGAGAATCATATGCAAAACATTCTGTCCTAATAATATCAGCAACTCTTGAATCTTAAAAAAAAAAATCCAAAATAACGCAAATAAAACATTAGAAATAGAGAAAGAGTACTGATAGTGTAAGAAGAATGACACTTGAATGGAATCTCAAAGTTCAAGAATCCGTGGCCGACCTGAAGACGTTTGATACTTGAAGATCTAGGATTGCACAATTTTACATGTGAAGACGCAAAAATAGCGGGAGTCAGCCGTATAAGATGATAACGCTTTGTGGAAGCCATAAGCTTTTAAGAGGGGAATTTTACTGGAAAAAAAGGATGAGTTCAGTGATTTTTAGGAAAGCGATTTAATTAATCCGGCGTGGTGGAGTAAATTTTTTTAAGGACTGCATGATTAGACTTTTTAGTTTTGTATTTATACGACGATTTTGAAAGCTTTATGTGTACATGGGAAAACGCTAATAGGCCTTCCAAGAAATTAAAGAAGATTCCCTGTAGGACATGAGTCGCAACCCCATCACAAGGTATTTGGCAGGCAAGTGTTTTATAAGGTGCTGAATAGTTCTGATGGAAAAGTTTTCATTAGAGAACACTTTGGAAAAATTATATGATAGGGTTAGAACTCAAGTCGTAGTTTCAAATAGTAATCGTGACTATTTTGTTTTAATTTTTCATCCAAAAGATTATTTTTATTTGAAATTGTGAATGCTTTTGAAGGAGTTTTATATCTGCAACAATTTTTTAGCATAAATTCTTAAAGAAAATCCAGCTCCTCTGTCTTAACAGCCAATATCTTTTAATCTAGACATGTTTCCTGTGGCACAGACATTATATATTCAGTTGCAACATAATATTACAACATGTTTTTGCCATACAATGTTGCAAATATCCTTTAAAAAAAACCGGAGAATTTCTTAACCTTAATGATCAATTTGTTTAGGATGATATTTCTATTAGTCGTGCATGTGACACATTATGCACATAAACGTTTGAAACAAGAGACAAATAGACAGACAAACGGACATATGCAGCATTTGGAAAACCGGCGCAAATGTATGAAAAATTAAAAACAAAAAAAATATGTTCTAAACATGATGCCTTTTTTCCAACCAAAATGATGATGATGATGAGGATGGCGATGGCAATGCTGATGGTGAGAGGAAGTTATTGGCTTTAGCGTTGGTGGTTAAATGCCTGACTATACGAGTGTTTGCATTGGCTTATGAAGGCATTATAATCATATGGAAAATCATGTAGAAAGAGTTTCTTTCATAGAACTGGGAAAAAATTGAATAAAGTGAACGTGTACGAGGTACGTGTTTGTGTTGCTTTGCTTGCCTAATGATGACATTCAATTCGTGGTTATCATGACGACGTCAGTGACAACAACAAACAGCCAGGATCAACCGTGTGTGTAAAACGTCTGCATACAATGCGGATGTTCTCTGAAGCTCTGATGACATGACTGTGGTGTTTAGGTGTTTGTAGCAACTCGGATGTATGTGTGTGTGGTAAAATGTAGTTTCTAATAATTTGCTTAACATGCTTATCAATTATTATTATTATAGTGATTATTTTCATATGCATACAAGCGCAACATTTGGCAACATTTGCCAAACACTATCAACAACATTACATTTGCCATTGCTTGCCACTGCTTTTACACCAAAACGTGTGGCATACGAGTATATGCAGAAGAAGAGTGTAAGTTGCCTCACAAAAACGTGATATTCATTTTTAATGAGCTTTTCCAAAAAAAAAAAGAAAAATATTTGCATATTATTTGGGTTATGATGTGCATGAAATGCAAGGCATTAATTGAAATCCATCGTATATACTCGTATATACACATATATCCACTGTAATACACGTTGCAAGAGTATTTATTTTCCCATATAATTAAAACTATATTTAAAGCAACCAAAAAAATCCGACGCTATAAAGCTAATTTTCAATTAAACATGTTGTAAGTATCATCAGCAGTATATCTGCATACGAGTACATATTTAAAATAAAATTTATTTTAATTTTTTGCAACAAAACATTTCAAAACTTTAAAAATTTTCTATTTAAACTTCAATTGAAAAAAGTAATCCAAACACAATACCTAGAATTTCTATTGACTTTAATCGTTTTTCAATTTAATTTTATTTTTTTCAATTTTTTGTCTCTTTGCAGCTCAATATCAATCGCCTCGTATAATTGAACATCCAACGGATTTGGTGGTGAAAAAGAATGAACCTGCCACATTGAATTGTAAAGTTGAGGGTAAACCCGAACCAACTATTGAATGGTTTAAGGTAAGTTTGAAGTGTTTTTCTCTACTCTGCTCCGTTCTATTCGATTTCACATTTACTCGTAAAACGAAACTTTTTTACGGTTTAAACTTTCGATACATATTATTTTATTTTTTTGTGATACAGTGGGTGACAAAAATTAGATTTCAAAAAATATTATTTTAAAATACAGACGTAATATAATCGACTTCAATTGTTGTTTGTCTCCAACAGCAATAGTGCAGGCTATGCGGTTCAGACTACCTGTTAGTGTTATATGAAGGTATATTTAGTCTCAATATAATCACAGGAGATCATTTTATCTGTTGCTTAAGCAGATCACAAGATGATTTGGCTGTCATCACCGCAATGATCATTTGGCAAGGTTGTGTTATCATTATTTAGAGAAACGCATGAGTTGGCCATTGCGCAGAAATTCTTTCGAGATGCCAACCTATCCTGGGTCAATGAGGAGTCCTGCTCCACCGCTAGGCTTACCTGGCCCTTGATGGATAGAAGGCGTACCAACCAGTTACTTGGACTTAGTCGTGGCATCATCTCAATCACAGTGGCCATGCTTACAGGCCTTTGTGTTATGGGTAAACACGCGGAGAGAATGCCGTTCCCCTTTTAACGGTTTCTGGCATGGGTGCAGATCCGCTGAGGAGGAAGAAACTGTTATCCACTTTCTTTGTCAGTGCCCATCTCTTGCGAGGTGCAGATATATGTTAGTTTTCTCTCCATTTCTTGTCAGCTTGACAGAGCTATCATCTATGGATGTCCAGGATATAGTTTCGCTTATCAAACTTTTTGACTGGTTTTCCAGCGTAGGGTAGTCGTGCTTTTGATATGCAGCATTTGCGTTGACCAACTTCTTCCTCTTCCCTCGTTTTGGTAGAACTTCGTCAGTACAGAGACTGCGTTCACATGTGACATCACAGCGGGCCGCTATGCGTGCTCAAGTGAGCTTTTTGATATCAGAGTTACCACTCCGACCTAACCTAACTTAATCTACGAACTTTTCACCCCAACTATTAAATAATTTCATGATATCCGCCACTTATGTATAAAATTGACAAATACAACGTAAGTGGTGTGAGAAGCTAGGTTGCAATCCTGACTGAAAGATTGTAATGACAAATTATGTATTACGTTCCATAAGATTAGTATGCCCACCTTAGGTTCCGAATAATATAATATTTCATTGCAAGTCTTGCTGCATTAAGGGTTATTGCGTCGGTCTGGTGTAAATCACGGCTTGTTTGAGAGTGAAAAGGATTCGTTGGTCCAGATCGGATCCGTGTAAGCTGGATTCCTGGACATAGCGGTATAATCGGTAATGAGATTACGAATGTTCTTACTAAATTTGGTTCACTTTCTGAGGGCGTCTTAATAGTTGGTCCTGATCACCCAATCTGGCAATTCTATGGGCTCATCTATGGATGGGCCGAAATGGATCGACATGTTATGTGTCTAGGAGTCCATGGCCTGCAATAGGTAGTGCTAGAACAGGACTTTGATATGCCAGCCTAAGGTTAGTTATTGGTTTTATCACAGATCACTGTAATATTAGGTCACTAACAAGGATCTGGAACAGTTTCCAGGCGGACTGGGTATGAGGAGGATTTGGAGACTATCGAATACCTTATCTGCAAATGTCTAGCCCTTATTAGGCTGAGAATCCTGTGCAGCGCTTCTTTCTAGGTTTGGACTCTTTGTCTAGAGCCGACACTAGAGCTCATTGAGAAGTGCTAAGTCATCAACTTTTTTGTCACGCTCTCTTGTGTGTTTGTGGTTCATCTTCTTCTCTGCGTTTCCTATATCCTCACTTTCCTATTTCTTCTTCTTTTTCCATTACCTAAATCTACTTCATGCTCTGTAAATCTGGAAGTCACCGTAGTCTCGTAGGTAGTGTGTAGGCTTATTAGACCTAAGGCCACGGGTCAAACTCCAGGTCAAACATCCCTAACAAAATGAAATCTGAAGGAAATAATTCTATGGCGACTTCCTCGCAGCAGATTTCTGGCAAAAACTCAGAGTAAAACAAAAATGGACATGAAAAGTTTCTCAAAAATCTGTCGTTCGAAATCGACTTTAAACTGTAGGTCCCGTCGCGCGTGTATAAAATTAACACAGACAACATAAGTGTTGTGAAAAGCTAAGTCATAATCCTGACTAAAGGGTTTTAATGACCAGTTATGTACGCTTCACTATCATTTCTAGAACGTATTTACAATGGGTTATTTTGACCTCTGGGTATTGTACTTGACCGGATGAAAGGTAGATGTCCCTAAACCTAACCTATCCTAGTCATGAGTGAAAATTTTAGGTTCCCAAATCAAAAGGAATGAACGAACGGAAAAATCCAATTGACACATGATAACTCTTCAACCCTAGAAACTGTTACTAGGCAACCAATCTCTTGCTTGCTTGAAAAACTATTGAAAAATGTATCTTGTAGCAATGACTCAGTTATGATTTTGAACAGTGATCCCTGGTATGGGGGATAAAAAAGTTCCTGTGGAACTCTTTTCAAGCTAAAAATACAAGCAATATTGTTGTTCTTTAGCATGTTTCTCTCTATAAAAATTGTATGTTTCTGTCCAGTATTTAATTTTGTCACCCACTGTATGTAATGCAATTGAATTGATACTCATTTTTTTGTGATACAGTCTATCTATGGCTAAAAGAGAAAATAATTTATTTATAAGAAATAACAACTGTTTGCCAATAAAACAAAAAACTTAATTGTTTTTTTTTTATTTTACATTTCCAAAAACAAGAAAAACCAATAAATTTATGGTACAATTTCATTTCCAAAACACTTAAATTCATAGACACACACACACATAGACAGAGGGAAAATTGAAAAACTATAAACAAATCGGTTTTAAGAAAATATACGAGTTTGTTGTGTAAAAGAGAACATACATAAATTTTGCAATATTTTGTTGCAAGTCTCATGTTGCAATATCTTTTTAATTTTTTTCTTTAAAGGATGGCGAACCGGTGAATACAAATGATAAAAAATCGCATCGAGTTTTATTTAAAGATGGTGCCCTATTCTTTTATCGCACCATGCAAAGTAAAAAGGAACAAGATAGCGGCGTGTATTGGTGTGTGGCCAAAAATCATGTCGGCAAAGCCGTTAGCAGACATGCCACCTTACAAATAGCGGGTAAGTACCAATGCTAACATTAGCTAGCCGCATATAAAAAAATAATTATAAACAAAAACAACAACAACAATAATAGCAATAGCAATCATTATTATTTTCACAAGTACCACTTGAAGACATTAACAAGTGCTGAACAGAAATTAACACTTACCAGGGAAAGGAAAATATTTAAACGGCAACATATATATTTAAACAGAAAACAAAAACGAGGAGAAAAAGTGTCAAGAAAAAAAAAAAAAGAGTGTCATGCACAACAGTAAAGTGCAACACATAGCATGTAGCTGGTGGTGATGGCAGTGGTGACTTTTAAATTTGCAGCAAATTTTGCTTCGACAATGACCATAAATCTGTCATTTACACTGTTAACGACAGCAAAAAAAAAACCTTGCAATTGTCGATACTACACTGCGTTGTAAATTTTTTTTTGTTAGAAAATATCTATGCCAGTCATCATAGCGCATATGCCCTATACTACATTTCTGCGAAAGAGGCTATAAAATGCCACATGCACAGCACCTCCACCAACAAGCTGTTCAAAATACATACATTTCGTTTTTCCAATTTAGAGCACGAATATTTTTATTTCATTTTTCCTAAAGTATTAGAAATGTTGTTGTTGTTATTGGTTTTTTTCTCTTTTATTACAAGTGTTGAAAGGTTTTATGATCACTCTATGGAGGTGACAAATTTTATGTGCCACGCATTGCCTACATCTTGTGCTTGGCCCCTAGATAACATTGTATAATGGCGTATGCTGTGTGGGGCACTAGTGATAATTTATTAGAAAATATTTCATTTTTATAGTTTTGCGTATGAAAAATTTGTGTCTGCGACACGAACAATTCATTGAAAGAGTCATCATAACTTTTTTAATATTTTCAGATTTTTTTTTTAATTAAACGAATACATTTTTTAAGGGCTTAGAAAGGCATTTATAAATATGACTGGTTAACACACAAAGATTGGAATTAAAAGCAAAAAATTTCTGAATTTGTCTAGTTTGGTTAATAGTCAGCTCCTAGTCACACCTCCAAATGCTTTTTCCTCCTTACTTAGGCCACCAAAGACGAAATATGCCATTTCATACTTATGTCTTAAAGTACAGCAAAGCATAATGAATCCCAAACCAGATTTTCCAAAAAAAAAAAGAAAATGTTTTTATTGAGGATTAAAATGAAAACCAAAACTTCCTTACGTTGTAAATAGGCCGTCGGCTTCAAAGACATACAAATTAGCATTACTTTACAACATTACAACAGAAATAGTTCATCCAGGGCAACTGAGAAATCTCACAAAATATAGCAAATTTTGCAAATATTTTCCTTTAACAAGAAATAGAATGAAATCACTAGCTAGGCTAGCAGATGGCTAGGTAAGTTAAAGGGCTGAAGATCAAATATAGCTAAATGTATATGGACAAACACTTAAGCCATCATCAAGTAGGCTTGTTTTATACTCATTATTAAGGTATACTAACCATACTGTCCTTTGAAGTCATAATTTTTTTGGTGAAAGCATATATTTGTTCATAGATTTTATATGCAAATAAGCTGTACATGTTTCGGTCATAAGGGCTACTGCAGAGGCTTACAACTACAAAAATATTCTCAAGCCTCAAACCCATAATCCATTCCATCGGTCAATTTCAACTTTATTTATAGAAAATTTGATGGCTAGAGAAGCCCTAGCGAGCATTTGAACGATTTTATATTCTACACTTAATGACAACAATAGGTTTTTGAAACAAACGAAAAATTTCGATCATATCTCACCACAAAAAACTGCCTAACGAAAGACCCTGTAATTAATACGTCAGTAGTGTCGTCGCCGTAGTTAGTAGGTAGTGTGTTGCCTTATTAGACGTAAAGTCAGGGTTCAAACCCCAGGTCGGACATCAAAACGGAAATATTAAAAAAATATATCTTTGGTGATTTCCTCTGGCAAAATCTCTGAGAGTAAATAAAACTGGTATGAAAATTTTCTCAAAAAATTCGATTCATGCATAAAAATTAACACACACATGAGTGATGTGGAAGCTAGGCCGTAATCCCGACTGAAGCGTTGTAATGGCCAATTAAATTATGTAGTGTAGTGGATATCAGTGAATAAGAAATGCAATAAATGGTATGATGAGCATTAGAAACAATATTGTTTATATATCATCTTACGCTATATCGTCTTCAGGGGAGATGGATTACCAAAACCACAACTCATTTCACCAGGTTATAATTTTATTAATGGAAGGATACACGCTTCCTTAGCTATTATCGAACAGGACATCAAACACATCAATTACAACCAATTGCATCACCCTGATACCAGATCGACATCCTTCGTCAAACTATGTGTCACTCAGAGATTATAATAATAATTTCTTATTTAATATCATACTCATACTACTCATATTCAAAGTTTGAAGAACTCATCGTACTCGTACTTAACAATACGCATGATGTTGTTGATTTCGACTCTCCTCTACTCAACATTTACAAGAATCACAAAATAAGTATGATTCGAGTACGAACACTACCATACTCACTAGAAGGTTATGTGTCTGCTTTGCTTGCTGTCTTTGTCTTTTTCTTTCTTCTCTTTTTTGTAAATGGAACAACAACTAAGACAGTAAATTTTGATGAATGATTTGAATCACTCGAATCATTTATGAGTATTATAATAATTTTTCTAAATTTATGAATCCGAATGAGTAGGCATATGAATCAAACATATTTCGAATGTTATGAGTTTGATGTCAACGCTGTACTCATACTCATTGCAACCTGTACTTTTAAATCAATGTTGTAGTGAGTACGAATGAATCAGAGTAGTTGAATTTCAATACTGTTAACTCACTCATACACAAAATTTCATGAGCACTTATGAGTAGCGAAAAAACGATTAATTGCTGATCTCTGGTGTCGCTCGTCTGGATACGTTGCTACATGGATGGCTCTAAATATGGAAATAGAACAGAAATTTTAATTTAAACTGTAGGGTTTATAAGAATTTTGACGCCCAAATAGGAAATTGCTTCACAGGCGAACTATTGCAACATCACAACAGTTTGTTTATCATAAGATTTCATGAAAGAGAGGAAACACCCCACCTTATAGAGTTCCGCGGCTATTCTACTAGTAATATAGGTAATGCCTAGCATCAGTTGGATTGTTCTTCATCGAAATAAATTCGATATTAAGTACACCATAGATTTCTTCGTGCCACATCTGATCAGTGTACTCTGTTTTACGCCTAATTCCTCCACATCCAAATAGGCAGCCAAGGTATATCATATTCCTTCTGTGCCTGCGACTTATGCTTGACATATGGTTATTGGCATC
The DNA here is from genome assembly GCA_930367235.1 of Sarcophaga rosellei. Lineage (NCBI taxonomy): Eukaryota > Metazoa > Arthropoda > Insecta > Diptera > Sarcophagidae > Sarcophaga > Sarcophaga rosellei. Next base: position 80,200,174 of record OV884021.1, read on the forward strand.
AGTTTTAAGTACATAAACTGTCAGTATTTCATTCGTCTGTATGAAGTATAATGATTTTTATTTTTTTTTTATTTTATTTCCTGCTTTTAAGCCACTTGTTTACATCAGTTTTGCTACCAATCATGTCTCCGTATGGTGCACCAATGTTAAATTGGCATAAAGAAATGCATATGTCAGTTCGTTTTTGACAGCTAAATAAGCGTTGATGAAAGAAATGTAATTTAAATCTGGTTCTCTTGGTTTTTTGTTTTTCTCTTTTTGTTCTTAAGGAATTTACTTGTGCCCCTACCCATTAACAATATGAGATAATGATCATTGTATGGCATTAAATACTGGCAAGATTATGTTTATCATTGTTTGTTTGTTTATTTTACAGTGATACCCTTAGTTTGTCTTTCCTTCTATTTCTAGCTGTCGCAAAGACCAATTCTCTGTCCGTCTGTCTGTCCCTTTGCCTGTCGCTTGTTATGTCTGTCTTTTACATTTGCTTTTTAGCGTCGATTGGAATTGTTTAGTTGCCTGTGCGTTTTTTTTGTGTAGGATCATCACACCAATTGTGTTCACAGTAAATGTTGCACTTTAATGTTTCATTTTTATTTGCTTTTATTTCCATTTTAATTTTTGTTTTTATTTTTAATTCTGTTATATTTTGTGGAGGTTCTTTCCAAGTATGTATGTTGAGTTTATAAAGCGTGAACAACATCTTGGGGTTATTGGTTGGTGTTATATTGTCTGCTGCTCGCTGGTTGGCTGGCTGGTTGGATGGCTGGCTTGCAGACTGCATGTATGGCAGTGTGTTATTATTGTTACAATTTCTGATGCTGCTCATATTTTTTTTTCTTCTTCATCTATATTTTCCCCCATTCATCTACTGATTGATAACACTGCGGGCGGTCGTTTTGTTGATAAGAATTGTTGTTTTTGTTGTTGTTGAGTTTTGAATTAAATTTCTTGTTATTTTATTTACTTTTTGGAAATAAAACTTTATAAAGCATTTCATTTGTAGGAGGGTGTTATTAAGTCGTATTATTTATTATATCCGTTTTGCTTTTTATAAACTTTAAAAGGCCTTTTTTTAAAAAATATTTTCTTCAAATATTTAATATATAGGGTGGGCCATCTAGCGGTTTAAATTTAAACCAGCGGTTATTTCAAATCGCGCAATACTTATGTCATTTAATTCTATCACAAAATTCAGTATTATTACCTCTAGAGATCGTATCGAATCGTTGAGCAACGTTGGGATTTATTGCAAATTTATTTCCAAGACAAAGACAATTTTTCAGAATTAAGTCGCATAGAAAGGCCAACAACGCCTAGTTTCATTGTTGATGCGCCAAGACGTGAGCGTGCTGTTACAGTGAGTATACCCGAAAATATCGAAGCTACAGATGAGGATGTACGCGACAATCCACCAACACCAATTCGTCATCGTTCCTACGAACATTTCAGGCACCAGTTTAAGTCGAATTTTGCGAAAGGAGGGGAAATGCTTTATGCATTCATGAAGGTCATCACCATACATGGTATGTCGGACTCTCCCACTGGGTATACCGATTAAAAACCCACATTGTCTCCCCACCAGGGGAGACCCTTTTTTTGGCACGTGTGCCAGTTCCATCATCGTCAGCCTGCGTCTAGGCTCCACTCTTCTCCTATTCCACTGCGTCTAGGTCATATTTCTTCGTTCGCAGGACATGGTGCACAAATCTTTTTACTGCGTTCCAGCTTTCTCTACTGTTTATCATTTTTAGCACGACGTTTGCAGCACTTATAATGCCGATTTTAGCTTCGAGTTGCTGACGGCTTTTGGCCCATCGACGACAGCTGAAGAAAGTGTGTTCGAAATCATCTAACGTTTCTTTCTCTTCATAGATACAGAATGGCGAGCGACATTTTCTCATGCGATGTAGATACTCTCTGAAATATCCGTGACTTGTTAGCATCTGGGTTATATAGTAGGCTACTTCGCCGTTTTTCTGTTTTTTATGACGCCATACAAAGTTCAATTGGTTCAAGAGTTGAAGTCGCATGTGCATCCACTTCATTTTCGCTTCGTTATGATATCGATTTTGCCAAAACAAATGATCTTTTCGGATGAAACTCATTTTCATTTCTCCGTGAGCACGTTAATAAGCAAAATTGCCGTATTTGGGGGCCACGAAAACCTACATATGATCTTACAGAAACCTATGCACCCATTACGAACGATTGTTTAGTGCGGCTTGTGGATATTTCAAATAGGGTCAATCGAGAGACCTATAATACAATGACAACCGATTTTTTTTTATCCGTTCTACGTTGTATTGATGTGAACGATGTTTGGTTTCAACAAGATGGTGTAACTTACCACACATCTCATGCCACAATCGATTTATTGCGTCAAACATTCGATGGCCGTTTAATTAACCGAAATGGTGATGTCAATTGGACGCCAAGAAGCTGCAATTTGACACCGTTGGGCTATTTTCTGTGGGGCGCCGTAAAAAAAAAGGTGTTATGCTGACAAACCAGAGACAATTGAGCATTTAAAGGCCGACAATCGTGATGTCATTTATTCAAAAAGTGCACGATCGAATGAGGTACTTACTGTGAGGCCACTAGCGGGCAATCATCTGAATGAAAAAAATTTCATTTCTAATCGGAACAATTGTACTCCACAACAAAGAGAATAAATTTAGCAAAATTTCAAACCATTTTTGTTTCGTTACATTTTTAAATTTAAACCCTTAAACAACCCACCCTTTATTTAATATATTAAGGAAATCTTTAAAAATAATCTTTTTTTCAATTTGTTGTCTGTTTTTGTTGTTTTTTTTGTTTAACAATATAAAAAAGCCATTGTTTCTGGTTTCATATTTGCTAAATATTTCCCATTGTGATTTATAATTTATATTGACACTTTAGTTTTTGCCATAAATTTCCAGGCCACAATTCAATTGTTCTGCTCTGTAAACAATAGGCCAAAAACTTCTTAAGAAGTTTACGTTTAGTTTTATGTTTTGCACTTTCTGTTCTGCATTGTGTTTGAAAATTTATGGCTGAAATACTGGCAAACGACTTCTATTTTTAAAATTTAAATTGTATTTTACAAAACTATTCATAGTTTATTAAAATTAAAAAAATAAAAAGAAAATGATTTCTTAAGCAATTTAAATGATTTTCTAATAGCAGCCCATGCAAATGCTTCATCACGTAAGTTGGTTGGGCAACAGCTTTGCAAAAATCCAAAAATTATTTTTAAAAATAATTTGAAATTTTAACAATCTAGCCTCACTTTAAATAAAGCCTTTCAACATCAACATCAAGATTTATTTAAAATTTCTTCACAATACTTGATTAAGCCTGCTTTGAAGCAAATAGAAAATGCAAACCAATCATCTGCATGGGAAATTGTTTTTTCATCTCTAATTTATCATACATACATATCAGAGATCAGCAATGAGTATTCAAAAAGATGAGTACATTCGAATCATAATCATAATTTCTGATAGTTATACGCATTCACATTGATGTTAATATCATGCTCATACTACTCATATTCAAAGTTTGAAGTACTCATCGTACTCATACTTAACAATATGCATGATGTTGTTGATTTCGACTCTCCTTTACTCAACATTTACAAGAATCACAAAATAAGTTACCCACTAGAAGGTTGGCTTTGCTTGCTGTCTTACTAACTAAGACTGTAAATTTTGATGAATGATTCGAATCACTCGAATCATTTATGAGTATTATAAGTATTTTTCTAAATTTATGAATCCGAATGTGTAGGAGGCGTATGAATCAAATATATTTCGAATTTTATGAGTTTGATGTCAACGTTGTACTCATACTCAATGCAATCTGTACTTATAAATCAATATTGTAGTGAGTACGAATGAATCAGAGTAGTTGAATTTCAAAACTGTTGACTCACTCATACTCAAAATTTCATGAGTACTTATGAGTAGCGAAAAACGATTTATTGCTGATATCTGATACATATACATAATTCGATATTTTAACTCTCCAGTCAGGATTACGACCTAGTTTCTCACACAACAACATGAGAATTTCTTCTTCTGTTTCCGAGTTCAAAGTTTTTTACAACTACTGCCAATACTAATGGTTGCTGTAAATAATTCTGTGTATTATTTCCATCACGACTTGTATGACATACATGATTGGTCACTACAATCCTTCAATCAGGATTACGGCTCCGCTTGTCACACCACTTAAGTTTAAGTGTTAATTTTATACATGAATACGGGACCTACAGTTTAAAGTCAACTCCGAACGACAGAACATTTTGAGAAACTATTTCATGATTTACTCCCAGAATTTTTGCCAGAAATCAAGGAAGTCACCGAAGAAACATTTTTTCATATTTCATTTTTGTTGGAGATGTCTGACTTGGGGTTTGAACCGTGGACTCACGTCTAATAAGCTAACACACTGACTACTAGACCATGGCGATTTGGAGTAGCAAGCCTTTGTAAATAGGAGAGGAATTGTTTTCCATCATGATAACAGACATTGATAGTCGGCCTAGGCTTTGGAAGGAAACAATCGCCCACAAGCGCCACAACTTTGGGCAGTGAGGCCACACATCAATAGTAATTCACTTAAGACTACGCAAGATCGATACTTCGTAAACGATTTTGTTATGAATCGAGAACTGAAAAGGTTTTTAAGGCAAGAAACAGCTTCTGTGCTTTCCAAATTGGTCATCGGCTTATAAGACTTTTTGTTTTGTGTTTCATTTTTTATTTTTGTTGTTTATTTAGAAATTTTATTGTTTCCCCTTTTTTTAATTTCCATTATGGAAACACAATGTTTTCTTAGGTGTTTTATTTTGTTTACGTAGCCTATTCCCCTGTTTACACTAACAACTTGTAATTTTTTTCTTACTTTACACAATTATTTACATGTGTAAATGAAAATGTAAATATTCAGTTATTTTCCTTGTTTATTTGTAGTCGGCTTAAAAGGCCTTTGATTCGTGTAACCAAATATTTATGAATTTATTTAGTTGTTGTAAACAATGTTCGAGGAAAAAAACTAAAACAAAACATAACAAGAGAAGGAATAACATCTTGACACTTTATAAAACAAATATTTGAGTATATGTATGTATGCATTGTTTTTTTTTTTTTGTGTTATTGAAAGTGTTCAAATATTTAACAATTATGGTCTCTTAACACTTAGGAAAAAAATACAATGTTATGCCAGCATATTTTTTCTCTTTCTCTTAAAGTAGCCTTTTTTTCTTTAATGAGGGAAAATTAAAAATTTTAAACACATTTTCTCTCCATAGAAAGTTCTTGGAATATTGAAACCCTTTTCATGTCAATTTAACACCTTCAAAGTTGTCTGGCATTTGAAATGAATTAAGCAAAGGAAGAGAAGGAGAAGGAGGAGGAGGTATTAAAATAATTAATTTATGCTGATTAAAAATTCTTTGTGGGCTTTGTTTTTTTTTCAAAATTTATAAAAAATAGTCACGTTCATGAGAGTGCGTGTAAATGATTTAATTAAAATTGAAACAAATTTTAGAAAGGAATACAAAAAATAAAAAACAAAACAAATCGACAATTGAAATGAAAATTAATTAAAATATAATTCGCATTAAACATAGTTAACCAGGTTCAGTTTTATAACTAATTCGTATCGGGTGGGCCATCTTTCGATTTAAATTTGAACCATCAGATATTTCGCATTTTATTCTGTAACATAAGTCAGTATATTATCTCCACTGAATTTAATGAATCGATTTACGCTTGAGCATCTAATGGGATTTATTGGAAATTTATTACCAAAACATAGGCAATTGGTCGGAAATTGCACGAAAATATCGTAGAAAATTTGATTGATTGATTTGATTGATTGAAGTTTATTGCTAAAATTTGTGAAACTGTTTTCATTGTTGACACGCCAACACGTGAGCGTGGTTGTACAGTGTGTGCACCCGAAAATATCGAAGCTGTGGCTGAGAGTGGGAATACTTCAATATCAACTCGTCATCATTCTCAAGAATCGAACAGTTCTCGCACCAGTTTACATCGAATTTTGCGAAAAAGATCTCGGTGTGACGCCCTACAAAGATCAATTGGCTCAAGAGTTGAAGCCACGACGACAAGACACTGCACGATGAGTCGATTTTGCCAAAAAAAAATCATCCTTTCGGATGAAGGTCATTTTTTCCAGCATGGTCTATAGGCCAATGAAGCCAATGCACCCATTACGAGTGACTGTTTGGCCAATGATGCCCAAAAGTGCACGAAAATTGCTTCGATTGAATGAGGCCAGCGGCGGCAGCCATATGATTGAAAAAATATTCCATTTCTAACCGAAACAATTGTACTTCACAGCGCAAAGAATAAAATTGAGAAAATTTCAAACAATTTCTGTTTCTTACTGCATTTTTAAATTTAAACTTCTAAATGGTCCACCCTTTACAATGTATTTCCAATAAATTAATATTTGTTTTGCTTAGCAAATGATTTCCTTAAGCAATTAAAATATAAAAGAAAAAAAGAAAAACTTTTCTTTGTTTTACTTGTATTTATTCTTAGTTTTTCCAAGTGCTGGCAAAGGAAATTGTGTAAAAGCATAAAAGTGCCCATGTTAACATGATAATCACTCGTCGTGGCAACAAATCAATGTGTCCACCTAAACTTGTTGTCTATCCATCAATTGCCACCCTCTTCTAAGTAATACGTGCCAGTATTGTTGCTGCTATATTACGCTATTATTGTTTAATGAAACAGAGACCTAGACTGTCTAACATAAAGAATTTTTTCCAATCGAGTGTCTGCTCTGCTCCCTGCCTGCCATCAACGCATACAGCCAGCATGATTGATTTGTGTAACAAATAACGAATGAAAACAATGACTATAAATTAAAAACCAAGGAAGAAGCAAAAAAACAGACTGAAAAACAATTGAAAGTCAAAAGCAGGCCAAAAACAATCGTCGTCAATAGTACGGTTACATCTTGTTGATGATGACTGACAATGGATGATTTTAAGCTAATTTTTCCTGGGGTAAAAAAAAAATCAATCTCTTTTGTGCCACGTCTGAAGCAACACATACAGACAGAGACACATGTTTCTTGGATTGACATTAAATTAGACACAATTTAGTTTTTGGAAATTAAATTTAGAATTATGGGGGTGATTAATATAGTACAAATGGAATGAAGGCGGAAAATAATAATGAATGACAATAAATTTTCACCACAAAAAAAAAAATACAATTTTAGCCCAATTGTCTCTTGTATCAAATGATGGTTTCAAATTCTGGAGATATTTTTTTACCCACTGAGCGAAGTAATTACACAAACGAAACTAACAATTCACTAAGAACCTCATTTTACTTTATAATAGTTTTACAAGTTCATACAGTTCATCGTCCTAGAACTTGTTAGTTCGAGAGCTTAGGTCCAAAACCACGCTATTCATAATCGCATTTTGTCTGCAGAATTTGTAAAATTTAAAAAAACTAATCCTTCTCCTTTTCTGTCTTCCCGTTATTGCTCTGCATTTGCCGTTGTCTGAAAGCAATATATTCTGTGAGAATAGATTGGGTTGTTGTATTTGATATAGGGGTGTAGAACTGTGATAATTAAAAGCTACTCTTTCTCAAGGTGTTACACTGCCTGACCTTTCTAATGATATTCTTTGGTAGTTTATTAAGACGTCTTAAATAAATAGAGAGCCTTGAATAACATACATACATACATATTTGGCCATTACAACCCTTCAGTCAGGATTACGGCCTAGCTTCGCATACCACTCATGTTGTGTGCATTAATTTTATACGTGAGTGGCGGGACCTACAGTTTAACGTCGACTCCGAACGACAGATTTTTTTTGAGAAACTTTCTCATTGCAGGTTTATTTACTATCAGAGTTTTTGCCAGAAATCTGCTGAGAGGAAGTCGCCAACACATTACCTACTAGACTACGGCGACTTCGAACCTTAAATAAGAGAAGTTTAATTCGCCTAAACTGAATAAAATTTAAAGACTTGAAGACATATTTTTTACATGTTAATCTGTAGTCATACCATTTCTTGAGAGGTCGGAATCAGAGATCAGCAATGAATCGTTTTTTTCGCTACTCATAAGTACTAATGAAATTTTGAGTATGAGTGAGTCAACAGTATTGAAATTCAACTACTCTGATTCATTTGTACTCACTACAACATTGATTTATAAGTACAGGTTGCAGTGAGTATGAGTACAACGTTGACATCAAACTCATAACATTCGAAATATGTTTGATTCATACGACACACAACCTTCTAGTGAGTATTGCAGTGTTCGTATGCGAATCATACTTATTTTTTGGTTCTTGGAAATGTTGAGTAAAGGAGAGTCGAAATCAATAACATCATGCGTATTGTTAAGTATGAGTACGATGAGTACTTCAAACTTTGAATATGAGTGGTATAAGCATGATATTAAAATGAATGCGTATGAGTATCAGAAATTATGAGTATGATTGGAGTCTACTCATCTTTTTGAATACTCATTGCTGATCTCTGGTCGGGATATGCCGACACGTGATTAAATCAGACACAGAGAGTAATCTATATCTTATCTTATTTTATCTTCGCAAGAAGCTCTAAAGTGGTAACTGAGAGTAGTATATTTCCAGATTTGCTTTGAGTATTTATTGCCGACAATTGTTTTTGATTTTTCGAAAAGATTGAAACAGATGCTGGTATTTTTACTGAAGACTTACAGATTTTTATTGTCCGATTTCCCAAACGGAAATATATTCTTGGAGTGGCGCCTTAGAAGTCGTAGTCTAGTAGGTAGTAAGATGGCTTATTAGACGTGAAGCCACGTCTCAAACGCCGACATCTCCAACAAAACGAAATATGAGAAAATATTTCTTCGACGACTTTCTCTCAACAGATTTCTGGTAAAAACACTAGAAGTAACTGATATTGCCATGAAAAGTTTCTCAAAAAATTTGTCGTTCGGATATAGGCCTCGACACTCGTGGATAAAAAATAAAACACGCAACATAAGTGAATCGAAAAGCTTGGTCGTTATCCTGACTGAAGAGTTGCAATGACAATTATGTATGTAGGTATGTATGTTGCTTGAACAAGATGTCGTTCATCAACTATTATATTTCGACAGTTCCGGTGGGAATACCTTATATACAATAAAAATGTTGGTTTCAATAAACTTTATTTCCTAACATACCAATAAGCAATTACGGTTTTCAATATCGAACCCAATTGGCAATTTAAAAATATTGTTCATGCTAATCATCCATCCATTGTCAAATATGGCTTCAATAAGTATTTATTCCTCTGCAAAGAGGAACACAAAATTGCCTAATTGCCACGCTTTTTTAACGCACTCTACAAATTTCATACTACTAATGCGTTCAACATTTTTTTAAATTAAAATCTTCCATTTCAAGGCCTTCTATATAAACATGAGCAACGTACTGCTTTTGCTTTTAATAAAAATCCCTAATAAACGCTTAATTTCCAATCTAATGAAATGAATTAAAACTTAAGAAGAATTAGAGAAAAATACATGCGTTTTAATGAATTTATGAGCCAGTAATTGTCAGCCAGACAACAAAAGAAGATTAATGAAGATGTGTATGCATTGTAAAAGCAATGAGAAAAGAAATAAAAAATTATCACAGTTGTCAGGGATAATTCTTACAATATGTAGTCAAGGCAATTATAAAATAATTAATAACTGTAATAATAATTTAATACAAATTAGTTGTTGTAAATATGTATTTTAGATTCTCTGATAATAATTTTAATATTAGAAACTATTTTGTATACATCAAGTGGCGTTTTTTATTAAATGTATACAGGCTAGGGAAAAATGTAGTCTATGTCTGAATAGTACGGCTATTTTAAGTTCCTTCTCACCGAAACAAAATTTTTAAATATTCATCATGAAGTTTAAGAGGAACATGGTACGTCCTACCAAATTTGTGCTATCAAATGTTCACGCATTATTGGTCTCTATAGATTAACGCCCTAGCTTTTCATTATAGCCAAGTTGAGTGTGTTAACTTTATCCATGACTGCCATGAGCTACAATTTAACGTCTTTGATGGCAATTAGTTACTCATTTTGCTACAGTTTTTGCTACTCAAATGCCAAGAGTCCGCCTTCGAAAGAGCTTTTGATGAAGCCACTTAGACCAGCATTGTCCATCCTTGCCAGATCAGTGAGATACTCTACATAGTAAAGGCTCAAGTATTTCCTACTTCTACGCCATAACGATAGGCATGTACAGAATAGGTGTAGAACAGTTTCCTTTTCTTCCTCGTCCCTGCGGCCATTTGTTATTTGTTACACAAATCAACCATGTTGGCTGGAAGCGTTGATGCTAGGGAGCATAGTAGACGACCCTCGGGATAAACAGTATAAAAAAAATTCTTTATGTTATACAGTCTAGGTCTCTGTTTCATTGGACAATAATATCGTAATACAGAAACATTGACATGTATTACATAGAGAAGGGTGGCAGCTTCAGTAGAAGTGATAGGAATAGAGTGTCCACTAATAACTCTATAACTACAATGAGCAATCTCCATTGGGGTTCGAGTAGACTTTCCGCGTCTTCCCAATCTAATCTTGATTAGATTTGTGTCTGTATCTTGTCCGTTTTCAAAGCTAACCACGCACCTTTGCGGAATCTATTGCTGGACTATCAATTCTAAGTATACAGGTTCTCAATTAAAATAATTTTGTTTTCTAGTTTGATAGTCGTATCGAGTGATCTTTATTTGCCAATGACGTAAATATATGCCTCCATCTAAAGCATACGTGAACATTTATATGCATATGTAATGCCTTTCGAGGTGCGTCACATAATTTTCCTATAGCCTTCTATTCGAAATGAACTTTCTTAACTGTGTCCCTGCACTTCAGAGCAGACGTCATCGGTTTTTGGATGACAGAACATTTGAAGATCTGGGCATGGTGCCGAACGTGCCACTAAGGGCACGGTTTCATTCGGAGCTCGGGGTGGTTCAAGCCCACCATTAACGGATCATAACAAGAAGGCTTTCCTCACACTGGGAAGCACGATGAGCCATATGGCCACCGAGTGAACCTGCCTAACTGTGCCTATATTCATTCAGAAACCTATACATATATTCGCACCTTGAAAGCGTACTGAATAGTCCTTGGACAAACAACTCAGCGTGCTCGTTTGTTGGTTAGATATGATTTTATTTAAGGATTTCATGTCTTTACATTTAAATAAAACAAAGTGTTTGTGAGATATCATTGACATTTTTTGATGATCCTTTGATTCCATTATGGAATATCATTCAAATGTCCGTAATTGCTTCTCTAGGCTCAGCATATCCGAAATGTTAAATTTACCATGACTGGCGCATGCATATATCGAGCCATAACCGCAAAAAAAGCTTAAGCGACATATTTTTCATATATCGTTTTTTGTAATAAATAAATTCATTACCCTCATTTGCATCATCTATAAAAATTTCAGGGTCACACAGTGCACCGTTATGGTTTTATAACAAAAAAAATTTTATCTTAAGTGCACTTTGAAAGTTTGTTTATTTTTTTGTGACAGCGACTTGTCGCTTAAGATAAAATTTTCTTAATAAAAAATCTGAAAAATATATTGATTTCAAAAATTATAATATAATAATACTGAAGTCTTATTTTAATATTCGTATGTAAATAGGTTGTATATCTAAAAATTGATTAAATATGAGAGAGTTAAATAAGGATGTGTTAAAGTTTTGTGTTAAATAAAAATATTTTTTCTAGAAGTTTAATAAGCGCTCCCTCGTTCCATACAGTGATTCAGACACATCTTCTGATGAAGAAGAAACCTGTGTGGGATAGAGAGGATTTAAAAGCCAACGAAAATTACCTCTAAGGCTGAAAAATGTAAAGGTTTGCAAAAAAGTGTTCTGCCTAACCCGTGTAAGAATAAAAATTGTGGTAATTCGTGCGCCGAAAAGATTTCCGAATCTGACAGGATACGAATAAATGAACATTTTTGGGGAATCAGCAAACAGCGGCAAAAAGACTTTTTAAAAACTGGTATTAAAAATAAATATTTTGATATAAATGCGATTTTACGATTTAGACGACACTTTGAAATACTAGCCAAGGGGCCTGCAGAATTATATAAAAGTCGATTGAGAATTTCCTCTTAAAGTAGAGAGATTTAAAAACACTCTGCTACAACAAAATCATACCGGAAAGATTTCACCACGAATTTTTAAATTTACAACATGATCATACCATAGAAGACACGTTGCCTGGAACCGATCAAGAAGACAATTCCGTTTAGATATAAAAAATAAAAAATATTTTTTTTGTTTGTTAAGTTTTACAATGACTTTTTAGTACTTTCTTTTAACCACGTACAATGTTCATAATGATATATAAAACATTTTTATTTTTCGTTGTTAATAAAAAAAAGTTTGAATTAAATCTGCATGGTTTTATTTTATATATTTTAACCTTTAAAGGAAAGGTCCTAACTCTTTTTTTTTGTAAGCCCCAAAAAATCTACTTAAAAAACACGAGTTAGGGCCTTTCTATATTAAGGCAACGACATGTATGTATGTATGCGTAACTAAGAAAAAACACTTTAACACCTTTTTCCCATATTATGATAATAATTCTTACTGTTAGACATTCACTGTATTTCTAATAAAAATAGAAAGCCTTTTATATATAAATACATATATTTATGTATAAAATGTTATAATAATGACCTAAAAAGAATTATATTAAAAAAATAGTTTGGTCATACGAATATTTTATCTTAACCGACACAATTTTTTCCCACTAGTTAATCAGAATGACAGCAAAAAAAGCTTATGCGCCAAAAATTGCTGTTATTATGCTTTTATGAGAAAGCAATTGCATTGATTTTATGCATTGGAGCAAAATGTGTCTTTATACAAAATTTCGTTGCTCTAACTTGATTTGAACAAGAAATAAATAATAAAAACCTTCCCCTGTAAAATTTCGTTTTTGTCGCTTGAGCTTTTCTTGCGGTTATGGCTCGATATGAGGCAGGGGATATGGCAATAAAGTTTAAATCAGACACAACTACAGATGTAGCCTTAACTGAATAGCCGTTACTAATATTTAAAATTCGGAAATTTCTGTTGAAAGACATATATCTAAAATTTAAAAAAATAAGTATTGCATACTTCTAGGTTATTTTATTTTAATAAATTTATAGCATACTTTCGGGCAATATCTTTTATAAATTTCTCTTTAAAACACAAAGTTAACAACTGTTATGATTTATTTTTCTTGCTTAAATAAACAATTTTATTCAACTTTTTTGGAATATTCTTGCTTAGCTGGGAAATTTTCTGATGCATTAGGGATTATAAATGTTGTACAAAATATTTAATATAATTTTAGATTTAAAACACAATATTTAAAACTGATTTCCTAATTGTTTTTTTTTTATTAATTTCAGTTTTGCGTGATGATTTTCGCGCCCAACCCAAGGATACACGTGTGGCTAAAGGTGAAACGGCATTGCTAGAATGTGGGCCGCCTAAAGGTATACCAGAGCCAACACTCATATGGATGAAGGTGAGTTCAACAAGATGTACAATCAAACTATCATGTTTTTTATGTTTTGGTTGAAAAAAAAAGAAAAAAGAAGTTGAAAAGATTTTCTTGGAAATTGTGTTTTTTGATTTGCTTATGCCAGCTGGGAGACATTTTTCTTTTAAAGGAAAATATTTTTTTCCAAAACTTTTTTTTTTACTGTTTTAGTGTTGTTTCATGCATAAGTAGTAGTAGAACATTAAAATATATGCTTTAAGTGAAAAACAAAACTGAAAAGTTCAACTGAAACTACCTTTAGCTACAACTCTAAAGGGACTCCCCTCCCCCCCTTTCTTTGCTTTTGATAATCATATGCTGCAAGTAGAAAAATTCTATGAAAAGCAGAGAAAGAAGAATAACAGAAGAATAACAGAATGCCATAAACTAAATATGCAAAAATCTATGTATAGAGGAAAAAGACGAGAAGAACGGGTAAATGTTGGCTGGCAATTTTGCCTTGTACTCTTCATACAACACATTTAAATGTAAATGCAGCATAAATTTGATTTTATAGATTGTGTATCTCTCTGCTCTTTTTTCTTTTCTTCCTTTTTAGAAAACATTTTCAAAGAAACTGTAGATAAACAGTACTTTGAAGCAGAAAATAATACAACAACAACAACAACAAGAATAACAGGAAAAAATAAAATAAGAAATTGTATGCCATACTACAGCATATGTTGTCAGGTGTAATTTGAATGTGTTTTTTCTTCTCTACTTCTTCTTTTAAAAACAAAAGATGAAAATGGAAAATGTTTTTCAAATGGAAATGTCATGCAAAATTTATTTCAGTCATGTTCGTTCGAAGCGTTCCAAACAAAAACAAAAAAAAGGCAGGGTGCGGGTTGAATTTTTCTTCGTGCGGAAAAGAAAAGCAGGAGAACAAAAATATCAAGAATTTAAATGTAAATTTATGTTAAAAATTGTATGTTTTTTAAGAGTAAATAATGCTGGGATAAAATAATATAGATTTCCATGCAAAGACAAGTGTTCGTAAAGAACAAGGAAATATTAAATGTCACCTAAAAATAGGCCAAATATTTTCACTATTTATAACCAGTGTTATATTCTCTAAAGGATATTTTATTAATGAACAGTTTCATTAGGAAGTGGTTTTTTAATTTTAAACATAAGCACGCAGTTTAAAATTAGAAAACAAATTTTTCATTAATACATGCCTATAAGCAGGCAATGTTTTATTTTAAATTATGCCTGAAAATAGGCAAAATTCACTTCATTACATAAACTACAAAAAAACGTTAAAGAAATAAGAAATACAAATGAATTTAAAAATGATTCTGTAATGTATGGAATATGCGCATTTGGCAATGAGTTCGGTACACTTTAACAGTCTTAGGTTACCTGCCTGAAAATAGGCATCATTCTTATTAAACATACAAGCATTATTGCATGGCTGACAACTGTTACTTACAAGTATATGTAGGTTCACTAATCATTTTAAAGCTTTATAGGCCTAAGTAAGAGAGTATTGTCTACTGTATTTGACAGTGTCCATATTTTGCTCGATTCAGACAGCTTTCGTTTGGCTCACTCGTTTTCGATAGTCTAATGGAGCTGTAGATATTTGATATCATATTGATTAATAAATTTTCAGGCCCATTTTCAGCATAATTGTAAGGAAGTCGTTCCTTAATGCAAAGGTCTGATACTAATTTTCAATCAAAGCATATCAGTTAGGTTTAGGGTAACTGTAAGGTATTACAACGGGCCGCTAGGTATCCCCATAGGAACTTGGAACTCAACTGCAGCATTTCCTTGTATTCTATCACTCTGTTTTCTAATTTGTTGATTTAATTTGGAAATGGCTAAAATGACTTTACGTCTTTGTATGAACAGGATAAGACAAAACACAGTCTATGATACCTTTTTGAAAAATAAGGATAACATTAACACCGAACATCATAAGAAAGTCAGGCAGGGTCACTTCTTGAAACATAATAGAACTTAATGAGCACAGTTTCTGCTCAATACTCTGAGGATAACAACTCGACATAATAGGAGCTAAGTGCTAAGGGTGTTGAGCTCGCTGTTAGGAAGTATCGCTGTATCCTGTCCTCTGCACTTCTTACTCAAATTCAATTAAGCACATCATATTCTGTAACCGCACACCCTGCTTCTGTTTTACTATCCTGGATACAGATACCACGGGTTGAAATATATGCCATTATAAGCTAGGTTTTCATTACCACGGTTACACGAGCTCAAGTCAATCAATACACTTTATTCAATTCCATTTCAATGCCCTCATAAGCGGCCGTAGACTTAGCATTGTCGTTAAATACAAGCTATAGGCAAGAGAGTTCAATTCAAAAGTTGTTTCACTAACATTCCTTGCTTTAATCAGATCAGTGAGGAACTTTAAGATACTCTGGTATAAACTCATATGCTTCTTACTTCTACATCATAAGGGTAGTTGGAGAACAGCTTCCGTTTCGTTTTCGTTTCTGCGGCTTCAGTAGAAGTGATTGTAAAAGAGTGTGCATTAATAATTCTGACAACTAGGATGAGGAATCTCCATCGGAGTTCAAGCAGACTTTCCACGTTTGCTCTATATAATCTTGATTAGATTTCTTTCATTATCTTGTGCGTATCCGAAGCTTTCTACGTGCCTTTGATGCAATCTATTGCTGCAGGTTTTCAATTAAGAAAATTTAGTTTTCCTGCTTGATAGCCTTATCAAGTGAGCTATTCATCTGGAAACCTATCTATGTATACCTTCCTTGCAAGTAGTCGTTTTGTGAGAGCATTTTTCATAATTTTTTAAAATTTTCTGCAGTTTTCCTTCTAATAATCGCCAGCTTCTTCAAAAATAGTAATAGAAACTACAATGCTAACAGATTGGTTAGACAACAGCACTTTTTAGGAAGAAGTACGCGTAATATGATAAAGCACATGGTAACCATATCATTCTAGAAATTGCCAAGTAGCTGGTATAGCTGTACGAACTTGATGAATGAGACTAAAACAGATCAGAAAAATACTCTAACGAATCTGCCTTAGTGCGATAAAGAAACAATTTTCTTTCTCTCATAATTACAATAATAATCCTGAATGTTTCACATAAAATCTGCAATTCATTCTTTTATTCCGAATGAAATTTCTTGGTCAATAAAAATTAATGTTAGGTGCTGATGGGGGAGAGGTCATTTATAACAATATTTACTGGAGAGCCATTAAAATACATGGAATTCTTTTTGAAACAACAACAACAACAACATTAATAAGTAATATTTCTATATTGAAATACTAAGTATTTACTAAAAATAATATTTCCTTTCCTTTTGGCCTCTTCTATTCTTCAATATGCTAAGGCAATAACATTTATATTCATTACAATCGATTTCATTTTCTTTCTTTCTGTTTTGTTTTTTTTTTCTCTTTCACGCACTCTTCACACACAGGATGGTGTTCCTTTGGATGAATTAAAAACGAAATCTTATGGAACCACATCACGTATACGCATTGTCGATGGTGGTAATTTATTGATAAGCAATGTCGAACCAATTGATGAGGGTAACTATAGGTGTATTGCTCAAAATATAGTCGGTACTCGTGAGTCCAGTTATGCTAAACTAATTGTACAAGGTAAGTCCATTTAAAAACGCACACAAATACACTAAAACAAGTACCTATATACCGATATACACACACTTATGCATTTTAATAGAGCTAAGCATACAAATAAAATATGGTTGGGGGCTTAGAAAGTATTTTCCATAAAATGCTAGGACTATTTGTAATGCATGTTGTATACGCATGTATCCAAAAAGCAATTGCCTACGTGAGCTGTGTATTGAAAAGTTTTAAATCTAGTCCCATACAACTCTCTCTGTCCAGTAGTTCTCTTCTGAAAGTTGATTGGGGGCATGAGTAGTTTTAGTGTTAAAATCAATGGCGATAAGATATTTATCTCGTTAGATTGAGCTGTTGTCCATACCATGGCTATGGCTTTGACTTTCTTTCTTTTGTTTAGATTAAATGCCAGTACGTTTGATTATGACTGTTATGAAGGAGGGTTGAAATTGATGAAAAGAAGACGAAAAAACTGATTAAAGTTTTGTGATGGAATTGTCCTTTAGTGTCAGGGTATACAGAAATTATCGATACGTTTGGGTACCTTATTTTAACACGAAAGTGCTTAGTTTCCTTTATGATTTTGATTGTAAGGACCACGTTTGAATATGAATGTCCTTGGTTGACTGTACCTACTCTTACATTAAAGGAAAATTATTTTTTTAATTTCTTAAATAGAGGCCTATTAATCACATTATGAACTCTTAAAGTGAAATGTCTTGTGTTGATTTTGTACAGCAAATAACAATGTAAACATCATATAAAAAATATAAATACTATGGCAAGTAAAACTAAGATAGTTTCATAAGTAGAGGCCTATTTCATAACAAAATCAAAATATATTGTTACGTTAAAATATGAGTTCGTGGATTGCAAATAAAAAAAAATAAATTTATGTTTAATTTTAAATCAATTCTTTATTGTTCGCACAATTCCGTGTGCCACTGTTCACAACTTGATGTAAACAACAAAAATTTGCTTTGTTTGTTATTCTTATTTGCACACTCTTCTGCGTACACATTAACAATTGTTTGTTAGATCTTTACAACGGAGATCTTTAAACCACGATTATTCTCTTCACACGCAACGCGTCTTCACACAAGACTGACTGAATTTTTACTGATCCCGTTGCCTGCTTTGTCTTGACTTTTATATAGCATGTTAAACAGTCTAATGAATGCTCTTGAAGGAGAATGACTTTAATTTCGCAAAATCTCTAAATCTAAATGTAAACATGTTGTGGAATTATTACTCTTTCCACTATACAGAAAGATTCTGACCTAATCAGAAGGTCTTCCTTCTCGTAAGCTTATCTTCGGATTTCCACTTGACCTTGACCAGCAGAAGGTAACCCCTACCCAACTCAATCAGCTTCGCCAGACAGTCATTTACTGATTTTGAGTTAACCTCTTAATTGCATCTGTGTAGATCCTTTTGCAATCCTTTCTATGTGTACTCATTAGCAATTGAATTCCAATAAAAATTATTTTACTTTGCCGATCTATATGACTGTTATACTCAGCCTTAGAACCTAGATAGCTAGGACAATAGGTAGCTTAAAACCATCAGTAATGCTTAACACACAAACAGCTAGAAAAGCTGAACTAATTTCTGCAAGATTCTGTGTTGTAGATTCTGTTCCTGTATTCCTACGCTTGTACTTTCGGGGCATATTCTGTCTTTTAAAAAATCTTGAAGAGAAGTATCTAATTTTCTTTGTACTTTAAACTTGAAAAGGAAAATGTTCTCTTAAACTTTTAAATCGATTTCCTTTAACAGGCCACTCACTCCTCATGAAAACAGTTGAACAACAATTTTGAAAAGGAAAATCTGTGACACAACAAACTCCTCCACTTTTCCCTCCAAATATTGTAACAAAAATGACAATCTAAAGAAAATCTCCCAAGAAAGTCAAGGAAGAAGAGCACAAAGAAAAGCTCAGCAGGATTTTGCACGTTTTTCAACTTTTAACAGACAAAAGACAGTCGTCGGTCGTCTCATACAATAAATACAAGACAATAAAAAAATAAGAAAAGAAATTCATGCGGAAAACTTTGAAACTGTATTGAGAAAATGAAAATAAATTTTTAAATTTCACAAAACAAAATCTATGAAAGAAGAGAAAATTGTTTTTAATTTCAATCAACATAATATTTCGATCCATGAAATTGCTTTTTAAATATGTTTAGAAAACTGAAATATGCTGCTGCTGCTGTTGCTGCTTCAAATTCATGTGAATTTCTTGTGAATTTAATTTCATCGAGTGGATATTAGAATTTCATATTGTGGGGACACCCCCCATTCATAGAAAACAACAAAAAAGAAAAAAGGGAATGTGAGATGATTGCCTTGCAAAAGCTGGATTGATATGCCTGATGGTGATGTTGTAGTTTTTTTTAGAAATTCTCTTTTTCGTTTTTAAGCGCTAAATTTTCAGTCGTTTTTTGTCAAGTGAAACAAATATTTCCAAAAGAGAATCAAACATCAATGGTATCATCCACCAAAAAAAATGAAAAAAAGGGAAGACTAAAAAATGTGCTAAAACAAAAGAACAGTGACACAGCATGGGTGTCCCCATGGTCTAGTTGGTAGTGTGATAAACTTCATATGCCGAGGCAGAGGGTTCGATTCCCACCATAGATCCTGGTTGTTTTGTGATTGTCGAAAACGGAAAAAGAAAGTGAGAATTATTACAGACAAATTCTCTACAAAGAAAAAAAATGGCAAAGGCATATAGAATGGCCACAAAAAAACTATGTTTCGGTACAAAATTTGTTGCACATCACTACTCCTCTTTGCTTTCTCCTAGAACTGTCTTTATGTTATTCCAACAGAATTCACTGCATGAGCGAGTGTTAGCCGTAGAATTTCATTTAAATACGGCAGGCATTTCCTAATCGGGATATATGACGCAATAAAGTTACTTTAAAGCTACCTTATTATAGCTAAGGGTACACATATATTTTTTTTAATCAATTCTGATCCATTAAGGGACTATGACAGCCACCAGTTGGAAAGATGTAGAAGTAGCAGACCCTAGAAAGATACAACGCCTTTAAAGACACAACGTCTTCAGTGAAAATGTGTAGTACTAGTAGTAGGTGTAGTGATGAAAACTGTACTCATTGAATCATATTTAAGAGTGGTAGTGCCTGACCTTCCTATGATATTCGTTGTCTCCGACGCCCCTGCGTTAACTTGCCATACTGTACGGCACCGAAGCTAAGCATTTTAAATACGCCAGCTTCGTATAATTCCATCGTTAGTTTACAGCTCTTTATAAAGCTTAAAAACTAATGACTAGAAAATATCTTCCAATGGATTTGTATTGGGGTTTCCAACAGGGACTTTTGAGTTATGAGAGTTGAAAGAATTTGTAAGTTTTTTGCAACTAAAAGTGTCAAATTAGTTGTTATTATATGCACAACACGTGCAAATAATAAACTTGCTTTGCCCATTTTCTAATCCTAACAATCATTCTACTGAGCGAACCATGTGATGGATAAACTTGAGTCCACTGGTTTGACCAACGTCAACGTAACGAAAGATCTGTCGAAAACATTGTCGCTGTCCGTGATTGTGCCGTTTGGCGCCGCTCACAAGAAATCTGCTTTTTGCAGATCACAACATGCTTTTGGCAACTCACCCCTAATTTTCATGAAAAAATTATTCTCGGAGGTAAGGTCCACTTCTTGAATTTGAGACGATAGCAATTCACACGAGATTCAAGAGCGTTCAATGCATTCAAAAAATATATTTATTTGGTGTGGATTTTAGCATTACGACCTAGCTTTTCACACCACTTATGTTGTGTGCGTTACTTTTATACATGAGTAGTGGGACCGACAGTTTAAAGTCGACTCCGAATGACAGATTTTTGAGAAACTTTTTCATGGCAACTTTATTTATTCTCATAGTTTTTGCCAGAAATCTGCTGAGATGGAGTCACTGAAGAAATATTTTTGCATATTTCGGTTTTTTCGAGATGTTTGATCTGGTTTTTGAACCATGGCCTCACATCTAATAAGCCAAAACACTACATACTAGACTACGGCGACCTTAATCCAAATTTTTTTGAGAAAGGCGTTGGTCACTTAGGCCTAAATTAGATTATCTAGATACCAGCGACAAGTAGTTTTAACAGGACTGTATTACGCGTCATACATGCCACATTGGCTATTCTGCTCAAGCGATTTGAGGGCATGGACATGTCAAGTGAAAGCCACAAACACATGCCATCAATCAAATTCAGCCTGATATAAGCCAAAGTAATGGAAAATTGAACATTTCGGATCTATGCGTTTGAACGATATTTCACAGAGTTTTTCCAATAAGTATAAACAACCATTTAGTCAGGATTGCAACCAAGCATCTCACACCACCTAAGTTTTGAGCGTTGATTTTATTAATTAGGTTCTTGGCCTATAGTTAAATGTCGAAGAAGAACGATAGCAATTTTATTTATTCTTAGAATTTTTGAGATGAGATGTCAAAGCTAAAACTCTCAAGGTAACATTGTTAATATGTAGCCAATATTTTAATATTTCTGTTCTTAGCGCACCTGTTTTGACAATTTGTCTAATAACCTCATTTAACTGTCTAGACCTTATTTTTTTTAAGTTATGGACCGAATCAAAGAGCAGGCAGCTGAATCCATTGTTATTTGTGATGAAAGCTATGAACAACCTCATTTGATTGTCTAACATTTAGCTCTTTGAGTATGATGATGTGGTCCTTTAGTTTCATCTCTATTCTATAATTTATAACTTGCCGTAGCCTAGTAGGCTCATAAGACGTGAGACCTCAGTTCAAACTCCAGGTCAGATAACTCCCACAAAACGAAATATGGAAAATATTTCTTCGGCGACTGCCTCTCAGCAGATTTCTGGCAAAAATTCTGAGAGTAAATAAAATTGCCATGAAAAAGTTTCTCAAAAATCTGTGGTTCGGAGTTGACGTTAAACTATAGGTCCATCTACTCATTTAAAAAATTATCGCACGCAACGAAGGTAGTAGGTCCCGCTACTCGTGTATAGAAATTAACACACACAACATAAGTTGCTCGAGAAGCTATGTTGTACTCCTGACTGAGGGGCTGTAATGACCAATTAAGTGTGCATGTATGAATGTAACTAAGTGTACTCAGGAACACATTCAAATATACGGTTTTCTTAGCTCAAATTTTAAATTTCCCTGAGTTTCTTTTAAAGAAAATGTTCCAGTTATTTCACCACATGTTTCTATCACTTACTTAAGTGTCTTTAAAAAGCTTCTCTCAACACTTGACCAGATTTGTAATGCTGCCCCACTGTTCCTTTATAAAAAACAAAAACAAAAATTATTTTGAATCAACAGCAACAAAAAAATTTTTGGAATTAAAAAATATACATACATACACTGGCAACAAATACGAAAGGAGGGGAAAACAAAAACCCCCATCGTCAACATCAAGCAACAGCAGGGTGTAGCGTATGAATGGATATGTGTGATCTGAAGAGTTGAAAGTTTGGCGCCATCGGGATATATCAAATGGAAACCTAAAAAGGAGAAAAGTAGAGGAATAAAACCCAAAAACAAATTTATGTTTGTATATTTATAACGAATATTTTTTATATTTAAAATGAGAAAAAAAGAAAAAAGAACGCCAACCAAATATTTTTTGTTTAAATATGAAAAGGAAAAAGAAAAGAGCACAGAAATGAAATGAAAAGCGAAACTATTGAAAATACTGTGGATAACGCCATGGGTGTGGAAGTGAATAACCAGAAACAATTTTCTTTTTTTTTCTTTTCTTTTATTATTTTCGGGAACAAATACTCAATAATTGTTTATTTATATGGAAAACAAACCAAAAAATTCATAGGAAAACACAAACCCAACATGATCAATAAAATCAATGATTTACTTGTATTTAGCGAGCCAGGGAAGGGAGTCATCAGAAAGAAATTCCTGTGTTAGACTAGACAACAAGTGAAATTTGTAAGAAGAATATTTGTTTAAGAAAAAATTAATTTCAGGCTTTAAATGAATTTTATTTTCATTAAAAAATTGGTCCTTTAGTGGTAATTATAATGGCCATTGAAAAGTTTTGAATACAATTTTTCAATAACAAAACTTTTCGCAAAAAGAACTCATTAAGGTACTCAAACTAGAAGAAAAGAAATGAATGCAAACTTTTGTACTTAGGAAAGCCAAAGTTTTGTACTTCACTTTGGTCACCCTTATATTCATAGGGTCAGCCATTTAAAAGTTTAAATTTTAAGTTCAAAATTTATTTTTTGCTTTTGAAGTACAATTGTTCCGGTTAGAAATGGAATATTATTTCATTCATATGGCTGCCGTGGCTGGCCTCACAGTACCTCATTCGATCGCACCAATTTTCGTGCACTTTTTCGAGTGTATGGGGTCATATCTAGGCAATGGCATCACGAATGTTGGCCTTTAAATCCTCAATTGTCTCTGGTTTGTCGGCACAACACTTTTCTTTAACGGCGCTCCACAGAAAATAGCTCAACGGTGCCAAATCATCAAATGTTTGAAGCAATAAATCGATTGTGCCATGAGCTGTGAGACAAGTTGGATCATTTTCATCGAAATATGGGGCAAAGCTGCCTCCGCTCCGCAAGCCTCAAAGTAACAGTTACTCGTAATGGGTGCATTGGCTCCTGTAATACCGCGTGTGGGTTTTCTTAGCCATAAATATTGCAATTTTTCTTGTTAAAGTGCCCACTAAACAGTCACTCGCATCTGTCAGACCACGTGTGGGTCGTTTAGCATGATGCAATAGGTATCTCCATTGACCGTAATGGTTAAGCCGTCCTCATTTCCACAAGCCACACCAAACAGTCACTCGTAATGCTTGCATTGGCTTCTGTAAGACCACTTGGGGGGCTTCTGAGCCCCAAATACGGCAATTTTGCTCATTAAATTACCTACCAAGATACAAATGAACTTCATCAGAAAATAAGATTTTACTTGCAAATCGATATCACAGCGAAGCGAAAACGAAGCGGATGGTCATGCGACTTCAACCCTTGACACAATTGAACTTTGTAAGACGTCATACGGAGATCTTTGCGCAAAATTCGACGTAAACTGGTGCGCGTAATATTCAATTCTTGAGAACGATGACGAGTTGATTGATCAGCAATGAATCATTTTTTCGCTACTCATAAGTACTCATGAAATTTTGAGTATGACTGAGTCAACAGTATTGAAATTCAACTACTCCGATTCATTCGTACTCACTACAACATTGGTTTATAAGTACAGGTTGCAATGAGTATGAGTACAACGTTGACATCAAACTCATAACATTCGAAATATCTTTGATTCATACGCCTACTTATTCAGATTCATAAATTTTAGAAAAATACTTATAATACTCATAAATGATTCGAGTGATTCGAATCATTCATCAAAATTTACAGTCTTAGTTGTTGTTGTGTTTACGAAAAAATTTGAACCATCGAACTAAAGACAACAAGCAAAGCAAACACAAAACCTTCTGGCGAGTATTGTAGTGTTGGTAGGCGAATCATACTTATTTTCCGATTCTTGTAAACGTTGAGTCATGGAAAGTCAAAATCGACAACATCATGCGTATCGTTAAATATGAGTACGATGAACTTTGAATGTGAGTAGTATGAGTATTTTAATATCATACTGATACTACTTATTACACGCGAATCATACTTATTTTGTGATTCTTGTGAATGTTGAGTAAAAGAGAGTCGAAACTACATAATGCTTATTGTTAAACTTTGAATATGAATAGTATGAGTATGATTACTTATTAAAATAAGTATGAATGCATATAAGTATCAGAAATTATGAGTATGATTCGAATCTACTCATTTTTTTGAATACTCTTTGCTGATCTCTGATTCTCACGCACACTCTCAGCCACAGCTTCGTGGCGCATCAACAGTGAAACCAGTTTCACGAACTTTAGCAATAAACTTGCGTATATCGTGATCTGGTGGTCCTTTTCTGCGACTTTTGTACGATATTTTCATGCAAATTCCGACTAATTGCCTGTGTTTTGGAAATAAATTTCCAGTAAATACCAATGCTGCTCAAGCGTAAAATGATTCATTAAATTCAATGGAGATAATGAGACTGAATTGTGTGACAGAATAGAATGACAAAAGAATTGCCAGATTAGAGATAAGCGATGGTTCAAATTTAAACCGACAGATGGCCCAACCTATATTAAGATTTCCCGTTCTATGATATTTTTTCTCTTCCGTTTTTTTTACCCCTGTATTGTATAAATAGAAGCTTAAGTACCTTTAAGTAGTGCAACAAAACTTTATTTAATTCTTAAAACTTTAATTGCTCTTGTCTTGTATTATTTACACATTCTCTTTCTCTCTCTATTCTTCTTTCTCTTTGCAGTTAAACCATATTTTATGAAAGAACCCCATGACTTAACCATGTTATCTGGTCAAACAGCAACTTTTCATTGTTCCGTGGGTGGTGATCCACCACCAAAGATATTATGGAAAAAGGAGGAGGGCAATATACCGGTATCACGTGCACGCATACAACACGATGATAAAAGTTTAGAAATCTCCAATATTGTGCCAGACGATGAAGGCACGTATGTGTGTGAGGCTCACAATAATGTGGGACAAATTAGTGCCAGAGCCTCATTAACAGTGCATGGTAAGTGCAAGAGAAGAAAAATTAATAAAAATCAAAAGAATTGCTTTAAAAAAGAATGGTAAGCCTGCTTGAGAGGCTATCATTTGCACTCCTCATGTTTTATTAAATTTAATGAACAAAACATTTTCAAATCCTTCCTTGTCTTTATTTTGTAGCTCCTCCTACATTTGTCATTAAGCCACAGGATAGAAAAATTGGCTTAAATGGTGTTGCCCAGTTTCCATGTGTTGCCGATGGCAACCCTCCACCCTCGGTATTTTGGACTAAAGAGGGTTCCAGTACTTTGATGTTTCCCAACAACTCGTATGGTCATTTGCATGTGACTGTCGAAGGTACTTTACAAATTAATGGCGTACAAAAAGATGATGCCGGTTACTATGTATGCTCGGCCTTTAGTGTGGTCGATTCAACAACAATACGAGCATTTTTACAGGTAAAAAAAAACGTGTGATTATTTTTAAATGATATGTAGAAAGCATATCGATGGTTTAATATAGAAAGGTCGTATCTCGTTTTTTTCAAAATCGGGGTTTTTACATATTCTGGTAGACAAAACCCCCATACACATCCTCTGAAAAATTCAGGT
Organism: Sarcophaga rosellei; assembly: GCA_930367235.1. NCBI lineage: Eukaryota > Metazoa > Arthropoda > Insecta > Diptera > Sarcophagidae > Sarcophaga > Sarcophaga rosellei. The sequence continues at coordinate 80,226,631 of OV884021.1, forward strand.
TCCTATGTTGACGAATAGTTGATTTACAGTAATTAAAAGAAACATAACATAACATATTTGTTTTAGATTTTATTAAGTTTTTTCCTTCTACTGTAAAGTACTGAAAATGTAAGATACGACCTTTCTATATTAAGCCATCGATATGTTTATTAAAATGGAAAAAGAATTTCATTTAAAAACAAATAAACATCAATTGTTGCTACAGGTTACTTCTGTTGATGATACACCACCGCCTATTATACAAATTGGTCCTTCAAATCAGACCTTGCCAAAAGGTAGTGTTGCCATGTTACCATGTCGTGCTTCTGGCAATCCCACACCACGTGTTAAATGGTACAGGGATGGCACCATCTTGCAAAGTGGAAATCGTTATACCATCGTACAAGGTGGCTCATTGCGAATCGATGGTAAGTACATAAAAGAGAAAAAAAAAGGGGGAGGGGAGATAAGGTTTTGATTTTAATTAAATTTTTGAATTAATTTCTTGTGCTCATTTTTAATTAATACTTTTCAATTTCGTTTCATTGTATTCATGTAGATTTACAATTAAGCGATTCGGGTTTATATACCTGTACGGCTTCCTCAGAGAGTGGTGAAACATCCTGGTCTGCCACATTAACGGTAAGTGTAAACGAATTTTATATTTTCAAAGAGTATTTAAATATGTTGTCTCAGTGTTGTTGTGTTGTTGTTGTGAAAGGGATTTTTGTTGTTGGGAATTTAATTACCCATAAATCCTTTCTCGTATTCATTTTTGTTGTAACAACAACTAATTACAGTGCGGCAAAGGAACAATAAAATTTTGTAAGTTTTTATGTTTCTTTATGTTGTAGTTTTGTTGGCGTTTGTTTTTTTTTTTGTGGTTTTTAACACGAAAACATTAAAAATTTTAATCATAAAATTAAGGAATGTTGTAAAGCGTACAAGAACAAAACGTTGTAACACCAACATTTAATTGGTTAGACACACCAAAAGAACACATAGAAACAACATTTTACGACTGACTGTTTCGTGGAAAGTTTTCACATGCCAAGGGAGTGGGAGTGTGCACAAGCAGATTCTGACGCTGTTTAAAGTTTTTATTTATTTTGATTTTACAAAAAATTGTTTTCAACTTAAAAATGCTTTTATTTTAACACCGAAATTCTTAATGTTGCATTTGAAAGCCTATTTAGCGAAAGTCTATAACATAAGCACTTAAAAAAAATTTATAATTTAATAAAAATTTACTCACAGTTGTTTAAATTTAATGCCCGCTTGCTTGGCCCAGAGATGTTAGGGCCTCTAAGCACTCAGGCATAGGCTTGCAAGAAAAGGTGCAATTGCTAGATTTGTGGTACTAGCACCAAACCATAGTATTAATCGATCCAGGGGTGAGCCACGGAAAATATTGATAAGCATAAGCTGCTGAAACTAGTCATCAATAGTAGAAAGACACTTCGCATGTGCCAGAATTTACTGATTTGCTACCAAACTAATACTACCCGAATTATTATCAGATTTTTAATTTTAAGGTGGTACCTGCAAGACTGGAAAAACCCATGCAATAGATTCCATTGAAGGATCAATATAAATAGAGTCCTTTATTTGATTAGAGCAGTTGCATCAACTGGCCATTGTGGTTGTTATATGAAGGACTAAGGATATTATTCTATAAATCATCCTAAAATAGTTTCCATGATGCCAAGCAAAATCTTAACCGTTCCTTATTGTAAATTCTATGGAACTTTTTTCTGAGTAATTGTGACTCATTGTAGCTTATGCATATGCGGGTTTAAAGAATTTTATCTCGCACAGTGACTTCTAAACTTTAACTACTGACGACGGCCATTTACTTGAAACCACATCTGACATTTATTCATTCTGTTTTCATAGAAATATAACCTTCAGGGATGAAGTCCGTTTGGGATTGAATGGATATGTGAACAAGCAAAGTAATCGAATTTAGGGCGGTATCTGTTCGCAAGAGATCCAAGAGTGCCCAATGCGTGCCGAAAATGTCACTGTTTGGTGTGGATTTCAGCTTAAATGCGTCATCGGTCTATATTCCTTATGATGTATGGAAATGAGCCAAAATCATCTATATAATTGCGCATTTAGGATGCACTACAATCAAAGTAGCCGTAGGAATGTAGTCTTATATGTATGTAGTGTGTTGGCTTATTAGGCATGAGTTCACGCTTCAGACCTCAGTTTAGATGTTTAAAAAAAAATAAATCTATCTTTTGATGTGAGAAGCTAGGTCGTAATACTAACTGAAGGGTTATAATGGTCAATTATGTATATGTATGTAAACGTGATTTACAAGAGCTTCCAATTCATGGCGAAAAATTCAATGTTTCGGTACATATTTCTTTGAGAACGACGTGAGCTAAACTATCGCTGTCAACGGTGAGCACTATTGGTAAGCGAAACCTAGAGCAAAAAATCGAACATCCCTTGACTTTACCAGTTTGAACTCTGGTTGCACAATCATAACCATTTATATACGATTGGAGATCATTTTTAGAATATTCTTAACGATGATATGTCCGTGATGTTTTTTGACGTTTAACTGACAGTGTTGGGGAATAAACGACAATTGCTTACCAACGTTTTCAACATCCTTTAGGATTTCTTGTAAGAGCTTGTATCACTAATAACTTCGTCTTTCCTTGAAAATTTAATGGAGGTTTTTAATTCCAAAATTGCTTTTTAATTTAAAAACAAGTAGCTTTTGTAGTCTCAAAAACCATTTGTTAGGTAATTAGGTAATAAGGCTGTCTGTCTATATAGTGAAAGTACAAAGCTTTTTATAAATCTGGCCTACATATATATTTTCATGGAGTATGTGAATTTCTTTGGGTATTTTTTCCTACGCTTTCTATTAGATTTGCTGTGTCATTTCTTTTGGCTTTCGAAAATCATCTTCAAAAAAAAAACGTTCTCTTCAAGAGTTGTTGAAATTTTTTCAAAAATTGTTACATTTATTGCTTGCTTTTGGGTTTTGCTTCTTAAAAATAATAATTCAAGTGTTTCAATAAATTTAAGAGAGTTATTTAAATGGAGGCACAACAAGCGTGTTGCTGCATAATAATGAAGTTAATTTGTGTTGAAACACACACAAACACAATGTATTCCAATGGCCCATATAAGCGAGGAGAGTATCTCCACAGCGGTAATAAACATGTCAGGCATTGAAGGCACTAAAACAAGAGCAACAAAGTATTCGAAATAAATTTAAAAATAAAAAAATTTTAAATTATTATTTAAACATATTTTTTCTTCATTTCTTGCGTAAGTAATTTCATATAAAGGGTGGGCCATTTAAAAGTTTAAATTTAAAAATGCATTAAAAATGAAATGGAATATTATTTCATTAATATGGCTGTCTCGGCTGGCCTCATAGTGCCTCATTCGATTGGAGCAATTTTCGTGCACACTTTTTCGATTATATGGGATCGTATCTAGGCAATGGCGTCACGAATGTTGGCCTTCAAATGCTCAATTGTCTGTGGTTTGTTGGCATAAGACATTTCTTAAACGGCGTCCCACAGAAAATAGACCAAGGGTGTCAAATCACAGCTCCTTGGCGGCCAATTGATATCACAATTTCGTATAATTAAACGGCCATCAAACATTTGACTCAATAAATCGATTGGGGCATGAGATGTGTAACAAGTTGGACCATCCTGTTGAAATCAAACACTGTACGCATCAACACCATGAGGAGCGAGCACAAAAAAATCGGTTATCAGGGTGCGTTAGATGTCTCCATTGATCGTAATGATTGCGTTGGCCTCATTTTCAAAGAAATATTGGGCCAATGATGCCTTCGCTCCACAAGCCTTAAACAAACAGTCACTCGTAATGGATGCGTTGTCTTCTGTAAGACCACTTATGGGTTTTCTAAGCCCCAAATATGACAATTTTGTTTATTAACATACCCACGAAGATAAAAATGAGCTTCAGCCGAAAAGATGATTTTTTTTGGGGGAAAATCATAGCGAAGCCGATGGTTATGTGGCTTCAACTCTTAAATCAATTGAGCTTTGTAAGGCATCATACCGAAATTGCAAAATTCGATGTAAATTGCTACATGAAATGTTCAATTCCTGAGAACTGTGACGAGTTGATGTTGATGGATTCTCACGCACACTCTCAGCCACAGCTTTGATATTTTCGGGTGTACGAGCACGCTTACGTCTTGGCGCAGCAGGCATCAGGTTAGGTTAGGTTAGTGTGGTAGCTTTAATATCCAAAGCTCACTTAAGTACGTATAGCGGCACGTTGTGACGCCACAGGTTAACGCAGTCTCTGTACTGACCAAGTTCCTCCAAACTAAGGAGGGAGAAGTTAGTCAACGCGAGGGCTGCACATTTAAAGCATGACTACAGCACGCTGGAAGCCCAGTCGAAAAGCTTGATAAACGAGGCTATATCCTTGACATCAGGGGACGATAGCTCCGTCAAGCTGACAATGTTTAGAGAGCTAAATAACCTATACCTGCACCTCGCAAGAGATGGGCACTGACAAAGAAAGAGGATAACAATCTCCTCTTCCTCAGCGGATCTGCACCCACGGCAAAAGTCTTTAAATGGGAGCTGCATTCTTTCTGTGTGTCTACCCACAATACAGTGACCTGTAAGCATTGCCACTGTGATCGAGATGATGTTGCGACCAAGTCCAAGTAACTGGTTGGTTGCTCAAGCGTAAATCGTTTGATTATCTTCAGTGGATATAATATATTGAATATTGTAACAGAATAGACTGCGAGAAATATTCCCAGATTCGAAATAACCGTTGAGTCAAATTTAAACCAATAGATGGCCTACCTGATACAAACCATTTATCATTTGATTTGATTTTTCTCTCTTCATGCATGTTTCCCATAGAAATTTCATTGAAACAATTTGAAATTTTATTCTGGAGAATTTTCATAAAATATTGTCGAAAAAAAAGAACACAATGAAAAACAAATATTACGTACATATATAAACAAATAAACAAAGAAACAAATAAAAAAATAATTTATTTGCTTCTATTTTAAATGTTAATTACAATTCAAATGGCATGTCAGCCAGCTAGCCAGCCAGCCGGCCTGCTGTTACATGCATTTGATGCCGTTTTATGGGCTGCATGTGTTTCACTCTTGAGCTACTGGAATCAACAAATTTTTATATCAAAATGTCATTACAATTCATTATTATCGTTTGATATTGTGAAAAAAAGTAAAAAAAAATTAAAATCAAAAAATCGAAACCTGATACAGATCTGGATACAGAAGAAGAAGGAGAGAAAAAATTGGTTTAAATTATTCCCGCAATACAAAACAGTTACTGTCAATATTTATAGACGTTTTTTTTTTTATAAGCAAACACATGTATGTGTATATACATGCAACATATACAAAAAATGCATGCAAATGAAGCCAAGCCAAGCCAGGCCCTGTATGCAGTTTGAATACGAAGCAGAAACAAAATTGATCAGAGAGTCATTAATTTCTGTTTTCAAACTTGCACTACTTCTTGTTCGATGCCAGCATTTTTTTCCTCTTTTGTTTTTGTATAAATTTTTCCTGAAAAAAAAAAAAATAATAATAAAGAGAAATACACTTAAAAATGTTTTTCCTCCAATATTATGGCTTTCAGATAGGGTTGTAGCAATTATGACCACAACATAACAGATTGACTTTTTCTATATGCAGCAGAAAATTACAAAAAAAGCAATGCTTTATGGTATAAAAAAAGTATGTTGATATCATACGCAATTTATAAGTAACCCAATAGGCAATTTAGTTAGCATCCCTATTCATATAGTTCAAACAATTTTTTCTTTTATTGGCACTTTACTTAATTGGCTTTAACAACACGATCATCTGATTTCGTCTGCTTTTTGCGCGCCTTCGCCAGTTGGTCACTGTAACCTATGATAGAGCTTTCTCGACTTCCTCCATTCGAACGACAGGGCCGAGCCAGCATAGCCGCTAAATATTAATAAGCTGCACAACGTTTATGTCGTTGAGGATGTCATACAGCTCACTGTTAGCTGAGATGCGGAAATGATCGCCAAATTGCACTGGATCGAATATCTTACGCAGAACTTTTCTCTCGAATACTCTCCAACCAGCTGCATCAGTGCTTAATACTGTCTATGCTTCTGCCCCCTAAAGTCGTACGAAAGAGGTCTCTGCTAAACATTTGGCCTACTGAGACCATAGTAACTCCTGTTGGCAAGATTGACCCTACGCATGATCTCCAAACTGACAATTACATGTTTGGTGATAACGGCTGTGCTAAGATAAACAAATTCCTTGACTTTATCGAACTTTACTTAGGTCCTAAAACGTTGTATCGGTTGTTTGTTTTAACTGTATGAGAAATATCACTATTACCATAGTTTGATAATTAATCAGAATGATTTAATAAGCCATATCCGCCTCAACCTCTTAAAATTACTTTGATTGACCAGTTAAGCAAGTGATTGATATGCTGGAGCATGTCCTTGATTGATGGGCTTGCCAGCTAACATAGTATAGAAGCAAAAATGTCAATAAAGAAAGTTTATCTGTCCTACAAGTATTTCTTTCTGGAATATATTAATGCAGCATATACTTCAAGTCTATAAGCGTATGTTTAATTCCCTTTATCACAGAGTCTTTATATTCAGCTTGAAGCTATGAACAGATGGTCCTTAAGCACACAGTGACCAGTTAGAAGGCCGGATAGTATGATACAACGTCATTTGATGTTTATTTGTCAAGGCTGTACTAAGTTTTATAAACAAATCAAAACATTTAAAATTGATTGATATTGATTCATGATTGATTTGATGATTGATTGGTGATTGATTGACAGATTGTACGACTATTGCTAGTGAAGTGATCATCCTTGAATCTCTCTAAGCTGGTGCAATTTATGGCCAAAGCTTATAGAACAAAAGATCATCAATTGGTCAATCTGGAGAAAACAATCGCTCACGTTGTGAAACTATAATTGTGTAAATAATTGTGTTCAATTAGGACATGATCAGGGTGGAATCATAGTTAAATCTACTGGTGCCGACCTAGCAAGCAATTTATTGCATGCTCTTGACGTAGGTAAATTTTTTAGTTAACGAAAAAATTCTCTGCTAAAAACAAATTTTAGAGAAAACGTCCTTTCTGAGGCTGAAAATGAGCTGTATTGTTAGTTTCACCAGGAACTTCTAGGTGGCAATGTAACGATATCAAGTCCATGTTTTCAACTTCATTACCAAAAGTTTTTGCTCCTGAAAAGAAAAACACAACAATTTGTTTCAATTTAAAATTTTTCTGCCTACTGGGTTATATAGCTTGTCTGTGGTTTAATTTGCTTTTCAACGTCATTGTTAGGGCAACATTTTGTTGCACTTGTCTGCCTTAAAACCATAAAAAAGTTGCAGCTTTAGCTTCATTTTGCTGTTTATGTAACACAGCAATTTTTTATTGGTAATTTTTCTCCTCGTTTGTTTGTTTTTTATCAATTTCGCTGTAATACTGCTGATGTTTATGCATCAATCATAAATTTGCAGTTCCATGTTGGCAGGCTTATTTGATTTGTTCTCCTGTCATTAAACAATTAATTCCACAGCCTTAAGGTCATAAACTAAAGATGAATTGGTTATCTGTAGTGTATCACGATATGATAGTTAGTATAAGATGAAGACGCAGCTCAAAGTCGTAAAGGTGCGCGCTTCACAGTGTATGAAGTATGAAAAAATATTTACTGGCGACTTACTCTCAGCAGATTTTCGGCAAAACGTCTCAAACTAAATCCTGACTAAAGTGTTGACCAGACCTGAGCATTTATACCATGAGAGATGGATGTGCAGCCCTTGCGCTGACCAACTTCTTGGATGAGTTCGGTGGAACTTGTTCGGTATATTGACTGCGCTTACCTATGGTGTCAAAATGGGACTCTATTAAAGCTACCACTTAGACCTAATGACCGATTTGGATAAGGTCTCAGGCCTGAGAATGTATACCATGATGTGGATAATCCTGCACAGCATATAGCATGTCTGGTCTTTCCTGAAATGCTTCCAATGTAAGCTTTTCATTACCTTTAATTTCCGTGTTATTATCTCAACCAGGGTATCCAACTACTTTTCCATTTCAAAAGTATTCTCCTTCTCTTTAATGTCACTATTGTGGTATTAACCGGGTGTACCTTTAATCTCACTGCCGTGCACTAACGACTTACAATCTCGAGACCTGTCTTCCAATTTTCCTTAAGCTATCAGAACTGTAGTATCTGCATATCCTTGACAGTTAATAACGGACTAAGATAGCTTTTGTAAGAGTACACAACCTAGCTTCACATTATCCCACCAAGTGTCCCACCTTTTGGGTACTTTTTGTCTTACTTGGTACTAAAATCTGGCTTTAAGCTGGAAACAGTGCTTGTATAAGAAATATTTGTTTAATTTTTTGTTATTCGAAAATATTTTATAAACAAATTCCAATATTTTTATTTTGTTGTTGTTGTTCATTTCCATATAAATGACCGTAAACTTAATTTAAATTACCTGACATGACAGCCGCTGTCAATCACCATTAATGTAAATGACTGAAAGAAAGAAAACAATAACAGTAATGTTGTTAGTGTGGTTGTTGCTTGTTGGTTTTTTCTCTCCAACATTTTGGGAAAGTTTTATTCCTTTATTTTTTGTATTGTATGCTCTCTAGAGTTGGCATCATTATCGAAAACTGACGATAACAAACATGCAACATTCATTTCGAGCGAACACTTATTAGAATTGATGTGAAAAGAATGTGTCATAATAGATGAAAGAAAATATCTTTTAAAATAATTTTCTTTTCTTTTTTTCTCTCTTTCTCTGTGTCATTTCATGCAAAAAATTAAAAAAAAATGGAAAAAAATTGTGAAAAATATTCGATTGAATGGATGGATAACAAACAAACAAACAAACACGAAAAACACCAGGTGGAAAAGAGCAGTTCATCAATATTGCATCGTTCAGCTGATCCCAGTACCTATCCAGCACCACCCGGCACCCCAAAAGCGGTGAATGTAACACAGAATTCAATTGCATTGAGATGGTCGAGAAGTCAAGAGAAGCCACAGGCAACAAGTCCAATAATTGGGTAAGTTTAACCATTTTCAATAAAATATGTATGTATGTATACATGTAGGTATAGGTAGGTACTATGTACACAAGTACTACTATGTGTTTGTGTAAAAACGAAAGTCCCCCTCTGCTCTCTCTCTTGCTCTGTCGATTGAAGTTCCAAGTTCCTGCTATTTTGATGCTTCATTGTTGACTCTTTCATTTTGTTTATTAAATGAAGCAATTCTTATGCTTTCTTTTTCTTGTTCTTTTTCTCTTTCCATGAAAAAATATAGAAAATTTCCTATCAAAACGAAGTTAGAAAAAGTTTCATTGGATGAAAGAAAAAACCAAAGGCAAAACGTTGAAAAACTTGCCATATGCTTCAGTGGATTGTTGATTGAAAATAATTTTCTTCTTCAGAATAATTTTTTATTTTTTTTTTGTTCTTGTGTGTTTTTCTTTTGCAAACAAATTGCAAACAAGCAAGTAAAGAGAATAAATTAAATGCAATTTATTAAAAACAATTTAATTTTCAATTTTCTTTTTATTTTCTGCAAAAAATTCTGAATTTTCAAAAACATAATTGCCTCAACAGATAAAAAAAAATTTTACCAGTTTAACGTCTGCATTGTTTGAATTTATCGTGTTGCAGCATTGCACGCTTCGCATCCTTACAGATGGACTGAGTTCATATATCTGTCGTAGAGTCTAGCCTTTTTATTTCTAAATAAGTGGTAGTAATGCTTGGTCCAAACATTGTTTGTTCACTTCCTAATTCTCGACCATGTATCTACTCTGGAAGTTCTAGTCACAGGTACTGTACAGCCACAGTAGCGAAACTGTTAAACGTTCTCTACAAGTCTGTTGGCCTCGAACCATTGTTGTTTTGCATTATACCGGTGTTCGGAATATTTATTACGAACCCTGTTGCTTGTTTCTGGATATTTTCATAGTTCATCCTTCATAAAAATGTATTCACTAGACAGACGTCATCGGCCTAACCTTAAGTCCTTAAGTTTCCATGCAAAAATCAAGAATGCTTCACTTTGCCATCGTGACTTTGTCCAGTACGATATTGAAGAACATTGTTGATAGGACTGGATAGGCAACGGATTAATGTCTTGATGGAGAGGGACTTACCAAGTACGTTTTTGAATCTCATCTGCTAATGCTGTGAGCTTACAGTTGACATCCTTGTAAATCCTCTTCCTTTATTTCACTATTCAGCAACGGTGAATAATTTATATGCGGCCTTCCAACAGCGATTTCTGTACCACAAATATACCAGGGGAAACGAAGGAAACTTTCTGTGACACAGGATTTTTATAAACGCTTTTTATCTTTAAACTTAAATAGAACAAAGGGTGTGTGTGGATATCATCGAAGTTTTTTATTAGTTTGAAATACCATTTAATGCCATTATATGATGAATACAATACCGTATCATACGTTTGCTGCCACAGCTTCCCTGTGAGGAGCGCATCGGAAATGTCAAATATTCTATGACTTGGCTCACAAATCAAGTTGAATTTGACCTGCAATATAAAAAATCCTAAGTCAAACCGCGTCGTCTCGATGGCCAATTCACATCAGCTCCATATGAGCTGACCTTGCACCCAAATCGCTCGTGCAAAATATCTCATGTGGTATAAGCTGTGTGACACTTCCTGGTGAAATCATACACGGTTCATGTTCAGATCTTCTAATTTAAGCCAAAAGAAGTAAGTAATAAGTAAGTAATCATCATCATTATAGCTGAGATGGCCCGGTTGACGTCGTTCTCAAAGAAACAGAGGCCGGCGTCATCGGTCTAGCTCAAAATCAGCGAACAGCGCCTTTTTTCTGAATGCATTAGACGATCTCTTGGATCTCAAGGGGCTAGTATCGTCCCAAATTGGATAATTCTGTTTGTACACGTACCCAACTGATATCCTAGACCTAGCTTCTCACAAATCTTGTATTATGTGTGTTAATTTTATACATGAGTTTAAAGTCGCCTCCAAACGACAGATTTTTGAGAAACTTTTCATAGCAGATTTTTGTTTACTCTCCGAGTTTTCATCAGAAATCTGTTGAGAGGAAGTCGCCTCAGAAATGTATTTTTTTATATTTCGTTTTGTTGGAGATGTTTGACCTGGGGTTTGAACCTTGTCCTCGCATGAAATAAGCCAATACACTATCTAATAGACTATGATGACTTCTAAGATTATCAGATTAATTCCGGCAAAATTCAAGGAACCTTAAAGTTCTGTACTATCTTCAATGCTATTTCAAATTTTGCTGAATAATCCTCTCTATTTATCCTCTAATCATTTCTACTGTATGGCAGATGACAGTAATATTTCTCATTCATATTCTTAATACTTCCGACCTAAAGCCAATCTTTGAATGGGGTTGTGTCAAAGAGGTCAAGGAAGAAGTTTTTAATGTCTTGAGCATGAAAATGCAATGCGAAGTTCCCTGGAGCCATCATATTTTTTAAGTGTCAATAAATGCATACAAGGTCCTCGACTTTTTAAGAAGATTAACAAATACTTCACTACATTTGATTTCTTTTATAGTTACATACATAAATACATAATTGGTCATTACAACCCTTCAGTCAGGAACTGGGGTTTGAACCGAGGCCTCACGACTAATAAGCCAACACATTACCTACTAGACTACTGTGGTTCCTTACCATTTTCAAAACTTATATCCTTGCAGAAATGGAGTGCAACACTCATGTTTAGGCCGGTGACTTAAAGTCTATTTTGAGGCCTCGCAACCGTTTACAGGGGATGACTGTGGATATTAATGGCACTCATTAGGACATTGTCTGAATGCAACTTTTGTTTCATATTATCATGCTGTCGCTACTTTGAGGGAATGTCCCTCAAGTACATAAACAGGCTTGTTCCTAAAAATTACTGTCCCGTATAGTAAATTCGCTGGTCGATGAATCACATAATACATTAAAAAGAGAATTCATTCTTTAGCCCCGCATTCCATATATAGAACTTTGCTCATCCAGCAGTCCTTCCTGTCGAAAACACTACGTCTTCGTCTCCCTTGTTTCTCATAACCTACTTTTACAGTTCCTATAGTTCATCCCCTGAGTTTTGGTAGTAAACAAAAGAAAATGGTATCGGTTAGTTTATTCCTCTATTGCATGGGTCCAAGTAGCCGTGAAAGCCTCTTGATAACGCACGGTCATCTGAATTGTTTGCCATAAAACTGTATTGAAATCAAATCAAAATACTTCGATTTCTTCTTTTTCAAATTCTATTCATTTTTAGGCGGCTGTTTTCTTTTCGTGATTTGTTTTCCTTTTTTGTTTTGTGGTTTTTGGTTATTCATTATTATTGGAGTATTTTTTCTAAACCTGCCATTGATATTGGCCAATAAAAGACCATGCGATTTAGACCAGCTGCTGGCCAGAGGCTTCTATTTTACATTGAGCCTCCATTTAAAATTTCCAATTTCTTTTTGCATCGATTTTTATGTTTGGTATTAGAATGTTGCATGGTGCATGCATGTATACGATTATGCCACATGTTGGTTTTGGATTTTAAACAATGGTAGATAATAAATAGAGAAGAGGGATATTTGTAGAGGCAGCCAAATAGAATTGGGCTTGGAAAGAAATTCTTTTTTTCACAAATTTCGGAAATGATTAAATCGCCCTTCTTTAAAGCAACCAATTTATTGGATTTAAAAATAGAAAAAAACGCAAATATTTGCCACACTTTAATAGCTGCAAGTACCATATACTATTTAAAAATGCTTTTCAAAAGAACGTTTTTTTTTTGCAATTCTTTTTTTTTGCCTTTATAGCCGCTGCAAAGTTTTAAACAATCAAAAGAAAATAAAGTTCGAAAATGTTGGCCATTGTTTTCCTACCACATGGAATTTTTTTTTTTGTTTTTTTATGTTGCCACTCTCTTACATTGTTGTACATGCAGTTGTTACTGTTTGGCTGTTGCATTGTTATATTGACTGACCATTTAACCATTTAATATGGCTGGCTAGCTGGCCTGGCCCGTTTTCGATATATTTTGTGCTTTCGACACGGCTTGTGGTGCTCCACTACTGTTACTGATACTGATGATACGTTTTCGTTCTTCTTTTCATTTAGGTTTTGGCGTGGCTTTTTTAAATATTTTTGCGTTGCTTGTTTTTTTTTTTCTTCATTCCTGTAGGCCTTTGTATTAGCCATTGCCTGCCATGTGCTATGAAGTTATGGTCCCGGCCAAAGTAAGTCTGTCCTTTACCAAATACAAGCATAAGCAAAAGCAAAAACCATACAAAATACATGGCTAGTAACAACAGAAACGCATTACAGTTCAGTTCAGTAACAAAAATGTGAGGCTGAGGTTTTAAATTGAAGACTGCAGCCTCCAAATTTTAACCAAAAAGAAGCAGAACAAAAAAATGTTTGACTTTGTGATTAGAAATTTAATTTTTTTTGGTAAATTAGAGCGTCTTGCAAAGGTATTAAATCATTCAAGAATTTAGGGCAATAACAATCCAAGTGAGATCCATGAGCGTCTAATGCATCCCGAAAAATCATTGTTTAGTGTGGATTTAGGGCAAATGACGTCATTGGTTAAAATTTCTTTTAGAATGGCGTTGGCGAAAATTTTTGTCAATTAAAACGCCGATTACATTCATATTTCCCATAGAAATTCTGTTTACTCTCAGAGTTTTTGCCAAAAATCTACTGAGAGGAAGTAGCCGAAGAAATATTTTTTCATATATTCGAGGCCTCACGTCTAATAAGCCAACACACTACCTATTGGACTACGGCGACTTTAAGTGCGATTGCTCAGTATTATTTGGTGATCAAACTCTAAGTAAAGTAAGTAGTATCGTGTGTGGGATGTAACGATATTTTGGAACCATAAGTATGTCCGCGATGTTTAATGAAGACAAATGACGTACGAAAAATTGAGGTACCTTGCTTTCGTTTTTCGAAAACAGATCATTAATGGCAGTAAAACTATATTCTCGCGATTTTTAATTTGTATTTTGATTTCATTCGTTTAAATTACTGCAAATAATTTTTTTGCTGAAATAACTTGCACTACACAAAAGTACGCATAATTCAGCAAGAATTCGAACAAGCTTAAACGTGTGTACAATGGGTAGCACAATGAAAATTGCTTCATATAATCCTGATTCAGCAGAAGTAATTAACTTGGTACTAACTTATGCTACCTAAATGGGTCTAAATTTACGAAAGGTGGTAAAATGTTACAAGCCATAAAGTCTGGAGAATAATAAAACATAAAACTATAATCCATTTAAAGTACTTTTTTAGGAAAAAATTAAAATTTTCCAAAAACTAACTAACTAAAGAACTTGTTTTGGTACCTTATATTTCATTTTATTTTAATGCAACGTTTTTAACTCTTTTTTCAAAGCACTGCAATGAAGAAAAACTTTTTAGTTGCACTTGGTACTATTTCCGAAGTACTATTTTGGAAATATAAGTAGGAGAAAAACTTTCTATTTGTACTTGGTACTATTTCCGTAGTACTATTTTGGAAATATAAGTACCAAAATTAAATTTCATTAAAATGTACAATTCATTTACATTTTAATAAGAGTACATAATCAAAAAGTTGTATTGTTGTTGTTAAGAATACAAATAACTTTGAGTACATTTGTTGGTACTCTTTAGAAATTTATCTTAAAATTTTTTTAAAAGCATTGGATTCGTTCTAGTTTTTAATAACTTAAACATTTTTGTTGTTGTTAAGAATACAAATAACTTTAAGTACCTTTTTTGGTACTTTCTTAAAATATTTGAGAAATATTCGTTTTATTTTTAATAACTAGATTTGGCAGTCTATTAGTCGTAAGCTTCAGGTCTTATAATGGATGTAAATAATACAAAAGTACTTTTTTTTGGTACTTGTTTATTCAGTAGTACAAACGAAAGATGATTTTATATATTTATTTGGTACTGAAATAAAAGCAGTTTTTTTGAGTACTGGAAAACAACTTGAAGTTATTTTGTGTTTTTTAATTGGGCACAACAAGCCATTGGTCGGGATTACAACCTAACTTCTCACAGCACTCATGTTGTGTGTGTTAATTTTATACATGAATGTGGCGGGACCTATAGAAACTCTTCATACCAATTTGGCTTGCTCTTAGATTTTTTGCCAGAAATCTTCTGAGAGGAAGCCCGCGTATTCGAATTTTGTTTTGTTCAAGAAGGCTGAGCTTGGATTTGAACTGCGGGCTTATATTTAAGAAGCCAACACAGTACCAATTAGACAACGGCGAGTTTAAAGTTGTTCATTTTTAAATAACAAAACTCATTTCATTTTTTTTTATTCCATTTTCAACCAAGTATGATACTGGCCTTATGTTGCATGCCACACAGTACTTAGTACTGAAAGAAAAAAAAATCTCATTTCTATAGCAGACAACATTCAACAATAATGGCAGCTAAAATGTCTATTTAGTAGAGTTTCTGTTTTTAATTTTTTTTGCTTTAACTCTCCTTTTGTGTACTTTTTTGGCTTTTTAACCATATTTTAGCTACCACAGAGCAGAATGAATTGAAAAAAAAGAGGAAAAATTCTATTCATGTTATGGTTGCATTTTGTTTCGTTTGTACGAACGAATATTTTTACATTTTTGGGTGTTGTAGGCCAGTGGCACCTTTTCTGTATTTAGACAGCGAAAGAGTATGAAAAGTATTCATTTTTTTCTATTTTCTAATACTTTTTTTCAACGTTTTTATGAGATTTCAAACATAAGATTAATGGCCAAATTAGCATAATGAAAACTAAAACCAAGAAAATAAAATGCAGCAATTATTGAAACAAAAAAAATGTGTTTTTTGTGGTTTTTGTTCATAAGGCTTGCAGCAAAATTTCCATTGTTTTGATAGAAGAGCTTTTCTTTTTGGTTGGCAGTTGTTTGAAAAATTTGAAATAGAATTTTAAGCGAATTAGAAGCATTTCAAAAATGGATTGGAAAGTATTTATGCAACAGAAATAAATGCAATCTTTTTACAATTTTATTAAACATCCATGGTGGGGTGTAATACATACATACAACTCTTCAGTCAGCACTTATGTTGTTCGTGTTAATTTTATACATGAGTGGCGGTACTTATAGTTTACAGTCGATTCCCAACGACGGATTTTTGAGAAACTTTTTCATTGCAATTTTATTTAGTCACCGAGTTTTTGCCAGAAATCTGCTGAGAGGCTGTAGAAGAAGAAATATTTTTTCTAATTTCATTTTTTTGAAGACGTCTGACCTCACGTCTAATAAGCCAGCACACTACCTACTAGACTACAGCGATAGAGGGCAATGAATTTAATAAAATCGGGATTTTGTAAAGGAAAATGAATATGTGTTAGTAAAACATAGCAGTGTGGTATGTTGTAGTGGGAAACATGCATGACTACAAAGTATAGGACCTCAGGTTCAAATACGTTGAAATAAAGGAATTATTTAAAGCCGACGAAAGGTCTTGAATCTTTTCAACATACACATACATATGTTCTACCGCTCCTATAAGGAGCGTAGTGGTTGTATACCTTCCTTCTCCTTTGGATAAGCAAATGCGTATATCGTAGTAGTTCATTGAGAACGACGGTTACCAGGACATCACTGTCACCAGTGCGGACTATAAGTCGATGATTAACAACTTCTTTTAGACTGAATTACATGATCTGGATACCAACTAAATGTGCTTTAAATAGGACCGCATTTTGTGGCACATTGGATATTCTGCATGAACGATATGAGGTATGGCTATGTGACATGAAAGAATTTTTTTGCTTTTTTGTAAGATAACTTATGCCTACAGACTGTTTACTATTCTATTCCGTCCACTAACATGTGACACATGTGGTTGTCTAAAACTTGGTACCTTTAAACTGTCAATTCAAGGTCTAATTACGGTCTAAGTCTTTACAAGCATGCATCAATATTTCCGTGAACTTTTTCTATAAGATGTATTATTGCCATGAAAAAGATTCTCAAAAATATGTCATTCGAAATCAATTTTAAACTGTAGGTCTCGGCACTCATGCATAAAATTAACACACATAACATAAGTGGTGTTGTGAAGCCACGTTGTGATTCTGACCGAAGGATTGTAATGACAAGTTCACCCGGTGGCTTGCCCTACTATACGTATGTTTAATTTCATTTGTGAAATATTCATCATACGCCACATACATTATATTCACATCACAAACCATTAAAAAATCACAAATACGCCATAGATCTTCACTGTTATAACGCCATTATTGTTGGTATAATTTTTATATTTTATACTTATATCTTCAAACGTTCTGTCACCCAAAAACCGATGACATCTGTCCTGAATTTTGTTTCCTTCACATTCAATCCAAAAATATACAATCAAAGAAAAAAGACTACATAAACCTATATACGACTAATTTTTATGCATAAATACTTACATTTCTTATTGGACATTATACATAAAAATTTAGTAAGGTTTGTGGCTTGGCTTCATTCAACACTGTATGTAATCCATATATAGAAACGAATGGTTGTTTGTATGTAATTAATAGAATCGTGAACTATGCATTTGATCATGTTACGATCTTCAGGAAAGTTGTTGCTCATGAGCCAGTTAAGGTTTCTAAATTGGTATGACCAATAGGTGGCGCCACTGAAAATTACTAAAAATGAATTAAATTCTAAACTGTGTATTTGATAATGTTATGATCTTTAGCAAAGTTATTGGTCATGAGCCCGGGAAGGTTTATAAGTTGGTATGACCAATTTAAGATAGGTGGCGCTACTGAAATTACTCAAAATGAATTAAATCGTAAACTGTGTATTTGATCATGATATGTTCTTTAGCAAAGTTGTTGCGCATGTGTCGGCGGAGGTTTCTAATTGGGTGCGAATAATTTCCAGTAGATGGTGCCACTGAAAGTTATTCAAAATGAATGACAAGACATTGGTCGACCTACACCTCAAGCACGGAAGAATAGAGCATTACGAGCCTCAGAATCAGATGAGCAACGAGCATTGAGACATGAAAATCTTCAAGTACATGCCGCTGAGACCCGTTCGCATGAATCACTCGAACAACGAGAAGTAAGATTAGAAGCTGATCGAATGCGTACTACTCAGGCGCGTTCGTCTGAATCATCTGGACAACGGGAAACAAAATCAATAAAATGATTCAATATTAATTGGATATTTGTGTAATGTCTGTCCTTCAAATATATTTTAGTTGGTGGCACAACAACGCGCGCATGGTACAGATAGTTCTGTATAAAATTCAGAAGAAAGTAAATCGACAATATTAGTTAAAAATTTTCTTTTAAGGTAAATTTTAAAAGGTTTCAGATTGACAGCCTTTTTTAAAGGACAAAAAGGCAGTAAAGTTGTAAAGGTTTTAAAAATGTGCTTAGCATTGTTACTGAAACCCTAAGTATCAATTTAAAATCAAATTTAATACTCAATGGAAGAGCACATTTGTTGAAAAAAATACAAATTTTTGGAGCAGAGTTGTATTTATTTCTCTGACTATACTTATATTAGGTGTTTTCACCCTTCATTAGATTATTTCGTTAATCAAAAAATTATTTTCTTTTTTCCTCTTTTTCCCTTCCAGCTATACGGTGGAATATTTTAGTTCGGATTTACAAACCGGCTGGGTAACTGCAGCTCATCGTGTGCCAGATCAACAAATAACGGTAAGTTTATCCAAATTTTAATGTACTTTGTATAGAATTTTAATCATTTTATAAGAGAGAAGAGAAGTTTTTTTTTATGCCAATAACAAACACTTAAAAATCAATTTTAACAGGTGCTGGTGATAATGGAAGCTCACTTTACTTTGACACGAAAGTAAAGTGCTACTAAACAAGCAAATGAAAAACTAAATTTTCTAAGCTTCTATTACCATTAAACATCCTCCATAAAAAAAAACAAAAAAAAGGAAAATTTCCATTATTAGCCTTGCAAAAGCAAGTAAAAATATGTGAAAAGTTTTCTTATATGAGAAAACCTAGGAAAAACTAATATTAAACCGAAAATAAGCATCCAAAGGCAGCAACACCCTCTTTTTGTACACAGTTTTTGTGTGTTTAAATTTGGCAAATATTGCAAAAGTTTCGACAACGAAATTTTCATAGAAAACATTGTTTTTCGAAAAACATTTTAAAACCAAAGCAAATCAAACTTTTCTCAATGACACCCAAATATGTACATGCATTTTTATTGTTCATTTCAGATTTCTGGCCTTAAACCGGCCACATCGTATGTGTTTCTGGTGCGTGCAGAGAACTCGCATGGTTTATCGGTGCCTTCTGGTCTATCGAATGTTATACGAACGTTGGGCAATGAATTGGGCACTGTGCCGCCAAGTGAAATATCTGAGGCTCGAGCTGTTTTAAGTGGCAAGGTAAGTGTTTTCTTTTTTCTTTTCTTTTAATAATTTTAAAAGTTTTAACCACCAACAACAACAACAATTGATATTTGTATTATATTCCATAAAAGTAAATAAAATATCATCATGCACTTATGTAAACTAAATGGGTAAAATTTATTGTTCCGGAAAACTACACATTCAGTGGAGCATGTAAAGTCGAAATACCTTAAAAACAGGTCACCAAAATAAAATACCAGATAAAAGGAAAATGACTTGATGTGTGAGAAAAATATCTTAGTAGGCGATATTATTGAATATAAAACTTATGATTTTAGAAAAACAAAAATTAAAAAAAAGTTCGTGGAACTTTCACTTCTGTCCACCTGCAGCCTTACTCTTCAAATATTATTATTTTTTTCAGCTAAAATTTATAAAAATTTTTTTTATATCTCGTCCTGGGGACATTTCATAATAGATAAAATCATTATTTGCCAGAAAAAGTAGGGTAATTTGACTGAAATAGTTACTTTCATTCATTCATGACTGTTCTCTAAGTGTTTTAAATTTCTTTGTCTTCGCAGAGGATCTCTATTGCACTTACTTTACATACATACATAATTGTTTATTACAACCCTTCTGTTAGGATTATGATTTGTCTCTCACACCACTTATGTTGTTTGTGTTAATTTGATTGATGATAAGTGCCAGGACCTACAGTTTACAGTCAACTTAGAACGACAGATTTTTGAGCAAGTTTTTCACGGCAATTTTACGTTACTCTCAGAGTTTTTACATAAATCTGATGAGAGGAAGTCGCCGATGAAATATTATTTTCATTCACACTACTTACTAGACTACTTAGACGACTTTCACTTATTTACCCCTGTTACTTTTGCGCCTTCTCATGGAGGAATGCGTGACATGATTTTGGCCGATTGCATAGGTTATATTGGCTTTGAGAACCGTTGTGGTTGTGTTGACTCATTCTCATACATCTGCGACTTTAGAAAACCACACAAGAAAAAGTCTAACAAGGTTGAATCGTACGCCTTTGTATATTAAATTTGAATCAAATGTTTCACAGTCTAGGGACTATAAATGCTTCAATACTTAAATAGCTCGAGCAGAATATCCAAAGAGGCATTGAAATCACACGTCGTTGGAGTTCACATCATCCAACTTAGGTCGAAGGAAGTAGACAATCATTGACTTAACCGTGGTCGCCGTTGATAGTGATGGCTTGTCCAAGGCCACAAAGAAATTTAACCCGATGACGTCGCCACACAAAAATGTATACAAATCTGTGACTTTTTTGGAATTCACTCAACACTGTTACACACGTATCCACTCATCGTTGAAGATATTTTTTCTATGAAAATTATTGTCAGTTTTCAACTGGTCCAGAGCCGATTCAGCGAATATATGTCGTTCTATATGGTCGTTTAATGTTCCTGGGTCAGTTGTATTTTTTTACGGGTACGGGCCCAAGTACAATGCATATACATAAGTGGCGTAAGTAGTAAGAAAACTAGAGCGAGTGGTATTTCTCTTACCGCTTTTAAAATCCAACCGTAAAAAACGTCTAAATTCGCAGCACTTCCATTTGAGGTGACGAAGCCTTCAATTGTTCAGGCAGAATATTTATAAGTTGGGTTAGATTATCTCATTCAGGATAAAAGAAGTTGTTAACCATACCACACATATAGTCGGCACCGGTGACAGTGATCGTTCTCAAAGAAATATTGACCACCATAACAAAGAAATATTGACAACCATAGACATATAGTCGACACCGGTGACTATGATGTCTTGGTTAACGTCGTTCTAAAAGAAATACGCCCTAAATTTCACAGCAAACAGCGACTTTTCGAAGTGAATTTGACTGCCTTGGATCAAAAATGTTTTGTTTGTTCATGTACCCATTAAGCCTGAAATGGACCTCATATGCAGTTGCCAATGGCTTCAAAACCTGTTTGGTCTGACCATAGCTAGAGCTGATGTTGTATTATTGTAAAGCTTGTAAGTTAATAAGAATTATAGAGCCTTTCATGCAGTAAACTTTTATCGTTTAAAACTTTTCTGCTTGAATGCTTTAAATTTTCACCTTCAGTTTACGGCATATTTATTTGGCACCATTATCGTTTGCATTGCGTAGGTAAAATGGAGAAAATTTTTTTTTATAAAATTTCGTTTGTTTTACTTTAACCCACAAGGACATGTGTGCTGAGCAAATAGTATTTCAGCAGCAAAAAAAGAGCAAATTATTCTTTATAAAGGCACAGGGGTTGTGTTGTAGCATACCATGCCATGAGATGAAAAAGAAAGAAAGGAAAATATTTAACAAATGTGCACCAGGGCAGCAATTGACCCAATTTGTTTGTCGAATGCAATGGCAGCAGGAGAAAAAAATTGCACGACGTTTTTTCTTTGTTAGCAATTTAAACAATCAAATGAAAGAAATGGAGTGCGTTTTTTGCCTTAAAAAAAATACAGGAAAAATGGAAGAAAAGTAAAGCAAAAGGATAACGAAATAATTTAAAAGATTTATAGCTTAAGAGGAGATGGTGGAGGAAAAAAATACAATGAAAATGAAATTTATAGACTAAGGCTAGGGAACATATTTCATAATAGAGAAGGCAATTAAGGGAAAGGTAATAAAAAATAAATTTTAAAAATTTTTTCAAATTTTTTTACAAACAATTTTTGCTCCTCGCCTGCGGGCGGCGTATGCTTAATAATATTTATTTTAATTTTTAATATGTGTTTAACAATTTATTGCTTATACTTACAAGGAATTTTTATTGCATTTTATTAATAAATAACGCCGACCATTAGTTTAATTTTGTAGAGAAAGGCCTCCATTGATTTTTTGTTTATATTGTTAGGAAGGCTAAGAAACAAAGGTTCATGGTTAAAAGTGAAATCCCAATAACAAATAACTTTTAACATAAATCCTTAAATTATTATCTGTTTTCATTCTGTAGGCATTGGGTAATTTTTCTTAATGGCAAATTTCTCAAATTTTTATTACTGCCTTAAGCCAACAATATTAAGCCAAAGTCAAAGCCAAAGCCAAAACCAAATAGGGAAACGGAAGAAAAATGTTTACAACTTTTACTTTTCCATCCGCCTCTATAATTTATCAGAAAGTAGAAAGGTTAGAGTAAATGAAAATCTATAAAGAAATTCGTAATTTGCCTTAAAACATTTATAAAATATTTGTTGAATTGCTCGAATCCTTGGATTATCCGCCTTTTTATATGCTCCAATAAATTTAAATATGTTTCCAAATAGGAAATCGTATAAAAATTTATTAAAATATATTACAAAACAACATGACACAAATATATTATGTTAGAGGACCAAAAGAAAAAAAAAGAAACAAAAAAAAAACGGGGAAACAAATTTTTCTAAAAAGAAACTCTTTTGTGCCCAGTTCTTGGGTGGGTGTTCATGTGATACTAAGTGGTAATATCAATCATTGTTAATGCAGTGTAAAAAACTTACACATGCTCAACTATACAAGTATACAAATCTACTTTTACTTGGAAATGGAAAAGAAAAAAAAAGTTGTGTTTCAAATCTCTTGTATACATAGAAAGACATTACAAATATCAGGTCTTCCATCAAGGACTTGAAAACTTTGATATGTGATAACTACGGCCATCTTGTTAAAGCAAAATCTATTAAATTAGTTGGCATTTAATCCGTCTATTTATGTTATTTGTATAGTTTTCTAGTTTAGGTCAAGGAAGTCACAAAGTAACTTCCGGATATTCACGACAAAATCAGGGCACTTAATCTTGACTTTTCTTTTGAGATGAAACTAGTCCCTCCCTCCTCTTCAGACCCAGTCGAGTTCAAAAGAAATCTTGCTATTGCAGTAAGTCTGAAAGTAACATCCGGATTTTCATGACAAGTTCAGGGCACTTGATCTTGATTTTTCTTCTGAGATGAAAATAGTCTCTCCCTCCTCTGTAGATCCAGTCAATAGCATTTATCAGTCGGAATGCCTAGTATATCGGCATATCTGCCAAATGGACAGGCAAGAGATTACGGCCATGGCAGACTTTCAACTACGTAATTTCCAACAATATCTCTACGTCTCGTAGTAGTCGTCGTAGTCCATTAGATAGAGCCTTGGCTTATTAGAGACGTGAGGCCACGGTACAAACCCCACAGCAGACATCTCCATCTCTCACACAAAACAAAGCTTAAAAAATATTTCTTTGACGAACGCCTTTTCAACAGATTTCTCACCAAAACCTCTGAGAGAAAAATTAAATTTCCAAAGTTTCTCAAAAAATCTGTCATTCGGAGACAACTTTAAACTTTAGGTCCCTCCACTAATGTATAAAAATAACACACACTACTTAAGTGATGTGAGAAGTTAGGTTGTGATCCTGACTTAACGGTTGTAATGACCAATTGTGTATGTATGTATGTATGTATGTATAGTTTTCTACAAACACGTGCAAATAATGAAATTGTCTTTTCAAAAAGGTTCTTCAAAGTACCGCTTATGTCATATATATTTAAAATCATCATAATCTTCCGACCGAGAGGGCTAC
Source organism: Sarcophaga rosellei (assembly GCA_930367235.1). Classification (NCBI taxonomy): domain Eukaryota; kingdom Metazoa; phylum Arthropoda; class Insecta; order Diptera; family Sarcophagidae; genus Sarcophaga; species Sarcophaga rosellei. The sequence goes on from OV884021.1 coordinate 80,250,643, forward strand.
AATCGGTATCTAATGTGGTGCATAAATTTAAGTCTACTGGTTCAGTAAGCAAACAAATCGACAATCAACCGTAGATTCAAGAAACGCATGATGTGCTGAAAAGATCGCTGTTGTACGTGGGATTGTGAAAGAGAATCGGAGGAGTCTGTCACTAGAATTCAGCCCTTCGCAGATCACAATATGACGAGTTTAGTGTAACTTGGTTCTGCTTGAGGAAAAAATACAATTAACCCAGCAACTTAAGTTAAGAGAGCATAGACAACCATGATCGTTCGTTAAATGAACTCTGAAGCCATTGGCAACTGATAATGACGCCCATTTCTGTATGAATGCTTATGTGAAGAAACAAAATTTTTGGTCCAAAAACGTCAAATTAATTTCGCAAAAGTCACTGTTTGCTGTGGATTTTAGGGATGGCAGCGTCTTCGGTCAATATGTCTTTGAGAACGATATTAACCAGGACATCATTGTCACTGGTGCGGACTATAAATCGATGGTTAAACAATCTGGATACTTACTACATGTGCTTTCATTAGGATTGCATTTCATGCCACACAACTGAAGCCACGTTGGATATTCTGCATGAATGATTTGTGGCGTGGTCATCTCCCGTGGAAGTGCTGTGAATTTATTCCCATTAGACATTTTCCTGTTGAAAAGCCAACATATCTCATACGCCATCGATCAAATTCCGCCTGATTTATGCGCCAAAGTCATGAAAAATTTCACATTTTTTAGGCACTCTACCAAAGAACTCATGGCGGACAGTTGAACGATGTTTTGTTTCATACCTAATGGCATAAAAGGACATACAAACAAACAACAAATTTCGATGTTGTCGCATATACACTTTACATACATACATACATAATTGGCCATTACAACCCTTCAGTCAGGATTACGGCCTAGCCTCTCACACCACTCATGTTGTGTGCCTTAATTTTATACTTGAGTGGCGGGACCTACAGTTTAACGTCGACTCCGAACGACAGATTTTGAGAAACTTTTTACATACACTTTGGTTTTCTTAAAATTAAAGTTTGGAAACACCTAATGAAAGACCCGATATATGCGCTTACATACGTATAAATGCAAACATTCTCTCCAAACTTAAATAACTCATCCCTTAAATATGTTAAAATAAGTGTATAAAAAAATTCAAAAATAAATCTAATAATATATAGGCTTTAGAGCCCAAAAACATCTCCCAATCTTCTTGGCAAACACTCATACATTTATATACATACATTCTTATGTACATATATGGACATGTATATGAGAGCAAACAGCAGAAGAAGGTGTTGTTATTCACATTCGTTTTTATATTTTTCGATTTATAAAAATTATTCACACAATAAATTGTATAATCATGGCATTTTCTTGTATTCCCTTTTCGAGTGTTTCTTTCCTTCTCTTTTTGGGGCAGTTATATGCGCCTTTTTTTCGCCCCCCCAACCTATTTGGATTAACGCTTTATGAGGAATTTTTATTCTGTCTTTTCGGGTTATATTCGCAAAAAATGTAAAGATGGGAAAAGGAACGAGAGAGAGAAATTCCTTAAGAGTTTTATATGATACATGACCCACTATTATTAATATGGGTTTATGCTCGTTCATTCTTTTGTTATTGTTGTTTTTTTTTTTTGGAAGAATAAAAGTATTTCTTTCGACGACAGTTGCTATAAAAGTTAAGCGGAAGAATTTTTATATTCATGTTTCTAAGGAAATAAATAAAATGTGAATGAATATTTTTCAACAGCCATTATCATCGCCTTTTCGATGCAAGTGACCATACCTTTCGAAATCTGTAGCTGTTGTTCTACTTGATATCGGTGTTTTAAGGAAAACTCCTACTGAATACCACAACCGTATTTAAGTAACACGGCTATTAAGTCTCAGAAAAGAGATAACAGCTCAACGTTATTCGTTGTTAATGTTATCTTAACTGGGACAGCAGGAATCAAATCCATTCCACGAAGGTTTTTTTTTAGCATACGCGACTATATTTGTGTTCTTTTGCGTCCAGACCACAACCCATTACTGTATGGTTTTTACTGCAGCACTTTACATATATACATACATACAGAATTGGACTCCAACCTAGTTTCTCACACCTCTTATTCATATTTTGTTCTGTTGCAGATGTCTGACCTGGGGTTTGAATAATGACCTTAAGTCTAATAAGCCAACACACTACCTACTAGACTACGGCGACTACTGCGCTCTTCCCTACAAGAAATGAATGTCTCAAACTAACACATACAAGATTCACTTACTAAAACATACATAACATTTTACAATTCTTTTCAGTTGTAGAGTTGCATTTCGTACTCAAATACACGTCAACTGTGACCGATATATGCATCGACTGTGACTAGTCCTCTGTGAGCAATTTTTTATTTAACTTTCAGTAATGTTTACATCAAATGTGATTTGAGAACAGCAGTAGAGTGAACAGGTTAGGTACATATATGTTTCGTTGTTGAAAGAATTCAAAAAATTGAATTTGTTCTGGTAGGGTTTTTATGCCAAAAGTTTTCTGTTGGACTACAACGAACTTAATTTTGATGTGGCTTTAAATAGATTATCTATGCCGTTAAATACAACATGTAATCATGAAAAATCTCTCCATCATGGTATTAATCAACTACCGTATCTTAAAATCCTTTTTTGTTAACAAATCTAATAACCGTATCGGGCCATATCATTTTCATAAAATAATTGAGACATTTTTGATAAATTACCACTTCAAAGCCAAATACACAAATCATTACATATACGAGACTAAGTAACCCACAGCCTAACTGCCGTAGTCTAACGGATTGCCCACTAAACTGAGTGTCTGTCTGGTCTCCTTTTTATTTTCATTTCATATGTTAACTGGGTTAAGACAGCCCACTTGTATGGTGTTTTTTTGCCACAATATTGTCTCTTTAAAATTAAATGTAAAACATTTTATTTCGGTCTCCTTATCTGAGTCTGTTAAAACTGAAAAACAAAATTCATAAAGTGATAAGAAACATACTTGTACACTCCAGTCAGTCGTTTGGGCTTTCTATGATCCGCTAGTAGTAGTGGCTGGTACGAGTGAAAAATCAGCATGTTTTTCTTGCCATTTTTATTTCAAATTTAACTTTTTTTCTTGTGAGAGTAAATGTAAACAACTGAACCAAATTTCGAGTTGATTTTTGTGGTGTAGATTGTCGTTTTTATCTTAAATAACATTGTGGCCCACGCTTTTGTTAAATATTTTTATGGTTTTCGTTGATATCCTCAGCTCATACTCGTTTACACATGGAGTTTTGGCATGGCTATATATATGGGCTGTATAATGTCGTATGGGATACCTTAAGAAACCAAAAAAAAAACGACAAGAGAGTCAACATTTTATTAAATGTGTTTAATAAACAGCTTAAACATGCAAACCATGTTTTATATTCAAAGACTCGTAATACAATTTTTTTTTTGGTGAATAAAAAATTTGTTTCTTTTTTACTTTTTTCTTTCATATTTTATGCAAACACTGAAGAAAGAAAAAAAAACGCAAAGTACTGTTAGTTTGATCATAATTTATAAAAACGTAAAAAACTAGGTGGTAGGCACAGTGGGCAAGGAGATGGAAAATATGTTGATAACAATATTCATTGTAAGACAATTTTAATAATTTTTCAAAAAGTATACAATTTGAAAGGTAAAGGTAGATATATCGGGTGGGTCCATCTATCGCTTTAAATTTCAACCATCGGTTATTTCGAATCTGGCAATACTTCTGCCATTCTATTCTGCCACCTAATTCAGTACATTATCTCAACTGAGCGTAATGAATCGATTTACGCTTGAGTACCATTATGATTTATTGAGCTTATTGAACTTCACGATGATGTCTATTTGGTCAAAAAAAATATTTTCTGATGAAGCACATTTTTCACATAGAGGGTTAGTTAATAAGCAAAATTGCTGAATTTGGGGCTCAGAAGCCCACACGTAGGCTTACAGAAGCCAATGCACACGTTACGAGTGACTCCTTGGTGCGACTTGTGGAGCGGAGGCATCATTGGCCTATATTTCATTGAAAATGAGCAGGGCCTTACCATTAAGGCCTATGGAAGCAGCTATCGCACCATACTAGTCGATTTTTTTGTACCCACTCTTCATGGTATTGATGTGAACGATTTTTGGTTTCAACAGGATGATGCAACTTGACATACCTCTCATGACACAATTGATTTAGTACGTCAAACGTTCGGTGGCTGTCTAATGAGCCAAAATGGTGAAGTCGATTGGCAGCCAAGTCTAGTTTCTGTGGAGCTCCATTAAAGAAAAGTGTTGTGACGCCATTGCCAAGATACGACCTATACACTCGAAAAAATGCACGAAAATTGGTCAGGTCGAATGATGTACTGTGAAGCTATATTTAACTTTGTTATAGGCTGCCTAATCACTATAGTGTTTGCCAAGCAAATGTCATGGCTAAGCAATGCTTGCTTAGTGAAGGGATTTTCCCTGAAAATCTGTAGACATCCTCGAACAGCTAAACTGAGATTAAGTTCCTAACGAACGTAGTTTAAACGTCCGTACTTGCTCATAAATGCCGATGATTTATCACAAAAATTTCGAATCATTCGAAGGTAACTCTTATATGATATCCAGGAATTCAGAGATATCCTTGAAAATTACGTAGCTGAAGAGTTAGCCCGGGCTGATATAGACCTCGCAATCTCAAGCCTGTCCTTTTGGTGCATATGCCGATAGACTATGTTCAACCTCATGATCTTCTCATTAATATGCAGAGGTTTTTAATATATCGCTTTCTAACGTCTTTGACCGACCTCTCAATATAAAGATCGCTGCATTAAAAATATATCTTTCGAACTCGAGTTAGTTCCCTCTAGAAAATGTTTGATCCGCGGTTGAATATTAATTGTGGTGTCACAATGGGCCTATGGTGCAATGAGTCAATTTGACCTCCGGTTACTGTACTTGCCTCATTTGACAAGTATGCGTCTTGTAATCACAATGGGTTTAGATTCTGGCCTCATTCTTCAAGAGGGGTCCGTCATTTCACCTGACATAACCTCCTCAAAGCGAACAAGCAATTCGAGAAGTGTGGCCATAATTATTAGAAGAAAATTGCACTCAGTGAAAATGCTTCAGTTTCTCCAGCTCATTAACATCTAGTCTTATCATAAGGTACGTTATTAAAATAACTCACAGTCGGAGCATTACCACTCATACGAGAGGCGTGGCCAATTTAATGCGTTGCTGCCATAGAGATCATACGACCTAAGTAGATGGTCTCTCTATTTGATGAAATATCTGTATCCCGAAAATATCGATAAATGCTCCACCTGCAGATGTAAACTTTTCGTACAACATATATTTCAAACTGTTTGCTCAAACAAAATGCTTCGTTTCAACACTTTTCTTAATGAACGCTCTCTTGCTTTAGGTCCACTGTTAAGTTATATAGTACCCTACTTAAGAATAAATGTTTGGGGAGCATAGTTATTATGTTGAGATTCAAGATAAATTTTTATGATTAAATGGGGTTATGAGTTTTGAATACCTAGAGTAAGTTTGACACCTTGTTTCGAACTATAGAAGCTAAGAGTTCTTAAAGGATTTTATATTATGAGATGTATGTATAAGGACGTGTACGATTAATTTAGGTCGGGCTACCATCTGCACTATTTAGAGACCACTGTATACCATATTCCACAGCAAAATGTTAGAACCTTGCATCAATTTAGAAGTGGAGAGGTTGTATGTCATGTACCTCTGTTTGCCTAAATGAAATAAAAAGAATACCGAGAGTATTTTATAGAATTGTATTAGAGTGGTGATTGGTTTTGCGTTGTCGATAGGTGTTGGTGCAGTTAAAGGGCCGTAGTTGTTATAAGGTATCTCCGTGAGACTAACATTTTCTGTCTGTAAGAACCTGCATTTGGATGAGTATTTCTTTCACCCTCCTTATCGAAATAAATGCTCAATTACCGCGTCATATTTGAATCAAATTCAACCACAGTAGGCCCTAGACAGTTCAAGACTTTCAGTCAATAAATTACAAGTTAAAGTTGTCTGTGTCAGAAGGAGCCATAAAAAAGAATTCCAGTAATTAACTTCATTATTATTCTTAAAATTTCATAGTAGTGTAGGATATCATAGAATGCGAGTTGCCGATTCCTAATTTGCCTAATAATGTTTTTGGTTTTCTTTTTGTATGTTTTTTCTGTGTGTATGTTACTTATGCTAATATTGTCACATACCACAACGTAAAACGAAAAATTCATAGACTGGCGCTAGTGTAGAGCTGCTATTATTACATGCATTTACATTTAACACAACCAGCCAAAGAAAAAAAAAACGAAAACTGAAAAAAATGTTGTTGCCATCATTGTTGCTGTTGCTTGAGCTGTTTTATTATTGCCGTAATTTTTTCATTTTTTTTTATACATTTTCGCATATTTAGTTTCATATTATAGCCGTTTACATTAACGTTTAAACGTGTATATGTATGTATGTATGTATTCATATGACCATTTTCTTCTACATGCCAGTTTTGTATGCAAATGTTTGCTGTTTTTGTTTAAATGGCCGCGCTGTAAGCGAAAAACTTCTTTTCATGTACAAAAGCATATGTATGCATGCATACATAGCATATTATGAATGTAAATAATGCATAATAATATTTGTAAATAATAGTGCTTATCAACATATTCAGATCTTAAAAGAGTGACAATTTTTTTTTCATCGTTCATTTCAAGCCTTAATAACATCGGCAATAACATCGAGTGTGGTTAACAAAAATGATACAATTTTTATGAGTTTTTTTCTGTTTTTTGGTTGTAAGCTTAAGTTTAATTAACTTTTTTTCAATAATAAAATTTTTATTAATTAAATGATTAAAAAATTCAAAAAAAAAATTAAAGAAATATATTTTTGGAATCCACTTGATTATCTAAGAAGCCGTGTCCAGACAAGCAAACAAATACGTTTTATGTTACTTTGGCAATAAAAATCTTAAAAGTGGAACATCTAGCACAGCATAAAACTGTGATAATTTTCTGAATGTCTAACGATGTCTTCATATTTAAAAAGAATAACTTTAAAAATGATAAAGCAAGCAGCATTTTTAGCCTTCAACCAAGCTAATCCATTAGGCAACCATCCGTAATCACTCTAATTACCTCCCTCTGCAATTGCTTTCATGAATATTACACAGTATTTGATGTCTTGTATGATCACAGTGAGGCAATAACTGCTCTGTCATGGCAGAATCAGGTCTGAAATATAGTTTTAGGCGTACAATTAAACTCAACTTAAGCACGATAGTTAGACATCGATCTTGTTATCAGGAAGGCTAGTGGAACTATTACACCGTCTATGTATTTTAGCACTCATACAGCTCGTTGTTGGATCGGACAAGCGAACCATTGAAAATCGCTCGGAATGGAAATCTTGGATAGAACATTTCTGCTAGAATGCTATTAAGAAGTCGCCGTGGAATATTAGGTAGCGTGCTGGCTTATTATGCGTGAGGCTTCGGTTCATACCCCAGGTCAGACGTCTCGAAGCGAAGTAGAAAAAAAATATTTTTTCGGCAACTTCTTCTCAGCAAATATCCCTGCTGTACCCCTGCGTCTGGATATGTATTCGATTCGTATCATTAGGTTGCATATCCGCAAGTATAAGATCCTTATAGATCGGGACATGGAAATTTTTACACAATTAAGCAGTAAAAACGCAAGAATAAATATTTCGACACAAAAGCAAGAAGTGGAGTGAAAAAGCCAGCGAGTTTTTAAATGGCAAACAAATTCCTCTCAGTCCATACATTTTGTCAAACGTTTGTCAAATTGTTTGTTAGATTATGACATCGCTGAATTCATAATCCTCTCTGCTAAGCAATGTCTTCACGAGTTTTCAAAAGAATTAGCGATTAAGTGTGCATTACATTGATAAGCAATCAATTCGTTGCTTAATTTTTATATTTTTTTTTTTTGTTTATCAAATGATAGTGAAAAACTAACGTAACACAACTTGTTCAAATGTGACCAGAAGTCAACTGACTGAAGCCATGACAGTAGCGTCATTTCGAAAAGATTTCGAATTTAATAATTCATCATAGAGACGACATCCCAGTTAGGTTTAGAATTTCTTCAAAATTCAACGATTTTCAGATTCTTTTAAGAGACGGGCATATCAAATTCTGGGCCTTACCATTACTTCAAAGGACCACAAAGACATCTAGGGTTAAGGGCAGCTTGTTTCTATTGTTCATTTCATATTATTCTCAGTTTAGAGTGTAACCCTCGATTGAGCATGAGAATTGAAACTTTTAAAGCCTTTTAATAATAAAGGATATAAGCTCAGTCTTAATGTCCGTTTAGGTACCACCTTGCCACTCAATATTCTAAGTGCACTTTTCAGATGACTGTTCGACAATGACATTATCTATCTGTGCAGCTGTAGTGTACTTCAGTATCATAAACAAGTTGTTAGTAGCGAGGATTAATACAAGGAATTTTTGTAATCAAATGTTACCAATTAAGCACTCAAAATATGTCACTCTTACCACGTGTCTTGTTATCACACTAAATCCCTGGAATTCTTCCATGAATTACAGCCAATGCCTCCTAACTTTAAATGATTGTGGGAGGACTTACATATTTCAGGATTCCTGAACGTCTTTTACGGCAACTTTTAATAGATTTTCTGTTATTGTAAGCTTTTGAATTCATCAGGATAGAATACTCAAGTATTCTTAACTATTTAATTGATAGTGATAAATAATCGGATATTTAACAGATCATGTGTGATGTGTGTACAAAGTTTTCAAATTCTTAGTGTATCCTTTGCAGTAAGTAAAACGTTAAACTGGCGGTCTCGCCACTCATGCATAAAATCAACACATACAACAAAGGTGGCACAAGCAGCAGGTTGTAAACCTTACTAAAATGTTGTAATGCCCAATTATGTATGTAACTTTGGCTCTATATTTCGTGTATATAAAGGCTATATTCTATGTATGTGTTCCTAAATTTCCATGTATATAAAGACTAAATTAGTTATCCTCGGCATAAAAATCTAGAACTCAGCTTAGGTTCTTCTACTACTTTTTACATTGTTCGAAGCAGCATTTCAAGTTTTCTTTACCTTTTATATTCGATTAAAGCCTTCCACAACCTGCAGTCTTTACAGTTTCTAAAGCATTATATACTTGACATATTGTACATTATACAGCCATTATCGGCCGCAATCCAAATTGGTCCCAATTTACTCAAAATTTTTACTCACTAAGGCTCTTTGCGAAGGCTCTTCTCGTTTCTCCTGCAAAATTCTACGTTATTTTTCAATTTTAATTTATTTTTTCCCCCAAAAACTTGTTCATGTCTTCCCCCATTTCCTTATATTTACGAGAAAAAAAAGTAAGAGAAAATCATTAAATTCCTTGTACTTTAGCCCTCGTCCTCCCAAGCCTTGTAAGCCATGTGCTGCAGAGAAGGCAGACGCAACAAAAAAAAAATTTACACACACAACAAATTGTATTCTCTCCTGACTGTCTGGCGTTGATACGAATTGAAAATGAAGCAGAAAAAAATACCGGAGAACAGAGGGGTAGACATGGAAAGCAAAATACTTTGCCAGTCGTCTAGATGGATAAGCAGAGCAACACTTGAATTGCTGAGCCGAGAACAAAATAATAACGAGCTGTCTGTACGGAACATAGGGAACCATAGGCAGCAGGAACAATATGCGGAGTGGAACAACAAAACGAGGCAAAAGAGGAAGAGGCAGAAAAAATTTATTGAAAACATGAACGGAAAACAAAAACACTTCATAAGACATAAACAAGACTCTTGACTTGTATTTTACAAGGAAATTTGTACACAAAAAAAAAAAAAAACAAAAATCACTGGGAAATTAAAAACAAGGGAAGACTTTAAAAGTCTTGAAATTTTTGCTTTTATTTTCGGTAATATTTTGCGTTAAAAGGTTGAAGAAAAATTCGTTCAAAACTTATGAAATCCGCTTATATTATTGGCGTCTCAATTTTGCTTTCAAATTCTGTTGTTGCCATATCAAAAAGGGATGCACTTCGACGGTCTCAGTCAGTTTTAATTTAAGTTTATGGCTGTTAAAATTGAGCTGTTTTTGTTCTCAACTTGCGTAAGAAGAGCTGTCTGTATAGTTTCGTTTCCTAACAGCCTTCCCTGCAAATTGATTTCTTTTCATTTCAATGTATTGCTCTAACCGTCCATCACTGTCTTTTGCTGTGGTGGTCAACTTTGCAGTTTAGTCTGCCTGTCAATACTTCCTATTAAAGCTCTCAAAGTACAGTCAATGCACAGTGTTCGTTTTAATGTCTGTAAAAATAATGATGGATTCTCTCAAGGGTTGTGTTTAATAGCAAGACAGTCTAAAGGATAATGTACGAAAGCAATTTTAATGGAAAGTTAAAGACAAGTAGAAATTGGTATTAAAAATAAAAATGTTTCAAAGAAATTGAATAGAAAACAGAAAATTTTTAAAGAAACTTGAGTTTTTCAAGCCCTAAAGCTAGGCAATATTAAAGAAAACAAAAAGTTCCTTGAAGTATGCTTTCTTTTTGAAGAACTAAATCTTAAAATACCCACACAAATCAATGCTTTAGTCAAAGAATTCTTTACTTCACTAGGTAATCTTTCCTTCTTATATCTCACATCTAAATCCAAATTTTCGTCTTTAAAACAAAAGGTAGCATAATGGCAGGGGTACCCTAAAAATATGCAAATAAATTTACAATTAAATGCACGTTCAATATCCCCTTACCGACATATACACAAAAAATTTTAAAGACACTAATAATATGCAGATACATTTACAATTACATACACACAAATAATACAGCTATTCAAGCGTGCAATCACTCACGCTTAACCAGATATAATGCACAAATACACACATATTTATACAATATAAACAAATTTTACATTTAAATAAATGCTTTTATTTGATACTGGCAATATATTACAGTGCTGAGCAGCTGATTAGTAAAGTTAATAAAAAAAATCGGTTTTTAACAAAATTGAAATAAACCACGCAGTTTCTATAAAAAGTTGAAGAAGAAATATTTCTTTCAGCGACTTCCTATCAGCGATCTTGTTGAAAAAATTCTGAGAGCAAATAATTGCCATGGGAATTTACATTACCCACATTCACTAGTACACTAGCTCTGGTGAATTGAGATACCTTTAGTTATATGCCCTAGTTGGACAGAGCTTGCAAATGGAAGGCAGGCGCTTAACTATACCACGCTCACAATGTTTTCTCATTGCTTCTTTAACAGAAAGAGCTAATAAAGTGTGGGATCTTATTCGTTGAAAACATCGATTATGGTCTCCTAATAAGCTGTGTGCAGATTACAAAGGGTGGATCGTTCAAAAGTTTAAATTTAAAAATGCAATAAAACAAAAACGGTTTGAAATCTCGCCAAATTAATTTATTTTTTTCTGTGAAGTACAATTGTTTCGGTTAGAAATGGAATATTACTTCAATCATATGGCGGCCGTGGCTAGCCTCACAGTACGTCATTCGATCGGCCAAATTTACGCGCTGTTCTTCGAGTGTATGGAGTCGTATCTCGGCAATAGCATCAAGAATGTTGGCCTTCAAATGCTCAATTGTCTCTGGTTTGTCGGCATAACACTTTTCTTTAACGGCGACCCACAGAAAATAGTCCATGGTATCAAATCACAGCTTCTTGGCGGCCAATTGACCTAACCATTTCACCTAATTAAACGACCATCAAACGTTTGATACAATAAATCGATTCTGGCATGAGAAGTGTGCAATTTGTGCCATCCTAGTGAAACCAAACATCGTTCACATCAATACCATGAAAAGCGGGTACAAAAAGATCGATTATCATGGTGCTGTATGTGTCTCCATTGACCTTAATGGTTGCGCCGTCCTCATTTTCAAAGAAATATGGGCTAATGATGCCTTCCCCCCCAAAAGCCGCACCAAATAATTACTTGTAATGGGTGCATTGGCTTCTGTAAGACCACGCGCGGGTTTTCTGAGCCCAAAATACGGCAATTTTGCTTATTAACGTACCCACCAAGATGAAAATGAGCTTCATACGAAAAGATGATTTTTTTTATGGCATAATCAACATCATCGTGCAGTTTCTTGTTGGCTCATCTAGCAAAGCGGGTGGTCATGCAAACTTCAACTCTTGAACCAATTGAACTTTGTGAGGCAACATACCGAGATGTTTTCGCAAAATTCGGGTTAAGCTGGTGCGTGAAATGTTCAATTCATGAGAATGATCACGATGTTGATGTCGATGTATTCTCACTCACACCCTCAGCCACAGCTTCGATGAGTGGCCACCCGGTAGCATTATGATATCCGTTCTTGTGTACAAATGTTGCACAGTAGACTACGCCATATGTGGATGCCTTTGTCGTTCACGGTTTTCAGAAGTCGAGTCTTCGCCTGGTACTGATTCTGATCATGTCAGTATAAAGGTTAACTCTTTCGAAACTTCAATTTTCTTTTAATTTCTAATTAGTTGTCAACTGCTGTGTAAATATAAACATTCATATGAGAATATCTCTATCGATGTTTATTTTTTTATTCTGGTATTTGCATTACAACACTAATTTATGCCATTAAAATACAACAAAAATTTTCATGTTTATTTAAGCGTGTAAGGTTTTTTTTATTTCGAAATGTGGTATCATTATAGGAACCAGGATTATAATTTTTTTGTTTTCCATATTTTTCAGGAATCTTTTTTGTTTCGCATTGTTTTTATTGCAAAATATAAATAAAGTTCTCATACTTATATAAATAAAAACAAAAGCAACAACAAAAAAATTACAAATTGTATCTGTTTGCAGCAGTCGAATGAATAAAATGTTCCCGTATATCATTCACTCATACATATATTCATTCATTCATTGTATTGACCCATTTATTCAAGTGTAAAACAAATATTTGTTAACAGATAACAATTCCATACGATATTATGGATGGTATGTTCAGTTACAGTGAGGGTTAAAACAAATCGAAAACAATTCAAAATATGGTAACCAAAAGCAAGAAGTCGCCGAAGTCTAGCAGATAGCGTGTTGGCTTATTAGGCGTGAGCCTAAGATTCAAGCCGCAGGGCAGACATCTTTAACGAAAGGAGATATGAAAAAATATTTCTTAGACGACTTCCTCTCAGCAGATTTCTTGCAAAAACTCTGAGAGAAAAATAAAATTTTCATGAAAAACTTCTCAAAAATATGTCGTTCGGAGTCCACTTGAAACTGAAGATCCCGCCACTTGTGTATAAAATTAAAACACCCAACATAAGTGGTATGAGAGCGGTATGAGAAGCTCTTAATCCTGACTGCAAGTTTGCAGAGGAACGTCCTGCAGATGAACCACCTTTAACTGCAATTCTTGATATATCTTGTAACAATATTCCTTTGAACTTTCCTTCTTTTCTAGCAGAGCTACGAATAGCTACGTATACTGTTCGAATTTCTCGCCCCCACTGTTTTATTTGCAAATAGAAACATAAACGGGCCCCATAAATAAATCTTTATGTACTCGCCTTACATGCCAAGTTTGCGGAATGTGTATCACATAACTGTTTATACAGGTTTTTATCATTTTCAGTGTGTAAACTGTGTATAAATGCATTAATAAATGAATAAATTAACAAATACCAAAGCAAATATACACACACAAACATTCACACTCATTTATCTCATTCATATCTATGATGGGCAATTTCTTATAGTATTTGGGAAGTTTAAATATCCTCATAGGTAATCATTAGTGAGAGTTTGTAATAAAGAAATTCAGACAACAAATATTGTATTGAATAATAGGAGCGCATCCATGACTCAGGCGTAAAAATCAGGCCCCACAAAAGAGTCTTACGAAGTCAAATCGAAGGATCTCTGTGGCCAATTCACATCATTTCTACGTGTGGTGACCATGCCCTGAAACTGCTCGTACAGAATATCAAATGTGACATAAGCTGTGTAACACTTAGCGCAGCCTGTTGACATCACATATTCCTGGTGTCCACATCATCCAATTCAGGTCAAATGACTTGCAGTGCACGTCGTTGACAGTCAAGACCAGGCCAAAGTCGCCCTCAGAGAAATGTGAACCGATGAGTACAATCTACACCACACAGTGACTTTTTCGGAATGCACGGGATGATCTGATATTGGTATCGTCGCTAATTCTGGTTGTTCCACTGCCCATTTATTTAGCAATGGGCGTTACTGCTGATGGTAATTTTTAAATGAAAATTACCCTTCACTGCCAATTGTTTTAGAGCTTATTCAAGGAACACACGTCGTTGTCTATGGTGACTCATCTCTAGTTTCTGTGTTAATTGAATTTTGTACTAGGGCAAGCCCCGACACCTATGAAAATTCACCAAAAAAGGACGAATTCTTGAAAGGGAACCAAAATCGACAAAATCTGATTCTTCTCCACTCTCTCATAGACGGTGGATCTGGCCTTTCATTGACGTTCAAGTATTGGCCGTTCGCGTACTGCACCACTGGACTCGAACTTCCCATATCACGTTTCGTATATTCCTTTCGGTAGCACGTTTATGACGATCGTAAAATGAGGGTACATTGCACCCATTTTGATAAAACAATTTTATAAATATGCTTGTGTTACATGGTGCTTTGACCAAACAGACTGAATCAATGACAACAAATTTGACAGATGTAGCTTCAACAAAATGGCCGTTATCAACTGTCAAAGTTCGGAAGTCCGTCAAAGTTCGGAATGATCCGATATGTGGTGGGGTGATTGAAGAATTTGTAGTACATTTTGCATCGTTCAAGCATGCACGTCTTGAATTCTCAAATCCAGAATATCTCGACCTTCTAACTTTGTATTTTTTCTCTTAAGAGAGCAATAAATATTGTAGCTCTTTCTGTGATCCATTGCTCGCAGTCACATATCAGATATAATTTCCTTTACTTTAGGGAAAGTGGAGTGTGACAGGAAATATCTCCAACTTCTTAAAGTTTCTTCGTTTTTATTAGTTCCACTAATTAGAGTTTTTCAAGTGATTGGCCTATTCTTAATGGCCCTAGCTTAGTGTAATAGAGTTATCAGCTGTTATTGCTTGGACACAGGTACTCTGTAAAAATATAGTGCTTGTTGTTTCGAGTGTAGTGGTGGGAAATCTTGATCACTGAGTCCAAATACAATTTATTCAAAATTTTTTCATGGTCTCTTATATTCGAATACAGATCAGAATTTCGCGATCTGATTTTTTTTCTAAATTGTTTGAACCGTGGCCTCACATCTAATAAGCCAACACGCTACCTGCTATTCTACGGCAACTGCCTAGTTTGATCACCTCGACATATCTCATGTTATGGAATGCATGAAGAAATTGTTAAGCTTTGAAAAGAGTGGACAGAGACACTATATTGGACAGTAACATGTTTTTTGATCAAACAAGTTGTGTTTCATTCAAAACCTCATGGACTCAAACGTTCAACAGATGTCCTTTACGTATGTCCTTTAATATCAAATCACTGCCCTATGCGTAGAAGAAACTTAGTTTCCATTACCTTTCATATTCAACGTTATCAATAACTTCCATACCAAACTAGTTTACGAACCTATTACTAGCACATGAATTGTGGCATGGAACATCAAACCTTTCTTTTTTCTTTCGAACTTATGTCAACAGACCAATTGCTTAATGGAATCGCATCATATGGAACCTTCAACGTACCACCATAGTATTAGTGACCTACTATTGCGGTTTCTCTACGGCGTATGTATTTTAAAGATTTTCATAAATTCAGCATTTTTTCAATTGCCTCATGATTTTTTTCGTTTTACATTCTCCTCCTCTGCAAATGATTTCATATGCAGATATTTTCACACGCAGTTATTTGGTTGATATCGGTGTTGCCATTCTACAATAAAATATCGATTTTTTATTCCACACACGGGGAAACAGTTGTAAAAAAAGTAACAGTTCGCCAACAGGATGTTGGTAAAGAGTAATGCAAAAAGGGTGTTTATTTTGAGATGGAAAGGGAATTGAAGATCCATGTTATTGGCAGTTTTGTGAAAGTACCCGAGGTCTTCTGTAGGTGGATGACTGGCATCAACTAGGAGAACATGAGATTGCTCCTGCAATCAATTTAAGACAATGAAGGAGCATTTACTTCAGGTAGAGACTTATGCGATATTCTTCGGTTTAATCGCTTGGACAGAATATATTTTGAAAATTCACTCATAAATTTAGAATAAATTGCTCGGTCCCGTCACTCATGTATAAAATTAACACACACAACATGCATGGTGTGAGAAGCTAGGTCGTAATCCTGGCTGAAGGGTTGTAATGACCAATTATGTACGTATGTATGCATAACCCTAAATTGCTTTCGAAATATTTAAATTTAATATGATAGTAAAATCAAACTTAAAAACCGAATTGCTTTTACAATTTAAAAATAAAAATATTCAATTTGTAGCATACCTTTAGGGGTTTTACCCTTTATTTTCTCAATTTACTTGTAAATGCATACCAAAAAACAAAGTCGTGTAACACATGAAGAGAATAAAGCATAAAATAATAGTTTTACAATAAATATACATACAGTGTGTAATAAAAGTAAATAACAAAAAAAAAAATAACAAAAAAAACGAAAACATAAATGCATGAATAAAAGCCAAAATTATACAGTGACAAGCAAAACTTTAGTATTTTCTATTCAACACCACGATGTTACTGCAATAGAGGGGGAAAAAGTTAAAAATTATATCGGGGCATCCAACAAGAACTTTCTAACTTTGGCAGCCTCTAAAATCGCATGCCAAAGACCGTCTTGTTGAAGCTACATGTGTCATACAAATTGTCATTTATTCAGACTGTTTTATCAAATTATCATGGACTGAAAAAGCATATAATCACCGTAGTCTAGTAGGTAGGGTGTTGAGGTTACGGTTCAAACCCCTGGTCAGATATTTCTATGACGCCTGCCTCTCAGCAGATTTCTGACAGAAACTCCGACAGTAAATAAAAATGCCATGAAAAGTTTCTCAAAAATCTGTCATAAATAAAATTAACACACATAACATAAGTGATGTGAGAAACTAGGTTGTAACCCTGATTAATACCATGTACAAATAATAAAATTGTTTTAATAATATGGGTGTCCTGTTTGGACTACGTATCGCGTATTTTACGATCGCAATAATTGTCCTACCGAGAGGACTATTTATAATGGGGTCGATAAATTCAAGTCCAATGGTTCAGTAACGCAAGATCTGTCGATAATATCGCCACTGTCTATGAGAGTATGTAGCATAATCCAAGACAGATAATTTCGCATTTGTTTGCATTAGAACGACCAAATAGAGGAAGCTATGAATTAAGTGTTCATGTATGTATGAAATCCGACCACGTAATTAAGGCCGTTTAAGTGGCATTTCTTTCCGTCAAGTGGAATATAATTAAAGAATGGGGGCATTGCTAAATTTATATAATTGACTCAGAGGCATAACGGAACGTCGAAATATGCCTCAAATTATTCTTCACTCATATATTATGATATCATAAAAATTTTTCCGTCGTTTTTATCTAAATAGGTGGCTACATGTAGTCTCACCTTAGTCTAGTAGGTAGTGTGTTACGTCTAGTAAGGCCACGGTTGAAACCTCAGATCAGTCATATGACCACATATTTCCTCGGCAACTTTATCTCAGCAGATTTCTGGTAAATACTTTGAGAGTAAGTAGAAATTGCCATGAACAATTTTCTGGAGAAATCCGCCGCTCACAGATGACCATAAACTGTAGGTCCAACCACTCATGTATAAAATTACTAATCCTCACTGAAGGGTTGTAATGACCAATTATGTGTGTTTTTATGTAGGTGGCAGCATCACGTACTTGTTATAAATTAATACAAAGCTTTCCATATTTCGATTTAATCTCCTATTTATAGCCTTCACTGTTCCCATCTACTATATATGTATGTATGCTCTTGTAAATCAATAGTGTAAAGCTCCATATTTTTGCATATGCATTCATATATTCATTTCCACTTAAACAAGCGTAGAAGTATAAATATTTCAATATTTCAATATTCAACAGAAATAAAATGATGAAAAAAATACAAAAAATAGATATTTAAACTAAAATCAATATTTGATCAAATAAAAATAGAACAAAAAAAGAGGAAATAAATACCATATTTTTACAAATATTTTTCCCCAAAAACCAAAAAAAAATTTGTAAAAATTTATCTTCTTTTCTCATGGTATGTGAACTTAAAATAAAATATTTAAAATTGGAAATTTGTATGCAATTCATGTATAAAACGTAAGTATTCAGCATAAGCACTCTTATTGCTGAAATAGTGTTTTGGAAAAATTCATTTTTTCTTCTTTTATAGAAAAAAAAAACAGGAATTTTATGATAGAAATTTATTTAGAAATTTATGTTGCACTGAAGACCACACAGGGATTATTAATAAAAAAAGAAAAAAAATGTTTAAATACTAATTTTCAGTTTATTTAAAACTCTCCATTTTACATTGTCCCTCTATGGTAGGACGGTAGAACTTATGTATATGAATACATAATAGATAGCTGCTCCTATCTACAAAGTATATTTACAATAAATAACGCCACAGAGAAGCATGCAACTGGACCACAGCATCATTCGGACGATTGCAATCAGGTTTAGAATATTTAGAACACATATGAAGTGAAGTCTATTCTATTGTATGGAAATGGAAGCTGGCTAACATCAAGCAAAAATTCCAACTATTATTTTGGCTTCAATCCATGATTAAAATTTATCCACGAAACGTAACCAGCCAGGAAGCTATACTAAAGCAAATTAAACTTAATAAGAAGAGATTCGTCCATCATATAATACGAAGTAAGATCGATTGTTTCACAAAGATGGTGATTGACCAGTGTTGTTAAAGGTGTCTGAACTGAGGCCTCACATCTGATAATAATCCAACATACTACCTACTAGATTGCGGTGACTACATAATATACCCATACAATCTACAGAAAATAATCCAACGGTGTCAAATCGCAACTTCTTGGTGGCTAATTGACATCAAAATTTCGGCTAATTAAACGGCCATCAAACGTTTGATGCAATAAATCGATTGTGTTGCAAGTTGCACCATCTTGTTAAAATCAAACATCATTCACATCAATACCAGCAAAAGCGGGTATAGAAAAATCAGTTATCATGGTGTGATAGATGTCTCTAGTGACAGTAATGGTAAGCACCGTCCTCTTTTTCAAAGAAATATGGGCCACTAATGCTTCCGCTCTACAAGCCGCACCAAACAGTCACTCGAAATGGGTGCTTTAGCTTCTGTAAGACCACATATGGTCTTTCTGATCCACAAATACGGCGATGTTGTTTATTAACGTGTCTACCAAGATAAAAATGAGTTTCCCCCGAAAAGATAATGGTTTTTTTTTGGTAAAATCGAAATCAATGTGCGGTTTCTCGTTGGCCCAATAAATCTCAACGTTACTCAAGCGTTAATCAGTTCGTCATGTTCAGTGCAGAGAATATAATGAATTTTGCGACAGAATAGAAGGTCATAAGTATTGCCAGATTCGAAATATCATTAATAAGCCGAGATATATCAAAGTATACTAAAGAGGCATAATACAGCAGAACCTAGGACAGTGCGAGTACATGGGAAGTAAAAGGGTAGGTAGGCAAGTAGGTTCGAGTGGTAGCTTTGACACCTCCCTTTCCTCCATCCTCTCCTTTTATCCTATTCCCTCTATTATCCTTCCCTCTTTAAGGACGTTTTACAATGGGTCAAATCGACCTCCGGGTACTGTACTTGTCTTAATTGACAAGTACACGTCCTCTAACCTAACCTATCCTAACCTAGCTTTGACACCAAAAGTTCACTTGAGCACACAGTGAACGCAGTCCCTATACTAACCAAAGTCCACCAAACTAAGGAAGTAGTTGGTCAGCGCAAGAGCTGCACATTAAAAAGCATGACTACCCTACGCTAGAAAACCAGCCCGAAACTTTGATAATCGAAGCTATGTCCTTAACATCAATGAATGATAGCTCTGTCAAGCTGACAAGAATTGGAGAACCAAATGGTCTATATGAGCCCCTCGCAAGAGATGGGCATTGAAAATGAAAGTAGATACCAGTTTCCTCCCCTTCAGAAGATCTACACTCACGGCAGAAGTCGTTAGATGGGAGCTGCATTCTTTCCGCGTGTCTTTCCATAACACAATGATATGTATGTAAGCATGGCCCCTGTGATCGAGATCAAGTCCGAGTAACTGGTACAAAGAGGGGTGAAAGAAAAATAAATTCTTTAACCAAATTGATTACACTTGATCTACATTGATCTACATTTTTTCAGATTTAATCATTTAACCAATTCTTCAACTAAATCGTTGACCATTTTCTTAACTTAATTATTAATAACTGTAGGAAGAGATCTACACAAAATCCTCCTGTTAAACAATTTTTCTTTAAATATTCCAATTAAAATGATTAAATTTTTTAATATAAAATCCTTGCTTAACATCCCAAAAGTATGCTTGTTTTTATTTTCATTTGTTTTTAAACGGAAATAACAGCAATACAAGTCATTTTAATTAAGTCCTGCCTCCGCTGTCTCACACTAAATCTCTTACCAATTACCGCATAATTGTGGTAGTGTCTGTGTGTGTGTGTTCGGATGTATGTAAACAAATTTAAACTCCAAAAACCGAAAAAAAAATTATTGTTATAATAAATACAACTGAATGTAATAGGTAGGGCACACACACAGAAAGAGAAAGCGAGAGAGGGAGCTTGAAACTCGTCGTATTGAGTATGTAATAAAGGTATGAGTAGTGTTGGTTAACGAAAACAAAATTAAACTTTACATGAGAGTCTTTACGGCTGCATAAGTGTAATCGTGTTGTTGAGGGCATAAGAGTATGGTAAAACTTTATGTTATTTGTTATTGTTTTTATTGTTCGTGTTGTTGTTGTTGTTGGTGGTGGTGGTGGTTATAATTATTAATTGTTAAATAAATTTCACATATTTTCCTGTTTGTTTTTCATTTTTTGTTTCGTTTTTTTGTTGTTGTTTGTTGGTAATTTTATAAGGATTTAATTTATAGACTCCTACTCTATATATATGTATGTGTGTGCAATTTATATTGTTGTTGTTTTGTTTTTCTGTATTTACAGGTCGTTGAATTAATTGATGCTGCTGCCATTAATTCTACAGCCGTACGTTTGGATTGGGTTATGCATGTGAGCGTAACAGAGAAATATGTTGAGGTATGTTTTAAATAAGAAATGAAAACAAAACAAAACAAAGGAACAAGGAAAATACAAAGAGAGAGAGAGAGAGAGAGCAAGAGAGAAAAAGAATTTTAATTGAATTGCTTTTTATATACAAATAAAGACATAAATCTGTATACATACTAACATACAACTACACACACCCATAAACACACACAATATAATCAAAGCCGAATGGCAGAAATGCAAGAGAATATCGAGTACTTGCAGGCAGTTGCGTGTGTAGATGTAAAATTCCTTTAAACAGTGAGTGTAGCACAATATATTGTGCAAACACAAGAGATTTTAAACTTAAAAATCTTTATTTACATATGTATACTTAGGCTTGTCAAGTTCGAGATTCATTTTACATTAGTATTGTATTGGATTTCACGAATTGTTCTTTAAGTAGATGTCAGTTAGGAACTCGGTTTATTTTGTGCAATCAACAAGCAGGGGATGGTCCCTACTCATTGAGTACATTGTATTGGAAGTAGGGCAATCGGATGTGGAAGGTAGGAAAGAAGGTGTACTGTGCACAAGAAAAATTTGTGAAATCCAATAAAATACGATTGTGAAACGAATCTTGAACTTGACAAGATCAGTATATGTTTGTGCAGACGTTGGATTTGATTCTATTTTCACCGTAAATGACAGGAAAAAACGATACGGGAAGGGATTTATACATTTGGATAGTGTGGCTGAAGAATACATTTTCCCTGTAATCAATTGTGTCTTTGACATTTCCATCGACCACGAATGGATATGGTGTATGAGAAGGACGAGTACTACGTAGAATACATTTCATTGTGGTATCATTATAACGAAGAAAAAGTGACACATTGGATCATTAATCAAACGAGTCAATACAGTTCGATATTAAAGATAAAAAGAAACACTTTCGAGCCTTTCAAGACGCGATTGATCCCAAGGGATCAAATTATACGAGAAAGTTGTATTATGTTTTCGAAAAGATAAAGGGAATGAAGTCACAGTAGTCTAGTAAGAAGACGTGAGGCCACCGATAAAACCAAAAGTCAAATATCTCCAACAACACGAGAACAACTTGCTCTCGGTAGATTTCTAGCAAAAGCTCTGAGAGTACATATAGCAAAATTGCCATGAAAAGTTTCTGAAAATAATCTGTCGTTGGGGATCGACATTAAACTGTATGTCCCGCCACTCATGTAAAAAGAAAAACAACGCACACAACATAAGTGGTGTAAGAAGCGGGGTTATAACCCTGACTGAAAGGTTGTAATGACCAATTATGTATATACAGTGAGCGCCAAAAGTAAACACCACTGCAGTAATTCATTTTCTTAGGATAGCGAGAAAAGTAAAATAGTCGAATAAATTTCCAAAAATAAAAACTTTTATTTATTACTTATAAAATGTTAAAACAAAAACAATAATTCATGATAAAGGAACTTTTTTTATACTTAAGAACATAATAGAAAATTTAAAATCATAGTGGGTGTTGACTCACTTATGGTGCTCAATGTATGTGTGTAATCTAGATTGTACTGCTTATATTCAAAAACGACCATGCCTTCATGGACTACTATAAGCAACTAAACCTCGTTTGACGATGATTCTCCTCATAAACTAATTGCTTCGACTGCTGTTTCGTCTCTGAAGCTGTGTTGTGAGTCTACGTTTCGTTCAAGATCACGGTGAATGTTGAAACATTGCAAAAGCTAAACATTCCAGCGAGGTTGTCAGGCGTTTGGGAACATTTATAAGTAAACCCAGAACCTAAAACAAAGCTCCCCTGTATTCAAGTGACTATTCAGAACTAAAACCTTGCGCTCTTTAATTTCAATTGAACATTTAAAACCTTCCATGCTTGTACGTCTACAACGAAAATCGGCAGGATCAGTTTAACACAGAAATTAGCACTAGGACTGAAACTGATTACACAGACTTCCTAACATGAGTTTTTAACTGACATCTGAAAAACAAACTCGAACTTTAACCGTCCTGCGTATGTGTACACATTTTTGTACGGCAGATTTTGCTTAAATAAATATAAACAAGAAAATGTATAGGTATGCATACGTATATAAGTGTGTATGTGTGGAAGAATTCTCTTTTTAATGCAATGTTTACAAAATCATATACTCTTACTGTCACACACCCCTAGCCATTAACAAACACTTGCCCCTGCATTTATAATTACTTTTTTATTTGTTTTTATGCACTTTCCTACACTTATAGATTTAAATACACATTTTATGCTCTCTCTCTCTTCCTCTCTCTCTCTCCTTTTCTCTCTGTGTGCTTTAAATTACTGCCCTGTTTATGCATTAACCAGTATACAAGTGTTAATTAACTTGTTTGTCATATAATTTTAATACATACGCAGTAAAGAAAAACAGTTTATAACGTTATTTATCTCTCCCTCCCACTCTCTCTGTCTCTTTTAACCACAGGGTCTGTATGTACGCTATCGCGATGTTAGCGCCAATTCACAGCAATACAATATAATGACGGTGTTGAATCCTTCAATTGAATCTCATGTGGTAGCCAATCTAAAGGAATACACGAAATATGAATTCTTCTTGGCTCCCTTCTTTCAAACGCTCGAGGGTCAACCCAGCAATTCCAAAATCGTTCAAACCTATGAAGATGGTAAGTAAAGCAAAAAATTTAATGAATTTTTCATAAGCAAATATTGTGTCGAGCACATGGTGCGAAGTGTAAACACGGCTTTAGGGTGTTTGATAATAAAAAAAATTTAATTTAAATAAAAATGATGCATGTTTAGTAGAGAAGGACATTTTATACAGGAGTCGTGGAAGCTACAGTTTAAAGTTGATTACGAACCACATGTTTTTGAGAAACTAGTCACGGCCATTTTTCTTCACTCTCAGACGTTTTGGCAGAAATTTTCTGAGAGGCAGGTGCCGATGATGTCTAACCTGGGGTTTGAAACTTTGCCTCCGGTCTAATGAGCCAACTAACTACCTATTAGACGATGGGGATTACTGCTTTACACAACACCACACAAATGGTGCTGTTTTTAGACAACCCTAACATTCTGGAACTTGCTGGAAAAACTTGTGAAAGAACTAAACGAAGAGTAGGAATTGATGTTTTATAACAATCTTATATTATATCGAGATAAAAAGGTGTTTCCCAGGAAAACTGTGATTATTTTCGTTGAAATTCGGAACCATTTTGATTCTTTACAATTCGTGCAGTTACACATTATAAGACAGAGGAGAGATTTCTGCAGGAAGTTTATGAAACATACCAATACAACACCAAAAGAATGAATACTATATGCAATGCCTTGTTTGATATTCCGATCAGTTGAATACTGGTTAACCTGAGCTTCGAAAGAGAAAGGTTTACGTTCCATTCCAATATCGATAAAATAGAGCAACACAATTCATATTTCATCGGGTCTGCAATAAATCAATAAAATTTTCCACCGTAAGGTATTAAGAATTCTCAATTGAATACAAGCTATTATACCGGATCGAAAATGTAGGGCAGGTAGGTTAGGTGATGGTGAAACATAAAATTGATTTCGAAATAGTGTTCAATTCATGTGAGATTTACTCCATTGGGTTTTCAAGTAGGGACTTTCGAACAGTTGACAACGGCCAAGTTGGATCTATATCTGACAAATTAGATGTCATTTATTCAGTGTGTTTCGTCAAATCTTTATGGATGACAGCGCCATATATCTGAATTGGCTCTGGAGCAGTTGACAATTTCTCGCCTTCATCGATGAGACCAAATTTTCGTGCACCTCTTCGAGTGTTTGGGTCGAATATCGGCAATGGCTCAATACCCAATATGACTTTTATTTTTGGCAAAATCGACATCATCGTTCAGTTTTTCGTTGGCCCAATAAATCCCTACGTTTAGTGGAGATAAGATGCTGAATTTTGCTCTCAGAGTTTTTGCCAAAAATCAACTGAGAGGCAGTCGTCAAAGAAATATTTTTTCATATTTCGTGTTGTTGTAGATGTCTGACCTGGGGTTTGAACCGAGGCCTTTACCTACTAAGCTACTACGACTTCTGACGATATTTTGATAGGGTTACAAAGAAATGTCATCTAGGGATTGTAAATTTACAGCAAAGCAGGCATACTAGTACAACAATGTTACGTTTTATAGGACCCAAAAGAGATATGCTTAAGACGGCTGTCTTCCAATTACATGTGATTGTGATATTGGTTTGTGTTTAGGAGCCACCAGCCATTGAGCACCAAACATACTCCTCAACTGTTCCAGAGTAAGGATACGAATTTAATTACAATTTCTTTTGCGATAACCTCATATCACTTATTGGTTATGTTTTCCTTATCAACATGAAAATCTAATTAATGTTCCTGTTCATGTTTAGTCCCTATACTTTCATTCAAATTATTTACGCTGCTATGTTGTTTTTTTTTTTTTTTGTTTATTTCTTATGAACACATTTTCCTGGATGTCATGTCCTTTGCCAATTAAAATTTTAAATTAAAATTTTCGTTAAAAAAAAGAAAAAAACATTAAAACTCCCAGAGTAGATGGTATGTGTGTGCGTTCATGAGTGTTTAACCTATAGATGTCCTTAACGGTTATATTTCTCTTTATTTTTTCTTCTGTTTCCTGTAGCAACGGTGTGTGTATGTTACAGTTTATGGGCAGCAGTTTTTCATGTCCTGCGGGTGGCGGATGTTGTTGTTGTTGTTTTAGTTTTAACCATAATATTTTGTTTTTTTGCAACCTTTGGCTTAATTTTTGTTGTTTTTCTTTCGTAATTTAAGGTGATTTTTATATTGCCAGGTGGTGGCGTTTTTTTCGAATTTTTTCTGTGAAAATTTTTTCGATTTTTTTTTGTGGATTTTTTTTGCGTTTTTAATATAAAAATTTTAAATTTTGTTTATAACAAGGTGTCACCACATAACATTATTTTAATTAAAAATTTAATAAATTAAGTTTTTACAACACCTTTCTGTATTGAAGGTACTCCTACAACCAAACAATACTAATTGTTTTATTAATTTTTTATAGTACCCTCTGCCCCACCGGATAACATACAAATTGGCATGTATAATCTAACAGCTGGCTGGGTTAGATGGTCAGCACCACCACCCCAGCATCATAATGGCAATTTATTGGGCTATAAAATCGAGGTAAATCAACGACATCAACATGTCACTTTGTCCCACAGAACTTCTATTAATTTTCCGTTTTTTTATTAATTTTTTCCTTTCGACAGGTCACCGCTGGCAATACCATGAAGGTTTTGGCCAATATGACTTTGAATTCTACCACCACATCAGTGCTTTTGAATAACCTAACAACTGGTGCCACGTACAGTGTACGCTTGAATTCATTTACAAAAGCAGGCGAAGGACCATATTCTCAACCGGTATGTGAAAATTTGTTTATTTTAATTTGAACTTGAAATACTATTTCCATTAATAAAATCCTTTGTTTTATAATTTCCTCTTTAAAGGTTTCCCTTTTTATGGATCCCGCTCACTTGGTCCATCCACCTCGTGCCCATCCTAGTGGTTCACATAGCAGCATTACTGGCCATGCCGGTGAGGGCGGTCATTTTGCTTACCATCCCAATGGTGCTGGTATGCCAGATGATGCTGCCACTACAACAACACAACGTAAATCGACAACAGTATTGCATGAAACCTGGTTTATGGTTTTAGTCATAACAATGCTTTCGGCCATATTGATATCAGCTGCTGCCGCTATGCTATTCTTTAAGAGAAGACATCAATTGACCAAGGAATTAGGTCACTTAAGTGGTAAGTTTTATGAATATCTAAGCATAGATACATACGTACATACATACTTAGTCATTACAAACCTTCAGTCTAGATTACGACCTAGTTTCTCACGCCAGTGTATGTTAATTGCTATACGTGAGTGGCGGCACACACAACTAGTTCCGAACGACAGATTTTTGAGAAACTTTTCATAGAAATTTCATTTACTCCCAGAGTTTTTCTCAGAAATCTGCTCAGAGAAAGTCGCTGAAGACATATTAGATCTTCAGTTTGTTGAATTTGCCTTACCCGAGGTTTGAACCGTGCCCTCACGTGTAGTAAGTCAACGCACTACACACACGGCGATCACACACAGGCTTGTTCAATCGAAAAGCTTTGCCCTAGCCGGAATGAGCAATCTACGTATTTCTCATAAGCATCAAGCCATTCTCCTCGTGTCAGCAATGCCCTTACAGTCGGCATCATGAAGGGAACAAGCATGTCCAAAGTGCTGTTACAGAGAACGTATTTTTCCTCCCTCTTGTCCCCTGCAAATATGAGTATTCTGTCGTCTGCTATTCACAATTCAAACGTGTAAATGATGTTATGAACTATCTTAAGTTAAGTTAACTAAGGAAGGGTTCCACTTAATCCAGCGTTATGCATGAGTGGAATCAAATATTTCTTGTTATTGTCGTACAATTCGTAATGAAGTGTTCAATCAAGGGTGCCAGGAAGTAGGAGGTTAAGAAGCTTCGACTTTTCATAGCAATAGCAGGTCACTGATACATCAGGGGGGAGATAGGGTGTTCTTCCTCCTTAGGCAGACAGCTCCTTCAGAAGTCATTCGATGAAATACCAAGCCTAGGGGCATTTGTTTTAATAAAACAATGGGCCGTGGAATTTGCAATTGTGAGATGAATGGACATGGGATTTAAGCGCAGAAGTAAGACAGTAGTCTTTGGTTCCCTATAGGTGCAGCAGAGTCTAGAAATATTGCTAAAACGAGCGGAGGGTTCTGTGTCCAATCGGAGTTAATCGGAGTTCCTAGGACCCTTTCTAGATCTGGTCATCGTAAAAGCAATTCAATTTCCTTCGGAGTTCCTGTGTCCTGGAACCCGCATAAGAGTTACCTTTAAATGATCCGATTCCTGCGTTATCCTCAGCATTCATGGACGAGAAAGGACATCGAAAAGGCATTTGTTAGGGATTTAGGATAGGTTAGGTTAGCAGTTAGTTTGCCGTTCACAGGCAAGTGTATGGTAAGCCCCCTTGTCATGATTCGGTAGTGGTGGGTTTGAACCACTCAGAACTTCGGATGAAACGGGCCAGTTCCGGTCATCCAAAAACCAATAACGTCTGTCCTGAAGTAAAGGGCACTCGCATAAAAAGCGAGCCTTTCCTCTATATCCTGGCAACTTATGCAGTAATCTTGGTGGGGCAGACTGAGCTTGTCACCGAAATTGTCCATAGAGCAGAATCCCGTTAGAGTTCGTGTTAGAGGGCGAACCCTCCTGTCCACTGCCCACTGAAACCAGGTATGTTTGGTGCACGCATGGTTTATAGAATTCTGTGCAGCTTCTTCCAATTTTATAAGTGTTGTGGAAGAGGCACATATATCCCATTTATCGCCTCCTTCTCAGACATCTCCAACCCCTTTCGTGCCAGTTCGTCTGCCTTTTCGTTCCCCTCTGTGCCACAGTGGCCCAGAACCCAGTAGAAGCGGGTGTTGTGTAAACGGTGCAGAGAGTCTCTGCATCCATCCTGACGTCCTTTGGTTTGACGAGATAGGATCCCCCCGCTTTGATTGCTTGACTGTTCCATACATATGATCAAGTTCGAAGGAGGCAGGTTCCCGGTTTCAATCAGGCGTGCAGCTTGTTCAATAGAAAAAATCTCCGCCTGAAACATGCTGGCCTCGATAGGTACTTTGTATGACTCGTTCAGTGCCAGTTTATCGGAATAGACTCCAGATCCAGTTTCGCATTCCATTTTCAAGTCATCGGTGAGAATATCTTCTTATATCACCGACACCATTGACAGTTTACCCAAACAGCAGCATGTCATAGTGTACGTTGGGCAAGCCTTTATTTACTTTGAGTCTTACGGCGACAAACTTACCTTTCTGCTAACAGAAGCTTAGAGGATAGCCATTGAGTATAGCAGATAATGCTTTGGTTGTAGTGGTTCAGAGCGAGCAGGATAGCTAATCGCTAGCGTACTCTGTCTATTGGTCGCTTGTGGCATTGCTATATGCGCACTGTCCACCAAACATGAATAAAAGATTTAAAATCGATTTCCATTGATATGTTCTTTTCAATCCTTTTTTGTCTTTTCTGTTTTCAAACTTAATTGCTACCAATTTTTCCTTAACAAACCTGGCAATACAAACTGCAAAACCAAATAGAAATTGGCCAGGTTTATATTGGCTATCCCTTTGGCCACTTTATTTTACAAAATCAATCATGGTCATGATAGTAATTAATTTCTGTCTAAAAAAACTGAATCACTTCTTAGATATTGACACTCTAATGACTTCCTTTATAGATGAAGTGGATTTTGGCTAAAAACTAGAAAAAACCCGTAATTAACTTCATTGCCAATAGTCATCTGAAAAAAATCTCATAGAAATTGAGTATGAAACATAGAAAGTAATAGCAACGCTTAATAAAAGGGAAACGAAAAACAAATTTTGTGGAAGAAAAAAAAATTCTCTTCTTTTGCTTCCCCTTTTAAGCATCCTTTTTTAAATTTTTTTCTTCCCTTTTTTCTTCTCTTTTTGTAGTGGTAAGTGCCAATGAAATCACCGCTTTGAATATCAACGGCAAAGACAGTTTATGGATTGATAGAGGCTGGCGTACCACGGATACCGATAAGGATTCCGGTTTAAGTGAAACAAAATTACTGTCCAACGCCAACAGTCAATCGAATTATAACACATCCATTGATGGTGGCACCGATTATGCTGAAGTGGATACCAGAAATATGAGCACATTCTATAATTGTCGCAAGGTAAGCACGAATTTTAATTGAAAAAGAAAAAAATGAATTAAAAATCTTAAAATGTTCCATGGAATACAACTTAAATTTAAAATTTTCTTGTTTCTCTTTTCTTTTCTTTTTTTCCTTGTAGAGCCCTGAAAATCCTACACCCTATGCCACCACCATGATTATTGGCGCTTCATCTACTGAAACCACTTGCATGAAAACTTCTGGTTCTAGTACCGATCAAGATTCGGGTACACATTCGCCGAATTCGGATGGTATTAATCAGCATTGTGCCCCCACAGCACCAACGGCCAAACATAATTATCATCAGTATCCGCCTGGTAAGCATAAGGATTTCATGTTATCATGTTAAATTTTAACGCAAAAATATTGGGTGTATTAATAAAGTTTTGGGGTTTATTATAAATTGGTTTTCTTTTTTTAATATTAAAATCATGCAGAGTGTGCTAGAAAAACTTGTTTGTAAGCAATCAAAAAAAAATGTATTTCATGATCTGTTAAGCAGAGAACAGTATTAATTCACAACGAAAGTATTCGTTTGAACACCACCTAGTGGAAATAGTTGATTCAGAATATTCCTTCAGAACATATCTTTTGTAAATTATTTTTTTTTGTTGGTTTGAGTGCTTAGAAAAATTCGCATTAAATTTAAATAAACAAAATTTATTATTACACCTAATACTTTAAATACATTTTTATTTCAATGTTCTTAAGCCTGCTTAAATGTCCATCATTATTCTTGTATTTTCGTTTTCCAGGCATTTGCTATCATTATCCTAATTTTTTATAGGATTTTAGGCTTCTTAAGCGTGTGTTTTTCTTTGTTAATAACCGTATCATGATTTGTGTAGGCATTGTTTTTTCCTTCTCATTCTTCTTTGTCTTTACTTCCAAAAAAAAGAAATTGTTTTCGCATTCGAGTTCGATTTGTAAAGATTCAAGATACTCAGTACTGTTATGCTTACGAAAGATTGAGGGTAAAATAAGTGGAAAAAAGCAAATTTATCGTTCGTTGGGTTTTTTCTGCCTTACTTACTTACTTCACAACTTATTACTGTTATCCTGGTTATCCTTGTTTATTCATTCTGATTTTAAACAAATGATTGTTATTGACAGCTGCTTAAGCAGCAGCAGTTTTCAAATAAGGGCGGTGCGGAGGTCTTTCTATTGCCCGTTGTGTTTTTCGTTTTAGATTTTATATAAGAGCCTTTGGCAAGGACTAAAGGATATGCTGTTTTCAAGTATCAAAAAATATCCTTCAATTTTTCAAGTGTTTCCGTTAATTTTTGTGCGATTTTTTTCATTGCTTGCCTGGTATTGAGTAAATAATTTGAAGCGGTTTGTTTTGTTAGGGAAACTTAACTTCAAGGCAGGATTTGTTTGTACATATTATCCTTCCTATCTTGTATTTTGTTTTGCTTTAAATATTCTTTAATGTGTTTATATTGTATTAAAAATTATTTTATTTATTTATTAATATTGTTTTCTTTCTCATTTTCTTTTCATTCTTTCTTAATCCTCTTTTAATTTAAATCCTTTGACTTGAACTTTTTCTCTCTTCCCCCTTTCTATTCAACCAAATTGATGTAAAACTTATCTGTTTGTCTTGCAAACAATTCCTCCCAAAAAACTAAAACTAAACTAATAAGAACAAATTAATTGGTCAGAATTTTTGCCACCACCACCGGAACATCCACCCCCAGTACCCTCATCTTGTGGCTATGCTCCCGGTTCGCCACAATCATCTAGGAAAAGCTCCAAGTCCGGAGGTTCTGGGTAAGTTATAAAAAAACATATTTCTTTTAAACAATTTTTAAATCCCTTCCAATAAAAAAATTAAAAAATTTCATTTTCTTTTTTGAAGGGCTTTAAACTCTTCCATACATAGCAGTTCATCGGGTGGTTTTTCCACCTGGGGCTTAGCACCTCAGTGTGCGGCCGCCGCTGCTGCAGCCGGCGGAAGAGTTGCACCACAAGAAAATTACTACAATAATCCTTTGCCCTGTGTTGGTGGCAGCAGTGGCGCTCAAAATCGTTATCAAATAACACCTACTGGCCAACATCCACCACCTTTACCTCCATATTTTCCGCCAGGTGGCACTGGGCAATTGCCGCCAAGGAATATACATATCCATTATCCGCCACCCAGACATGCTGTAAGTGAATATCAGCCAACGGGTACACACAATTCGAGATGTTCCAATGGCAGGTAAGTAAGAACGTTCTTTTCAAGGGCTTGACAGCCTTAAAGTAGACTTTAAAATTATTGAGGCATATGTATATGTAAGACACACAAAACTCGATTAAGGCGATAACTTTTATTTAAAAATCTTTATCAAAGAGACTTTTTTTCGCGCATTACCAATTACGTAATTAATTAATTGTGAGTTGGCTAATTAGAAGTAAAGTCGAGGTTCAAACCCCAGATCAGACATCTCAAACAAAATGAAATATGAAAACATATTTCTTCGGCGACTTCCTCTCAGCAGTTTGCTGAAAAAATCTGTCGACTTTAAGTTCCACTACTCTTGAATAAAAATTGCACGTACAACATGGGTGATGGGAGAAGCTAAGTCGTAATCCTGATTGAAGGGTTGTAATATCTAATTAAGTAAGTAAGTTAGTGTAAGTTTCTTGGACTAAAAGACTCGCTGTGTAATTTTGGTTTGTCATGGCTTTCAACTTTTAAAAACTAAGTCCCTGGAACCTTTAGAGACATTAACATCAATACAGAGAGTGTTCCTGAGCACAACGTTGTTTCTAGTTTACGACAGTTGGCAACTCTATAATTTCAGAACCTAATAGAATCGGTTTCACGGAGCCTCCTTGCGAACAAAATTAGCTTATCAGATTCTACTACCGCTACTGAAAACTATCTTCACCGATGTGTCTTAATTTAGTTTTCCATGGAGCAGGACATTCCATTGAACAGCACATTCCATTGGGCAAGATGTTCCCCATTGCAACGCGTGTACTTCTAGTAAGAGTTAAACCTTGAAAAACTTGGCACTTCCTAAGACAGTCCCGATCATAGAATCATGAACTAGTTAGAAGTTTAAGTACCTACATGGTGCAATCAAAATGATAATGCTGTGCCGATTGATTCTCCCGTTGATCCTGAAAACTCATACAATAGTCATAATAATGGTAACACTTCTAGACGTTATATAAGTTGCTACGTTATGTACATACATACATAATTGGTCATTACAACCCTTCGGCCAGGATTACTACCAAGCTTCTTTCACTACTTATGTTGTGTGTATTAATTTCTATGCATGAGTGGTGGGACCAACAGTTCAAAGTTGACTTCGAACAATCGGTTTTTCAGATTTTCCATAGCAATTTTATTTACTCTCAGAGTTTCTGCCAGAATTCTGCTTAGCCCACCTAAATTCCATCTTCCTGAATATCCATCAAGTCTTTTTCTGCCGAATTCAGCCCAGCAACTAAAGGGGAATATATGTCCTGCTGCCTAAAACCTATACACATCATAGTAGCGAATTCGCCAGCCTCTCGAAACATTCCCTATCCACTGGAATCACTTGGGACCCACATCAACTCGAAGTGATGTCGACATCGCTGGACGAGGTAGCGAATGCAACAAAGAAAGTTTCATAGATAATATGTAAATGCCTATAACATAACTGCACCCATGACCTTCCTCTGAGGTATGTGAGCAATGCTTGACAGAATCTCTACAAATATTTTCTGTCATAATATTTGCTTGTTTTTCTTCCTCTACTTCGAATTTCAGTGATTTCCTAACGTAAAACTCTTTATATGCACGCCAACAGGACCGTTTGAAGAAGCATTGCTCAATAGGAGAATTTGACATTAAATAAATAAAATGCTTGTCATATACTTATCCAAAGTTGCAGAGGCCTAATGGTTAGGTTGTTAAAAATAGAGGAACTATGTTCCATAAAGGAACTTCAAGCCTCACATTACCATATTGACTTATTATAGACTCTGAAAGCGTTGTTAGGAAAAGAAAAGATCAATAATTTTGTTGTTGAAAATTTTGGCATATCTCCCTCATTTTACATTTTAAGACAATATTTTTTTAAATTGTATTTCAATTTCTTTCTCTATTTTTTCAGAGCTTGCACTAGTTGCGATGCTTTAGCCTCACCCCTACAGCCTCTACCGGCTCCCGGTGAAGGCTGGTATCAACCGTTGCATACAACACATATGCCACCCAATAACTCATCAGCACATCAAATCTATCAATGTTCCTCAGAGTGTTCCGATCATTCACGCACTTCTCATTCCAATGCTGCACACAACACACAACCACCACCCTCCTATCAACACCTACACAACAATGCGCACACGCATCATCATGGCCATAATCATGGCAATCATGGTTCGGGTCCTGGGGCTGGCAATGATACTATGCGTTCAGAGAGTAGCCAAGAAAATGGTAAAACGGCTGGACATAGATGTCAGAAGACCAATAGATTTCCAGAAATTATAGAAAACGATCAGAAAAGTATAGCCACCTCATCGTGTACTTACGAAGTGCTGGGTGAACCGCGCAATTGTAGTGAATGCTGTAGTAGTTCCCGAGAAGGCGATACATGTTCGTGCAGTGAGGGTTCCTGTCTGTATGCCGAAGCGGGTGAACCAGGCATGCCGCCTCATCTGGCAGCAACGCAAAGCTTGACGGGGGGTGCTAAAATTCTGACGCAAAACAATTGATATGCAACCTATGGTAGTGTGGCAAATGGTTGTGCGGTGGATGCCAATGGCATGGTTACCGATGTTGTCATATACTTTTAGTGACTGCCAAACGACAACTGCCACTAGGCCCCCTACTTTTTAACCTTAATTAGCCACAGTGTACATAAAGTAAGTGTAAAAATGAAATAAAATAAAAAAATTAAATATAAAATGGAAAATAAGTAAACAAATGAGAATAATTTTTAGCATTTAAAGAATTTTATACGGTTTATAATTTATTTAAAACAAAATTAAATACAAAAACAACAACATAATCATTGTAAATTGAAAAGCATTGAGATTTTTTCGTAGCCATCGAATAGTTAAATTATTTTTAGTAACGTAAGCCATTTCTTCAAACAAAAAAAAAACAACAAAGCAAAAAATTCTTTTAAATTTTAATAAAAAAAAAGAAAAATTATGAATCCTTTGAAACACAATTATTTTTTTAGAAAACAAACTTATGCAACGACAACAACAACAATTACAAATCATTTCCATGTATTGCGTGCTTAACAGAAATTTCTCTTTTCAAAATATCGCCATAAAAATATTTCATTTTCTCTCTTTCTCCCTCAGAAAAATCTTTTCTATTCAGGGTTAAGCACTATAGACTGTGAAATGGTTAGGCGCCTGCATTTGGCTTAAAATATTATTGCACTTAACAAAGGCTCCTTTTAACAATTGAACCCTTATTTAGAGGTTAATATTCTGCAAAAAGTTTTGGCATTTAAATTCGTTTCTTTTCTTTTTTTGGGTTGTTAGCCAGAGGCGTAGTAAGCTATTTGAATTAGAAAAACAAACAAAATTCATAAATGAAAGGAAAGCCAGATATCAGTAGTTTCATGAACTCTCTACACCGTATACGTTGACACAACACCCGCCTCTACTGGTTTTCGGGCCATAGAGGCATAGAGAGTACCGAAACAGCAGACTAACTGGCATAGAAGAGGTCAGATGTGGAATCAGGGATGTCTGAAGGGATCAGAAATGTCTGATGGGACCAGAGACGTCTAAAGGGATCAGAGATGTCTGAAGGAATCAGAGATGTCTGAAGGAATCAGAGACGTCTGAAGGAACCAGACGTATCAGAAGGGATCAGCGATGTCTAAAGGGTTCAGATATGTTTGAAGAGATTAGAGATGTCTAAAGGGTTTACAGATGTTAGAAGGGATCAGATGCGTCTAAAGGGATCAGAGATGTCTGAAGGAATCAGAGATGTCTGAAGGGATCAGAGATTTGTGAAGGGATCAAAGTTGTCTGTGGATATCAGAGGTGTGTGAAATGATCAGAGATGTCCGAAGGGATCAGAGATGTCTGAAGGGATCAGTGATGCCTGAAGGGATCCGAGATACCTGAAGGGATCCGAGATGTCTGAAGGGATCAGAAATTACTGAAAGGATCAGAGATGTCTGAAGAGATCAGACATGTCTGCAGGAATCAGGCTGAAGGGATCAGAGATGTAAGAAGGGATCCGAAATGTCTGAATTGATCAGTGTTGTCTGCAGGAATCAGAGATGTCTGAAGTACTGAGAGATGGCTGAAGGGATCAGAGATGTCTGAAGGGATCAGAAATTCTGAAGGGATCAGAAATGTCTGAGAACGAGACGATAGATGGGACATATAAGCCCCTACAAGCATACTTTTCCAAATTGCAAAAAGTAGCTCGAAATTCAACAAACCATGGGTGGTGCAACATACCTGCCGAATTTCAAAATTCCTTTGTCCAACACAGGACAACGGAAGAATCAGGAAACTACTTAAGTTCGACAGGAGAACGGTTCGCATTCTAACAGGAATTCTACTGGCTTCAAGGCCATAGAGGCATAGAGCGAAATGAAAAGGCGGACTTACTGTAACGGAAGGAATTGATAATCGGTGAGGAGGAAACAATAGAGGGGATATATGCGCCGCTACAAGAATAGTTTTGCAAATTGGAAAAAAGTCCAACATACCTGTTTGCTGAGTTTCAAACTGCTGAATCTAGCAACAGACAGCTAGAGCGCTAGGAAACTACTTAAGTTCGATTCCCATTCTAACAGGCATTCTAATGGGACACTTGGCTATTAACAGTTTCGCTGACAAGCTCGTCCTGTCCCACCAGAATTACAGCAGAAGCTGCCAGGATCTGGAAGAAACGGAATCGGTGCAACACCTTATCCTTTTACCAGTATTACTGCAGAGGCAGTCATGATCCACATACGTAATCGTTAAATGGATAGATCGTTAGATCTATTGGATTTGCTAGTAAGCCCCTTTTAAACTGCCCCTTTAATACTGAGCCTCTGGTTTTTTAAAGACCTTTTTCTGCTATTCTCTTCTTAAGATTTATGTTCCCTTCGAATAATATTTTCATGACTGCCATGCAATAACCCCTCAATAAATTATTAATTTTCTGGTTTTTTCGTTTTTTTACATTTCAAAATATGTTTTAACACGCCACGCCAATTGATTTGCTACACAGCCTTCAGACAGTGACAATTTAAATACTTTTCTTTAAAGGTACAAGAGTAATAAATTTCATCAAAAAAATTTGAAGGGTTTTCCATTCATTTTTTCACTTGGAAGCAGACTGCCAGGCTTGCAATAATATTTTATTTCATGCAGAGATGTTTAATGAAAAAATATATTTTAGAACAACGAGGCCATCGATTTTCTTCAGAATTTCAGTCAATTTTGCTAAGAACATATGATGTACATAATGATCACAACAAATCAGTTGCAGTGATCAGTATTCATATGGTTTAACTTTGTCATAGCAGTAAGAGTAAAGAGACGATGAACGTCGAGCAAGATATACTATTTGCCATACACAAGCTGTAATGGGCTCATTTCCTCTCTTAGTAGGGTGTACCGTAGAATAACAGAATAAGATTCGTCTGAACGAATTGATCAATGTAGTGTTGTCAAAGCCCTTTTATGTACATATGTATGTTGTGAATGATACAGCCAGCGTAATAAAACCGCTTGACGCTTTACCAATATCATATAAGTGTGCTTGTAATTCGTTCTCCTTATCACAGAGTTTACGTCTTTGGCTTGAATTATTTACTATTTTAAAGCAAGTATTGTATGAACCCATGATATCTGGAACCGATCCATGGATACTATGTTTAAGTTAATGGGAGACGAGTCTAACTTGAAAATTATCAGGTGGCATCCGGACTTGCCAAGTCAAATGACTAGCAGTTACCTGTTTCCTAGACAGTGCTATTAACTCTAAGATTTTCAAAATGCTTCGCGATAAGAATGAATAATAAGAGTAGGGAGTGGGAGGAGGAGGTATGGAGTGGGAGCAGGAGGTATATAGTGGGACAAAAGAGGGCTGTTAAGTGCCATTGTGAACCCATGTGAAAATTTGGTAGTTATTTCCAAGCCAAAGCTTAGACCAGAAACTACAGCGTACGGGGCATACCAATCCTTTTTGATAGTCTAGCTGTCATCCCAGCAGCTTCCTATGAAGTTAACACGATATTAAAATCGAAAATTGAATCTTCAAGGCAGGACTAGATGCCAAATCATTTGGGAATTCACGGCAATTTGCCGACAAATAAATTTCCGAGGAGGGCAGCTTTCATGCCGCTTATGAGGCCAGTAGAAAGAGTAGTTTGGAAGGGTATTCTCTGCGAAAGGAATGATAAAGAGAGGCAGACTCTCTTCTTAAGTCAAACCGGGTAAGTTTGCAACAGACTATTGCGAAGTAGAGTGAGGATTGATACATTGTGTTATACAGCATAGGCAAAGGTTTGTTAAAAACCGGTAGTTTTGTTACGAGCTGATCAACAGACTATGAATTACATGCGACCATTACAGTGTATTTCCTATGCCTTATGGCCTCATATATTATTGGTTGTTGCTAAAGTGTTTTATTTGGGTTTGTAGTTTCAAACCTTATTCCATTAAGATTTTGTAATTGTTGTCTGTTGGTTTTTGTAAATTTTTTTTGTAAAATAACAACAAAAGCTGCCCCAGAAACAAAATGTTCTCAACTAAACTGCACTACAAAGGAAAAATATTGTATTTAAAATGGAAAGACTTTTTTTAATTTTTAACAATACAAATAAAAAATAGGAATATTGTGCCATAAAATATTGTAAAGAAATTATGGAAAATAATAAAATAAACTGCCATTTTGTAAAAAAAAAATTAATTTAAACACCTCCCCCTCCTTCCGCTGTTAAAGGAAAAACCTGTAAAAATGAAAAAGAATCCAAATAACTCAACAAAAATGAACTGTGTTTTGAAAAAATCCATAAAAATTAGAGAAAAATAAAATTAGAAAATAAAAGAATATTTAAAATAAAAAATTAAAAACATAAAATATAGAA
Source organism: Sarcophaga rosellei (assembly GCA_930367235.1). Lineage (NCBI taxonomy): Eukaryota > Metazoa > Arthropoda > Insecta > Diptera > Sarcophagidae > Sarcophaga > Sarcophaga rosellei. Next base: position 80,289,774 of record OV884021.1, read on the forward strand.
ATTTAATACTTAAAGACAGGGTACTAAATAGAAAGAAAGAAGAAATTCTTGTTTAACAACCATAGTTTTTTAATAAGATTTAACTAAGGCCCCCCTCTATACACACTAGAATTAAACAACAAATATATGAGAAATTTGTTGTAATAAGAATTGTAACTAAAATACGTAAAATTTCAAAATTTTCAAACGAGAGAAATATAAATAAAAAAATAAATATTTTAAATAGCATTAAAAATAAAATAAAACATGGTTAGTGGCTCTTTAGCACAAAAACTTAAACACACAAATTAAACAATTTTTTTTTCGATTTATTTTATAATTTAAGTTTAATTTTTTGTCATTAATTATTTTAAGTTTATTTTAAATTTAATTGAATATTATTTTTTAAACTAGAAAACTAAAAAATGTACCTGTGATATACATATTTCATTAATTAATTAATTGCTTTTCACATTAATTTTTTCCCTTTATTTTTTAACCTTTTTTTATTTCTTAAAAACTAAAAAAAATAAATTTTTTTGATTTTTTACTTCAATAAGCAAAATTGAATTACCGAAACATATGATTACAAGTTCTTTAGTAATTAGAAAATCTTAGAAATTTAAGGACTAAATAAATTATACGATATACTATTACATTAACTATTAAGAATCCTATAAAGCGTAAGCCGAAACCCAATCTTTTTATTTCATATCCTCAAAGGCAGAAGAAAACGGCAGAGAGAATATTTATTTTTTTTTTTTGGGAAAGTGTTCCGATTTTCATATAAAACAATATTTCAAATAATTTTCAAAAGAAGACCTATGAACGGAACTTCAAATCTTTAAAAAACCTACTTAGAACCTAAAAATTCATTTAAATATTTACTTTGACTTCCTAGCGTCTAAGCAAATCTTAATCTCGTTCAAGACTTTTCCAACTCCCTAAGCTTCTGTTACTTGTAGCGTTTGACAAGTGATTGCTGGTTGTTCTTTTTTACAAGCAATTGTATTTGGCTTTGCAAAGTGTGGTCGGTCCAATAATCCGAATAATTGAAAGGCAGCTATCATCTCCTTCTTCAGTTTTCAGACTATCTTATACGTCTCATCTGATGTAATTGCGAGTGGGAGCAGTTTATTTCATAGCCGTATTCAAAAATGTATTTCTTAACCCATTCGCGACTACGCATCTGTACCACATTTTGCAACTTTTCACTACGGTACAAACCATAATATGTCATCGTACACCAAAACGCAAGTGAACCATAAACAAATAAATAATTGCCGTGTATAGGAGGCATCAGCTACTGTAGAGCAATATATAGCTGCCGCACTTAAATATTTCCGTTGTAATATTCCAAGTGAATGTTGTATAAGTATACACCATACCCGTCGCGATAGGATTAACGACGTACTCTGAAGTATGAGAATAGACAATACGTTGATCATTATCCGCATGCGTATGTAATAATATTACAAGTGAGAGCCAACTTAAAACCATGGTCTTGGATCGGTGATTATCATGGCAGCTGGAATAAATGTATCACCACAGTTGGGTAACAATCTTTCTGAGAGTGGTATTCAAAATTCAATCACTGTAGGCCGTCCGAAAGCAAGTGCCAGTAACTTGAGTATGAAGTCTTTGTTTATAGTGTGATAAATATCAGGTTTTGAGTCTTAAATTTTAAAACATTTGCTACGTGCCATGCGTATTAGAAAAGGACACAGCCTACATATCTTCCAGCCAATGTTATAAGAAGGTAAACATCATATGTATTATCGATAGCATTTAATCTGTCACGAAGACACAACCAAATATTCTTTGGTGGTCCAATATTCATTTGATCTATTTCGCCAAATAATTAGGAATATTATTTGTGAGAGTAAGCGTCTCTGTTCTTTCTGTTCTGGTAGAAAGTTTTGTTCAGAATTTCAACAAAACGCAGTACGCAGTGGGCTTTCATAAAGGTTACGAATTAAATTTAACATTTCATGTGGTACCCATTTAACTAAATTGTGTATCTGAGAACTTTGTCGACGGTTTTTTAAACTTAATGCAGATGTTGTTAAACGCTAACGATTGTTTTCCTTAACGAAACGCTAACGATTTTTCTTAAAAAAACTTATTAAAATTTTATTTTTTAGAAAAACTCATGAATAATTCGCTCTGTTTTTATTTCTCTGACTGCCATTTGACTGGACAATTTCTTTATTTAGTTTCATGTTCCATAACTGTCTGTAAATACTTCTTAAATTAGTTGTAAGTTTTAAGCCAGTAAGTAGTTGGAAAAATCAAATAATAAGACCCCCAAATATGTTAGTCAAAGAACTATACTCCTCCATGTCATGAACCCCATTTCAAACCCTCCTCCCCCTGTATGTAAAACACTATGAGTTTCCTAACAATGTTATGTAAACAAATAAAAATAAATTATAAACAATAACAACAAATAATGAAACCTATTGAAATAATTCATTATTTTTGCAAAATATAGACTGTTATTTAATTTAAGATCATGCATACATGCATTCATTAATTCATGTGTTTAAAAAATATAATTTTTGTAAAATATTTAGTTTTAGTTTTAGTTTTTTTTTAAAGAAATTAAAAAAAAAAATAAGAATAAAAAATAAACTCTGGTGCATTTACACATGTTGAATACATATTATTATTATGATTATTATGTATTATTTTTATTATTATTAAGAATGAATAAATTAATGAATTAAATATAAATTAAAAGTATATAAATATTAGCATAAACATTTAAATAATTAAGCATTTATTAATGAAAATATAAAAAAATGAAAATGAAATTTGAAAAACATCAATAAGCATTCATTCATAATTATGTACGAGCATTATTATTCTGTATTCTGTATTCTGTATCCGGTGTACTGTTCTGTAATGTAATGCTTGTGATGATAATAATAATGAATGATAATGATTTGCTATTAATTTTAAACAGCAGCTGTTTTATATCATTTAAATACATCTTTTTTTAATGATTATAATAATGGAAAAAACATAATTAAAAATTAAATGAAATTAAAACTAAAACATCTAAACATAATTGTATAAATATAAAAAATTATTATTTAAATAATTATATTCTTTTCTTTTTCCAATAACAATACAAACAATATATTGTAATAAAATAATTGTGTGGTACTTTTTTTTTATTTTTCTTATGTTTAATTTATCACTGATAAGTGGCAGATTGATGATGGTATAGGGCTATCATAAACACTGCCTCAACACATATTTGCATGACGAATATTTACCTATGTAAAGTTAAATGGGAAAATATTACAGATCGACTCACAAAATTAGTACAGCTATCCCACTACCACGGTTGGAAAGAGCACCCTCTGGACTGCCATTTGCATATAGTCGGTATGGTGTACTATTCCTTATATGTTCGCAAGTGGCCACAATTACCAAATTTTCATCCGTATTTTAATCAAAGCAGTAGTAGCAGTCGTCGTAAGCTAGTAGATAGTGTGTTAGCTTATTAGACGCGAGGCCACGGTTCAAACCCCAGGTCAGACATCCCCAAAATATGAAAAAATCTGAAAGTAAATAAAACAACCATGAAAAGCTTTTCAAAAATCTGTCGTTCGGAATCGACCTTAAGATGACACTTTCTAACGTGTTGGAAGCTAGGTTCAGCAGCTTCTGAAATATCTATGGTGTAATAACCAAAATCGCTGATCCGGCAGACCGTTTCTCATAGGGCGCGTTCTATTTACAATCTCTTAACGTTACTCTCAAAAAGGTTCAGCCATTATATCAGACTGGCATGGCGTACACTGCGTAGATTAGTGTACGCACGCGTACGGAGCCAATTTTGTTTCGTTTAAACTTAGTAAATCACTTATCAAGGTCTGATGTTTATCAAGCCAAGCCTTATTTTCAACACTATTTTTCCGCCGGAAACCAATGTTGTATTATTTCACTCATTAAATTCGTCTGTGTATTCCAATTCGTCGAGTTAATGGCTCAGAAGCCAAATATACTCATGATCCACAACTTTGCTTCGTGACTGGTACGAATGTCGCATTTAGGGCTACTTATTTGCTTTTCTTCGGACTTGAAGGTAAGAAATGGTAACGTGGTGTTAAATCTGGCGAATAGCTCAGAAGAGTGAGTAATTCGAAACTTTACTATGTTATCAGTCCAAATTATTTAACCAGTCCAGTTTTATAAATAATTCCTTATCTGTTGTCATATTAGCTTCCATATGTGGAAATGTATGGGTAAGTAAGCATATATTACTTCGGCAATCAAAGTTCTGCAATCGGCTTTAGAGATTTCTGTTATTGTAGACAATGATGTTTTGGACATTAATACGTCTAGTATGCGGTTAAAGGAGACCATATGACTCTTGTTCAATAGTCGATAAGTAGGTTTCGCTTATAGAACGGTCATAACCTCTTGAACTCTGAAGATTTCATTTTAGCGTCGTTATGATAATACTTTTGAGCTGCCTTGATTGGTTCAGTATTGGTTTCTAGTTGGTAAAGACCAAGACATCTGGATCCTGGATCTGAATGCATATAAGATCGAAAATTTTGAAAACGTAGTGTGTTGACATACTAGTCGAGAGCACTTGGTTCTAATCCCAGCTCCAAGACAGCGAAATAATAAAAGAATATTTCTTTCGGTAACTTCCACTCAACAGTCTTCTGGTAAGAACTGTGAGAGTAAATTAAAATTTTCATGTAAAGTTCCCAGATCTACCTCTCGGAGTCGACATATAAGCTAAAGGTTCTGCCAATCATGTATAAAAATTAATACACCATGTTGTGTAGGCACGACAAACTAGGTTTTTTATAGCAATGAGAGCTAAAGGCTGGGCATCTTCAAAAGCCATTAAGAGCCGGGGCTACGCACGATTGCACGATTCGCCGCAAGACTTATTCTCGGCTTGCTAAGCGCATACGCACTAAACCCACCCTAGTTCGTCACACTTCCATTAAGTCGCCCCCCACATGTAAAGATTCAGCGTGTGCTGCTATCCATTTCTGCTCCTCTTGCTCCCTCTATTATCCTTTATTGTATCAGAACTTCCTTCGCGAAAAACACACCGCGTTCCAATTTTCGCATGATGTTAGTATCAGGTAAACCATGTTATCGGGAGTCATCTGGGATGCAATCGTCCACTCCAGGAAATTTCGTCGGTATTCGTAGCGCGGGTACGTAAAGAATATATGCTGAGCTGTTTCGCTTGTATTTTGGCATAATGGACACGCTCCATCCACGTCATGCCCATACTTGTAGAGGTATGCCCTATAGTATTCGTGGCCCGTTAAGAACTGTGCAATGATGTAAACATTTACCGACAAACTAGGTTGTAATCCTGGCTACGAGTTTTAATAAGAGAGTTTAAATAAGAGACAATATATATATACTAATGGAATATATTTCCCACATGGTAAAAAGCTTTATAATTTGTACATTCTGTTCATAGACCTTTTGACTTTCTTGAAGTGCAGCCAATGACCCATATTATCCTTACGGTCCTTTATAAATACTAAATAGGTCAAGACCGTCACTAGGCGTTTCTCATAAGTAAAGTTTCTAGTGCATTCAAAAGATTGATATCAGTGTTGACTGTCTCATTGAACTTTACTTAGCTCAATGGCTATAACACGCTTATAAGGAAGCTTACGTTGTCGTTATAAAATGCAAAGTTGGAAACGACTTATATTTAAGGAATCCGTTCTTGGCTACCCGATACTCCGCAGTTAAGGTGAATTTATTTATTATATTTTTAAAATTTATTCATATGGAGACTTACCCAGCCAACGTTCAATATACATATTATTGATTCGAATACAAATCATTCACCATAAATGTCACATTTTAAAGAGGAGACAGAGTACACAATAAAATAAAACCGAAGTTTTTTTTATTTTTTGTTAATAAAATAAAAACTATATATACATATATATAACAATGTAAAATAAAAACAACAACAACAACTGTAATAAATATTCAAATTTAAATACAAAATCCTTGTATCATTGTAGTTATTGTATTAAATGTAGTAATAATTATAATTATAAACAAAAACAAAAACAACAATAATAATAATAATAAAAGTAATGAAATAAAATAAAAAAACAGAAATTATTAATAATTATTATAAATTAGTGTTGTATTAATTAAATATTTAAAATCATATTTAATTAAATTGTAGTAAAAATGTAAACCAATAATCAATAATATGATGGTGGAGACAAAAACTGAATAAAAAAAACAAAAACTGAATACAGATACTCACTCAAAATCATTATGATAAAAAATTATAAAAAAAATATATTAAAATTATTATAAAATATAACAACAAAAAACTATGTAATTCATATAAATAGTTTAAGAAAAAAACAAAATTTAAATGAACAGTGAAAAACAATAGTAATTAATAAATAAATGAATTATTTAATAATGCAAAAAACATGAAAAAAAAAAAATTAAATTAAATAAAAATAAAAATTAAAACCAATAAATTTAAAATGAAAAAGACAAATTAATAAAAATTTAAACACATTTTACATGGAATGTTAAATTAATATCAAATATTTTTACAATTTATTTACAAGGCGAGGTAAGTGGCTTATAAACATAATCGGGGTAAGTGAGACCATATTTGTGCATACAAAGTCCACTGTGGTCGCCGTAGTCTAGTAGATAGTACGGCGGCTTATTAGACGTGAGCTCAGACATTTTCAATAAGATGAAATATGAAAAAATATTTCTTCAGCAGTTTCCTCTCAGCAGATTCTTGCTGAAGCTTCTGTTAGTTGTCATCTATTGAGCCCGTTTTGCCAAATCACCATGGATGGGTATAAAATTCTACAAAACGTGCAAATAATAAAAATTTTGTCGTTTATCATGCAACGTACAGCGCACAAAATTATCTTCAGCAATGGGGTCCATTCCATTCTTGAATGAATGTGTATGTAAACAAACAAAATTGTTTAGTTTGAGATGACACCAATCCATATGATATCCAAGAGAGATCCAAGCATTCCGAAGATGTTCTTGTTTGATTCATATTTCCTTGAGAACGACTTTGGTCAAGCCATTACTGTCACTAAGGAGCATAATGGATCGATGATCACTAACGTCTGTTGGTCCGAATTAACTAATCTGGACAGCAACGAGTTTCAACACAAGAGCGCTACGTGCCACACAGTTCACGTATATTACGCTCGAGCGATTTGAAAGCATGGGCTTCTCAAGTAGAGGTAATGTGAATTGAGATTATACGATTTCTCCTCTTTATACATTTTCTTCTGTTTTCGACTACTACTACTACTTTGATGAAAATACGTATGAAAGTCTATCTATACTATCATACTTCATTAGAGCAAGGATCTTACTGTTGGTTGAAGTTTATTTTCTCTTTAACTTCACATCCGCTATTGATGAGATGCATAATGAATATGTCCTGATGTTGGGCCTATTTAAAGGACTAGTGAAACTTCGCTATTCAGTTTTAAATACTTTCTTACTTTATAGCAAAATTGAAGTGCAATTATATTTTATGGAAAGGTTACAAAGAAGAAAAGCCTATTAATATATTAATTTTTAATTTTCCATCTTAGGAGGCCTATTTGCTGAAAGCATTTAATTATAACGTATTTAAATGTATTCTATTTACTTTGACCCCTTTTAACTCAATTGCTATACTCTTCTCTATGTCTGTTTAAAGAATTTATGACAAAATAATTAAATATTTAACAATAGCAACAACAATAACCACAACAACGACCACAACCACAACAATAAGTAACCTTAATAAAAGGATCCTTTTTACCAAATAGACACAGAAAAACAAGAGCAGCATCAACAAAAGGATTTCAAACCAAAATCTAGTTAAACAAAATAAAAATAAATAATTACGGACAGTGAATGAAAAGAAAACAGAAAACAAAAAACCAAAACAACAGAAATAAATAAAAAAAAGTAAAGCATAATAACAGGCTGAATCTTTTGTTGACAAGCATGGTTTTTTTCTCGTTTTAAACAGGTAAAGGCAGAAGCGAGCAGTACAAGAAGGCAACAGTCAAACTGCCATTATTATGAAACGTATTCAAAGCCATTCTATGAACCGTAGCCATGGTTGACATGGTTCATAAAAAGATTTCTTAGAAAATACGCTTTTGCAAAACCTTAAAGTATGCTTTATTATTTTTTTTAAATTTCATTGTTGTACATACTGGCTTGTACAACAACATTATGAAAAGGTCTTTAAAGAATATTATTGTTGTTGTTGTTTTTGTGTTGCTGTTTCCACATTCATAATGTACATCTTAAAGAGCATTATGCTACTGAAAGCATGCTTTTCATGCTTTTATGCTAAGAATTCGTAAGTCTAATTGAATTTTAGAAAGAGACAGACAGACACAGAGAGAGAGAGAGCTGAAAGAGAAAACATTTTATTCTTTACTTTTCTAAACAGCTTAACACACCCTAGAATTTTTTTGTGTTTTTGTTTTATAAATAAATTCTGTCCACTTTTGTGAATGTCCTTGTAGTTTTATTTCAGTTTCATTTGAAAAGGAAAACTTTCTTTCTTTCTTTACATTTTGCTATTTCTCTGTTGTTTTCTGCTGCCACTTTTCATAAGAAGAATTTATAATGTTGCAAATAATGACAGCAGCATGTCAATTGTAAATGTAACTGACATTATTTACAGCTCTCAAAGGTATTCAGACTTATTTGCCTTTTTTTGTTGTTTGTGCTTCGAGAAGGAGAAGGGAGCTTCAAGTTTTAAATGTCAGATTAAATTTCAAATTTAATCAACAGTTTATGGTTTTTAAAAGTTGCTTTAATGTTCAATGATTTGTTTCCTTAGCACAAAAAGGGAATACAATTTAATTTCAAGGACTTCTTTGGAAAGTTTAATTTGAAAACACTTTTGGAGTGAAATGAAAATCATTTCAGTGATGATGAGAAATATCTACAAAATCTTAAACGACGACCTCTACTTCAATGCTAGAATACAGTCCATAGTGGTAAATAATTTAATTAATTGATTATGTTCTCACATTAATTGTATGTTCTCACATAGGTTGCATATTCATCATGGTCTTGAGAATTGTTTTTTGTTATAGATTTACGAGCTAAAGGCTGGGAATCTTCAAAAGACATTGGTTGCCCGGCCTACACTTCAACACTTTCAACAAATTGCTCCCCCGGGACAACAATCATGTATTACTTCGGGGGGAGGAGATTCAGCGAGTGTTGCCTTCTAATTCTGCTGACCTTGCTCTCTCTTTGCTGCATCAATACCCTCCTTGCGAAAACACATACTGCGTTCCAATTGTCATATGAAGTTCGCGGTGGCTGTGGTTTGGACCCAAATCGCGGGAAGAGTCTAGTTAGTAGGCTCGGTGTGGAGTTGCATTTTCAACCGGGTGCCGTGGCCCAAAGATCGGACGGAGTTTTAGATAGGCTCCGCTCCTAAGCAAATACATGGCTTCGAATTGGTACTCAGGTGTAGCAGTCTGCTACATCTGGAGGTGTTGGTAGACGCATTGTATTTCACCCTGTGCGAAGAGCACCATGGGATTAGGTCCACGCGGACAGGTACCCATGTAAAACCCATCGTCGTTGTCTTATGAAGTTAACATTAGGTTAACTGCTCCAGACAATTTCGTTGATCGTTGTATCTCGGGCAGGTAAAGAAAACATGCTCCACCGTCTCCTTTTCATTACGGCATTTAGGGCATGCTTCATCTACGTCGTGCCTATACTTATGGAGATATGCACTATATCATCCATAGCCTGCTAGCAACTGTGTCAGGTGAAAGTTCAGCTGGACATGTTTCCTTTAGGTCCATTAGCCTATACTCGGTATGAGTCTGTAGGTCCATCTTCCCTTGCTGGAATTGGACGAGTCTTGCCGCCATCTATCCATGGCATCGTCAACCAACTGGACGGGGTTCGAAAGATTTGTTCCCCTCCTTGCATCATGTTTCCTCTTCTCTACGTCGTTAGTTTCAGGGGCATCATGCCCACAATCACCAATGCTGCATTAGTAAACACCGTGCGGAAGGCAGAAATTACTCGGAGAGCTGTCCTCCTGTAGGCCGCTTCTATTCCTGCTCTATAGGTCCTCCTACCTATAGCCTCGATAGATGTCACTACCTTCATCAGTAACCTTCTCCTCTCCTGTTTTGGGCCACCTAGGTTAGGCATTATTCGGGTAAGTGGACATGTCAATTGTGTCTGCTTTCATCTGTGTTAGTTAAGTATCACAATTGATCAGTATTTCCCAAGCAGAGATCCCGGCAAATTAGAAGGCGGCGAAATGCTTGTTGATTGGCAGAATTTTTTGCCTAAAATCTCCTGATTTACTCGGATAGCCAAGCCTTAATTAAGTCCCCAACTAACGTTGTTTTTACGTCCGTCCTTGTCCATGAATGCCGAGGATTTTTCAAAGAAATTTCGAAACATTCAAGGGTAACCCTTATGTGGGTTCCGGGACACAGGGATATCGTTGGATATTGCATTGCTAATAAGGTGGCCACAGTCAGTATGAAGCTGGCAATCTCAAACATGTTACAGGGCATAGGTATTTCACATTGCCTGGGTTAATTTGAATATTGTCCACTCCTTTTACGAGGAGGCTTGATGGTTTTATTAGGAGTAGGATACATGCAGCATTGCCAGACTCTGCGGGACACTCATGGAGTAGAAAAGGACCAATTCACTCTGTCCTTAAATCGTGTGGTCATGCATCGCACAATGGCTATTCTTACGGGCCACGGCTGGCAATCTCCGACATGTTACAGGGCACATGTGTTTCCACTGTCTCGGGTAATTTGGATATTTCCCACTCATTTTACGAGGAGGCTCAATCTCTTTGGTAGGAGAAGGATACATGCAACATTGCCAGACTCTGCGGGAAACGTATGGAGAAGAAAAGGACTAATTCAACTAATGACTTCTGATCTAGTCATGAAGAGACAAAGATTTCTTGCCCATCATTTTCCGACATCTTTGACCACTGCAATAGTAAGATTTATTTTGGACTCGGAATGACTTTCTCTAGGGAATGGTTAACCCACGGGTGGAATGTACTTGTGGTATCACAATGGTATTAAATGCTGCCCTAAGTAGGACCTCTTCCATAGAGGCTGTTCGCCACCAAACCTAACCTAGCTTAGTTTTTACCCAGTGTTTGAAATTCGCTTTAATTCTTCATTCTTTGAGCTATTTTTCCTTCAAATTTCAAAGCCTTCATAGGCACTTAATTTCTGTCACTTTTTTTTTTGTTTAATTTTCTCACTCGAGTTGGTTGAACTTTTTGATTTGGTCTCTGCTCAAAATTAGTTTCTCTTTTGTATGGCAATGCTTTTTCTATATTTTTTTGGCAATCAAATACCAGCAACAGCCGCCCCGCAACAAACAAATCAAATGCCGTGGCAATTTCTAAATTTCTTTTCTAGCTTTTGTAGCCTGGACTCGGTGGTTGGGTGAGTTTTTTTCGTTAATTTTACCAACTTCAACAAGAAACAACTTTACAATGGCCATATAGGAGGGAATATTATGGAAAATCTCAACTAAAATGATGGGATTTTTGCTGTCATAACATTTCAAACTAAATGAAAAGCAGTGGAAAAATTAAAAAAAGAAAAAAATAATAATAAGGCTGGGGAAAATGAAAAAGAAAATAATTATAAAGCAAAAACGATGAAGAAGAAAAAAAAAATTAAATATTAAACAGAAATGCAAGTACCTAAAGCAAATACAAATAAAAAATCATATTTTTTTTTTTGAGCAGCGCTAAAGTACAGGACATGGAGAAAATTTCAGTGCACATTCTCCTCTAGTTGGTGTTTGGGATCAAAATTTGTCGTGTGTGTATATACATATATATTTACTAGGGGATCTAAAATTTAATTGAATAGTTGGCAATCCTGGTATTCTAGAGAGTAGTGTGTCAGACTATTATCATAGGATTCAGGGTACGATTCTAACAAGAGACTTTGGACTGTTATACCACATCAAGCATAAGGTCGTTGGTATTATTCACATCCTGCACAGTCAGTATATGCATTTTAAACAAAAACAACAAAAAAGTTTTCTTCTCCAGGAAAGTAAATTTCTTCCTTAAATTTCATTAGACATCTTTCTCCAAAACATGGCTCCTAGGTCTTCGACATGTTTAGGGCATGTGCGGTCGAGATCATTTCAATAATAGAAAAATTCACCAGGGTTTTAATAGCGACTTCATGGTACCAGAGATTGTTTCCGGACAAACATTCAAAACTCACACTACCACACACGAAGAATGGGCAACCGTTCACCAATATCTCAAGAAAGGAATGTAGAACTGGAGTAATCAAAGTGCTGGGATCCCATCTCGTCAAATCAAAGGGCATCAGGAGTCGACTGGACATTATACACCGTATACGTCGACCCAACACCCGCCTCTGAGAAAGATGTTTTCAAATTGAAAAAAGCAGAATTCCATTCAACAAACTATAGGTGGACCAATATACCTCGTTGCCGAATTTAAAAGCTGCTATGTTCGGCAGTAGGAAAACCTGAAAACTACTTAAGTTCGACAAAGAGAACTGTTCGTCCCCTAAAAGAAAAATTTTAAAGGGACACTGCGTCATTGGCAGTTTTGCTGAAAAACTTGGGCTGCCCTATTCGGATTACTGCAAGAGCTGCCAGGAAAAAAGCGAATTGGGGCAACACCTTTTATGTGAGTACTATGAACTTCAAAGCAGATATCATCGTGGCGAATGTGCAACTAGAGTGAACTAGCCGGGTTCATTCGCATCTCGGCGTAGTTCAAACCCACCACTAAGAGATCACAACAAGGGGTTTACCCCACAAAGGTCCACCGAGTCAACTTGTAAGTGAACGGTAGACAACCTGCTAACCTAACGTAACCTAAGATAGATCTGTTTATTCTTTAGTAAAAACTTTCAGTTTTTTTCGAGGTGTGACGTTTTACCAGTGAAAGAACACCATTACCTTATAAACTTGATCATCCCCATATCTACAGTTCCTCTACACCAATATTCCACAGAATGGATGATAGGACTTGTAGAAATAAGCTATGTCATATGAGAAAACTCCCTACAAACTTTACAATATAGTCGCTAACATTACGTGTGCTGAGAGCCCTGACAACCTCTATAGAATGGAAACTCCGTCAAAGCCTTTTCAATGTTCTTCACCAAAGAGGGTAACACAAACGAGATGGGTCAACCATAGTGTAGGCATGAGTTATTAGCAAGGATAGCTCAACTACATTTCGTCCAGAACATTTGCGAGAAGAAAAATGTTAGACTAATAGCTTTGAGACCCATAAGTCGATGAGCTGTCAGCCTTGGATATTTGAACATCATGCGGCTAATAGGGACATAAGTGTACTTGAGAGAATCATAATAATTATATGCTCTACATGTAAGAGATCATCATTTCACACCCTCTGTTGGTCAGGGAGCTTCTTGACTCCATTTTTTGAAGACAAGTTGAAGCCTACTAAGTTTTGCTACAATCATGGTGAACAGTTCTTTATTTTCAACTATATTCGATGACTGTAGACAATCATCTTAACACCACGTTATCATAACAAGAGGCCACCTTAACACCAGGCCATTTTAGCATCAGGCCATCTTAACACCACGTCATCTTAACACCACGCCATCTTAACACCAGGCCATCTTAGCACCAGGTCATCTTAACACTGGGCCATCTTAACAACAGGTCGTCTTAATACCACGCCATCTTGACCTTACAACGAAATTGGTTATAAACGGGTTGGCGGGACTTTTATACATTTTAGCAGAAATAAAATTGATTTCGAAATGCTTAAAAGGACGATTTTTTTTTTGAGACCCATCATACTGCTCTCCACATTGAAAAATCCTCTTTATTTCTTAATCGAGAAATAATTACAAAGTTTTTCAAAATAGAAATTAAATTTTCCGTGTACTATTCTATTACAAAAAAAAATTCAGAAGCCACCATAATTTTTCTCTCCGTTGTTTACTAAAGATTTTCCACTTGAGCATCGTATTACGTATACGTACAGTATGACAGTCAGCAGAACGAATGCTGCCATAGTATGTGTGTCACTTTAAGCCAGCGCATACTTATATTAGTATTTACATTTGTGTTGGTATACTAGAGGGTGGTATTAAAAAAAAAAATGGCAACATCATCATCATCGTTGTGAGTATCAGCGTCTAGGAAAAATGAAAGCTTATGATTTATTAAAATTTTACAAAGCCTAACAGCCCTATAGGTTTGTCTTGCCGAGATTTTATTTTAATTTTTTTTTATTTTTTTTTTTTTTGTTTTACTTCAGCTTGTTGCTGCTGTTGTTATTGTTGTCGGTTGTTTGTTTGTTGCAATAACCGGGAAAGTCATCGCGGAAATAAGTTAAAAAAATAGGAGTCATACAAATAACAGTTACAACTACATAAACATTGTTCATTTATACACTCGAAGTATTGCGATTTTCCGTATTCCAGTTTATCTCGACATAATTCTTCAAATAGGCCTTCAGTAGAAGTTAAAGTGTTTTGAAAGTAAATTCTTAGTCTTCTACATAACTAAAGTGTCATACCACCCATGGCGACAGTCATCCTGTCTGGGGGTGTCCATCTATTTAGGATTCCTGATGAAATATTGAAAGACAGCTTAAAAATAGCGGAGTTTGAAACAACAAAATCCAGATAGCAGCACATCAGCATTCAAGTGGCGACTAGTGAAGGATGCTTTAGCGCCTTGATGGAAAGGAATTCAGTACCGACTAAATAAATGCGAGCCTGGCAACAAGGGCATGACGAATTAGCAACGTAGACCAGCATATATATCCTGTAAATTTTTTTCATTTCTATTCTGAGGTTGGCATCTAATATCTGTAGGAAACTCACTAAAGGACGACATCTGTAATTTGGAAGAAGAGAATCTCCAAAATATGAATCTCATTGTGAAACTCTTATAATCAACACGAAATCCCCAGACAATCTGGCCAATACCAATTGCGAGCTTTTCTTTACGTTTTAACAGTGGTTTACTAAACGATTAGCCAACGCCCGTACGTCGACGAAATGCACGCTGTTCCGAAAATATTCAAGTAGCTTACAAGTATTCTGCATTTTGGGGTTTGCAGTTTGGCGAATATTGAATAGTGACTTAAGCTTGCACCTAGACAAAATTGAATTGAAGGTGAACAACTGTAGACAACGGCGTGTGTTAGATAAATAGGCTGTGGAGCATTTGCCAACTGACCCTAATTTTCATCGTAATATCATCTTCTGCGATAAGGCCTATTTAAAGTCACTGCTTGGTGTGGATTTTGGGCTGGTGTAGCCATCGGTGAATATTTCTTTTTTTCTTTTTTGTATGGATTGGATCGACAGGATGGCGCTGCATGTCGTACATTTCATATCACTTTAAGTATTCTACACTAGCGATTTGATTACATGGAGGTGATAAAAAATGCCACTGAGATCGTGTGATCTGATCCAGTTAGGCTTTAAATTGTGCTTAGGGTCCTCTCAAGTCCTGGGTGTACGTGAATAAGCCGCCACACACAAAGGTTCTCAAAGCCAATAAATCCCATGCTTTCGGTCAAGTTCAGCCAGGTTTATTTCAGACGCTTTATATGCAGAGAAGCCGTAAAGAAAACGAATAAGAAACGTCAATGAATTTTTTACACACACTTTGTTTTATGTTTAAATTTGAAGGAAGGAAGCAATTAATGAAAGATCCAAATAATACACCATCCTCAGCACCTGTTTTTTTCTAAGAGGTCACTCTTTGGTTCTAGAACATGCTAAACATTTACTGAAATTAAAACAATGCAACGTAATAATAAAGGAAATTGTGGACTAAGGACTGTAGATCATACCCTTTCCATGTATAAAGAACCTTTCTAATCTTTTTAATTGGTAATTACAGCTCTTCAGTCAGGATTACGGTCTAGCTTGTCCCCACCATCCATGAAGTGCGTGTTATGAGTGGCGGGACTTGCAATTTAAAGTCGATTCCTAACAATAAATTTTTGGGAGGCTTTTCATGACAATTTTTTTTACTCTTGGAGTTTTTGCCAGAACACTGCTGGCAATAACGATGTCTGAACTAGGGGATGAAGCTTGGGCTCGCGTCTAATAAGCCAACATCCATCCATTGGTTTCGTCCCTGCAAGCCATGAAAACTTCCCTAGACTTAATGAATAGTCCTTTGACATGGAAATACAACGCCTCTCCATATTTAATTCAACATTTTCCTTGAGTGTGTCAGCCACAAACAAATCTTTGTATGTGTTAGTGTTAGTGTGTCCCTAAAGACCAAAGAGGAGCACAAAAAAAGTTAAAAAAAATTGAAAAAAATGCAAAATAAAGATGAAAATTAAAAATCCTACCGCATTAGGGATATGACTGCAATGGAGGGGTGGGTGGCGACACACACACACAACTAATGGTGTAACAAAGAAACGAAGTTTAGTGGAAAAGTTACTGCTTCCGCATCCGTTTCTTCTATATTTCGAGTAGATTATGGATTTCTTTTTTTCTTTTCTTTTCTTTTCTAGTTTCCATTAAAAACTTAAAACTAAAACGGCATGCCCAGGCAACAACACTCCATTTTTAATAATATTTTTATCGTTATTTGAACTTTTCTGTGTGTATACAAAAAAAAAAAGAAAAAAAGTATGGAAAAATAAATCGCATGCAATAAAAAAGAATACCAAAAACTGTATATAATTCGCATTTTCGAAATTAAATCTGTTTCTGATTTGCTACATATTTTTGTTTAATTTTGTAATTTTTTGTTGTTTTTTCCTTTTGTTAAATGCCTTTTTAAATGCAGTTTTGTAATCTCTTTGTAAAAAATTAAAATGAAATTGAAAAGAAAGAAATTAAAAATTAAAATATTTTTATAACAATTTCCAAACATTATCTGTGTTATATTTTGTTTTCAGTTTTTATTTTAAAATTAATTTCAATTCAATTTGTTTTCGTGTGAAAATGTATTTTTCTTTTTCTATATTTTTCCTCTACATTTTCATTTCATTTAATGCTCAACTGATTTACAAAGTCAACGAGATAAGCTGTTGCCAGTGGTTAGAATTTCTGTTATAATGAAATGGATTTTAAATTTACATTAAATTAAGAATAAAAAAAATATTTAAATACCTTCACAGAGATTTGAAATATAGATTTAAGGTGTGTTTTTTTAAATCATGAGCCTATCAACTAAGTATTATCGATACACATCAATGCCATTCGGGGACCGAAAAGTATGCTGTGATGATTTTAAAAGCTTAAGGATAACAGAAGAATGGAGTATATAATGGTGATTATAACTATCAGAACTATTAAGAAAACTTAAAAAACTTTAAAACCCAACTTCTTGCTTGTAACGAATTTCAATTTACGTCTCACTGGGATATGGCAATAACAAGTTGTCTTCAACTATACATAAATACATACAAAATTGGTCATTAGAATCCTTTAGTCAGTATTAAGAGTTATCTTCTCACACAACTTATGTTGGCTGTGCTAATTTTATACATGAGCCGCGAGATCTGCGGTTTAAAGTCAATTTTTGAGAAATTTTTCATGGCAATTTCATTTACTCTCACAGTTCTTGCCACAAATCTGTTGAGAGGGAGTTGCCAAAAAAATATTCTAATTTCGTTTTGTTGCAAATGTCTGACTTGAAGTCTGCACCGTAGCCTCATGTCTAATAAGCCAACACACTATCTACAAGACTACGGCGATATCTTCAACTATGGGTGCTCAAAATCAATGCATTTATATGACTCTAGTTCATTCCGTGTGAGGAAGCTTTTCTATCTGCCAATCAACCGAGCATTTCGCTCTCACAATATTCGCATTGGATTTTCGCAAAACTATTTTCACTGATGCCGCATAATTGCTGCTTTAATTGAAGTTTGACTGATTTTCTCCCCATCACTGGGAGTGATTGCAAATTAAGGGATGCAGTTAAGGGATGTTTGAATCGCGTTGACATTTGTAGTGCCTGTATTTCATTTACATTCGTACCAAGCGGGGAACCTCACGCAGGAACTAATTTACCAATATTCGTCCTTCACGTGGTATGAGAGTCAATATATGTCCTTGAAGTCACCGTATTCTAGTACGTAGTATGTTGGCTGGCATATTATACTCAAGGACGTGGTTTAAACCTCAGCTCCAACAAATTTTGCGGAAAGATCTCAGTACGACACCCTACAAAGTTCAATTTGTTCAAGAGTTGAAGCCTCATCCGCTTCGTTTTCGCTTCGATATATCGATTTCATTTCGTTTTCATCTTGGTGGGTACATTAATAAGCAAAATTGCGATATTTGGGGCACGTGGTCTTACAGAAGCCAGTGCACCCATTACAGGTGGCTTATGGAGCGCAAGTGTCATTGGCTGATATTTCTTTATAAATGAGTACAGCTCAACCATTACGGTCAGTGGAGATACTTATCGCAACATTGATATTGATATGAACGATGTTTGTTTTCAACAGGAGAATGCAACTTGGCACACATCTCATCACATCACAATCGATTTATTCCATCAAACGTTTGATGGCCGTT
The DNA here is from genome assembly GCA_930367235.1 of Sarcophaga rosellei. NCBI lineage: Eukaryota > Metazoa > Arthropoda > Insecta > Diptera > Sarcophagidae > Sarcophaga > Sarcophaga rosellei. The sequence continues at coordinate 80,308,355 of OV884021.1, forward strand.
AAATTAGAACAAATACTGATGTCAAACGGCCGCCAAGATGCTGCGATTTGATACCGTTGGAGTATTTTCTTTGGGGCGCCATTAAAGAGAATTGCTATACCGACAAACCACAGACAATTGGATATTTGAAAATTTTGATCGAAGTACCTGGATTGATAAGATTTTTGGTCAAGGAGAATATAATTTTTCATTAACCATTCACTTATAGGAGACTATTCTGAAATAGCCTGGAATTTAAAGATCTTGCTTAATAAAAGCAAATTAAGTTTGAAATCCTTTTTGGATTAAGCTATTGGGCTGTGATAGTTTTGTAGAATAATTTTCCTTTTTGGAATATTAATTTACCAACACTCTATGTATACATACATACAATGAAAAACGTTATCATTTTCATTTAAATTTCTGTCAATATTTGCTTAACCATTCTTAATATTTTCTTTTTCTTCCTCTTCTTTTGTAGTTTGTTTGCCATTTTTCATATCTTTTTCTGATAATCAAAAACAATTGCCATCTACAGCTGCCACCTGCAACACTTTCCTTTTTAAGCTACGCTCCTATTGAAGTATCTTCTTTACAATTTTGCTTGTGTGATGAAATCTTAAACAACAGTCGCAAGTAAAATGGGTTTAAGAAATAAGACTTCAAGTAATTACGGCCATATCGTTCGTTATATTTGTTGGAGATAAATTTCTTTTTTATTTTTGCTTTTGTTGTAATGCAAATATTTGATTTCAATTACCCCAACCCCTTGTATTAAAAGCAGAAAGAAAGAAGATTTTCATTTGACTACTCATAAATTACGCTACTCGGTACTCATATTTTGTGTGCGTGTTTTATTCTATTCTTTTTAAAAAACAAAATTATGTTTTAAAGAAAGAAAGAGAGACAAAAACGAAGAAGATTCTTAAAATCCTGGTGGAAAAATAAACGAGATTTTAAGTCAACAAGTGATTAAAAGGGTTTTATCTCCGCAACCATATTGTGATTTAAATGACTGCTGGCTCGCTGCTTGGCTTGTCGGCTGCTGTTGTTTATTTCTCTGTCCTGGTTTTTTTCCATATTTTCCTTCTTTCATTTATAACATCATATTCTTACATGAGGCTTCATACAAAAGATATATCTTTTGCCAGATAATTTCTTAAGGTGGGTGTTGTAAATAAAAAAATATTCTTTTGAATTATTGTGTAGCGAAAATACAAAAATACAGCGAATGTTCGGCTACAATGTCTTGGACAAATTTAAAAAGTGGAAACCCTTTTTTCGGGTTAAGGAAACTAAATGGGATACATGCCCTGATTGCTGTGTTTTTCCCAAAACTGCATTTAAAGTGGGGTCTAGAGAACTGTGTGTCCAGGGAACAGCCATATGATTAAGAAAAGAAAATAATCGTGGAATGGAAATCACAAATTGCCAATAAGAAGAGAATATGTTAAGGCTTTCTACGGAAATTAAGCAGTAGTTTAGATTTGAGGGCCAGGATAATAGGACCCAAACAAAAATCCCTTGCAAGATAAAGAAAGTAACTTAAGTATGCCTTGCATAAGCATGGTATTTTGTACTTCAACAATTGCCAATTATGTGTTTCTAAGCATCAGCATAGAATACAATACAATACAATATTCCCCGTATATGTATGAGTACTTTCAAAAATGCTGGCACGATAGTGCTTTTAAAAAGAGAGCGCAAATTGAATGATACAAGCTGATAGAATTATATTTGTTTCATTGGCAGCACTGGCTTCGTATTCGTTGGAATACCGGCTTGATCACCTTCTACAACTCGGTGTAGTGCACAGTAATTGGAGGATGTTACTTTGGAATCACTGCACAGAAATTGCTGAAGGAAAAGGACCCGCAATAGAGTTTATAGACATTATCAAGAGTCCTATTGCAGCAGTAATAGACAGAGCAGACAAAGAATCATGTGTTTGACTCGTCCAGGCCTGCTCCGGTCTAGATTACTGGAAGAGCTTTACATACATACATACATAAATGGCCATTACAACCCTTCAGTCAGGATTACGGCCTAGCTTCTCAAACCCCACTCATGTTGTGTGCGTTAATTTTATACATGAGTGGCAAGACCTTCAGTTTACAGTCGACTCCGAAAGATAGATTTTTTGAGAAACATTACATGACAATTTTCATTTACCTAGCTTCCTACACACCAGTTATGTTGTGTGTGTAAGTTTTATTGAGTGACAGGACCTACAGTTCAAAGTCGACTCCGAACGACAGATTTTTGAGAAACTTTTTATGGCAATTTTATTTTTCTCTCAGAGTTTTTAATAAGAAGAAGAAGTCGCCCAGAGAAATTTTTTTTCATATATATGTAGGTATGTTAGAGATGTCTGACCTCTGATTTCAGACGTGGCCTCACGTTCAATAATCCTACACACTGCCTACTAGACTACGATCTGCTTTAATTATGTCTAGCTTTATTATTTATTATCTAGAGATACATAATTGTGCTTGAAAATCTTGAGAACATGCCACGAAGAACAATTTTTCTTAAGAATAAAAGCTTGATACTTTGTGTCACAGAAATATTCATATTAATACCTTTTAATAAACAAAAGAAAACCAACTTTTGCTGGGTTATGCAACAAGATGTGTATGTATTGGTAAGAAATAATAATTCTTACTACAAAATAGCACTTCAAACACTCTTTGTAAATGAATAAAAAAGAAAATAATGAAAAGAATAAAAAGGAAAAAAGAAAAAAATATTAAAGCAAAACATTAAAATTAAAGATAAGGATACATAAGGATGTAAGGATATTTTTTAAATGCCATTAAAATGCGTGTTTATATAACTGTGTCTGCATTACTAAGTGGTTGCCGTGGTAAAAAAAGGAAGAAGGAAATACACCTACTGTGTGGCATGCCAAGAATGTGTTGTAATATTGGGGTTAATTAATGTTTCACATACTGATGCCGTATGAAACACATACATATATACTAAAAGAAAACCTTAAGCAAGTGCAGTAGTGTAAGTGTGACTTACCGTGTGTGAAAGTATGGAATACTAAGCACGTTAAGGATACAAGCTGTTGAGAGAAGGTATGAATGAAAACTTCCCCTTATTTATGGCTGTTGCTTTAGAAAATTGTGTTGAATTGTTATGGTAACAGCAACAGCAACATCAATGGGAATGGCAACGGCAACGGCAACATGAACATCAACATCAACAATTCATAATTTTCAGTTTAAGTTGTAAATGAATAGAGTTGTATGTATATGTATATGTGTATACACACATATAATCTTAAAGTAAGACAAGGATTTTAAGAAACTAAAAAAAATGTTTGTTTCTCTATGACAACCGGAATAAAAGAGTGCGAGTAGCTAAGAAACGTAAACAAAAAGACACTGAAGCTGAAGTCAGGCAAAGACAAAAACGTTTAGTTTTCTACGTTTTTTTAATCCTTATTCAGGAAAAAGAAAAATTAAAAACGGAAAAGCAACAACAACAACAAATATAACAGCCTGCCACCACAACAACTCATCATAGTCAATAGCAACAAAGCAATGAAAACAAAGAGAAAAGGAGAAGGCAACGTAAAAAGACATCAACAGCAATTTAACAAAAGACTTGACAAACAATTTGACTTTGGGGCATACAAATATTATGAATTCTTAACAACATAGAGAGCAACAGCTCTTTACTTACACACAAACACAGCATCAACAACACCTACAACGTTATTATTATTATTATTACAGTGCTACTTGCAACAGCTCTGTACTGTAAGTCAACAAATAACACCACACAGCCAAAGAAAAGAAAATTATGTTGCCAGCTTTGTTGTCCTTTCTTCCTTCTTTTTTTTTGCACATTTTTCTAGTGACATTTTTCTTGGATTTCTTTTCTTTTGTGGTGTTGTTGCTGTTGTTGTTGTTGGTTTTTAAAGGGCTTTTGTTCAAGTAAAACAATTTTTGTTTGCAAAAACTAGCAGCATCAACATGATCTATAGATTTCTTATGTTTCGTTGTTTGTTTGTTTGTTTGTTTAATGGTTGTTGGCTGTGTTGCAAAGCCACCATAGCGGCTAAATATTAACAATGACAACAAAAATAACAGCAACAATAAATGGTAGCAGGACTGTTTATTCTCGTATACAATACACATCTAAAGAAACAGGCCAGTTTACTTATATTGCAGCATTTTGTTGCAAGAGGGGGCAGTAAAATCAGTAGAATAACAGTAAGCAGTACAAGTGCCGCAAAGAGACAAATGTGGTAGACCCTTTTATTATTAATTATTATGGTGTTTACAGTCTTAAAAACCTAAAAGCAGTGTAGCATACTTTTAAAGCGAAATTTACTTACTTAGTTAATGGCCATTAACAACCCGCTTAACGGTTTTTGGCCTGCCTTAACACATCCTTCCAGGCGCTTCTGCTTCTTGCGCGCCTATGCCAGTTGGTCACACCAATCAATGACAGGGCTTTTTCGAGTTGGTCCTTCCAACACTAACAAGGTCGTCCTCTTCGCCGACTTCTGTAAATCGCCGAATCAAATATCCCTCTCGCCGGACCATTCTCCTTCATTCAAACAACATGGCCAGGCCAGCGAAGCCAGTGGATGTTAATATGCTGTACAACACAACCTTCCAGGCGCCTCTGCTTCTGCCTCGTCTACGTTAGTTGGTTACAGCAATCGATGACAGGGTTTCCTCGAATTGGTCCTTCCAACGCAAACAAGGTCATCCGCATCAAATACCCATCTCGGCGGACCATCCTCCTCCATTCGAACAACATGGCCAGGCCAGCGAAGCCAGTGGATGTTAATATGCTGCACAAAGTCCACGTCGTTGAGGACAGTTCAGTTCATCAGATGCGGAAATCATCACCAACGCTCACTGGACCGAAGACCTTACATAGGACTTTTCTCTCGAATACTCCCAGGGCTACTGCATCAGTGCTTAATTGCTTAAAGAAGCACGGGGAGGATGAGGGTCTTGTAGAGTATTAGTTTTGTCATACGAGAGATGTCTCTGCTACTTAATTGCCTATTGAGATCGTTGTAACACATGTTGGCAAGAGTGATCCTAAGCTTAATCTCCAGGCTGACATCAATTATGAGTTTTCTTTCCTTTAATATCGTTTATACTTCTAAGCAATAAGTTTTCAATTCCATATGTTTCACAAGCTGATGGTTTACAAATTAAGGCCTGAATGAACGTTTTAGGCAGCTCCTAGTATTCTGTGAATCTTGGCATGTGGTTTCGTGACGAGCTGTAACAATCCAAACTTGAATGCGGTAGTCTTCCACGTTTTTAAAATAATGGGTCCTCAATTCTCTTAAAAAATTATGTTGAAAGCTTCCTGACCCACTATGGTCTCAATAAGAAATTAAGTAGCAGAGACTCTCTCGTACCTCACAACTAACACTCTACAAAACGTTCACCCTCCACGTGCTTCTTTATGGCACAGAGGCATGGACGCTGTTAAACACTGATGCAGCAACCTTGAGAGTATTCGAGAGAAAAGTCCTACTTAAGATCTTCGGTGAGAGTAGGCGATGATGAGCTGTATGAGTTCCTCAACGACATGGATATTGTGCAGTGTACTAACATCTAGCGGCTGCACTGGCTCGGCCATGCCTAATGCGAATGTAAGAGGATATTTGATGTGGGGATCTGCGGATGTCGACGAAGAGGTCGTCCTCTTGTTTGCGTTGAAAAGACCATATCGAGGAAGCCATGTCACCGATTGGTGCAACCAACTGGCGTAGACGCGCAGGAATTAATCAAATTAATCAATTTAATGAAATTAATTAATTAATCCAATTAATTTATTGCATTAATCCGGCAAATTTCTTGTCATTTATTAAATTTATTTTACCAAATCACCATGGACAACCATAGACAACGGCATGTGTTAGCTGAATGCGCTAGAGAGCAGAGTGGTATTTTAAAGGAGATCTTATTTTGCACTCGATGGCAAACTCCAAGCATAATCTATATATATAAAAATGAATGTGTGTTTGTTTGTATGTGTTGTATGTTTGAACTTTATAGACGATTAAACGGCTGGACCGATTTTCCTGAAATTTTCACAATATCTTCCTCTATGTCTGGAAGGAGTTACTTTTTATGTTGAAATTTCAAATGAGCGAGATGCCACGCCCGCATATACTATATACTTAATATTTAATTGCATTTGAAATATATTACTCATACGCATCACAATACAAGTATGCAATGAAAAAATCTATAATTTTTCGACGTATGAAACTTAATGGAATTAGATATCACTCATACGTCACGTATGTAATTTTTTCTAATGAATTTTACATCTATGTATATATAAAAAAATTAATGTATGTTTATTTGTTTGTGGGTGTGTTTTATTTATTTATTTATTTATTTATTTATTTATTTATGGTAAATTCAATACAACAAGAACAAGTCTTATTTTACAGTATTGGTTAGTAAGTTGTTATAATGGTTACAAAACAATATAAGAATGAAAATAGAAACATAATTAATTTCAGACCAAAAAGTTAAACTATATTAATATAACAATTCTCAATAAAATAATATTTAAACAAATATAACAAGGAAGGCAAATATAACATGGAATAATTAAAAAAAAAGAACTACTACGCAAAGTGCTTAAATATGGCAGTCTTAAAATGGCTTGCATTGGATATTAACTGTAATTGTGGGGGTAGTTGGCTCCAAAGACGAATGGAGTTAATGAAAAAGTGTTGCTCAGAGGCAGCTTTGGTATAAAGTCTGTTTAAAGTCTATAGACCAGCTAAACGGCTGGACCGATTTTCTTTTGAAATTTTAACAGTACCTTCCTGTATGTCTGGAAGGAACTATAGGCTACTTTTTATTTTAAAATTTCAATTTGAAACTGCAACATCTAGAGTCCTCAAATTTTGTATGGACGACTTTGACGTATATATAAAGAAAATGGGTGGATTGGCTATAGTGGGCGTGTCACCTCCAATATAAAAAATATTAAATTATTATATCTAAGAAAATACAACAGTTAGAGTCCTAAAATTTTGTCGAATCTACTTTAGTATCAATATGAATATTTTAGACAAAAATGGGCTGACTAGGAAAAGGGGGCGTGGTACTAACCATATGAATTATATTTAAAACTTCTTATATCTCGGAAATCATCTATATGTATAAAGATGAATGTATGTTTGTTTGTATGCTTGTAATGAAATAAAAGTTTCACTGAAAGTGTAGTTTTATGTGTGTTTTATTTAACTTTACTTTTAAATTTAACAGGCAGATTAGAAAAGTGATTATCAACTTACTTTCTATTATGTTTTCTTTATTGTTAATCAATTTCAATTTAAAAGTTTTTTTTTATCATCAATGAAAAAATCTACGAAACTTTCCTGATCTGATATACAAATTATTACTGGGATTTGCTTAACATTTAATTTGAATCTCTGAATCTTTGTGATTTTTCATTAAAGATTAGAAAACTTTTTTGTTTTTTGTTTTTGTTTTTTTCTGTTCAAATTACTAGAAAAAATTTATTTCTTTAATTTGTAAAAGTCTTCTCTACTGGAAACTGACTTTATCTTGATTCATAAAATTTTGTTTTCTCTTTTTGTTTTTTAAACATTTTAAAAGAAAACGATGAACAAAAAAAAAGGTCTTCTCTTTTAAGTCGATTGTCTTCCAGCACAATTGAAGATTAATTTCCCAATTCTATTTCAAAAATTTTATTTGAAAACTTTTCAATTTCTTTCTTATAATTTAACAAGAAAAAAACAAAGACAACAACAACAACAACAACAAAATATTCATACTAAAATATAATAATTTTCGGAAAATTTCAACAAAAATTAAACTCAACGAACCATGGTAACCCTCAAAAGATGATATCACAAGAAACGGCAAGAGAGAGATGGAATATCTTTAAGCAAGTGGGAGAGAGTTACTTACACTTCTATCATATCTGTATGAATATCTCACCATCATACATTTACTTATGTTTGTAAGATTTCTATGTATGTATGCATGTTATAAGCACCCATACAATTACCCTTTAACTGTAAGTAGCACTTTCATTGTGTTTGTGTAACCGAACATTCCCAAAAATAATGCAAAATGTTCAGCGAAGTGTATTATTGCATTAGAAGCCTAGGCAATCATCATCAAAGAACATAATAATCAGGTAAAGCATACAAATAGGTTAGGTTAGGTTAGCTTAGCTTGGGTAAGACATCACCTATCGTGCGCTAACTTTACAGGATGGAGTACCACAAAGTTCTCTTCTATTTCCATCTGTATTTCAGATGTAATTTTTATAAACCGATAACGTCTGTTCTGTAATGTATGCACATATGCGGATAGTGTGGTCCATAGGCCCCATAAGCCTAGTAACCACAAAGGATTGAGTAGCTAAAAGCTTCAAATGCAATATAACTTGGAATCTTGTCTCGAGCCAACATGCATAATCTGTAACAAAGAGAATGAATCAGCGGTGCAAATCCTTACAACCTGTGAGGCATTAAGTCATACCAGGAGGAAACACCTGCTAGGCAAAGAATTATCATTGTTAACACCGAGCAGCATTCTGAAGTTCGTCAGAGCAATAAGCTTACAGGAGACATTATAGTGATACCCTATAAAGTTAGAGGGGTGGATACAACAGATCAAATGGTACAACAGATCAAACAAATAATAATCGTATGTGATTGGTTATGAAGACGCCGTAGTCTAGTAGGTAGGGTAGACGTGAAGTCAAGGTTTAAACCACAGGTCAGACATCTCCAACAAAACAAAATTTGAAGAAAATATTTCTTCGGCGACTTTCTCTCAGCAGACTTATGGCAAAAACTCTGGAAGTAAATAAAAATTAATATGAAAAGTTTCCCAAAAAGATTGTCGTTTGGAAACTGCAGGTCCCAACGCTCATGTATAAAATTAACACGCACAACATAGATGATGTGAGAAGCTAGGTTGAGGTCCTGACTGAATGGATGTAATTAACAATTATGTGTGTTATGTTATGTATGTATTTTACATACATACAATACAAAGCTGCTTAACTATCTCTCTGTTGCTTATTGCCGCTTATACAGTGCATTTCTTTGAAATGTTGCAGCAATTGAAAACAATTTTTAACTTTCCTTAGAATGAAAATATACTTGACTTTCTATACACTTTTCCCCTTTTCAAAAACTTTCTTTTTTTCTTTAGAAATATGAAATTCAAAGAAAAAGCAAAAAGTAAAATAAAAAAAAAAAAATTTTTTTGAACAAAATTTTAAAAATTCAAAAGGATTTCCAACCATTTGTTGTTAGAAATCCCTGTATGATTGAAACTTTTTATCATGTGCTTCAGAATATGAATTAATAATTGTAATGCGCCCGGCATTGGTCTGCTGAATATTACGACTAGGAAAACGCAAAAACAAAACAAAATAAAATCAAATAAAAATGCTTTTAAAATATGATTTCCATTAAAATCGAGAGAGAGAAGAAAAATCCAAATTCAAATTCAAATGAAAATATTTGAAATGAAAATTTTTGTAATATTTTTCCAAACACCCGAAACAAACAGCGAAAAGCATACATAGTACGTATGCTGGATGAACTTTGGTTTTAATAGGTTTTAATTATGGTCCAATATTTGTTGTTACTTACTGAAGTTGGTACATAATTTCTGGGGTGTGAAATTATTTAAAAAGTTTTATTTCATTTCACATACTTACTGCCATCACAGCGTAACAGTCAATAGAGGTGATAGAGAATCCTAATCAAAAAGTGTCACGCAAATATAATTTGTTAATTGACATCAAAACCAGGTCAGGCATTGGAATAATTTAAGTAAAATTTTACAAACACACACATTATGGTCAATTAAAAGCAGGCCTGCCCCTGAAACTGTACTAAAGGGCAATATCACCAGGCCATAAGTTCTTCTAATTAAATTTATAATGAAAAACACATTGTAATGTGAACTATTTTCTAAAATTTTAATGTTCTTCTAGTTAAGCAGACGGTTGAACTACGAAATCAGATTCTAGTATCATTGAGTTGCCCTTTCGCGGTTGACTGAAGCCGCTATAGTCTAGTAGGTAGTGTGTTGGCTTATTAGAAGAGAATTCACAGTTAAAAACTCAGCTGAAACATTTCGTAATGGCAGTAGTATGTTGGCTTATTAGATGTGAGGCCACAGTTTAATTCCCAGGTCAGTCATATCAAACAAAACGAAATATTAAGAAATATTTCTTAGGCGAATTCCTCTCAGCAGATTTCTGGCAAAAACTAAGAGATTTAAGGAGATTTGAAGATTCTTTATTTTAAAAATGCGAAAGTCTCCCGAATTCAACTTTGTAGTGCTTGGGCCTGTACTCAGACAGTTTACCAATACATCACATGCCATGCATCACAGATTACTAGGAACTGCCTAAAGAATTTTTACAGACTTTGTTCTGTAAATCATCATCTTTTGAAACATCTGGTATTGCAATCTTATTGCCCAGAATTATAAACGATATTAAAGGAAAGAGAACTCGTAATTGCAGACGACACTGACAAGGTATGTGCATGTGGAGGGGTTGATGCAACCAGGTATCAAATATTAGAACAAAATGATGCTCGTCATTTGGTTTAGGCATCAATCCTCCTCATATTTCTCAAGCTGACATTGATTACGGTGGTACCTTATCAGGTAACCAGGGCATATACTCAGTTGGGTTCTCTCTGATCTCGTATTCAAGCAGAAGACTGGCGGCGGCAAAGACATTCAATACAAAAATTCGCCCCATGTAAAGTATGAACATAGGTCAGCGTAATTCAGGCGGAGATTTTTGTTATTGAACAAGCTGCCCGCTTGAATGGAATCGGGGACATTTCTCCTTCGAACTTTATCATATATGTGCACAGTCAAGCAGCAATCAAAGTGCTGGTATCCCATCTGGTCAAATCAAAGGGCGTCAAGAGTTGGATGGGCTTTCTATACCGTATACGTCGACACAACACCCGTCTCTATTGAGCGCCCTGCATTTCAGAACAGACGTCATCGGTTTTTGGGTGACAGAACGTTTGAAGATCTGGGCATAGTGACAAACGGCCACTAAGGAAACTGTTAGTTTTATCCCAAGCTCGAGGTAGTTCAAACCAACAACTAACAGATCATGACAAGGGCACTTACCTCACACTATGGCCACGTTGAGTACAAGCTACCCGCTAATCTAACCCACAGTATGAACATGCATTAGTACGGTAAACTTCGTCGATTTTTAATCATTTCATAAGCAACTAAACTCTGTGACCTTTCCTAAAAGTCGCAGTGCAAATGAAGATTACCCATCCCTGTGTAAAAGCTTCTAATGCACCCAAACATATTGTTACCACAAAGTTGCACAATAATTAAGCAGCAACATCAATGTGTTGCAAATATCATGCATGTAAAATGTTTGTAAATATTTCAATATTTGCTCAACTCATTAAAGGCCCAACGAAAATGGTTGTGCAACTATTTGTCACACATTTAATGGAAGGAATAGGAAAATTAGGGGCGAATTTTGGTTTATGCATCGTAAAATTTGATTTTAAACACACCTAGTAATAGGTGGCACTACGAGAAAATAATGATCCACAGACGCAAGGATGGTGGTAATATTAGATGCAATGAACTGAAGGACATGTAGAAAGTAATTTGTGAATTGGGTCGTAAGTTCATCTCCTTTTCGGTGTGCTTGACCATTTCTTCCTTTCCAATGCTTTATGATTAAATTTTTGTTTCAATTAACGAATGTTTTTCGAAATAATCCTTCATGTCATTAGGCATCATGCATGCGTTGATAAACTTTAATTCACAACAGATAGTCACAGCTTGCTCTTCATTCGGTAGATTCTTGCACTGATTTCTCTGCCAGATCACTGCAGCGCCTTTCATGCGGAGGTGGTGGCAATACAGACTGCGGCTTGGGGATGGAAGGGTCTCCAAGCGGAACGTCAAAATACTTTCTGATAGCCAGGCCAGACACGACCATCGAACTCTCGGATGAATTCTCGGCTCTGGGAATCCCTATGAGGACTTGTAGGCTCATAACTGATAATGCGATCGTCGATTACGTCAAATACAGATGGGCGGCCTCGGACACGGGTAGAAAGGCTCCTAAAATCTGGCCAAGGCTGTATAAGGGACGCGCAATGGGTCTACTTAAACTCCAAAGAGGCACGATCAGTGTAGTTAGCGGTGTCATTACGCATGCGAGGTGCATTGGTCTCGGACACCTTGCTAACGATTTCCGCAGAAGCTGCAGGGACGGGGTCCCTCACCTACTGGGCCCGGCTCTTTGTCAAAGGAGAAAGAACTACTTGGATGCTTACTGTATGGATGATCTGGAGGAACTGTCAGGGATCGACATTGGCAGCCTACATCGCTTCATCAGGAGCTCCACGTGGTTTCGAGATTAGTGGATAGCGGATAACTGTGGTAACACAATGGGCCCAATGCGGCCTTCCTTGGATGGGCAGCCACCTCTACCTACCTACCTACCTGCTCTGATTTCTGCTATAAACATAATTTCCTGAGAAATTTAGGCACCCCAGTTGCCCTCTTAAACTATGTACAATCTGCTGATTTTTTTGGAGAGGTAAACTTCATTGGCAGCACGTACCTTTGGTGGAATATTTCTATGCTCTGTGAGATAAGAAGACGACTGACTTCTATGTCTTCTATCCTTAAACCGCACAAATGCAGTTCTCAGAGGTCACTGCTATAAGAGCTGTGATAATTAGGAAGAGGATGGGGTCTCTCTTTTACCGCATGTAGACGTGCCCTTTTCTTGCCATGAAAAGAAGGAGGTTCGTAGGAGGTGCCCATAGGGGCTGTGAGAATTACGAAGAGGAAAAGGCCTCTCTCTCTCACCTAATGTGCCGATGCCCTGTACTTGCCATGAAAAGCCGGAGTTTCAAAAGCTTTTAACTGAATTCTCTAATATCAAGATTTATTTTAGAGTGGGCTTAATTTCCTAAAGGGAATGTTTGGTAGACGGGTTTAAAATTAATTTTGGTGTCACTGTGTGTAAATTGCACAATTCGCTTCAAAGAGAATTCGCTGCCCAGACTAATTGTATTGTTTTGCTGAAGTTTTAGTATATCAATAACATGATACCTTCCGAGCCACCTTCTGTGAAGAAGATTAGGATCCAATGCCGGCAATAGGCTTAAGCCATTCAAACCTAATTTGTTATTACAACCCTTCAATCAGAATTACGAACTAGTTTGCCATTTACGATGTGTGTGTTAGGTTAGGTTAGGTTAGAGAACGTGTACTTGTCAACTGTGACAAGTACAGTACCCGGAGGTCGAATTGACCCTAGCTTCTCACACCACTCGTGTTGTGTGCATTAATTTTATACATGAGTAGCGGGACCTACAGTTTAAAGTCGACTCCGAACGACAGATTTTTGAGAAGCTTTTCATGGCAATTTTTACTCTCAGAGTTTTTGCCAGAAATCTGCTGAGAGGAAGTCGCCGAAGAAAAATTTTCATATTTTCGTTTTGATGTCTGACCTGGGATTTGAACTCGGGCCTTTCGTCTAATAAGCCAACACACTACCTACTAGACCACGGCGACTTCAAGTATGTGTTAATTTTATACATGAGTGGCGCAGCCTACTATTTAAAGTCGATTCCGAATGACAGATTTTTAAAAAATTTTTCAAAGCAATTTTTCTTTACTCTCAGAGATTTTGCAAGATTACTACTGGGAGGAAGTTGCCGAAGAAATATTTTTAAAATGTCGTTTTTTTGGAGATGTCTGACCAGGGGTTTGAACCGTGGACTAATATGCCAGCACAGTAGCTATTAGCATTCAAGAACTGGATCCAGTTTTAATGAAGACATATTTCATACAGAATTTTAACACTTGGCCACAGCAAGTCAACATTTGCTGAAGAAATTTTTACCTGAAAAATAGATATTTGAAAATTCTATTAAACTCTGTAACATCTTTTTATGTTTTTATACTCATCCTGGCAATTTATATTTGCATTTAACTTTTAACACCATTTAATCAAGCGTTACAGGACCTTATATTTTCGAATGGATTAATATAACAAAATCAGTAAATTCAGTTGTCTATTGTCTAGGCAGGCAGGCAGTAAAATGAGTACTAAAAAAATCGCTGGAATAAAATCGTGTTTTTTTTTAAATAAAATGTTGGAGTGGTTAGCAATGCTAACAATTCAATTCATTTTCAATCCATCCAATTGTATTACGGACTAAGAAAAACATTCATTGTTGCCAACAATGCCAAGAGAGCGATGTGATGCATTGCATTGCAATCGAATGAAATGCTGTATGAATGGCATTTGATCGGGCAGAAAAACCACAACGAATTGTTGTCTGCGTTGCAAAAACACACTTTATTTCTGTGTTGCAATGGCCATGGCATAATTCAAAAACACACTCATGTACACATCTATACATTTACACTTACACAACTTTACTATACTTTAGTGAAGAATTAAAAGAAAGATTGTTTTGATTGGCCGAAGAAATTAGCAACTATTCGGTGGTGATTTATTTTTTATTCGAGTGTTCAATCAAAGCAAAGTAACCGGAGGTTAGCGAGAAGTAAAGTTTATAGCTTAGAAGCCTTAAAGTAGACTTTAAAATATTAATTAATTTTTTTTTTAATTTCTAACTTTAATTTTATTACAAATAACGGTTCAAAATTACAAAAAATGTATTGTTTTGTCTCAATTTTAATTTCTTTACTAACCGTGGTTGTAGCATATTCCTAGGGACCTCATTTCATTACAAAAGTAATGTATACTTATTTGATTGTTCTTTTTTCCGTTTTTTTTTATTTGACCAACCGGATTTGTCGGCATATAATGAAATCCAATTTACAATAACAATGAACAATTTGTTAAAATTTTTCTTTTTTCGTTTTTCATTTTATTTTTAACCATTATCACAGCTTTACCCCCTTAACTTATACTACAGTTTACTTTTTTGTTTAATAGACAATCAAGGATGGCTTTAAAATTGTAAAAATCGAAAAAGAAAAATAATTAGTGGGAGGTAGATTGGTAACCAGTAATGGTATTGAGATTTTAACTTCATTGGTGGTTCAAATACTGAAATTAGCTCGACAAATATTGTTTTAACATGTAAACAAGACTGCAATCTGATAGACAATGCTGCTCTAGATGTAATGGAAAGTGAAAGTTTTCCAGTAATTTCCAGTAATTGAGATCAATAATGCATTCTATCGTAACTTATTGCTTTTGGAGTCTGTAGCCACTTCTCTCGATTTACATAAAGATCTTAGACTCTATTGTCTTTAACTTCCACTATATTTTTATATTATTATACCATATCCCCATCAACAATATCTGTCATTCATATTACAGCATCTGCAGGTCAATAAAGCTTAATATGAATGACAAACACACAACTTTTGCATTGAAATCTCCCAGGATGGTATATTCATGTTTTAGGAACATCATCATTTGAAGTCTATAGACGGCTAAACGGCTGAACCGATTTTCTTGAAATTTTAACAGTATTTTCCTGTATGTCTGGAAGGAGTTATAGGCTACTTTTTACGTTGAAATAGGCAAATAAAATAAAATAAAATAAATAAAAAAAGTATGAGTGTTATTGTCTAACAAAATATTACGTATACGTCACCCGGCAGCTCTATGTAATATTTTATACACGACAGTAATTTGTTTGTGCGTTTGTTTGTTTGAAGTCTATAGACGGCTAAGCGCCTGGACCGAATTTTTTGAAATTTTAACAGTACCTTCCTGTATGTCTCGAAGGAACTATGGGCTACTTTTTATTTTAAAATTTCATGTGGGCCCAAAAATTTCATGTATACCCAATAAAAATTTAATGTCGCATATCTCATAGACTGCAACAGCTAGACTCCTCAAATTGTGTATGGACAACTTTGACATCTATATGAACAAAATGGGTAGACTTGTTACATTATTAAGTATCAAGTATCATACAAATGTCAAGTACGGTAGAATTTTGCTGCGCCATCGCACTTAATATTATCTGAGGTCAACATTCGTTCTCTTTTCAGCTCTGTACCAATTGCAGCAGGCAGTATTTTGTTCAGTATACGTGTAGTCGTCGTAGTTTAGTAGGTAGTTTGTTGGCTTATTAGACGTAAGACCACGGTTCAAACGCCAGGTCTCCTACAAACCGAAATATAAAAAAATATTTCTTCGACGGCTTTCTCTCAACAGGTTTCTGGCAAAAACTCTGAGAGTAAAATAAAATTGTTATGAAAAGTTTCTCAAACATCTGTTGTTTGGAGTCGACTTTAAACTGTAAAATCCGGCACTCATGTATAAAATAAACACACACAACATAACCGATGTGAAAAGCTGAGATGAAGTCCTGTCTTAAGGATTGTAATGATTAATTATGTATGTCTATGTGCTTCAAGAGCCCAAAAGACAAGATCCTATTATTTATTGTGATCTGGATGTTTGCACTAGATACGCCGCTAGTGGTATATATGCTGGTCAAACAGTAGAATGTTTTATGTACTCCATATACCTATAAGTCCAGTACTCTATGGTATTGATTTTCATTATTTTTGATCAGCCGATGTTGATTTTAAGATTAGTACAACAAAGGCATATAAATGTTGCCTGTAGAAAATTCAAGTCTGTCGGTGCCTGTGCTCTATGGAAAGATATATCGTGGTCCTCTATTCTTGTTTGAAGTGTCCAGGTTATATATCTTGTCATCGCTAGTTTTCACACCAAGTGTGTTGTAAAGTAATATAGATTTTCGCCTTCAATCTCGTCAGTTAAAGGGACAAGTAGTGTTCTACTTAGGTCTTCAAGTCATTCGATTTTTCATGAAAATAATTTACCATGAGCTAAAAATACTTACTACAAGTCGATTGCAGGCAAGGCTGCATATTGTCAAAAGAGACAAAACCTCGGAATTACAGCACAGTCTTGAAGATGTAGACTACACAGATGATATACGTACATTACACTCCTGAATATGAATACAAAACTGATGCAAGTTCAAGAAGTGACAAGTCTCTTCGGAATGAATTGCAATCATAGCCGGCATTCATGAAAAACAATTAATCCAAGTTCTGAAGTCGATTGAGGAGAACCATCTGAAGACGATTGAGCGGAATCATCGACTTCAGTCTGTTTTTGACATAATCCGACCTACTGCTTTGGTGTTTAAGCAGACTATTCGGAATGGATGATTGTAATGACCAATTATGTATGTATATATATAAATAGGTATGTAGAAGAAAAAAAAACCAATCCATAAATAAGCCTCCAATTATTAAAATAATTAAATTTTTATTGCATTTAAAACTTTTTTTAACCGTAGCAACATTTTATGATATTTTTTAATAAGTGTTGTTGAACAAGAGTTTGTTGTACAAAAAATGCCTACTGAGCTTAAAAAAAATAAATCAAATTAATGATTTTTTAATTGATTTAAAACTTTAAATAATATCAATACCTACATACGTACATACGTACGTACGTATTTAATTTCAACCAAATTTTTTCATTTAAAAGAATACAATTTCGTTGTCAATATTCCATTTTTGTGATTTACGTTCTTTTTGTCAAATTCTGTATTTATTTTCTGTTAACGTTAAATCAGGCTTAAGCATTTACTGTGTCTAATAACCATGAAAATGTATAGAGAAAGTGGAGAAAAAATATTGTTAGAGGCAACCAACAAAAACCCAAACATCAGAAATGCATTAAAACTAAATTCTATTGTGGTCAATTAGTGATGGCTAATTGAACATGATGAGCATGAGATGTGCCCAAAATAATTACACATAATAATAACAACAACAACAGCAACACTAACAACAACATTAGCTACAATTACAACAATATCAATTTAACACCAACAATAACAACAACTCAAATTGAAAATGGCAAATTAAAATGTTGCATTATTCCACAATAGCAGTGACATAAGAATGATAAATGGAGACATTAAAACTAAAATAATTTTGTTTTTAAAGTTTGAAACGATTATCTCATTCATTTTCAGTTTAACACGAGGTTATCAGATAGTTTTAGGCAGAATATTGAATGAAAGTCCATTGGAAAGCAGTCTCCTTAGATAGTTTATTGGCGATTACAACACTTTGGTCAGGCTTGCGGAGACAACAAAATGGGAATATGAAACAGAGGTATTGATTTCAATAAAGAATGTATGTACTACGACATGGATCAATGGAAATAGATGTAAGGAACCGCCATAAATAGAAATAATAACAGATCATGTAATTTAAAACCAAGGTTCTCTTCAAAATCCCACCACAACAACAAAATCATCATCCTTACTCAAGTACGACAAAGTTTTATGACCCTTGGGCTTAATTTCCACGTATTTAGATCACCGTAGTCTAGTAAGTAGTTTGTTGGATTATTAGACTTGAGGCCACGGGTCAATCCCAGGTCAGACATTTACAATGAACACATAATCTGAATAAATATTCCTTTGACGACTTTTTCTCAGTAGATTTCTGACAAAATACTCTGTGTGTAAATAAAATTGCCATGAAAAGTTTCTCAAAAATCTGTCGTTCGGATTCGACTTCAAACTGTAGGTCCCTCCACTCATGAATGACGTTTACACACATACAGCGTAAGTGATGTGAGAAACTAGGTCGCAATCCTGATTGAAGCGTTATAATGACGGCTTACGTATGTATGTATAGCAATTACATACATCTGAAAAGAATTAGAAGAGAAAACTGTTGGTGGAAAGGACTACCTGAAAAGAAAGAGAAAATACAACAGGAGCAAAATCTAGACTGGTCTTCATTCCAATAAAGAAATATATTGAGCAATAAGGACATATTCGAAGAGTCCAATTAACTAGAACTACAGACAGTTGGATGATGAGACTGAAAAGAACCTTTGGGATGGTTATGTCCTGCCCATATTTCTTTGAAAATGAGGAAGGCACAACCATTACGGTCGATGAAGACACCTATCACATATTTGGTTTCAAAAGGATGGTGCAATTTGCTACACATCTCATGCCACAATCGATTTATTAGGTCAAACGTTTGATGGCCGTGTAATTAGCCGAAATGGTGACGTCAATTGGCCGCCAAGAAACTGCGATTTTACACTGTTAGACTATTTTCTGTGAGGCTCCCTTAAAGAAAAGTGTTATGCCGACAAACCAGAGACAATGGAGCATTTAAAACCCAATATTCTTGAGGATATTGACGAGATACGACCCCATGCACTCGAAAAAGTGCACGAAAATTGTTGCGATCGAATGAGATACAGTGAGGCCAACCGCGTCACCCATGTGAATGAATTGATTTTCCATTTCTAACCGGAACAATTCACAACAAAGAAATACATTTTAAATTTATTAAATAGCACCTCCTTTAAATTATTTATTTATTTATTAATTACAATACAGTTACATATTATATTCTAATTATATACGAGCGGAGTAACTTGACCATATGCTCGGCGTAGTGTCACAGACCAGAGTCTCTGGTGGGAATCGAACCAAAGACCCTCACGCTAATAGTCTAGCACACTTCCCACTAGACTACCACGGCACCCTCTCTTTAAATTAATTGCCACAAGTTTAATAACTTCAATGTTCCTCTGAAAATCGGAGACATAAGCGTTTACATGAGCGTTAGTATTGCCAGGATATTCAACAAATTAATCTACGAATACTAATATGTTATGCCAGTCCCTCTCCAAAAAAAAAGAACGAAAATCCAACATGTCTGACTGCGGCCAGCAATGTGGTTATTCTACAAATGAAGCTACTACTAACGGTGCTTAGTGGCAGTAGCAACAACCAAAAATTTGTTGCAATAGAAAAAAAATTAAGTTTTATGGACACAGCTATGAAGTAACTCCACATCTACTTCAAAAGCAAATGAAAAATCTCTACAGATTCAAAACTCTTTTCACCAAATAAATGCATAGAAAAACTATAATTTTTCTTTCTTTTGAGGGGAGGGGGGGCCAACATATAACAAAAAAAGCCGCATTTTAGTAAAATAAGAACCGGAAAGTGAATGTTTACCAGGAGCTAGGGCAAAGGGAATTAAAACATGATTATGATCATCAGTATGAAAATATTAAGTTTTCCCAAAAGCAAATGCAACTTTTGCTGGCCTTTTATTTTCAATTTTACATCCTTAAAAAGGAACCAGAAAGGCATGGGAAGATTATGCATGATTACGTATGTATTTCGAAATGAGAGAAAAATGTTCACAAATATTAATGAAAAGATGCAGAGCCTCTTTGTATAAGAGCTGCATTGTGATTATTATTTCATCAGTCGTAATCATTTCATGTGGCCACTTTTGGTTTCCTTTTCAGCCTTTTTTTCAAATTTTTTTGTTACTGTTAGATAAGCTATAGCGATGGCTGTTCCCAAATGAGCATGAAAGTCATGAGGATATTTAGTTTGGAAAAAAACAAGATTCCTATGCAATGCCTTTTAAAAATAAAATAAATTGTGTACAATTCTTTTGAGTATATTAGTCTATAAAGGAATCCTTAAATAATAGACTGGATTAAATGTTGCTAGGCTTTAATAAAAAGATAGTTTACACAGATTAGACGTACTTACATTAGTGTGAATTGAAAATCGCCTGATGATATAGGATGAGCCATTTCCGCAATAAAACAAAAATGCTGTGAAATTTTGGCAAAATTCCTTTTTTTGTTGTGAAGTATTTCGGTTAGAAATGGAATATTATTTCATTCATATGGCTGCCGCGGCTGGCCTCACAGTACCTCTTTCGATCGGACCAATTTTCGTGCACTTTTTCGAGTATATGGGGTCCTATCTCGGCATAACGAATGTTATCCTTCAAATGCTGAATTGTCTCTGGTTTGTCGGCATAACACTTTAAAGAAAATGGCCTCACAGAAAATGCTTCAACTGTCTCAAATCGCAGCTTCTTGGCGACCAATTGACATCGCCATTTAGGCTAATTTAACGGCGCAATAAAATGATTGTGGCATGAAAGGTGTGGCGAATTGCACCATCCTATTGAAACCAAACATCGATCACATCCATACCCAGAAGAGTGGTTACAAAAAACTCAGTTATCATGGTGTGGTAAGTGTCTCCTTTGATCGTAATTGTTGCGCCATCCTCATTTTCAAAGAAATATCGGACCAATGATATCTCCTCTCCACAAGCTGCACCAAACAGTCATTCGTAATGAGTGCATTGGCTTCTGTAAGGCTACATGTTGGTTTGCTGAGTTCCCAATATGGCAATTTTGCTTGTTAAAGTACCCTCCAAGACGAAAAGGAGCTTCATCGGAAAAGATGTTTTTTTTTGCAAAATGAACATCATCGAGCAGTTTCTCGTTGGTCCATCTCGAGAAGCGAAAATGAAGCGGAGGGTTATGTGGCTTCAACTCTCGATTGGAGTTTGGATTTGGAATGGGATAATATTGGTCATTACAGCCGTATAGTCAAGATTACAACCTAGTTTTCACACCATTTATGTTGTGTGTGATAATTTTTTATATGAGTGGCAGGACCCACAGTATAAAGTCGATTCCGAACTGCAGATTTTTGAGAATCTTTTTCATCGCAACTTTTATTTACTTTCAGAGTTTTTGCCAGAAATCTGCTGAGAGGAAGTTTTATATTTCGTTTTGACGGAGATATCTGACCTGGGGTTTGAAAAGTGACCTCATGTTTAATGAGCCAACATACTACCTCCAAGACTCCGGCGATTTTTTATACAATATTTCCAATTATGGATTCACGAAAGCAATTTTTTAATTTGTTGTTATCAAGTTTTTTCCCCATTTTTTTTATTGTTTTGCTAAAATTACCACAATATTTCCTCTTTCTCTTTATTATTTTTCCTCAAAATACTTTTTTATTTTTTGCTTTGGTTTCTATTTAAAACAACACAACACATTTAATTTAAATGCAATTCCGTTGTTTAACGATATTTTATGCTCTGAACAATTTTGCAGAAACAAAGTACGTTTGCAACGATATTTTCATTCCATTGAATGCATCCATAATTGCTTATTCGATTATTTGCATTTTTATATCGATGCAAAAATAATTCAACACCAAAAGTAATCAAATAAAAGTAACAAAAACGGAAACAACGAAAGTGGACTACAACGACTTGGTAAGCAGCTATAAACCTATGATAGCCAATACGCCTTTAGTTATACGACAACGATTCACGGTTCTTTATATTGTCTCTAGGCAAAGCTTAATTTCTTAAAGAATTCTTATGCAATTCGCGCACTCTCTAGCATATTCAGATTAGTATTAAGAATTTATGTCTCATAACTCCATAACTGGTTGCAAACTATTACCTGCACTAATAATGATTTGGCCATTAAACAATGGCAACAACATTGAAAGACACAAAAATATTACAGACAAGGTATGAGTAATTGGAAAATGGGGTAATAAAAAACGTTATTATTTATGTGACACGAAAATGTTTTATTACAAAGCACTCTACAGTTAAAAACAAAAGTTAAAGATGGCCAGGGAAAAAAATTTGTGCTGCTAACAACGTTAGACGGACTGTGAAACGTAAAATACTTAATATTAATGTAAAATAGGGGAAGTGGAAAAATATTTCTTTCTACAGGAAAAAGTTTGTACAGACATCGTAGTAAAGTAGGTAGCCACGGTTCAAACCCCAGCTCAGACATGTCCAACAAAACGAAGAATGAAATATATTTAATTGATGACTTCATCGCAGTAGTTTTCTGGCAAAAACTCTGAGAGTAAATAAAATTGTCATGATAAAGATTTTCTAGAATCTGTCATTCGCAGTTGACTTTAACCTGTAGGTCCCAAAACTCATGGATGAAATAAGCGCACACAACAAGGGTTGTGTTAGAAGCTAGCTTGTAGTCCTGACTAGAATGTTGATGGGGATTTTGAACCTTCTTATGGCCAAATTATATTCCTTAGCTGGTTTAAGGCTTATGACCAATGCCAGCGTTATTCGGTATTCTTTATAAAATTTTTGGTTGTTTATCGTCTAAATATCGTCTAAAGTATCTGTGGATTACTCTATTGTAATACGTATATCATTAGCCTTTTATTCGCAGCCTTTTTAGTTCGGATACGTGCCTATTAGTCTCACAAATGATTTCTTAAGTTTTGTTTTTCTAGCTAATTACGTAATTGATGTGCTGTTACAGGTCTTATAGTGGATTGACCTATTAGACAAGAGTCCATGATTCAAACCCCTGGTCAGATGTCTCCGACTGCCTTTCAGCAGATTTTTAGCAAAAACTCTGAGAGTAAATAAAATTGCCATGAAAAGTTGTTCAAAAATTTGTTGTTCGGAGTCGACTTTAAACTGGAGGAGGTTCCGTCAATAACTTAAGTGTTATGAGAAGTTAGTCCGTGAACCTAATTACAGTCTTGATTGATTACAGTCTGCTGATTGAGTTCTGATGCATTACAAGAGACGTGTGTGATCTCAAAATCCTGATGGCATAATCTCGATATAGATTACATAGATGAACTGGCATGCATTGATATTGGCAGTCTGTGTCGCTGCATTGAAAGTTCAGAGTGGTTCCTGGACCAGGGGAAAACGGCCAAAATTGTGATACGAGTATCACAAAGGGCCTTATGTGTGACCTAAGTGTGTCGGCTCATAACTGCTTCGGGGTTGTTAGGCACTTCTACCTACTTACCTATCCAACCTTTACAACCAACCGTTGCAGCTTTGCACATTTTGTGGTGGATTTACCGCAACTTAGACGGCTATTGCTTTAATTCTGCTGTGAACTGATGTGGCTATGGATCATTCAATGTCGTATATCAGTGCCTAATTCGGGGTTTTTTAAGAAGGAATGGCTTTACTGTTCCAAATCATCTTCTCTGCATCTTTTGAACGCTTAATTGCCTTAAGAGCCTTGTTCATTCAAAATTATTTTGGGATGTTTGAGGTTTGCGTCACTAACTTTGTTGTGATTTTCCTGGCACAAATTCCGAATACTGTTTATCAAACCAAAGTTGTGTCCGACAGCTAGAAAATGTGTGCACATGCCGCGAAATTTTCAAAATTTTCATTTTATTTGCTCTCCAAACAAAATTTAATTAAACTCGTTCCAGAAATCCCTTTTTCCCTTCGCCAACGTTTAAGTACGAACACACAAAACTGAATATTGATGTACGTAGCTAGTAAGGAATCAAGCGTAATGCCCTTAAGGGAAAACCAACTGACCCATGATTAATAACCACGTTTAAGCAATTAGTTATGAAGAATCAAAAAACGACAACAACAACAACAAAAAGAAAACAAGAAAACTCTGTAACCAAAAAGGAAGCAATAAGTGTTTTAACCGTAAAAGCAAAAAGGAAAGCAAATGAGCAGACAACCGATGTGATACACAAGGACATGATGATGGAAGACATATTCCAGCCAGGCAACCAAGCCATCCATTACAAAAATTTCTATATGAGCCAATGCCATAGCCAAAGTCAAAGCCAATGCAATGGCTGGTTGCCTGCTTTAGATTTAATATTCATGTGAGTTGGTTTAAAAATGAAAAGAAACGAAAAACGAAAGAAAAAATGAAATGAAAATGAGAAAAACTGGAGAAGAGTTGAAGAGTTCATTAGTATCCTTTTATTTGAGCTATTTTAAGTTTTTATCTTTCATCTCTGAACTTGAATGTGTTCATAAGCGTAAAACAAGCATAGAAGAGTGTACGACGAATAACAGTAACAGTAAAAGCGTATGAGTATGAATGTTGTGTATATGAATGTATTTCGTAGTTCGTATATGGAACGAGTAGATCATGTTGTGATTAATTAACCACACACTGAAAAACAAGTCAACTAAAACAACAACAACAGCAACAACAGCTATGACACTACAATTTGGTGCTTAACAAAGATGGCAAACACACATTACACATACGAGCATAAGCATATACTGATTGTACTGGTATTAGTCTTGAAATTTGTCTCCATATCCTTCGTTTAGCCATTGTATTTTCTTCGTTGTATATGCAATAACGGTGATTAAGTCATACTGTTACTGTACGAGCACTGACTGTACTGTGTTTGTTTTTAGTTGTTGTTTTTGTTGTTGTTGTTTTTATTTTTGTTTAGAGTTTTTAAACTCGGGAAGACATCATAAAACCATCATCAGTGGTCGTGGTACATCATCTAGTGGACATCTGGCTTTTAAGCCAAAAGTATTGTTTACAAAAAATTTTCTCCTGCTTTTCTCTGCTCTCTTCTGTCTCTCAAGTTCTGCTGTTGACCATGTCTTTATCATCTTTTCTGTCATGTTGTGTAGACCGAAAGAGTAAGGAAAGAGAGCGAGAGAGTGAGGAAGAGTAGAGTGTGTAGAGTACATGTTGTTTCATAATGTTGTGACATGTTTTTTATTTTTTTTTTCATGCTGCTGATCCTTGTTATACTTTTTACACCACTTGTTAGATTGTGGTCACTTATTTCGGTACATGAAAAGGCAGGCCAAGTCAAATGACATAATCTGGCCGTCAAGCTCATCGTGGAATGCAATTAGGGCCACTGTATATCAACAAACGTTGTGTGTAATTAAATAAATAAAAGCGCAAAATATGGAAGAATTACATAAAAAACTATGCTATGTAGTACTTTTCGATTGCCATCAATGGCATGCTTCACGTAGAACTCTCTCCGGAGTGGGAGATCATTTGTTGACCAAATTAACACCCACAAACTAAATATAGAATAAGATTGTTGACTACGAAAAAACATTCGATTTTTAATTTAATTACAGGGAAACTAAAAGGGTGTTCCAAATAAGATAACTAATCATATGTGATAACTTTAAATGCGCTGTGCTGTGTGAAGATTAAATGTCGGAAACTTCTAACACAATATTAGCTTTAAGACAGTCGTGCAAATAACGCTGTATAGTATGTGGTCGCAGAGGCATGGACACTATTAAGCACTGATGCAGTAGCCTTGAGAGTATTCGAGAGGAAAGTCCTACGTCAGATCTTTGGTCCAGTGCGAGTTGGCGATGATCCGCATCCGATCCCATGGTGAGCTGTATGAGATCCTTAACGACCTGGACGTTGTGTAGCGTATTAACATCCAACGGCTGCTCTGGCTCGGCCATGTCATTCGAATATAAGAGGATGCTCAGGCGAGACAGTTATTTGGTATGAGGATCTGCGGAAGTCGGCGAAGAAGACGACCTTGTTTGTATTGGAAGGAACAGATCAAGGAAGCCCAGTCACCGATTGGTGTAACCACCTGTAGTAGAAGCACAAGAAGCAGAAGCTCCTGGAAGAATGTGTTAAGGCAGGCCAAAACCGTTAATCGGCCTGTTAGGTTAGAGGACGTGTACTTGTCAATTAAGACAAGTACAGTACCCGGAGGTCGAATTGACCCATTGTACCTGTTAATGGCCAATTAAAGTATGTGATCTTCTGAAGCCTTATATCTACTTTCAACTCTTGGACTGTGTAACGACAACTGCGAGATATCCAATTGGCTAATGTATATATACTAGAACTCAAATTATCTTTGCTCAGAAACCGCTGAAGTTCATTTTCAAAACTCTCGTATTGCATACTGGTGCCCATACGGGAATCTATCACATCTCGAGAAATATCCAGAATCTGGTGTTGAATCTTTCAGTACCATTCCAGTAAAATTCCTGCACAATGATGTTTTCGCCGTAGTCTAGTAGGTAGTGTGTTGACTTATTAGAAGTGAAACGACGGTACAAACCTCAGAATGTATATCTTCAATAAAATGAAATACGAAATAATATTTCTCACCAGATTTCTGGCAAACTTTGAATGTAAATGAAATTGCCATGAAAAGATTCGCAAAAATCAGTCGCTTCGGTGTTAAAAATTAGGTGGTGTGAGAAACTAGCTTGTAATGCTGACTGAAGGGTCGTAATAACCAATTTTGTATGTATATATGTAAGGACGTTTTATTATTTATTTATATCCTAACAGACGTACAAAATTGCAACTCTTTTAAGAATAATACTTGAACTTGCTTTTGCTCTGGAATACTGCTTAATCTCTTCCATTTAAATTCATTGAATAGAAAAATTATTTTTTTTTTTACAAAAATAAAAACAACAAAAGAATGTCCATCTCCTAAGCCTGGTTAACCACGTCCAACCAACCAATCTTATGGCTTTTTCATTAGAAATAGAAAATCCTTTTTTTATCCTTGGATATGGATGGTGTCATCTGCCTTTAACATCTGGCAGCCAATTTACTAAAAACCTTCAATTGTATAATTTCTGTGGTCTAAAGAAAAACGAAAAAAAGAAAAAGAAAAACTTGGAAAAACTTTCTAATTTCAATGCCACTTTTCCAAACAAAATAAAGATGAGGTGGATGACAATTTAAGACAAAAAAAATACAAGAAATGAAAACATTTTGAGAAACATTTCCCAGATAAAGTTGATAATCTGCCAAAATTTGTGGTAATTTGATGAACCGTTTACAATATAGACTCCTTGCTATATACATTTTTGGCCAACAATTTATACTATAAGCAAAGTTTTAAACAAGGTTTTTTTTTGCAAGGAGACAGACTCCAGCCAAATTATGAAAATTTGTTAGGAAAAGTTGATTTAAACAACCACGTTTAATTTCTCATTTTTTTTTAATTTCTTATCATTTAACGTGGCTGGTGTGACTGGTGCTGCTGCTGTACATGTTGATGATGATGGCGCCTGTAACAATGTGTCCATCAAAAGGCAACTACAATAGTTTTGCAGACGTCTCTAGCCAGGAGGTGTATTTCTCTGTCAGTCTGTGTGTCTGTCTGTTTGCCTCTGATTCTGTCTCTGTTAATCCTTTTTCATTTCATTTATTCATACACTAACAAGGGTGAGGGGAGGGTTGTGTTTTTATTAATATTTCTATTTGCTTTACTCTTCCTACTTTTCCTAGGGATGAGCATGAGTATGAGGAGTATGAAGCTGAACGATTTGCATGTATGATGAGATGTGATTCCCGTTCTATAAATTTGTTGTTTGCAATTGTAAATGTTTCCTGGTTGATTTGTATTGAATGCCAAGTAATCGTTATATGGATATACGATACTAATGCTACTTCGATTGTTGTTGTTGTTGTTTATTTTAATATTGTTTAGCAACTAGTCTCGCAGGACTACACTGTTGTGTATTATTGAGCCTTTATAGCCTTGCCTTGTACATAAGTATAGTTTTCATATGATGTTGTTGATGCTGATGATGAGGATGACAATCATGATGAGCCGGTTTAATAATGTTTGATGTGACAATATTTACTTTTAAATACAAGGACGAGAGACAATTTTATTTGATTGTTTGTTGATTTTGTCATAAACATTTTGCAAAATGAAAACGGAAAGCAAACGTTGAATTTTTTATTAGAAAACATTGAGTGACTTTCGGAAAACTAAGGAAATTTAAATTTTTGAATTCAAAAATAAGTCCAGTTTCCATAATTTATTATGGTTTAATAAATAGGCCTCTAAGGAAAAATGAAGAAATTTTTTTAGTTGATATACTCCAGCAATCAAGCAATTATTGTCGCTTAGCAAGCGTGTAAAAGTGTTATTAATCAAACACTACGGCTGCTACAAGCAGCTAAATATATACAAGGATCGGTCAGTTTGCTAGTTACAGCATTTTAAGCCTCAGAAAATTGATCGAAGAAAACCTCAAAAGCCATGGAATTCAATTTTTCAATAATCGAAGATATGTTGACGTTTTGGTAGCAACGAAAAGGTTAATAGCCTAGAGGAGAGCACCAATGGATTGCTATCGTCCCAAACTCGATAATTCTGTGTACATACGCAGAATTCACATCAATTCTTCCAGAAATGTACTTCATTACTGAAGAAGGCTTTTCAATGAAAATTAGGATCTGTTGCCATCTGCTCCAGAACACGTCCAGGAAATACACGTCGTTGTCTATGCTTGCCAACTTCGATTTTGCAAAACATACTGAATAAATGATAAGTGATCTGACAGATGTTGGGAGTCGCCGTTGTGTAGTAAGTATTATGTTGCCTTATTA
This sequence comes from Sarcophaga rosellei, assembly GCA_930367235.1. NCBI lineage: Eukaryota > Metazoa > Arthropoda > Insecta > Diptera > Sarcophagidae > Sarcophaga > Sarcophaga rosellei. The sequence continues at coordinate 80,337,385 of OV884021.1, forward strand.
GCCGTGAGGACAAGGTTCAAAATCCAGGCCAGACATGAAAATGAAATACAGAAGATTTCTGCCTAAAACTCTGAGATTAAATAAGAATTGCCATGACAAAGATTGCCAAAAAAAATCTGTCATTCAGTGTCGACTTTAAACTGTAAGTTCCGTCACTCATGTTTAAAATTACACACACAGCATAAGTGGTGTGAGAAGCTAGGTTGTAATCCCGACTGAAAGGTTGTAGTGACCAATTATGTATGTATATATGTTTACGTCACAGCAAAGTTTGACGAAAAATGCAGATGTCTTAACATCGTGTACATAGTGGTAACAACATAGCCGCTGGCTGCACTTGCTGGTATACCAAATAATTTGAAGGATATCAGAAAGAAGATTTGTACCCGTCTCATGGAACAACATGAGATGTTCTCTCATAGAACCACTTAAGAGAAATCTGATTCTTTTTGAATACACAGTGAACATGATCTACGAAAAATCTATTGAGAATCCATCTTAGATTCCTTGCATGCATGCCCAGAGGTAGAGAATACCTTACAACGACTTCTATACACCATGTAGTGATGAGAAAGAAGAAGAGACTTCTTGGACAATTTGTCTATCATTGTCTATATTTTGTATATCCAGAATTTATAGACAGAATACTTTGATAATTATTTAAGCAGCTAACAAATGCCCCCTAGAAATTACAGGCTTAGAAATAATGGCTTAAAAAGGGGACTTTTGATAGGACTAATGATTATGTAAACTAACCTACTACCTAGCACATACAGAATTCATTTGTATGAAATGTATTAACTACTGTATAAAAAGACGAGTGCTGTATGAACTTAGTGAACAGGTTTTTTTTATTTTTTAGTAGCATCACATATCGATTAGATTTTCCCCTTTTTGATACCATACGGTGGGTATCGAATCGAAAAAGAAAATACTTGGTTAACTGCTTTGAAAATACTTCTGAATTTATAAGAACTTAAAGTTTAATCGCAAAGAAAATGTTGTTTTCCTTTTGAAAAATAAACAAAAAGTTATTCACCTCATAGCACAAAACAGCATTTCATTGCAGTCCTCCACAAAAACATATAAAACCCTTGCCATTATCCCTTTTGCCACTCACTCACACACACAGTAAGCTTTCATTTCATTCACGCTTAACATGTTACTTTCTTTAAATAAATCATTCCTTCCATATTCTCTATGAACTCATTTCTTTTTCTGTTTTTGTTTCTCCTAAATAAACTCTTTTCTAGCTTTCCTCGTAATCCTTTACTTGTATTTCGTCCTGTGTTAATGAACTTGTCGTTGTTGTCGTTGTTTCCCTATTTAACTTTCATTAAAACACACACAAAAAGCCATAATAGGACCGTCAATATTACCAACCATATGTAATAGAGTAAGGGTTTAAGGCTTAAGAAGAAACAAATCTTAGGGATAAACTGTGTGATGCTGTGTGGCTGTTCTTCTATACCGACCGACCAACATTGGCATGAAAATGAAGTTGATGATGATGATGCTGACGACGTTGTGTATCAGGTTGACATCTAAGTAAACAAAAATGAAATCTGAAAATCTTTAATAAATATTTGGATTAAAAACATCCAACAGATTCATCCAACAAAGCTAGCAAAAGGACTCAATGTTAAGGATATACATACAAAGGATCTCTGTGTGTATAGTTAGAGGCAAGGACTAGGAATATTCAAAACACTCTTATTTTTCTAGTCAGCAGAATGTACAAATACCAAAAAGGTACAGATAATCGTGTATTATTTTATACAGCAATATACGAGGGTAGTGTGTGCAAGTGAGTAATTAAAAATTTTGAATTATTTCTTAAAAAATGTTGGTGGCTGTAGGTTATCCTCGGTCGCAGCAGCTGAATTGCAAACAACGTCACCAAAAAGGTAGTGTTTTGTTGATGCCCGAAAGGGCTAAAATAATTTTAGGTGACCAGATTTTCAATAAAAAAAAAATTGTTATTCAGATTGCCGCTACAATGTACAGAATAGCGTATTGCCTAGTATCTATGTTAGGTTAGGTCGAGTGGTAGCTTTGATTACTAAACCTCACTTGAGCACGCATTGTGGCCTTTTGCTATGAAACAAGTAAGTGCAGAGTGTTTACTGACCAAATTCCACCTAGCGAACTAGGATTCCAAACTAGCGAAGAAGCTGGTCTGCGAAAGGACTGCACATTAAAAGCACGACTATCCTAAACGAAGCTATATACTTGACATCAATGACTGTGTATGACAAATGATTATCAAACATCCCTCGTATTAGCAGGTACAGTAAGAAATTTTCACTTAAGATAACCTTTACAGTTCTAAATAATCTTGAACAACTTTTTAAATCTCACTCAAAACATGCAACTCCAATAAAATTATCAAACAATACATCTATAGCATCCATAACCTCTAATTGAATTTCTCTTACTGTTCTCTTTTAGCCCCTTATAGAGAATACAACAAACAAAAATAAAAGTGAGAGAAAAAATTTTAAAATTTTCACTGCCCAGATAAGTGTGTGTGAGGACTTGTAATCTTCACTCATTACATCCTTTTGCTTGCATGAATAGGCAAATGAGCTAAAGAGAGTGAGTAAATGTGTTCACATTTTGTTGCATACTTTTAAGGGCAACCCACATAAATAGAGTGAGTAAATGTGTTCATATTTTGTTGCATACATTTAAGGGTAACTTAAAAGAGAAAATAGCTTAGCATACAATTAGGAGTGGTCAAGTAAACATTAACAAATTATATGCTAACATGACATTTATTTTCATTTTAATATTATTTTAACGAGACTGTATTTTATGGCCCATAATTATTATTTCGTGTCACAGTCCAGCATGTGAGAGGAGAATGGAGGTCTTTAATGTCGCATTCGTTTCGTAATTTTAATGTTGCAGTTGCATATTTACAATGTTGATAAATGTTTATGCTGCTGTTGTTGCCGTCCTTTGAAGTATTCTGTGTATGTAATGTACTTTAGTTGTTGTTGTTTTTTCTCTTTTATTTTTATGTTTAATAATGACGACTGTTGCTTACTTTCCTCTTAACAAGTCGTATAAAAACATGCACAAATTTGCAACTATTTTTTAATGTTGCCCATCTATATGTAAAGTGGTCACACTGGCATACGTGCATATATTAAGTATTAGGGGTTAAAAAATGCAGGCGCCTTAATTCTAATGTAAAATATTCAGAGACTCTTTGTGATATCTTTAAAAAGGGTCTTGAGATTGTAAAAGTGGGTCTCAGAGAAATTGAAGATGATCCTTAACATAACTAGATGATAGCTCTGTTAAACTGGCAAGGATTTCAGAGCCAAATAACCTCTACCTGCAACTCACAAGAGATGGGCGTTGTCAAAGGAAGTGGATAACCGTCTCATCTTCCTCAGTAGATTTGCACCCACTGCTGAATTCCGAGGACTCTGGAAGGAATGCACCAGCTAGGACGAGCCCGTCCTCACATAAAGTTAACTTAAAAATGCCAGAACTTGAGAATGCTTGAACCAGCTGCTGCATTTCAGGCCATTTGTAAATCTAACGTAATGAGCAGTCAGAAGAGCTTGCTAGACGGAGAACTTACATGGCGTTTATTGAGTCCCAAACTTTCTGCAGAGCCGAAAGAAAAGATTACAAGAATATAATCAACGAAAGAGATGAAATAAGGAGAATGAATATGTGGCAATTTTAACTTCTGTTGAGTTATAAAAAGAAATTGAGCCATGCGTCAGAACCCTTTTTGTTTTGAGTCCTATTCTTCTTGAGCTAAGGCCAGATGAACTGCTAAATATTTTTTCGATGATTTTCCTGTTGTAATTGGCGTATTTATCCTTTATTTCACAAATATGTTAATAGAAATGGAGGCTACTATTGTATAAATCAATGTTTAACTAATTTAAGCTTAAACTTAAAACTTACACAACTTCCCTTATTAACACAAAATATGTGACAGCTTATACTTTCTTTGTACCCCTAACAGTATGCTATAAAAATAATAAATATTACTGAAACAGAAATACAGGCAAACAAACAGCGAATCCTTGAATCCACAGAAATCAGCAAATATATACACATACAAAAACAAATATATCAACGCTGTCGTTCTCATCATTTCTGCACTTCACATAGTAATCCATATTTAAGTTTAAAAGTTTCTCTCTCTCTCTCTCGGATATTTTTATACAGTTGAAAAAAAAAACGTTGCATAATGTCAGGGGCATATTTGTTGATATCATCATTAGTGGCAATCCCAGTGTCGTTTATTTGACTGCTGCTGCTGTTTCTGACTTCCTTCAATGATCATGGTAAAGTACAATGATGACATAAGAGCTTCCAAGTGCCATGACGAGTGCTGTTTGCTTGTTTGTAGTTGTTTTTGTTGCTACAGGAGCATTTATTGTTGCAGTTGTTGCCATTGTAGTTGTTAAGAGAATATGGCAACAAAAATTTCAATTCAATGGTCAACAAGGAATTACAAAAAAAAAAAAAAAAACGAATGACAAACAAAAAGTAAAAGATGCACAAAATGAAAGGGAGAATAAGAGTGGTAAAGGCAATGGCAAAGCAATTCAATAAAAAAAATCGTATACAAACAAGACGAGAAGAGCAGCACTGAAAACAGAAACAGCTTCAAAATATTCAATTGAATAAAAGAAGAAGAAAAAAAAACAGACAAAAAAGAGTACGAATGTAAAATCTGTGGTTGCGAAAGGAATTAAAATTTTAAAGTATACTTTTTGGGGCTGTGGCCATCATATGTATGAAATCAAGTATTTCGTAACTGAAACTTGTGTGTGTTGTATGGAGAGAGAGATTCAAGAGAGTTTATTTGAAAAGTATTTCAGTAGTTATACAACATATTGGCTACAAGCCATATCCTTAAAAACTATGTGTGTGTGTATTTAAATATCACATGTGTGTGCTATCAGGCGAGCTGTGGTTAAATCTGATGGTCAATGCAAAGCTTTTAATTTATAAGACCTGATGATGAGTTAATCAAAAAACAAAAAGCAGTATATGTGTGTGTGTTTGTACATTCACATCAAAAATTAAAAGTATTTTTAAATTACTCTCGTCTTCTTTTCACCCCCTTTTCTTGATTGTTTTTTCCCTCCCCCTTTATTTATGTCTTACTTGTAACGATTTAAATGGAAATACTGGTGTGTTGTGATAAGTAAATAAATCGGCAGCAGCATTAAGTTTCTTTAAATTGAAAAACTTAAAATTAAATTAAATTCATTGCATATACTTAGGCATTTAAGCATTCAATTCTTTATTTTCTTCTTACAGCTGGTGCTGGTCTAAATGGTTTTCTGCGAGACTTCTGATCCACTATCAACACTGACTGACGTTTCAAATAGTTGCGTGAGGGTACTTCACTTTCTTCTTCGTTAGCTGCTGTAGCTAATGGTATAGAAAAAAGAAACACAATTCATGGCATAGGTGGGGTGGGGGTTGGGGTTAAATACAAAATTGTTTATCGTTTAGCTTGATTAGCTGCAATAAAGATGAATGTTTTTACCTGCTGGTGGTGCTTGCTCTGGTGATGATGAAGAAGTGCCTGCAGCTCTTTGCGCTCGACCAGCCAGTAAATTATAATAACACATTGGCATTGCGGCTGGCTTCTCACTTTCTATTGCTGCTCCTGCTGCTGCTGTTGTTGTTGTCGGTCTTGGTGATTTAGGTGGTTGCATGGCTGACATATAATCGTCCTCTTGCTGTGTGTGTACATTTTTCATGTTGGTTAGTTAGTTAGCTTAGTATAAAATAATTACAGTTATTATAACGGCAAACTTACGCTAATATCCAAATCCAATTTTTCCATTGATAGCTCAGGGGATTTACTTATTTCTTGGCATTTTTCCAATTTTAATTTTAGTATCTGAATAACAGGAGATAGAAAGGGATTGAAATAAATTGAAAGAAAAAAATTTCAGTAACGATTTGATTCGTGATTCCAAACACCTCAACAAACTTAAGGAGAATGTCTACAAAAAATTCTCATCAAGGATTCTAGACTTTTGGAAACTTAAGTGGCTTTATTACGCCTACAAACAATCCGTTCAGGCTCCTCTTAGTTCCACTTCAATAACGAACGAGTCGAATTCAATGAGCGAAGTATCCCAGAACAATTGTGATCCATTGTTTGGACAGGCAGGAGAAATTTTTAAACAACTCTGTTGAATATGGAGAACATATAGAATAGGATGTGTTGGTGTAATTAGCACAATGGGAATCTATTCTATGGGGGCGCTGGAGGCTCTGTTGTCTAGAAGGCAGGTACTGAAGAGTTGTAATGATGTATGTATGTAATAGGTATAATGGGTATATGTATGTAGGAGAAGAAAGTAATAATTCTTTTTCTAAAGTGGAAAAGCAATGAAAGGCAAATAATTTCAAAGTAGAACTTATTTTATGTCCATGATTACAGCCCGGAAGTCGCAGTAGTCTAGGAGGTAGTGTGTTGACTTATTAGACAATATTCCTCAGTTCAAACCTGAGGCGACTTGCTATCAGCAGATTTCTTGCAAAAAAAGTCTGTGAGTAAATAAAAATTGCTACGAAAAGTTTCTGTCGAAAATCTGTCGTTCAGAGTCGACTAAAAGCTGTAAGAACCGCCATGTGTATACATCATGTTCAGATATCAACAATCGTCCAAACATACCATTCCTGTCTGTTCTTTCTCAAACAGAAAATGGTGGTCAAAAAATGTGGTTCAAACAGCTACTTCACCGATAAATAAAATGTCTGATTTTCTATGGATCTGATTAATATCGATTGATAAATTCTGCATAATATGAAGTGTTTCATGCCTTCCAGATAGAGCTCACATAGCATTATCTACAGACGTTATATACGGAAAATATTGCTGGTAGTATTCCCCGATAAGGCACCTATTACCTTAGCAATGCTTGCAGTGCGCACTTTATACATTTATTCCCTACAGCAAAAAAAGTTCTAATGTACGTTTAACAAGGCCCAGCCGTCGAACATTGTCCCAATATATGATCCTGAGTTAATGTTCCAACTGGTCCACCCTCAATAAGCTTTCTATCCAATTAATCCCACAAAGGGAATATGAAATCTTGTCAGTCCATCTACAACTTTAATGCCGGCAATCCGCAATTAGCCTTGTACCCAGAAAAATGCAATTTCGTCCACTGGACCGACTTGTTGAAGTGTACAGCACCACTCCGTACGATAACGAGTCTCACTCTGATGACAGACAACTTGCAAAAATTAGAAAAGCGTGATACGGCTCACATCTGCCATTCATGGGTAAGTGAAATGGGGATTACTTGCTTTCTGACTGCATGACTGATAGCTATCAGACTAAGTTCACATAGTTTGCATGAGTGAAACTTTAGTAACAATAATAGCTAACTGTTAACCACAAAAACAGTCGATGTTAATTCTTAGGCAGTATGCAGTCGATTGAAAACTCTTAGGAGAACCTTTACTCCACAAAATACACGAATAATTGGTGCCCCTTAGTAACTTCGTCAACCTCAAAACCCTATAGAAGAAGTCAATGCAATCGGTAAACTTAAACTACACCCCTTATGAATGCAATAAAAAAATCTCATGACATTGCCATGGCCTCAGACTCCACACTCACCATTATCAAATCCAGATCCTCGGCTTTATTAACCAAAAAATCTGGTACTTCGGCTACTTTGATATTCAGTTCCTTCTCCTTCAACTCCACATTGGTTTCATTCACTTCCTGCAGTTTATAAATCATTTCACAGAGACGTTCCTTAATGTATTTCAAAACTTCTAAAGTTTTCTCTGCAGCTTCCAAATTCTTTTGCCTCTCGGCATCGTATTCGGCAATTTGGCTTTTGATTCTTTCAATGACTTCTTGATTTCTATGAAAATGCAACAAAAAAATTGTATTTAATAAGTAAATATTCCTTTAACGTTACCTACACTTCCCTTTCCTTGACATCGGTAAACTTCGACGATTCCAATTCTTTGGTCAGAGCCTCTCTTAAACATTCCAAACTCCCCTTCTCAGCTTCTGCAGCGGTACGCAAATAATTCAAACGTAAGGCAGACTCCTTTTGAGAGGAAAATCTTTCAAACACCTCCTGGGGTGATGTGGCTCCTGTGACTTCCATGAGATTTTTAAATAATTCTTCCATATCGTTGGTGACATTTTTCAATTGCGAATTTTCATCTTCATCGGCTTCAGTTTTGCCTGTGTGTTGATCTCCTGTACTGGAGACAATGCTGTCTTGATGATGCAAAGTTTTACCTTCAAAAAATAGCTTACGACCTATCCTCTCCAGTTCTAGTTTACGTTGTTCAACCAGTTTACGAAATTCCATTGCCTGGCGTTCGCGTGTCTTTTGCGAGTAGTTTGCCTGCTGCTCTTGACGCAATAAAATTACTTTGGCCGAGTCGCGCATTTCGATGGCCTCGTTGTGGACTTGCTAAAGGAAAAAAGAGAAAAACTCAAAGGATATTAAACAGACAATTTAATATATGGCAACGATAGATGGTAACCCTTTCATTTCAGGACTTGCTTCAGTTATCCTGAAATCAAAAAAGAAGTTCTGTGTGGCAGTCTTGATTTTAAAAACTGTTGAAAAACTCCCTTATTTTGTAAGTCAATCCAGTTCAGGAGTTCTGAGCGCAGAGGCTCAATATCCCTATCAAAAACAATGAATTCTGACATCTTTCGCTTCGGTTCTGCTAGAACAGTCCATCCATCCAACAATCTGAAGAACTCATACAACAATAAAGCACATTGAAAGGGCCACATAACACCAGAGATGGTACAAATAGCATCCCCCCAGCGTATCGCTATTGGACCCACAAAATCTTGCATCGTCCACAGAATAATTGACTTAAAAGAGCTCAGCACTTCATTTAGAATTCTTGAAGACTTTTGACACCATTTCACCTGAAACTGCTTGGATGTCACTACGGTGTTCCACTCTTCATTCCAATGCCAAATCGGTGTTGTGTAAGCAGTGTCATACAGGCTTGTCGTCTCTAATACTTTACATCATCCTCCATACCATTATGTCAACATAGAGTCAGCCAGTCGAGTAGAGAAGTTGCCACTGTCGAGAATCTGGCCATGGTGGCGAACGTGTCACTAAGGTAACTGGCCGGTTTCATCCGAAACCTGGGGGTGATTTAAACTCACTCTAGCCGACCATAACAAGGGGGGTTTCCTTACGCTAGATAGCACAATGAGCCATATGGCCTGAATGACATTGCTTACTTAGACAACAAAAAATTTTTAAATAAAAATACGGAGAACACGAAATGATTTATATTCCCCAAAGGTCCTCTTGAAGACGTAATGGTTTTCACCTTGTGTGTCTGTCTTGGAAAACAGTCTGGTAGTCTGCTTGCCTCTAAATTTGTTACGTATACATATATCATTTCTGGTAAACAAGCGCATGAGCACATTAGGCAATTGTGTCTTCTGTCTAGGACAATCCTTGCTTGCATTCGTTGTACTTCAAATGGATCTCAGTGACCTCACTGTGGGATTATAATAAAACTGGAAATTTTACTTCCTGTACTTACTTATTTAATTGGTCATTAACAACCCGATTACTGGATTTCGTGCTGCTGCAGCACATCCCTCCAGGCGCCTCTGCTTCTTGAGCGCCTTTGCTAGTTGGTCATACCAATCTCTCGCAGGCCATCCTCGACTTGGTCCTTCCAACGCAAGCAAGGTGGTCCTCTTGGCGACTTCCGCAAATCCGCGCATCAAATACCCGTTCTGGCAGAGAATCCTCACCCATTCGAAAAACACGGCCGAGCCAGCGAAGCCGATGTACGTTAATACGCTACCCAACTTCTATATCGTTGAGGAGAGCATAAAGCTCATTGTTGGATAGAATGTGGAAGTCATCGCCAACTCGCACTGGACCGAAGACCTTCCCCAGGACTTTTCTCTCGAATACGCTCAAAGCTGCTGCATCATAGTGCCCATTCTTATGTGCCATAAAGAAACACGGGAAGAATGGAAGTCTTGTAGATTATTAGTTATGTCGTACGAGAGAGGGCTCTGCTACTCAATTGCTTCTTGAGACCATAGTGGGGTGGGATGGGATGCATGCAAACAAGGTTAAGTTTCTGATTGTGGTCAACATGGCGACCACCAGAACAATCCTTGTCTTGCTGTATTCAAGTGGAAACGCAGCCTTTCCGTAGCACCTCCACTAGACTTTAAAGTTTCGGTTGTGCGAAGGGCTTGGAACAGTCTCCAATGAAAGCTACCTATCCTTGAAATATTTCGACTTTTTATGCTTCGTAATCATCTGCTTTGAAAGTCTGTACTAAGTTCGTATGGAGTTGTGGATACGATTATAAATTAAAGGCCTATTGATTCACTTTTATTTTTGAACTCAGTTCATTAAAGAAAATTTAATTCTATACAACCTCTCTCTCTCTCTCTCTTACCACAATTCTGTTTTGCAGTGAATGAAAATTGCTGTCTTAGTTTACAAACTTCTCCAACACAGACTGCATTAGGCATTGAAACAAGAAAAAAAGTGCATTTCAAAAGGCAACCAGATACCAGCATTACAGGCAATTTAATTTACTTTCAGAGAGATAGAGGATAATAATGATGACGTTGTTGTTAGAAATTTTTATTTACCTGCAGTCGATTTATTTCTTGTTGCTGCTCATTGAGGGCCACCTCTAATTCCTTTAAACTTCTTTCGAAACGTTCGGCATCGTTCATCAATGAGGCCTCAATGGAACGATATTTCTTGCGTATATGCTCGGCCTCCATCCATTGAACATTGGTACGATGTATTTGATTTTCCAATTGGCAAACCAACTAAAGAACACAACCAAGCAACATAAATCTTAAGTGTGCAAAATCTATGTATGCAAGTACATAAGTGTATGCGTTTGGTTTACCTTGCGATTATTATCCTCTTCCAAAGTCTCTGGTGGTTTCTCGCCTAAATTGTGTTCTTGAGCCTCTTTGCTGGCCACCAGCTCACGATACTGTGCCATCAGTTTGGCAAAGTGTTGTTTTCGACACTTGAAACGATGCCTCAATAAATCCAACTGTTTACGATTCTCTGTTACCCTTAAGTCTGTCAAGAAAATGGCATCCTCCACATTCTTTGCGCCAATGGGATAATTCACTTTACCCACAACGATGGTGGGCAGAGCAGCACTGGTTTTACGCTTCTCCAATGCCATGGCAACCGATGATGATGTTGCCGACGAGGTAGCTGGCAGATTACAGCCACCAGCAACTGCTGGATTTTCTTTGAGTATGATGGGTCGTTGTAAGGGATTTCGTAAACGACCACATTTTGCCGTAAGCTCTTTGATATCCTTTTTCAAGGATGCAATTGTATCGCAATTGATACGATTTTGTTTTTGCCATTCCGCTGTATTGGCTGTCTTTTGGCCTTCTGCAAAGGAAACCAAAACAAACCAAACCAAATAAAAAAGGAAATAAAAAACAAAAGGACAAACAACCAACAAAAATAAAATGAAAGGAATTGAAATGAAATGAAGCAACAAAATGTAAAGAATTTGTTAATAAAGCTGAATGAATGAATAAGTCTTTGAAGAAACAAAAAAGAAAAGCAGAAGGAAAAGGAAAACTCAGATAACAAATGTATTCATTTTGTTTAAGTGCTATGAAATGAAGAGCGTGTTTCCAAAAAAGAAATTTACCTGCCAGCAGTATACGTTTCTTAATTTCTGCAATTTTATGATTGATTTCCGACAATTTATCGTTTTCCATTCTTTCTCTTCTTTGTAAGGAATTCCTTTCAATTTTCAAACATTCTTTCTGCTGCAATTAATTGTAGAAACTGAAATATTTTTGTTTGTTATTTAATCGATTGCCAGTTTTTATTGCTGGTATGCATAGGCGTTGCCTGCCAACCATCTTGGCCATTTGGTTGCTATAAATAATGGAAAGATTTTCTCTTGGGTATGAATATTTTTAAAATGTTGAAAACCTCGGGTTTCAAATAAAATATTGTTACGGTTTTGCCTTTTAAAAACGTTTAAAATATGAGCTTGTAGATTGCAAATAAAATCAAAATAAATTTGTGTTTAGTTTTAATTAAAATTCTTTATTATTCGCTTAATACTTGGGCAAATGTTCACAACTTGAAGTAAACAACAACAAATGCTTGTTTCTTATTCTTCTGTTTACACCCTTTGCATAATCAATAACAATTACTAGGCAATTGTTCGACTGATCTTTGTAACGGAGATCGTCAAACCACTATTACTCTCTTCAAACACACCGCGGCTTCCCACAAGACTGACTGAAATTTTATTGACTCAGTTTCTTGCTTTGCCTTGCCTTTTATATGGCAACGTAAACAGTCTGATGAATGTTCTTGAAGGCGAATGTTAGTGGCTTCCCCTTCTTGGGATCTCTATAAATGTGAACAGTCTGATGAATGTTCTTGAAGGCTAATGTTCGTGATTTCGCCTTCTCGAGATCTCTATAAATGTAAACATCGTTGCTTACATTCATTATTGTTGTTTGTGTATTCTGTTAACATTTATTCCTGTAGGGTTTGTTATTGTATTTTTGTTTACTTGTTTACCCTTTTTTCTTATGCTAGTGTTTGTTGTTGTTTTTTTGGTTTACTTGTTTACCCTTTTTTCTTATGCTAGTGTTTGCTGTTATATTAGGCAGTGCAATAATTTGTAAACAAGTTCGTTGTTTTTGTTTTTGTAGCTATTATTTATAATTTTATTGTTAAACGATGTAAAAGCAAAACACCAGTAACTAAATTTTTTCATTTTCGTACCAATATGAAGTAACTCCATGCCTAGACTTGCTGAAAAAGAAGCCTTTTATGGTTTTAAGAAACTTTCGGAACGCAGGAGTGAAAGCCTTCGGTCAAATATTACAAACCTTTAATCAAACGGACAAAAAAAAATCAAATATACCCATGTACCCTTTTGTGTTACCGAGTAGTTGCATGTTATATAGAAGCTTCCAACAGGGGCAACCCGATTATAGACAAAGATAATTGAACGTAGGTCGCTACATAATATGTACATAATTGGTCATTACAACCCTTTAGTCAGGACTACGGCCTAGCTTCTCATACCATTTATGTTGTGTGCTGAGACTCACTTCCAATTATAATTAATTTATTAATTGCAAATTCCTAACATATTCCACATTATCAAGTCATACCATTTATCGTCGATACCTCAAATATCTGAAGTCCTTTAAAATACACCTGCTACCAACATCTATCTTTAGTACTTAAAAACACAATATTTTCTTCTTAACCCTGATGGTAAGTAGAACATAAAATTGTTATTTTCCTTAAACAGGAAACGTAAAGTATCATACAGTCACTTTGTGTTACATTTCTCCAATCACATAAAATCCTCCTTAAGCAGGATATCCAAACGAATATACTTCCTAACATAAGTATAACAACGATGACAATGACGATGATGACGGTGATGATGATGGTGACACAAATTAAATTTATTTGTTCCACACTTTGTTCAAATGTGTTAAAGGCACCTGTAGCCCCTAAGAAAAATAAAACTTAAATTTCCTACTCGTCATTTAAAAATAAACACGGCTAACTGTAAAAGATTTCCAAGAAAAAGATACGATTTTAAAGGATTTTTTACTTTCTTCATTTTCTCTTTCCCAATAAATTACAAGAGATTGTCCCTTTTTTTTATTATTAAAGAGCCCCTACACAATAACACTGAGCTTATGGCAATAATTTTATTTTAATGTCTGCCTAAGCACTTAAAGAGCCTTAAAATTTTGGTTTCAAATTTATTGTGAAAATCCTTTTGCAGATTAAATTAAAAATTCCCTGAAGAATTAAATTTCACGTTTAACCTTTTCCGCCCACAACGTTCAGTTGCTTTAATATTAAGACTGCCGAGAGTAAAGAAAGAAGATTTGAAAATTTTGCAAATTTGTTGCTTTCTGTTGAATAACACGTCGTTGTTGTTTTGTTTTAACAGGGCTATGTAAGTGAAGTGAAAGTGTTAAAAAGTATTTATTCAAGTCACCTTAAAATGTTAATATTCATACGCATAAATTTATTAAGGGCCTCCCTTCTCTCTTTTGCGAAATTAAGGCGATATTCGTTGTGATATTTAAAGAGTATACTTTCCTGGTATACCTACACGTATACACTTGATTAATAATATTTCATTTTATTTCCGAACTGAGGTTTAACCTCACTAGCTCTTGTCTAGTAAGTGTCAGCAGCTTTGCGACTCCCTACTTGTGGTATCCTAACACCCAAACAATATCGCCTGTAGTTGTAAACGCTAGTCTCTGAATTCGCCGTAGTCTAGTAGGCAGAGTGTTAGCTTATTAGACAAGAGCCTGTGGTTCAAACCCTGGCTTAAACATCTCGAGCAAAATGTATTTCTCGACGACTCAGCAGATTTCTGGCAAAAACTCTGAGAGAAAGTAAAATTACCGTGAAAAGTTTGTCAAATCTTTTGTTCGGTGTCGATTTTTAACTGTATTTCCCGCAACTCATGTAAAAAATTAACACACACAATATGTGTGGTGAGAGAAGCTAGATTGTAGTCCTTACTAAAGGGTTGAAACAACGAATTAAGTAAGTAAGTCTGAGCAACGTTTCAAAGTAAAATCTGGCATACGATGAGACCCAAGTGTCCTTAAGTCATTCTAATTGATTAAGTAAATTTTAAGGATCTTACCTTAGAGAGCACTGCCTAGGCACATGTGAAAATTCCTTCATTCTCAATCTATCGATAGAATTTAAGTTACAACCCTCATGCATACCGCTTATTATACCACCGAGCATACAGTCGCCACCATTTTTTTGTGTTGAGCCGGAAGTGTGAATCTTCTTCACCATGGCTGGTGCCAACGCACCACCCCCTATATTCTTCAACCACTCCTCTCTCTCCGCTTTACTACCGTAAGATATTGCTTCTCAGAGGGCTGGTTAGCTGTAAAGCTTTCTCATATTAAATTAAATTCGCCTTTTACCTCCAAACTTCGGACTGCCAGCATAACTTCAAGCATACGCTTACTGTACTGGCTCCATAGAATTCCAGAATTTAACATCTCTCCTATAAGCAGATTAAGTTCCCCGGGCCATCTAAATCTCAGGCAGCATATTAAGCTCCACATCTTCGTTCTCATCTGCAATGCTTAGGCATCATCAAATAAACATTTTGTCGGACTTTATCGGACACATTGCTTGTGCTGCACTTTGGCCATTTTTTATAGATTCATTCTTGGCAATAGACGTTATGCCTAGTTGAAGAAAAGTTAGTTTCCGAGAGAGCGTTTGTCATCTAAGTTGGGATAGCAAAACGAAATATAATCACACGTCGACTTGGCATCTCTTTGCATAAAAGCTACAACAGCAATTATCCTTAAAGGATTTATTTAATACTCTGCAAGACGCTCAGTTTCCCCGTGCTTCTTTATGACGCAGAGGCATGGTCACTATTAAGCACTGATGCAGCAGCCTTGAAAGTATTCGATAGTCCTGCGTAAGATCTTTGCTTTAGTGAGAGTTGGCGATGATTTCCGAATCCGATCCAACAGTGAGTTCTATGAGCTCCTCAACGACATGGATGTTGTGCAGTGTAGTAACATTCAGCGGCAGCTGGAGGATGCTCCAGTGAGACGGGTATTTGATACGGCGATCCGCGGATGTCTCGAAGAGGACGACATTGTTTGCCTTGGAAGGACCAGATCGCTGAAGCCCTGCCATCGATTGATGTGAATAACTGGCATAGGTGCGCAAGACGCAGAGACGCCAGGAATGCTGTGTTATGGCAGGCCGCACTCCGTTAGTCGGGTTGTTAGTGGCCAAATAAGTAAGTAAAGTAAGTATATATGAGACACTAATATCTCTGTAAATAGGCCTCTAATCAATAAACAAGCGAATAAATACTATAAACACAGATTGGTTGAAAGGCTCTGGACTTTCTAGGGACTTGAATTTCATGCGGTTCTTATAAAAAAAATTTCAAAATCAATGAAATAGGCCTCTCAATGCCAAAGTAGTAAAATTTTATGTCAAATTCATACGAAAAAGTTTAACGGAAATGTGCGAAATTTATATTCCATTGAATTTTCCACGTTTGCTCATCACTAATGCTACACTTTTGTTCAAATAATTATAAAAGAGCCTATTTGAGGCATCTGCCACCCAGCCAGCCCTTGATTACAATGAAAAACTTTGCTGTTGACAAACGTTTAGGCACTAATTTCCCATTTCGAACGTACAATTATGCTCAAGAGGTCTTGTTAGGTTACCTTTTTGCTGTTTTCGCCAACATGCCTCTAAAAAGCGATGCTTCTTCGTACAGAGCAAAAAAGCAGAATTCTTTACGGCCTCAAGGGTTTTAAATGCCTGTAACTCCTTCCGTTTGCCTGTCTGCCTGACTATCTGGCTGTCTGTCTGTTTCGCTAAAAACACAGTGTTGTTGTTGTGTTTTATACATTCTAAATTGTATAATTGAAGTATCCTTAAAGAAAATTTCCTTAAGATGCTGCCGGGCCAACGTTTTAATTTGAATTTATTTTCCTTCATTCTAAAGAAAAGCACACACACACACATACACAAAGAGAGTGTTAAACGACGTTGTAATGACTACTTAAAGCGAATGGCCATTGAATTGTTAAAATCTGTTTGTTTAAATCAGAGAGAGCCAGAGAGACAGAGAGAGAGCGGGAACGCAAAAAAACGAAGGAAAATGAAGATGAATTAAGGAGGGAGAGAGCGGCCAAAGCAATGTCTTTTTTCCTACAGTATTTATGGAAAACGGTTGTAAGCGATTCAAAACAAATACTCCAGCGTATTATCAGGCCCTTTTGCAAAAGGGAAAAACGTTTTGAAAGAGGTTTGAGGCCCTCCTACTGGCAAAGGCCAAGCAAAGTGGTGCTTAAGTGGCACAATTTAATTAAAACGGATTGACAAGATTTACATGAAATATAATGACTTGTAATTGTCGTTTCATACATATATTTTTTTTGTCTCTTTGTTCGATTTGTTTGTTTGTTTGTTTCATTTGTTTAATTTGTTGTTTGCTTTGTAAGTTTTAGAACCTTAAGTATGCCCTTCATTTGATGTCCTTTATACTCCTTCTTCCCTCTCTTGTTAAAATTTACAAACGAATGAATGAGTGTATAAATGAATGAACGAATGAATGACTGAGTGAATGAATCTTTAGAACAATAGTTATAATTACAGATAATTATTTTATCTTTTTTTTCTACTTAATGATCCTGAAAATACTTTAATTTTGTATTCAGTGTAATTAAATGATAAGAGTTTATAAATTATTTAAACATTTAATTGCTTGGTTACGTAAAAATGAAATGAATTAAAATTTCATTGAAATATTTAAAAATTTAAGAGGAGTTAAAGTTTTACCAAAAGTTTATTGAGAATTTAAATTTTCTTATAATATGCCACAGTATCAGCAGATTTCTGACGAAAACTCTGAGAGCAAATAATATTGTCATGGAAAATTTCCCAAAAATCCGTCGTTCGGAGGCGACTTTAAAATTAAGGTCCCCCACTCATATATAAAATTAACACCTACAACATGAGTGCTGTGATAAACTAGGTCCATAATCCTGACTGAAGATTTGTAATGACTAGTTATGTATGTATGTATGTTTTCTAATGTATGGGGTCGTATCTCGACAATGGCATCACGAATGTTGGCTTTAAAATGCTAAATTCTCTCAGGTTTATCAACATAACTCTTTTCTTTAACGGCACTCCATCGGAAATAGTCCAAAGATGTTAAATCGTAACTTCTTGGCGTCCAATTGATATCACCATGTCGGCTAATTAAACGGCCATCAAACGTTTCAGACAATAAAACGATTGTGGCATGAGGTGTGTGGCAAGTTGCACCATACCGTTGAAACCAAACATCGTTCACATCAGTATCATGAAGGGCGGTTACAAAAAACTCAGTTATCATGGTGCGATATGTGTCGCCATTGACCGTAATGGCTGCGCCGTCCTCATGTGAAATATAGGCCAATGATGCCTGAGCTTTACAAGCCGCACCAAGCAGTCACTCGAAATTGGTGCAATGGACACGTGTGGGTTTTCTGAGCCCCAAAATACGGTAATTGTGCCTATTAACTCACCCAGCAGGATGAAAATTAACTTCATTCGAAAAGATTATTGTTTTTAGCAAAATCGATATCATCGTGCAGTTTATCGTTGTCCCAATAAAGCCCAACGTAGCTCAAACGTGAATCGAATTATTACATTCAGTGGAGAATATATACTGAATTTTGTGACAGAATGGAATGACATAGGTACTGTTAGTTTCGAAATAACCGGTGATTAAAAATTTTTATCGATAGATGACCCACCTTGTATCTGACAGCTTGTACGCTATCGGAGCTCTAAACTCGTCTGGTCGAGCTCAAACAGTTTGGCTGGGGAAATAAGGACGCCCTGTGCTAGATTATAGATTAAAGGCTTACGACGACAAGCAGACTTATAATCTTGTGAAAAACTTGAAAAACTTTCTGTGATAATAACAAATGCTTGGAAGGGTACAGTCTGTGAAATAAATATATTAAGAAGAGGGAGTTGGCGACCCTTCTCACTCTCAGACTATCCAGCAGCATAGTTGTCGGTCTTTTGACCACGCACTGTAGACTTAAACAATAGTTGGTTAGAACTGCAATAGTGGCTTTCAATTGCTACAAATAGGTCTCCAATCTAAAAATTTTGATCCTATTTCGTATACTTATTTTTTTAAGGGAACCGCTACTGTTCCCTATTAAAATAAAGGAATAAAACATTGCCTCCATCATATAAAACGTAAATTCCAATAAAACATTTAAGTTTATGTTACAAATTTATGGCATACATTTAGCCGTGTATACAACCTAAAACGCAACTAAAATGTACATTTTTTCTGAAGTCTATAACAGAAAGCAACAGCTGGTCAATACGACTATTCGGGAACTTACACTCTACATGACTGCTGGATGAAACCAAAAGTCAAGTTTAACTATCTCCATTTCTGGGCAAATTAGGCAGATATGTAGATGGGGTCAAGTATGGACTTCACACTTTAGTGAAAAAAACTTGTTTCTGACATATTTTTCCATAAAGATAGGTAGGTTTCCATACTAAGGCTAATCCATTAAGCCTAGTTTCACATTTTATTTTAAGAGAAACTCGCTGATGTGCCTCATTAGCAGGCGTTGTAAGACCCAATCTACTTGGACTATCTTATATACCACGAAATTTCCTTTGACAGAAATCCGTCAGACATGTCAAGAATGGAGATTCCAGCAGACTCGTACTCCATTGTGTCTGTGCTAGGTAGGGATATATTAAATGACAAACAGTTTTTTCCTCTTCTCACTTCAAGCAGTAACTTCGAAGATTTCGCACGAGGTACTTATTCGCCTATCTTGTAGGCAGTGCCCCGTAAGATAGATACTGTTTCGTTCTCAATGGATTCAGGTTAGGTGATATTAACGTAGCGATTGAGCAGGTCATCACTTCTAAGCAAAAAGATTTACTGAGGAGTAATTTATTCCTAATTTTCAGCCTAATTGCTACTAAGTTACCATTAAATATGCGAAATTCATGGACAAGCTTGAAGATAATATGACGTTCGATAGAAACTCTATGGCGGCCTCTATGGCTCTTTAAGAGGATACTCTACTGCTGACCAAAAACTTGATCTGGTAGACAGAGAGAGTCTGCATGAGTGTCTGTTAACCAAGCCCACGAAATACATACCACAACTTTTTTTCATTCCACTTCGAGTATATATTTCCAAAGAATAGACGTCTCTACCTGTGATAACAGAGTCTAGGCTAGGTGAGGCTAAATTCCCAAGCGTATTAATACAATTAGTCGGGTTCTAACTGGCTTTTCTCAATATCCCGATAGTTATGTAAAATTTTGGATTTGAACCAAATTGACCTTTGAATTGATTAGCACTGTCAATACTGTCTGAGTGCATAAGAATCCCTCGTCTCAAGTTTCCAAGTACCGGCTAATGACAGAGAAGATATTCTGTGGTCTTTTCTTATTCCTCTTTATTATAGCTCCTGCTGAAGTAGATGTGAGGTATTTTCAGACTCCTGGGATATTTACCGAGAAGCCAGTGTCTCGTTACACTGGTTAGGTATAATCAACCGGTATCGAGGACTTACGGACATGATCTGGCATGTGCCAGGAGCAGCTTACAACAACGAGTCACCGCGTTCAACTTGGTTGTCTGCAACTCGAGAAGAAGCTCAGTAGTAAGTTCAGTCAGCAGAGTGTAACCTGCCTTGGATTATATCATCTTCAACACACTACATCGCATAACTTCACTTATCCATGTTATGAAATCTGACAGCTGGGCATCTACTCTGGAGCATTTGAAATTTTTTGAAAAAAGTTGGTTGGAAACTAAGGTCAAAAAATATTGGAAATTTTTAATTTAAATTCTATTCGAATTCGACTTAAACCGACGCTATGTATGTAGTGCAGTGGTGTACAGTATTAAAAGTCTCGTTAACAATGGGAGTCATTTACCTAAACAAATCACAAAATGCAAAAGCATGAACAATTTTAATTTAGTTTTTATTCCATTGAACAAATACACTTACACATCATACATACAAATGTGTGTAAGTGTGCTTTAGAACGTATGTGAGAGTGTGTGTATATGTGTTTAGAAAACCCATATGGGTGTAGAAATGTATTTTGCGGAAAAGTGCAATAAAATGAAAAACAAAAGAAGAAAAAATCATGTAAATGCCTTGAATATATGGCATACAGTTAACAGGTAAAAAAAAGTACACTAAACACTGGTAACATCGTAACAATTATTTGTTTTAGCAATTTCCATTTTTTTCTCATTCTCGCTCTCTCTCTCTCTCGCTTTCTCTCAGTAGCTTGCTGTGTTTGTTTTTTTGGAATTTCTATTTCACGTTTTTATGGCATTTTTCCTCTCTTGCCATTTTCGCCAACATTTACTGTCAGAGGGCACGCAATTTAGAGCTTTTAAGTGCATTCAAATTCAGCCGGATGTTTGCACTAAAACTTATTTCAATTAGGGTTGTAGATTTTCTCTTTTTTCTCTTTTTCTCTTCTCTTTTCTCTCTCTGCTTTCTCTTTTTTTATTCCTTTTTCTTTCGTTTTTTAAGTTTAATTTTAAATTTCTCCATTTCTTATGCTGGTTTTTCTTTTCCACACTTCGTTATTTTCGTAGTAAGAAGTTGAGAGGTTGTAAACGAAATCGTTAAAGACAACAGAAAGACAGAAAATCTGTATATGTGTATAGGGGAAGAACTTGGTTGTTATAGAAATTAATATACGGACGACTCCCAGCCATAGTTACCTTTCAAGGATAATATCGGCATGCTTAACTAAATACAACTATGATGACATTGCATTTAAGTAATGCTAGAAATAAAGAAAGGAAAAATAAACTGATAAAGCAATGAAATAAAATGCTAAATTAAAATAAAATATTACAATTTAAATCATCACCTTTGTAGTTTTATCAACCTTTGGTGACTTTTTAAAGGATTACTGTGAGTTTTTTCAACATTAATATGTGTTCTAATGCTTAATGAATGAATTCAATTAATGTATAATGTTACAGAATATGTATCATATATGAGGTGGTGATTTAGTAAAACGAATAGTTTTTGCGATAATGAGCCTATTTAATGAGTTCTAAGGATAGGCTGAAGTGGTAGCTCTGATATCAAATAGCTTACTTGGGCACTCATAGTGGTGCGTTCTGTTGCCACGGGTGAGCGCAATCCGTATACTGACCAAGTTTCACCAAAATCAGGGAAGAGAAAGAAGTTGGTCAAAGCAAGGGCTGCACATCAAAACACGACTACCCCACACTGGAAAACCAGTCAGAAAGTTTGATGAACGAAGCTATATCCTTGATGTCAATAGATGATAGCTCCATCAAGCTGACAAGAAAGAGATAGAGAAATAGAGCCATACAACATATATCTGCACCACGCAAGAGATGGGCACTGACAACGAAAGTGGATAACAGTCTCCTCTTCCTCAGCAGATCTGCATCCACGGCAGAAGTCGTTAAATGGCCACTGTGATTGAGATGATGCCAGGACCAAGTCTAAGTTGCTGGTTGGTACGCCTTCTATCCATCAGGGGCCAGGTTAGTCTAGCGGTAGAGCAGGACTCCTCATTGGCCCAGGATAGGTTGGCGTCTAGTGAGAATTTTCGCGCAATGGCCAACTTGACCGAGGCGAGTGGCATATCCAAGACTTCTGAAGAGAATTCTGAAAGGAGTGCCCCAACTCTGGCGAGATCATCGGCGCTGCAGTTCCCCGGAATGTTACTATGTCCGAGGACCCTGACCAGAGAGACACTAAAGCGCCCAGAAAGAAGGTCGAGATAGCGACGACATTCCCTGACGATCCTGGAGTTATACACAACACCCAAATGAGTTCTAACCTTTAAAATAAATCCTAAACTAGTAGGGATATATTGTGCCATATAAAAAGAAATTTTTATTCGTTTCAAAAGACCTATTGATGCCATTAAGTGTTGAGTATAGGTTAGAGGACGTGTACTTGTCAATTAAGACAAGTACAGTACCCGGAGGTCGAATTGACCCATTGTACAAGTGTTGAGTATAACATCCTTGAAATGTTCGCCACATCCGAATTGTTCAATTTTCCATGACTCTGGCTTATAGATCAAATAGATTTTAAGCGTTTGCCGAGATTGTGTTGGCCTTGAGACCGATTGTGGTTTATTCATATATACTTGGGCTTTAGAAAATACCACAAGAAAAAGTATAAAGGGATCGTACAATCTCGCGTTCACGTTACCTCCACTAGAGAATATGCCTTCAAATCGCTCGTGCAGAATATCCAATGGTGTGTGTACAGTGCGGCAAGTAGCGTACTTCTGATAAAACTACACGTTGTTGCAATCCATACACACGTACATACATACATAATTGGTCATTACAAACAGGGACTACGAAATAGCTTCTCACACCATTTGTGTTGTAAGTGTTAATTTTTATACATACGTGAGTGCTGCAACCAGCAGTTCGATTCCGAACGACAGATTTTTTTGAGAAATTTGTCATAACAAAGTCACTCGTAGAATACTTGTCAGAAATCTCCTGAGAGGAAGTCGCCTATTTCGTTTCGCTGGGAGGCTTGAACCGTAGTCTCTCGTATAATAAGCAAACATACTAACTACTAAACTAGGGCGACTTCACAATAAAGGACAGTTGCCGAATTACTGGTTCTGGTTTGTGAATTCATATTCGAGATTAGTTTGCTGATACTATTGGGTATAGCGACAGCTACGTCCTTGATATTAGGGGTAGCAAAAGATTTTGCATCTCCCTGAGAATTGTGGTATTATCTCGATTTTCTTTCTTATTACTGCAACAAAGTTTTTTTTAAATTTTTTATTTCACAAACTTACTGCCACGGCTTTAAGAACATTGAAACAGCTCACAGCCGCTAGGCAGTAGACCATAACGTTGCAACCAAAATTAATGTGATGATAGATGTCTTTGGTTAGTTTTGATTTCTAGCAGAATGCCATCCAACGAATAACAGACAAACATGAGACGATTGAATAAATGAAGAAATGACATACAAATCGAAATGAATGACGAACTGAATGACAATGGACTGTATGAAGGAATGAATGACTGACTGACTGAATGAATAAAGTCAAGCAAGTATAATCATGGCATAATAACTGTAAAATTTTCCTCATCATAAGCTGGCAAACAATAACGAAAGAACAATAAATTCTCAAAATTACAAGAGAATCAATACAGACGGAGAGAGACGTTACAGATGCTCTTTAACGAACAGAAAGTGGATACCAACACAGACTACTGCCTGCCTATACAAACACAAACATATAAAGAGAGAGTAGATGAGTGCGAGGAAGGGAGAGAAAGATACATAAAACAATAAAAGGAAACGGAAACAAAAGCATTTGAAATTTGAATTTTGAGCCTTTAGGCATTCAATGTGTTAGAAAATCATTGCAAAAGTCTTGTACATGGCACTAGAAGAGAAATTCTTTTTCTTTCTTTTTACATTCTCTGTGTTCAATTTGAAGCCCAAGAAATAATTGTTATGAGCTTGGGTAGATTTCGATTACTTGAAAGTTTTAAATGAAACGTATGGCAAGTAAATAATGAGTGAAGGAAGGGCTGCCTGCAGTAATACAAGAGCCTATTAAAGGCAGCTTCATTTTTCAATGATTTAAAGTTCATTTTGCTTTGTGGTGAGGATGAGTTTAAATGAAAATTATAAAAATTTTTATTGGGAAATACCTTGCAAACGACTAGGAACCTAAAAAGTCTTGAAACTGATTCAATTATTTGAAATTAAATCAAATCCTTAGAGAACTGAGAAAATATTTTGGTGGATGCGCAGAGCGACCGATGTTGATATCACTTGAACAATGCCCACTTGGGCTTGGAAGGCTGAATAATATAGATGAGATTGAGAAATCAAAGAGAAAGATATCTGAACCCGCGCTCATTTCTAGTTTTGCAACGAAAATACCGAATAACAGGGTGTCTCTGGAATGTATATCCGAGCTGAATTGGAGATTGAAAGGGAATCCGTGGAACTTTAAAGGGACTATAATGCTGACTTTTGAGAAGGACTAGGATATTTAATGCCTCTGACTGAAATTATGAGGAAATGGAGTTAGAAGGATATTTTCCCCTATTTATTAACCATTTCTTCAGGAGCGTTACTAATTCTCTGATGGTTGTCCGATGGTTTGGGTAGACATCAATTGAAATCAAGATTCGTAGACACAAACGGAATTAGAACGAGGAGTACTAAGCAGTCTACCGTTCCATACAACCGCGACTGTAATTGACTAGAATTCCCAGAGCATTCTGACGGACTCGTCTGGCTTCTTCAATTTCCTAGAAGACATCGTATATACTTGCATTGTAGCATTAAGGCATGTAATGCAGACCCTAGTTATTCTAAACATGATGTCTTTTGGGTCAGAAGATTAGAAGATTTTCAGTTCAGCAGGCCGATGTCCATTGTCCTCCACTAGGAATAGGATAGAATAGGCACTAAGAGGTCTATAATTTCCATCAAGAGTATGAAGTAGCCCTCTAGGGGGTAGTAATTTATCTGCTGTAACAAATCCAAGGATAACGGGGCTGCCATGTATGGTTACCTAGAAACAATGCCCTCCAGGAATTTGGTGTAGTGGTGGGAAATCTTGCTGATTGCTAATCGCTATCTCGCTTTCCAATACCTAGGTATACAGTTAAACAAAACAAACACCAAATCGGTTATAATTGTAATGATATCCGCCAACTATGGTAAGGTTTGGGTATGAGAGTACACAATTCCTCTCTCCACATATCTCCAAATAAGGTTGACATTTCATTTTGAAATTCAGATTTCCATCACACAGAAATCCACGCATTCAAACCATAATTTTTGTATAGCTTTCTAATCAAAAATTCATTTTATTTCAAATATTTGCTACAGTAGGATACACAAGCAACCATACACCAATAGTTATTTTCATCACATGCCCAAAGTGAAACAGTTGATGAGAAAATGTTTAGTGGTTCGAATAATCACTTACTCTCTCTCTCTCCCATTTATCATCATCACATATTTAGTTGTGAAGCAGTAACCTGAAAAATCTACAAAAACATTTACTATAATACGCTATGCATACATTTAGGCTCTTAACAATATAACAAATATATGCATAATTTCGAGTGAAACTATTTTTCTTATTTTTATTGCTTGGTACCGTTTTAGGTTTTCATTGCAAGAAATAATTTTCTCTGTCTCTTTAAATTGTTCACTACAACTAAACTTAACCAACAGCAATTATGTTTTTTTTTCCTTTTTTATTTTTAAAGCTTATCTTTTATAGCTGTAAGCGGATTAAATCACAAACGTTTTTTTTTCTTGTTCGCCATTAAATGATGTTGTAGTTGTTATTGCTTTTTGTATTGTTGTTACAGTAGTTGTAAGTTTTACATAAACGTGTTGTAGTATGTTATGAGGAAAAAAAAACAAAAATAAAAGGAGAGAGAAATAAAATAAAATACCAGTGTGTACATTGTTTGAATGTTTAGTTTAGAAAGCCTTGTTATATTAAAATTTTATTGCAAAGACAGTGGGCCTTATTACAATTGTTCCGGTTAGAAATGGAATATTATTCCATTCACATGGCAGCCGCGGCTAGCCTCATAGTCCTCATTGGCGGAGGCCAATAATGCCTCCGTTCCACAAGCCACACCAAACAATCAATCGTAATGGGAGCATTGGCTTCTGTAGGAGTACGTGTAGGTTTTCTGAGGTTTTCGAAGCAAAAACAAAGCCTTAAGAAGAGATAAGTTAAAGGCTCCGTTGCAGTAATAGGACATTTACTGCTCCTCTTAATCTACATTTTAATCAAGTATTGCCGAATTGTTAAAACATTAATAGATTGGAAAGTTCAAATGCTCTAAAGCGGCTTCGACACACACACACGCCAATCAATTTTCCACTTTCGAAATTTGGTCCTCCAAAATATCTGCCCAGAGCTGAAACTTCTCATGGATTCCTTTGAGATTTCTTATGTATTAAAAGCGTCTAACTAGAGCATATAAATCACTGGCACATACACATACGAAAATGTAAAGTTCTTGCTTGGTTTAGTTGGCTTCTTTGGGGCACATTCCCTCCACTTAACTTTCGGAAAGAAGAGAAAGGAGAAAAAAAAAATAATAATAATAAAGATATTGCTTAGTATTGGAAGAGTCCTGTAACAGTGCTTGACGTAGTATATACATACATACCTAATTGGTCATTACAACACTCCAGTCAGCAGTGTTATGGTTCGTGGCATCACCCAGTTTATTTCCCAAAGAATACGATCAAATGACATTTTTAGACCATAATACGCTGCAAGCAAATGATTTTTTCCGAATGAAAGGAGGTTTATCGAAATAATTTCTAGCATAAGTTCTCCTAGTTCCGTAGAACTCCTTGTGCCATAAGAAACAGACTTCATTGCAAAACAAAACTTTGTTCGGATAATCGGCATTGAAAGTTGAATGCTTTAGCATCCCATCATCGTATTCATGATCTTAAACTTTGCATGTATTGGTCTGTATACAAATGGCGGAGATGCAAATCAAAGTACGCCATAGTGAGCGATATGAGGCTCAACTGATGAGAACTCTGTGGAATCGGTAAACTCGTCTTACATTTACTAATTGAAGTGATAAGTCTGGTAAGTCTTAGAATAGCGTTTGTACTTTGATGTGAGGTGTAGGTATGGGCAATATATGACAAAGCCATACTGCTGCAATTAGTTCCAATGAAGGTTTTCGAGAGAAACTAAATTTTTGCATTGAAGTTTCCTTTATATTATCCCACTATAATTTCACCATCCTTATGTATATGTGAGTGCCGAGGTAGAGAGAGGAAAAAATCACTTTTTAAACTGAAACATGTTTTCTCTGCTAACATGTTACAACAAAATTGCTGAAAAATTATTTGCTGATAAATCGCAACAATACGTATGTAAACTGCAAAGTAAGTACTTCATTCCACTCCATTCATCCGCCACTCCACACACATCCTTTTTACACAAAATTTTTCTACCAGCTTTGCTTTTGTTTGTCTGAATGCAGTTGTTTGCCAGTGTAGAAGCAGTGTGTTGGAATTGCCGTTGCAACAACATGTTAAAGGCAAATGAAAATAAAATGAGTTGGAAAAAATGGCGAATCATTTAAAATAGGAAAGAAAGTCATGTGAAAGTAATATAGCACCTAGAGAGGGTCTTAACACACCCCTGTTTATGATTTTTACTACTTAATCCTGTAGAATTGTTTACATTTGCTTAAGAAATACAGTGTTATAAAATAAATTTTGTTTAAATAACACATATGCTTTAACAATTACTTTTATGTGCGTTTTTAAACATTAAAACGCCTTATATGCTGCTACAAAATTTTGTTGTTTTATAGCTCCTTAAACTATGTAATACATAACATTGTGTATAGCGCTTCCTTAGCCAACACAACTCTTGAATAAACACACCGTTTTTTTTATAGTTTCAAAACATGTTGTAAAAACATAAATAAAATTATATTTGTGGTGTTTTTTTATTTTTGTTTTCTAGAAAAAGAAAAGTTTTAGAGATAAAAGAAGTTGTTGTTGTTTTTTTGTTGTTGTTAAAGTTTAGTTATTAATTGGAATTGTTTTAAAATTGTTTAACCTTAAACTTTTTATTTCACAAAAAATATTTTTCTATATATTTTCTACTCTCCCCTTTTACTCACTCTGTTTCACTCTGCAAGTTTCATTTTTTCCCTCTACCACACAGGAGACATGTGGTTAAAACTAAAGAGAGAAAAATAAAAAACTAAATTTTAAAAAATAATATAGTAATAGCACCATAAAGTATGCTATAATTTTAAAGGCAATAAAGAGTATGCAACAGTATATGGCACGTATGCAAATAAATCCTAAACAAATTATTATAAAACATGTAACTAAAGTTAACATTCTGGATATATGTATGTATATATACATATATATGTATATGTACTGTATATATAAAATTGTGTGTAAATTATAAACAAACAGGTTTAGTTCAAAAGCCCCTTAACATAGGCAGCATTAAATTGTTATTAAATATATTCAAGGTATTCAGGAGCATGCAATCAAGAATTTGTAGTATTTTTCAACATTATAAAATTATAATATTTTATTTCATTCAATTTTATTAATAGCTTGCATAGAAGCCTCAAGTTCAAAACCCATTTAAATTTAATTTTGATACCGTTCCAAAACTCTATCACCCTTGTGATGTACTATTATAAACGTTGCTTCAACTAGTTATTCTGGGATAACTGTTAAGACTATTGATTGGTTCGTTCCACTATATTTTGAAAGCATGGTAGCGGAAGTGAACAGAGAACAATAGCAGCACAGAAGAGAATTAGATAATACAACTCTATAATTATCTGGAAGTCACATTATCTCTGGCATATGATCTGTGCCTGATTGTTTCGTGATCTCCTTGAACGTGAACTCCTTTTACACAATTATCTGCAACCAGTCGTAGAATGTGTGCCTGATCATTTCGTGACTTGCAATTTAGCATACTTTTTTCCAATGTGTTTGTCTGAACCATAAAGATTTATACATTCGACGCCTATCCTCAGTAATATTCATAGCCCATCGAATTTTAGAATAATTTTCCGCCATTTGAAATCTTTACTCCATAATATACTAAGGCTCCCAATTACCTAACAAAGCAGTATATTGGCTTTGCCTCTATAGGAATAAAAATTCAACGTTTTATTACTGTTCGATTAAGGTACTAGTGGTTTACGACCAAACGACCTTTTGTACTGCCCTTAAGCTGTAAATAGTTTCCTTATATTGACTCCTCCTTATGATGATCTTCGGTATCAGCAACAATAACTCTCCACACAATAACTAATATGCCGCCATTGCGAACTAGAATCGTCCGGATTGAGAACATTTACAGCTTATTCTTTTTCAAACATGCCCTTCCAAAGTCCTT
Source organism: Sarcophaga rosellei (assembly GCA_930367235.1). Classification (NCBI taxonomy): domain Eukaryota; kingdom Metazoa; phylum Arthropoda; class Insecta; order Diptera; family Sarcophagidae; genus Sarcophaga; species Sarcophaga rosellei. The sequence continues at coordinate 80,366,955 of OV884021.1, forward strand.
TCTTGTCCCACAGAAAGGTTTTGACCCCATCAGTGATGTGATAGTTCTCCTTCTGGCAACCATATCTGCCCGCTCATTCCTATAAATTTCAACATGGAGGGAGTTAATCATAGCGAAGCTTTTATCAAAATTTCTTTCATTGTGGCTCCCACCTAAATGGACCATCAACAACTGACTAACTCAGAAGTTATCAGCCGTATGTGCGATGACTTCAAACCTTTGTTGGTTTGAATTGGATGAACTGGACACAAGTGGACATTTGGTATCAACAGGACGATGAATATTCTGCACGACCGATTTGTGTGGTATGATTATCTCAAGTGGAGGTGGGGTGTAAAGCAGCTACTGAAATCGTAATATTTGACCTCGTTAAACTTTTTTTTTGTGGAGTTGTTTCAAGTCCATCATTTAAATTCAGCTTGGTTTATGCACCAGATTTATGGAAAATTTGATATTTCGACATGAGAGTTGTATTCCACGTCGACTCATGGATTTCATGGGCCATCTTAAGTTAAGCAATTAAATTTTGCGTGCATGGAAATGGATCCTTATCAAACGATCACAAACGGAGATTAATCTCTGAAGAGCTTGGCCTTCGCTCGAAGGAACATGAAATATCGATCACCCTCTATAACAACACCAGCCTAGTTCCTTACACCACCCATGTTATGTGTATATGGTGATTAGCTTTGTTGATGAAATCATACATTTGTTTCAAGAGATAGCGTTTCGTTTTGTTTGTTGTAGATGTTATAAACCTTGAGCATCAAGATGAGGAGGAGATGAGACTGTTCTTTCACCCACTGCGTGCATGCCCGGCATTTTTTGTAGGAGGAGAAAGAGACACCTGGGTGCCTACTATATGGAGGATATGGATAAGCTGTCACGTATTGATATTGGCGACCTGAGTAGCTTCATCGGACCCTCCAAGTGGTTCCTGTGGACTAGGGGAAAATGGAAACCTGTGGTATCATAATGGGGGATGTGTATGGCCTAAGTGCGTACGTTCATAATTCCTCAAGGGGAATGCCACTTCTACCTACCTACCTACCTACCTATCTATAAACTCTAGGTGGCAGTTTGTTTTGAGCTCTTCCTAAATATCCTATTTGGTAGTTGATTCTAAAATTTTAGAATTAAAAACTAATTCTCTAGGATTTCAACCTAGATTTGCTCGGCTTGTAAGCTACACCATCTCACATATATTTTGTATATGGTAGGAGGCAAAAATAAAGCTAAAACTAGTCATCAAAAAAAATTTTTTATCAACGACTTCCCTATCCCGGCAGCATTATAGTTGTAAGCGATATTCCATTACCTTTGCTGAATACCTGAGTTCCTTGTTGTTACCCGCTGATTTGTTGTATGCGAATGAAATATAAAAACGGCAAAAATTGTATTCTGCTGCGTATAAAGCACAGGTCCTAGATGGTTGTTGTTGTTGTTCTTGTGGTTACTACGATATACCATACATTGGCTTCCTAGGGATACCTATTATTTATTTATAATGGTTAACAAGCTACGTTTTTCTTAGTAAAACTCCCTGGCAGGTTATAACTATTCATGGTGCACGAAAAACTGTGTACATGGGTATGTGTGTGTATGTGCGTGCATTGGTGAATAAAGAAAAATTCATATGACATGACCATAAACATTGAAAAGAAAAAACTTATTACAGTGAAAAGAGCTCGTAAACAAGTAAGTGAGTGAGTGAGCAAGTGAACAAGTGAATGAGTGAATGTAAACGTAAACGAAAGAACACAATTTAAAGGATATGAGCTGGTTATGCTTATGTAAGGATATCAAAAATGAAACATAATGTAACTGTTTGTGTATTGTAGTTGTTCCTGTTGTAGTTGTTTTTAAAAACTTGTCAAGATAACAACGACACTCTGACAAAAAGTAGAAAAAAAACTGGAAACCAAAAAAAAGGAGTACTAACAAGGACTTCTCTAACAAGGACTTCATGTCCAATTCATTATGAATTACAAGTTTAACGTTTGACTGTTGCTGTTCACTTTGCTTGCCATTCGCTCTCTCTCCTCTCTCTCTCTCTGTTGCTCTTAGAACACCGGAATAAAATGGCATGCTTATATGGTATTATGTGTATATTTTTATGACGGAGAACGAGTACGAGTAACTATTTATGATTTTTATTTAAGCATTTCATTTTTCAATCTTTTCTTTTTCTTTTTGGATTTCGTGTTGAGTCCAAATAGTTGGACATTTACTTTGAAAATGTAAATAAATAATGAGCCACTACTGCCATTGCATAATTTGCTTAGTGTTTATCATATTAAAGCATAACTTAAGGTGTTTAAGAAATGAATTTTCGGATAACATCAAAGGTAACGGACTATGATTTCAAAAGAACCAAAAAAATAATTCTTTCAGGACATTCTAAACAAGAAAGGAAATTATTATTCAAAAACTTATGTTTAATGTTCAAAAGAAATGATTAAAGTTGTGTGTAAAACTTGACTTTAAAACAGCATTTTATATACAAATTTTTCACATGTCATTTCTAGATATCACTGCCAGGGACTTCTGCGGTGCATTGCAGAAATACCATATTTCTAACTCTAAATTTTTCATACAGGTTGCTGACACTTCCACATGCCACTACATCAACTACTATCAATTTCGATTATTGTATTAATCTGTGGTCTTCGAAGTCTCAACAGGGTACTAATGGAATACCGCTGAGATTGCAGATGGAAAGCGGCTACTACCTAAGATAACAGGATCCACTCTGCCACAGTTGAGATCTGACTGGTAGAAATTCATCAATTGTTTTTGGGAAGGTAGAAGTGGTAGGTTGGTAGTATAAGTAGCTATCTTCTCAGTGGAATTATGAGCGGGCACACTTAGGCCACACACAGGGCATAATGTGATACCACATTTTCATATATTCCCCTAGTCCAAGAATTCCTCGGAACTTCCGATGAAGCGACTCAGGCTGACAATATCAATACATGACAGTTCACACAGATCCACCATATAGTAGACACCCAGGTGCCTCTATTTCCTCCGACCAAGGGCCGGGCATGTACACAATAAGTGAAGAACAGTCTCATCCTCCTACTGACCTCCACAGCTTCTACAGAAACATTTGCAAGGGGTCCAAGATCAATGCGCATCGCATGCGTTACTATAATGCAATGCGAGGAGGGAACTATTTCCGACAATTGTTATCAAAGTCATGGACATAAGTTAGGAAAACCTGTTTAACTAGCCCGAGAGTATAGCTATGAAACTATACCAAGAACGCAATTGTTGAACTGAAAAATTGTTGTTGTTTTCAAAATTAAGAAGATCGAGTTGATGCTAGACTTATGCATTGAACTAAACCGTTGAAAAAAGGTATGCCAACTGATTACTAGACCACGACATTCCAATTTATTTGCATTATGCTTTCTGGAGTTAGTTTTTTGAGTAGAAAGCTAAGTCATTATATATGTTGTCCACAAGTAGGGACATGCGGTATATTGGATACCAGATTACAGCCGATGACTATACGTAGTCTGTGAATTCGTTTATCTTGCCTTCACCATTACCACCAAAAATTATGTTAGTTTGGATATCAAGTGTGAAATCACTCTTGCCAACACGTGCTACTATGCTCTCAATAGGCAATTGAGTAGAAGAGACCTCTCTCGTACGACAAAACTAATACTGTACAAGATGCTTATCCTTCTCGGGCTTCTTTATGGCGTAGACGCATGCACTCTTTTAAGCACTGATGCAGCAGCCTTGAGGGTATTCGAGAGAAAAGTCCTACGTACGATTTTCGGTCCAGTGCGAGTTGGCGATGAATTCAACATTCGATGCAACAATAAGCTGTATGAGGTCCTCAACGATGTGGACATTGTGCAGCGTATTCATATTCAGAGTCTGTGATGTCTCGGCAATGTCATGTATCAGCTCCTCAACGATGTGGACGTTGTGCAGCGTATTAACATCCAGAGGCTGTGATGTCTCGGCCATTTCATTCGAGTGGATGAGGATCCTTCGACCAGACAGGTATTTGATGTGGAGATTTGTTTTGGAAAGACTAAATAGAAGAAGCCATGTCGTCGATTGGTGTGACCAAATGACGCAGGCGCGTAATGAGCGGGTCGCCTGGAAGGATTTGCTGCAGCAGACCGAAATCCAATAAACGGGTTATTAATGGCCACTTAAGAAAGTCAGTAAGCTAAGCCATTAAAGAAGTGATCTTCAGAGAATTTTAGCCACCTTAGCGATTGACCCCTGGACATTTATATTCCCTCGACTATTCTTCCTAGAGCCCAATTTCTTTTCAAACTGCTTGAAATATTTAAAGAGAAAATTTATTCAGTTTATCCCTCTATTCCTGTCACATTTCCAAACAGAATAACACACACGCATTTAATTACTTCTCGAGAAGGTTACATGACAGCTGCTAATACATCTAATCTAATCTCCTCCGCAAGACAAAAAAGTTTTTTTCTGTGTGTTTGCTTGATCTACTCCCAAAAAAAAAAACAAATATGACGACGTGCAATTTAATTAAAGATTTATTGGCGATTAAAAACACATTTGAAAAGTTCCTTGAACTTACTTTTACAAGTGGATCCATGGAATAACACAGCCGCTGGCAATTTTCCAATAATTAGTCCAAAAACTTGTATTTTTTTTCTGTTTCTGATTTTCGTTCGAACAATATCTTTACAAAAGATTCTCAATAAAAACAAAAACAACTACAACATATAAAAGAGGAGAGAGAGTACTTATAGGAGCACGAATAACAAACAAAAAAAAACGCAAGAAAACCATCAACATAAAAACAAAAATAAAATTGTTTATGAACTTAAGTTTGACCTGAGCTAAAGGATAATAAGCAGAAGGCGATATGACTTTGGCTTGGCATAGGAGTATGTGTGTGTGAGTTTAAGAATGTGTGTGCGGGAAAGTTCATCATAAATAAAATTTAACTTTCAATCAAAGTTTACACACACATACACTCACATACATTCACTCACTCTCACACACATACATAAAAACCCATGGTTTTTATTTGAAACATCCACATGCACGTTTATTCACCTTTTAGGCTTAAAAAGTTGGTTGCCTGGTAATAAAACTCTACGCGGTTGGACTCTCTGTCTCCCTTTGTCTCCCTCCCCGTATTTTCTGGCTGTGAAAATTGTTTGTTGCCTGGTTCGTTGGCTGGCTGTTGTTTGGCTGACTGGCTATTTAACCATGGCGGCGTAGATTTTTCGTTGTTAATGTTGTTCATGTTTTCACCATGTTTTTTTACGTGCTACAGCTGGATTTTTTTTAACATTTTGTTTTTTGTTGTTGTTATTTTCTGCCTATAAAAGAAAATCAACAACAACAACAAAAACATAAAAATTTAAGCAACAACATAAAAAACATGGAGAAAATTATTTACACAACTAATTAAAACTGAAGTTTCCGCTGTATGCGGTGGTATTTCCCTAGAAAATGTTTACCATGTTTATCAGGCATGTTTTTGGCCAGCCCGGCTGACAGGCTGACTGCCTAGCTGACTGCAAATGTAATGCTAAATATAAATGAAATAAAAGTTCGGCATTGCTTTTTCCTTTACCTTATTGCCTTAGCAATGAAAAACAAATCTGAATCTGAATCTGAAATTGTACATTCGCGTCTGAATATGTGAAAACATATTCAAAAGGGCTCATTATGTTTTAAACGAAATACGATAATAAGGCAATTAATGTAAGCCTGTACTGTATGCCACAAATATGTACCTGAAATTAAGCGGTTCTCACAAAACAGGATACTTAGTCAAAAACGAATTCATACAACTGCAATGCTAGATTGCTTGGCTATGTAGTCAAGGATTTAATTGCAAACACGTGAACACCTCTAATGAAGTCGGTCTAGAGGTATATGTTGGTTTAATACTCGTATACGAGAGGCCACGGTTCTAACCTAAGGCCAGATATCTCCAAGCAAAACTAAATATAAAACAAATATTTCCTAGGCGACTTCCTCTCGGCAGATTTCTGGAAAACGCTAACGATAACATTTTGTCAGTTTTATTCCATCAGTGGAGAACTTGTAGTTGCCTTAGTGTAGTAGGTGGTGTGTTGGCTTATTAGATGTCAAGCGAATGTTCAAACCCTACCCTAGACATCTCCAAACAAAACGAAATATGAAACAAATAATTTTTAGGGGACTTCCTCTCTTCAGATGTCTGGCAAAAACTCTGGGAGTAAATAAATATGCTGAGAAAAGTTTCTCTAAATTCTGCCGTTCGGAGTCGCCTTTAAACTGTAGGTCCCGCCATTCATGTATAAAATTAACTCACACAACATAATTGATGTGATGTACAATCCTGACAGAGGTATTGTAATGAACAATAATGCACGTACATATGTAACACCTCTAACATAAAGTGTACTATCATCAGTCCAAAAGATTAGTGTTCCCCCTATGCTAATGGATTTTATAAATTACAGAAGGAGAGGAATTACAGCAGTTTTTCCATCCCTGTGATATCATTTACATCTTCTGTATAAGACAGAGAGCAGGAGGATAAAATCTCTAAGCGTATTTAGTGCAATCTTTACATTGGAGCAACAATTGAGTGGAATAATACGTGCAAATGAAAGTGAATTCTAAGTAAGTTGGTAGGGAGAGGTAGACGCCCACCAAAGGAATTCGAATGGACGCATTTAGTTCATTTTGAGGCCTATTGTGATACCACAATTTTCATCAATTATCCCCTAGTGCTGGAACCACTTAAAGCTTCCAATGAAGTGACTCAAACTGCCAATGTAAATGCTCGACAGATCACCAAAACTATCGATATACAAGTTAGCACCAATTTATCTCTTTCTGCTTTGACATAGAGCAGGGCATGTTTCCAGTAGCCGAAGAACAGTTTCATCTTTCTCCTCTACTATGCAGCTTCTATAGAAATCATTTGCGAGGTACCCCAGACCAATGCGCCTGCCTCGCAATGACCCGTCACAACTTCGACATCTACATTCAGCATGCTCTTTGGAGTTTTAGCAACCTTGCAATGTGTACTCCATCCAGCCTTTGCCTGATTTTCTGTTCCATTCTACCCGTATCGGCAGCTGTCCGCCTGCGATTGACGGAGGCTGTCAATCACGCACGCATTGTCAATCGTGAGCTTACACATCACCAGAGGGACTTCAATATTCAAGAATTTGTCAGAGAGTTCGATGGTAGTGCCGTGCCTGGCCAATTCATCTGCTCTGTAGTTATATATTATATGTCCATATATCCCAAATTATGTGGACATCATATCTTTCCGCCACCCTGTTTAGGTGTCTGCGACAGCCGTACACCTTCCTAGAGTCCTTCATGTTGGAGTCCAGTTCCTCTAATAACGCCTGGCAATCGGAGAGTATGGTGATGTTTCGATTCAAATCATTTGCATCCCAAATAAGCGTAAATGCAGCCTGTATAGCTAACAAAACACGCTGCAGAAATCTGGCAGCCTTATAGACTCGGCTATACCGATTGATTCCGAGTAAATTCCGCTACGTTATTTTGAGTTTAAAGTGAATTTTAATTTGTATTGGAAAATATATCACTTACGAAAATGTCAACTAACTAAAGTAGTGGTCGTGAGCTTTTTACTAGCATGTCAAGTATTTGCCTAAAAATGTACTAAAGAATTATTTTATTCAGACCCAATTCCATAGGCCTTCTAAAATGTAAATAGTGATATCAAATCCGTTAATTCATATCGGGCAGCAGTCTAACGCCTATAGTTTGTCTTTAAAATTGCAAAAAAAAAGGTTACAACGCCTAAAATCATACTACAAAATAAATATTTTTCTTTACAATTTTCACCTTTACACCCAGTATCTTTTATTTTGTATGCGTGTTTATAAGTGAGTTCGTATGCAAATAAAACAACGTGTTTTTTTTGAAGTTCTTGTTTTTTTCTGTTGTTTTTGCATTTTTAAAATTGTATGTGTTTTTAACGAGTTTTATGGCAACAAAGAAGCGTGAAAGTAATATAAACAATTTAAAGCATACTTTAAGGCACTTTATTTATATAGCATAAAGTTGGGCAATAATTTAAATATATTATGGTGATTTTATACAATTTTAATCAACTCTTTTATTGTTCAACATATTGAATGTTTACATAGACGACGAAACACGAAAGTCATAAAAATTTAAGAAAAAAAAAATACAACATTTAATTGGTATATAAGTAAAGTTGGATTTACGATAAATTTATTTTAAATCGGATTTAATATTGTCTATGAAATTCTGAAAAATATTTATTCAGGTGTGAAAGAATTGTAGACAAAATGTTAAAGTCACCTTAAAGGCGTATTCAAAAAGATTACGTAATAAATTTTCGTATACGAATATAGCAAAATTATCGTGTCTGTTCAAATCTTCACGATAAAGAATTCTGGGTCCATTTACCAAGCCACAAACACCACGAATATAATGACTAAAGAACCTTTAGTTTCCTCCTATTTTGAGAGGTCAAAAGTCTTTGGTATGTCATTTATTTTATATGAATTTTTTGCTTCAAAATAATCACACTCCTGATATATACCCGGGACTTTACTTTTGGAATATGCTGTTTATTAGCCTCACGTTATTCTTGACAATCTCTTACATGAGGAACTGTGCTTCCAGGGTGTTTATGGGGCTAGAATCTATCTACGGTGATAAAAGAGCTGTTTGGAAGGATATAGTTAACGAAAGAGAAGATAGAAGTCGTCGTAGTCTAGTAGATAGTATGTTGGCTTACTAGATGTGAAGCCTCGGTTCAAACCCCAGATCAGCAGATTTCTGGCAAAAACTCTGAGAGTAAATAAAATTTCTTTGAAGTTTCTCAAAAATCTGTCTTTTGGAATCGACTTTAAACTGTAGATCCCGCCACTCATGTATAAAACTAACTCACACAACATGTGTGGTATGAGAATCTAGGTCGTAATGCTGACTAAAGGGTTGCAATGAGGTATGAGGAAAACAGTTTCTCTAATTTCTGAGCATACAATGCTATTTTTATTTCTAAAATATTCAGCTCGGGATTGTTTATATTGTTTTCTTTATTTAATTAAATGTCTGTTATACTTTTAAATGTCATTCCCCTGCCTAATATGAAATTAGCACGCCTTGAAATATGCAATATTTTTATATTTATTTATGGCACACCAAAAGTATACAATACTTTTTCATTTATTTTACTTATTGTTATCATCATTATTATTATTATTATCCCTTTAGGAAAGCTTAAAACAAACAAACCTTTACTTCAATAATACTTTTGCAACATTTTAATTGCTGCAGTTATGTTAGGGATCCTTATTCAATGGCTTTTGCTACCCTTTCAAACAAAATATTATATTTTGTATTAGTATGTGGGTGTGTGTGTGTATGTGTGTGTTAGGGAGTGTATTTGAAAAACAATTGTCAAGCATTTGACAGCTTTTAACTGCTTGTATTTTAACCTAAGCAGCTTAGCAAAGCTTAACACCGACATTTAGGAACTGAAACATGAGTAGGGGGAGCAAAAATTAAATCCCTTTTTATTACAAAAAAAAAACGAGCCTTCTTGGTGCTTATGCCGCCGTTAGAAGAAAAATAAGGTAAATGTCCATTTTGACGTTTATATTCATTTAGAAAAATGTCCAAAAACAAAACACGAATTGTCTGTTTCGCTTCCTTTTTCTTTCTTTGTTTTTAATTTATTTATTTTTATTTTTTTTGTTATTTTCAACTTAAGAAAATTACTGTAATTTTTTCTTATTTTTCTCTCATTTTTTATTTTTCTCGCTCTCTCGCTGTTATAAAACTGTCAGTTATAAATATGTGGGTTGTTTGGATTTTCTTGCCACATTTTTTCTGATTTTTTTCTACGAATTTTTTTTCTATTTTTCTTTAAAGAGCAAAACGTCTAAATTGTGTGGCGCATTGCAGTTTTTTCATTTGGCAATTGTTTGACTTGACGGTACAATTCTTTTATTTTTTTTTGTTCTCTCTTCACTTCTATTACATTTTTTTTTTATTTTTTCTAACGAATTGTAAATGCTAACGAAAGGGGATTATAGAAAAATCATGCCAAAATGTCAGTTTTAAAAATAGAACAGAAAAATAGCGAAAAAAAGAAAACAGTGAAGAAATAGCATAAGAAAAGCTGAAGAATATAAAATGAAAATGTCAAAATAATTGCAGTTGTTTCTGATTGAAGATAATTACTTTGATATCGTCATGCACCCAGCGGTGAATGACTGACTGGGCTGCCTACCAAAGCAAAAGTTAAATTGACGGTACACTTTGTGTGTTTGTGTTTTCTTTTTTCTACTCAGACATTAAGATAATAAAATATTTATTTCATATTGGGTGATATAAAAAGTATTCATGGGATATTCAGACTTCGTTCAGACAATCAAATTCTTAACTATTAATTTATATATAATCCAAACATCGACATAGTTGTTGAATCCAGCTTTCTCCATATGGTCTCTAACAGGGTCGTAATGTAATGCAGATTTCCCTAGCAATGTCTATGCTTCTTAAGTGAATACTTTTTCATAAATTTACTGACTTTTTCGTAATTGATCGAACAAAGCTAAACGCAGTTTTGACATCAAAAATAGCACACCGAAATTGAACAACATTCGTGCTGCTCCTTTCCTAGTTACAGGATTGTTTGCCAGATATATGCATCTTAAACCGGCTGTAGGCCTAAGCCTCCGCTTTCTTTCCTTAAAAATTAAATTTTTTCAACACAATTTTCTTATTTCGAACACAAAATCATGTCTTTAAACCTGTTTCCAATAATTCTGTTAAACAAAGCCAAAGAATCTCTCAAAAATTTAATTGTTTCTGTAACGTTGTTATGCAACGTTAAAATGCCGGCAAATAGTTGAGAAATTCCCAATAATACAAAACCATTGTTCTGCTGCTGGTTTAATGTGTGTGCATTACAATGGCATAATTGAATTAAAATCTCGTAAGGATATTGTTATCCTACAACTACAACCAGTAAATGTTAGAGTATATGCCAGCTGAGAGGCATTACCCAATACAAAGGCACTCATTCACTCACTCGCCATCATACAGTTCACTTCAAATGGTGTAATAACAGCCGAGTTGAATTCTAAACCACTATACCCGGCTATAATATACGATTTATCCTTAAGCATTTTAGAAAACTACACTGTTAATGCCACTACTACCGCTACCACTACCACCATTATTATTGAAACCGACAGCATGTACTCCATTGTGCCATTGTGTTTGTAATGTAACAAGAACAAGAAAAGGAAGTTGAAAAAAAAACAGAGTCACACTCGAATACAACATGTTTGAAATCGTATACGAAATAGAAATTCTACACCAAATAACGGAAACAAAACAAGGAATTTAAAAAAAATTAAATCGAAAAAAGAAGAAAGAAAAAATAGAGGAAATCTACACCCAGAATGCCAAAATAACACCTAAAAACGATATCCGTTTGGATTTTTAAACAAAAACAAACAATATTATCGCAGTGAATACTTTACAGCGGAGGAGAAAAAACAAAAGTACAGTGGATGACAATAAAAGCTTGCTTGAAGTGAAGAACTAAATTAGATAATGAGCTACGGAAGTGAGTGTAGGCTGGAAGGATCAAGGAATCTAATTCCGCTTTACGCTCCAGACTTGACTGCTGTCTGCGCATAGTGGATGAGATGGTTGCTACTCACTGCCTCATTATATCTCACGAAGAAGATTAGGTCTTTCGCATCACAACTTTTGTTTTGATTGCAATGCTGTGGAGGAGAATAAGATTATCACCCTCTTCTCATGTCATTGTCCCGAATTGTTTGCACGCAGAGTAAGATGCTTCCAGGATAGCAAGAATGACATGGTGTTTATGGTCGTAGGCAAATTTTGCAGATTTTCAAGAAATCCAATCCAATTTTAACGCAACTAATTTTATGCTTTCACTCTGAATATAAGAATATGAAAGCCTGTATCAAAACTTTAATATAAATAAGGTTTGTGACGTAATAATCTGTAGAAATCTGCTGAAAGGAAGTCGCCGAAGAAATACTTTTTCGTATTTTGTTATGATGTCTGATCTGGGGTTTAAACCCTGGCCTCACATCTAATAAGCCAACACATACCTACTAGACTACGGCGATTGCACACTTAGCTTCAAGATAATGCCTCCAACTGTCAAAAGAAGACTCTTTATATTCAGCTTTCTTCAAATGATTAGTAGTTATTTGGTGACTAGTATCTAGTTAACTAGCAACATCAACGCTACTTATATTCCAGTGCTTCTGTGAAGTCAATCCTTGTAATCAAAACTACCACAATCGAAAACAAGTAAACTATCTCGCTGCTCTCTAGTTACATTATCGCCTCAAAAGTCTTCGCAAATTTACTTCAGCGGCTCAGCCTTTAGTAAAAAAGCACCATCAATCGGTTTAAATTTGAACCCTCGGTGATTTCGAATCTAGCAATACTTAAGTCACTCTATTCTGCCATAAAATTCAGTGTATTAGTTCCACTGAACATAATAAATCGATTTACGCTGGAGCAACGTTGGCATTTATTGGGCCAACGAGAAACAACAGCACGATGATATTGCTTTTATCAAAAAAAATCATCTTTTCGAATGAAGCTCATTTTCATTTTGGTGAGTATGTTAATAAGCAAATTTTCAATATTTGGGGCTCAGAAAACCCACAGAATACAATGCACCCATTACGAGTGACGGTTTGACGCGGCTGGCTTGTGAAACGGAGGCATCACTGGCACACATTTCCATGAAAATGAAAACGGCGCAACCATTACTATTAATGGAGACACCTATCGCACCATGATAGTCGATTTTTTTGTACCCGCTGTTCATGGAATTGAAAGAAAAGTGTGTTAACGACAAACCCACAGACAATTGAGCATTTGAAGGCCAACATTCATGTGGCCAATAAAGAGATATGACCCCATACACTCGAAAAAGTACACAAAATTGGTCCGATCGAATGAGGTACTGTTATGCCAGCGACGGGAGCCATATGAATGAAATAATATTCCCTTACTAACCGGAATAATTGTACTTCAAAACAAAGAAATAAATTTCAAAAGATAATGAATAGAACATACAAATATATTTTAAATGTAATTACATAATGAAAGCCTTCAATTAAATAATAAAAGTCCTATGAAAAGAAAATGGATTTCATTTATTACAAGCTTTCCCATTCATTTCAAATTGATATTTGAACACAATATTTCACAGACAAAAAACCATTAAATTGTCACTCACTGTAGGCACGAAAAAAAGAAAACAACAATCACACATACACAAACAAGTACTCTAGTTTCTATTAACAAATACATGAACACATTAACGGAGACACTGCAATGACAGTTAACTTTAGTTGAAACTGTTAGAGACACGCATTGATTCATTCTCCTTTAAATGTTTTCTGTTTGTTGTGCTGTTAATATAGCATGAGTATTACCCTCACAGCCTCAAAGCCTCTATCTCCCACTCTCACCCTCTCCAGCACTCTGTTATTGTATTTTTAAATTAAATGTTAGTAAGTTAGTAATGATAGCATACACATATGTACATACCTATGTAAGTGTGTAGCAATTGTAGGCGTTAAAAAGAGAAAGAGAGAGAGAGGGTGTATTAGTGTTGGTGTTTGTGCCTATAATGTGATGACAATGACCGGAAAACATAGAGAAAACTAAGCGTAAAATAAACAATGGACTCTCCTTGTAATTCTTTTCATTTCATTTCAATGTTTGTCCGTTTGTTTGTTTATTTGTTTGTGTCTGCTGTTTGGTAAGAGTGGGTGTATTGTTCTCTACTTTTTTCTTTCTTTTGTTTGCTATTCTGTAATCATTACCGATATGGTTGTTATAACTGTTGTTGCTATAAAGCTTTTCTCTTATTCTGTACACAAACACAATGAAACGGTTACAGGCAATTTTTCTTGCTTTCATTACAAGTATATGAGTGTTTCCTGACAGTAAAACAATCAGGAAATCCCAGCAAATATTTGAGTGGACATTTCGTAATCTGTCATAAACATACGGGTTTTTTTCTGATTCGGATTTAAGGGGCTTTGATGTTCTCCCAAATAATTTATTCAGATAGCTTTTGAAGCCTTACCTGCCTTTAAACCTAAATTTAAAGAGATGTGTTCATAGGCCAGCGCCTCGTCTTAAATCTGTATATATAGATACAGGACATAGCATTACGGTATTCGCTCTTGGTCACATTTATGACTTTACATGCCTTTGTTATCCACATTGTTCTTGGATTCAGTTCTTGGCAAACATCTTTTAGCCTCCAAAGAATATGTAATAAACCCTAGCAAACCCAAAACTTCTCTTTGACATGTAGACTTATATAATAAGAGGATTGAAGAGGCAACTTTACCCAGCCCATACCATACCCATACCATATTTAAGACCGAAATTCATCTGGCTCCTTAGAAAGATATTCCTTGCCTTGGTAATCTCCTTTTCAAAAGATATTAGGCATACAATACTCCTTACATAGAGAGACAGAGAGATAGATTTCATTAATGTGGACTGTATATTAAAGAATCCTTGACGCAAACATAAACTACTCGATGCTAAAAAGTATTAGGAGGATAGAAAGGAGAATCGCAGAGGCTGAGGTGCTCTTCATCATTGTATGGAATTCTGTAAGGAACAAACTGCTGGATAGGGATGCTATGAAGAATAGCAAAGAAAGTCTAAGGCTAAGGTGCTCCTTCCCCGTGGCAAGTTGCACTATCCTGTTGAAACCACACATTGATTACATCAATACCAGGAAGAAAGGGTACAAAAAAATTGGTAATCATGGTACGATGGGTGTCTCCATTGACAGTAATGGTTGCGTAAATCGATTCATTCCGTTGAGTGGAGACAATATACGGAATTTTGTGATAGAATAGAATGACATAAGTAGAGCCTGCTTCAAAATAACCAATGGTTCAATTTCAAAACGATTGATGACCCACTCTATACAAAGGCGTTTGCAAAAATTCTCCCGCATCACTTTTAGAAACTTGTCTCCGAGGCAATATGTTTAACTCCTCCGTCGATTTCACAATTATGTGCCTGAATACTAAGTTTGAAACCAAAAATTCTTGATGTATTTGAATGAGATTTTGTAGCTGTCTACATCCCAATTGGAAACCAGATCTCCACACAGACATACTCCTTCCTCAAAACGCTTCTATTCAAGGTTTTCGGATATCTGTTTTTCCAGAATCTAAGTTAAGTGGCTTGTCACGTTTCTAATTCATGTGTTTTCATAATTTTTCATCATGATTTCATCGGTACATGAAACAATCCATGCCTTACTTCTACTTCTGTAGTGTAGCTCATTAGCTCATTGCTCTTTGTTAATGAAAATGTTTGCTGGGTATGCTTACTCTTGTTAAAATTGTGTTTAATACATTCCCATACATTACATGCTGTGTTATTGTTATTGTTGATGTTGTTGTTGTTTTGTATTGTTGTGTATGCATTTGTGTGGGTTGCCAAAAAGAAGGCTTTGGCCCCATACTGTTGTTGTAGGCATTTTATGTGTTAACGTTAATGACATTCATTTAGCGAAACACGTTAAGCATAACAATTATGGTCCAGCGATTATTTATAGCCTGTATTTCAGTATTTCTTATTACAATTTTTCTTCTTCTTTTACAAAAGAAGACAGACAGACAGACAACAAACACAACAACACCAACAAAAATTATAGAATAAATCACAAAAACTTTACAAATGAAAAAGCCATGAAAAGCTTGAGAGTGCGGCATTATAATGAAATGTAGTGTGAACAAAAGCCACAGATTTAAGCACACACACTCCACAATTGTTCTTAATGGAATTTAAAAAATAGAGGGTCATAGCATGAAGAGAGTATATTTCGTGTGACCTTTACCAATCCATAGCAAAGATAAGATTTCATGGTTGTTAGGTGCGACATATCATCAATTGAGGCTTAATGTCTGATGGCTTATGGTTGCAAGTAATTTTTTGAAATCATTTGTACATAAATAGACTCCAGGTTTGAGAAGAAATAAGTGACTTTCATTTGATATTTTCAAATATTTTGTTGAAGAAGATGCCCTGTCCCTGTATGGGGATTTTAGTCTGACAGAATTTATCAGTAAAACACCCTACCACTTGGTTATGCAATCCCAGGCATCTTTAAATCAGGAAATCGATCAACCTAATGTAAACTTCTTTTGCTTTCTGACTATCCCGAGGAATTCCAATTACTCTACCGTATGCCCGCATAGTCTGGCGCTAATTTTCCCGTCCATTTCATTGATGATGAAATATACACCGATTCCCACTGATGATTTCAATCTGTTCGTGAAGTCTTCACGTTAATTACATCCAGATTACACACTTATAGCCCCGTACCATTTACTACTAAAGCTTTTGATTGGGGTTATGCGAAGAGCAACATTCTTATGGAATGCAGAAAACTTCGTACTGATTCGCACAGGTATAAGTTCGGTGATATCCCAGCAATTTACTGATTATTAGATGTGTCTTATAACTCCAGGGAAGTTCGACAACATTTCAAATACTCTTCATCCTAAAAATTGTTTATGTTGACGCCTAATTTTGTTGCTCTATATGCTCACCGTACTCACCAGTAATATTGCATGTGTAATCCTTCCGATCAGAAAATAGAGTGGCGTTGATCCTAAAAGGGACCAAAAAGTAAACAGCCGTCATTCTGAATAAGTTTACAGTGCCGAAAAAGGCCTCAAGTTATCCCTCAATAGTAGGATGCATGAGTTAGATCTTCTCTTATCGTAATTTTCCAACAAAAGTTTTGAGTGCATCAAACCCACAGTCTTTGCCTTTCTTTATCTTCCCTTTCTGTTGAGCATATCTTTCCAAACATTCTCTACCACTCCACAGAATGGTTCTGGTCCCATCAACGCAGTAAATGCTCCCCTCCTTGCAAACTTGTCTGCTTGCTTATTGTCCAGCTGATTGAGCTTCTTCTGACCGTCTCATGTTGTCTTCGATTTAATTTCATAAGTGTTGAGTGCTTGAATTGTATTGCTGTGTCCTGCATTTGAATCAAATGCTCATGAAAATTTTGCCACTCATCCATAAAATTAACACACACAACATAATTGGTGTGAGGAGCTTGGTCGTAATCCTGTTGAAGGGCTATATTGGCAACATCAATTGAAACCTCTAATAAGCTCTGCATCTGTATTATTATTCTGATACAAATATTTCTTTTAAATTCAAGTGTTAGTCACCTCGAAATATTTTCTTTTTTAACTTCAGAAAGAAGAAAAGTGTATCCACTTCGTGTTAAAATTGTTGTTTTCAAGTTTTTAAGTTCAAATTTAAAACACAATCAACAAAAATGGGAGTGAAAAAGATTTTACATAGCAAATGAAATAATAAACTTTACTGATCTCGCCTTTAGTCCAAACAAAAAAGGGATACAAAAAACAGGACCAAAAAAAGGCTTTTTGGTCACTTCGTCATATTGTATGTGGGGGAACGACGTTATGAATAAATGAAAGAGTTTTGCCACTTGGATTTTACCGTGTCCTTTTATTGTGGCATACAATTGTTTTCCATGTGTGTGAGTGTAAAAGTGTGTATTTTTGCTTTTTGTAGGTTGGTGTTGCAGCATTTAACACATTTACGAGCATGCATGGATAAGTGTTGCTGCAGCTGTGAAATATTTTTCGTTTTTTTTGTCCTTAGAACATACTTGTGTGTGTGTGTATAAATGTATGTATGTAAGTGTGTGAGACTGTTCACATTTTTTAATTAAAAATTTATTTTGATTTCTACGTGCAACAAAAGCAAGTACAACAACTGCACAATGCAATTGTTGTATAGAAATACAAACAAAAGAAGAAAAAACTTCACAGCTTTTATGGCTGAAAAATTTTTCGGAATAGAATTGCGGCCAAAAACAATCGCATTTAAGCCATACATTTTTTAGGACTTCAATCGCGTTGGTGTAAAGTGTTCAATAATACAATTTTTTCTATACTTCATGCGAAGCAATTTTTATCGGCTTTTTTTTTTGAAAAATTTTTAAAAAAAATTGTGTTTTTAACGAAATCTACACGTAAATTGAGTCACACTTTTATGGTGATTACTTTCATAACTGCTGCTGCTATTGCTGTATTTTAGATTTTATGGTGTAATGGCATTATCCTTTTTTGTAACACTAGGAAACTGAACAGTGGTTTCTAATGCCCGAAAAAATGGTTCAAATACAACAAAATTGGAATAGGAAATGACTTTTTAAGTATTACAAAACCGTTTTAATAATCAAATCCGAGTTATTTTTTAAGCTTCAACGGCTTTAACATTCATTCAAAAATATTTTGTATTTGAAATAAATCTTGCTGATCACAACTCAATACCCTGTGCACTGTTCACTACAAATATTATCCGCGCAAAAAACAAAATTCCTTAATCAAGTTTCTAGTGCAACAAAATAGAAAAAAAGTTTAAATTCTCTCCACTTGGTAATTAACCCATAAATTTTTGATTGGATTACATAAAAAAACGAAATATTAAAGCCATAATGAATATCCTAAATATGAGGGCTTTTTAGTGTTGAAAAGTCACAGAGAGGCCTATAAAGCAATCAAACGAATTTAGAGACAAATTAAAGCATAGAATTAATTAGCATCGAATGAATGTAATTGGACCACATTACATACTTACATATACAATTGGTTATTACAACTCTTCAGTCTGGATTACAACCTAGCTTCTCACACCACTTATGTTGTGTGTGTGAATTTTATCCATAAATTATGGGAGCTACAGTTTAAAGTCCACTTCGAATTGCACCTTTTTTTCGAAAAGCTTTTCATGGTAATTTTATTTAAAGATATAGCCAGAAATCTGCTGAGAGGCAGTCACTGAAAGAAATATTTTTTTTATATTTCGTTTCGTTCGAAATATCTAGGCCAGGGTTTTAACCTAACTTTCTCGTTTAATATGCGAACTGCTAGACTGCGGCAACTTCTGATAGCAGACAGATCAACATCAAATTTATTAGGGGATTCATCCTTAACATCGCACCTGGACAGAAGCAGTAGACTCTATGACTTTGAAAAATATTTCTTAAAGAGAATAAATAACAAAAATGAATGAAATGATTTGGAGTGTACATATTCCTTTACAAGAGGAACTACGGCCACTCCTTGCTCATTTTCGAAGAAAAATGGCCCAATTATGCCTCTGGACCAAAATCCGCAATAAACAGTGACTCGTTTTGAGTGCGTCGACTTTTCAATGTATGCGTGCGGGTTTTCTGTGCCCCAAATACGACAATTTTGCTTGTTTACATACCCGCCAAGATCAAAATGAGCTTCATCTGAAAAGATACTTTTTTTTTGCCAAAATCGGCATCTTCTGTAAGTCGATCGCAGGCCCACTTAGCGAAGCGAAAACGCATTGGATGGCCAATTGGCTTCAACTCCTGAACCAATTGGACTTTGTATGGCGGCATACCAAGGTCTTTATGTAAAATTCGTCTCAATGATGTCTTCGAAATGTTCAATTGTTGAGAACGACGGTGAATTGATGTAGATGGCGCTTCACGTACACTTTCTGCCACAGCAGCAATATTCTCGGGTCTACGCATTGTTTTGGCTTTTCACGCTTTAGTTTATCGATGAGGATGCCAGTTTCTTTCACTTTTTTCACAAGATAACGAACATACGGAGCTGATTTTCAAGCACACGATCCTTATGAGGTTAGATCGAAGATAGTATGGGATTGTGTAAAGATGCTGAATCAGTTGGGCATACATCTGCTGTACCTCAGATAATGTGGGAACTTACGGCAATGAACAAGCAGACGAGTTTGTAAAGAATCAACCTGTCTGGTACCAGAATTTAGCTGTGAAGTGGTAGAGGATGTCTGGAAAATTATGGTTAACGAGAGGGAAAGTAAAGAGAGTCAAAGACTCTTTTCAAAACCAAGTGGTCTTGATGAACTCGAGGGGGTCTTTTCGGGCACTGTAGTCACACGGTACACTTATTGAAAATGGCGGCTTTTTACCTTATGCTGCCTTTTAGATAGAATACTCGCAATTTCTCGTATGTGGAAGAGTTCCGACTCACTGATAGTGGCATCCTTCTACATGCTCGATATTTAATATTTCAGAAGAATTTTGAATTCATACAGACATAACGTAATTGATTATTACAACCATTGAGTCAGGACTAAGACCTAGCTTCTCATACCACTTATGTTGTGTGTGTTAATTACATACATCAGTGTGTGTTAATTTTATACTCCGAGCGACAGATTCATGGCATCAGGTTACACTCATGTGTGGCACAAATTATTTTTTATTTTTTATAAATCGTAACAAAATTGATCGATATGGCTGCATACTTAAATGTGAGACAAGGATAATGTAGGATACACTCTAGGTTTTAAGGGCTGAGAACTCAAGCATCTGTCTTTAGGGCGTTGAAACAAACTGAATGGAAATTTAGGTCTTCTAACGCTAATATGAACACAAATTTTGAAATTCTCTTCTGCAATTAATATCCACTATGTACTCCATGAGAACCTAAAATGCTATTCCAACAAAAAAAAATCCCGTTTAACCCAAATAATTCTGATTGTTTACCAGCTTGTTTGCAAAATTTCAAAATTACCAAGAACAACTCATTTTTTGTTGTTGTTTTTCTGACCAGGAAATTGTTTGTTGCAACAAAATTGTTTATGGTATATGACCTGTTTCCAGCAATTTTTTTCTATCTTTCTTGTTTTCACATTTTTGTGTGTGTGCGTTTCATTGTCTAATGCAAAAAAACCAACAGTAAAAAAGAACATGATTTTGCCATTTGCCACAATTTGTGACTTTTTGGCAAATTTTGTTTTGTTCGTTTGACATTTTTGTGAGCATAACATACAAACGTATATACGCACATATACAAACCTACAAAAATATTTTTAAAACTTATAATTCAGTCAAAATGGCAACAAAATGTTTAAAACTGTACCGGATGAATGACCTTAAAATGTATGTATGTATGCGGATGGAATGTAATTACCAGGCGTTTGAATAATAATGAGGAAAACATTTACAACGGTTTGTCGTACTACAAATGACATGATGTGTGTTTGACTTTATAATTTATAAATAATTTAAAATAAATAATAATTTTATGCACATACATACATACATATTTTATATATAAAATAAGGCATTGAGTTCAAATTTGAATATGACTTTATTAACCCTTTCTACGGCTTTCATATTTCAGTAAGAGGGCATTTTATTTACTACAGCGTAACTTTTTTGGGTAATAGTCATGATGCAACTCTGAAATTTATTCCGAAAATCTAGAATAAAACGTTTTGCGTAAAGAAATGCGTTAAAACAGTGAAAACATTGTTGCAAAAATTTTGAAAGCTTTTCAGAGACCTCACGAAAACTACGAAGAATTTTGAGTAGAGAAACTGAACTTAATATATCAACCATTCGAATATATTCGTAACATAATTGGTCATTACAACCTTTCAGTTAGGATCACGATCTACGGATCTACAGTTTAAAATCAATTTTAGAGAAACTTTTCAATTTCATTTTACGCTCAGAGTTTTCACTAGAAATCTGCTGAGAGGAAGTCGTTTTGTTGGAGATGGCTGACCTGGGGTTTGAACCGTGGCCAACACACCACATACTAGACTACGGCGTCTTAAATAATGATCATTCGATTAGTGATCACAGCATTTGAAGAAACTGAAATATTGCAACTGTAAACGAGAGTGTCGTTGAAAACCCAACATCAGTTCGACATCGTTTTCAATAAACAAAAGACCTCAAGTGTACCTCAAGCAGGCTGATTATGGAAAATACTCGCAATTTGAATAACTTATTTAGGTAAACTATACATTCAAGGAGTATGACACACATATTTTCCATTTCTTCCCTAGTTTCCGGAACCTCACGGAGCTTCCAGTGAAGTGACTACGACCTACGACTAATATCAATGCACGATAGCTCATCGAGATATTGAAGATTTGGTGTCGTACAAAATTTGGTAACAGAAAAGGACCAACATTGGCCGGTATACTCAAGTTTATTGCTAAAATTCGTGGAACTGGTTTAATTGTTGATGCGCTAAGACGTGAGCGTGATCGTACAGTGCGTACACTCGAAAATATCGAAACCGAATACCGTCGATTATGCCAAAAAAAAAAAAATCATCTTTTCGAATGAAGTTCATTTTCATTTAGGTGGGTGCGTTAATAAGCAAATTTACCGTATTTGGGGCTTAGATAGTCCACACGTGGTCTAATAGAAGCCAATGCACCCATTTAGGTTTAGATTTAGGTTTAGGTTTAGATCGGAGTGGTAGCTTTGATATCACAAAGCTCACTTGAGCACGCATAGCGGCCCGTTGTGACGCCACGGGTGAACTCAGTCTCGGTACTGACCAAGTTCCCCCAAATCACGGAAGAAGTAGAATTTGGTCAGCGCAAGGGCTGCACTTCAAAAGCACGACTACCCTACAATGTGATTATTACCCCATCATTCTTTTTTCTACCTTTTTTTCCTTCAATTTTAAATTAAATTTTTTTTTGATTTGTTTACGGCCTAATGCATAAAATAAAATAAATTGTGGTTGCCGGATGTAAAACATCAGCCATTAGTTGATTGATATGCCAACAAAGGAAATGAAAGGGAAAAATTGTCCATTACGGATATAACGGAAAATAATAGAGATTTTTATCAATACGTTGCCTCAACATCATGGCATCAAAGCGTATTCAATTTAAAAATGTATCGAAAAGCAAAAACATACAATTTAATTTAACGAAACAAAAACTGCAGAGTATAGATGATTGAAAAATTTTCTGTTCGGAAATTATTTTTAACAAACAAACTTACATGCAAATTCATTTAATTGCGATTATAAGATAGAAGGGTTGGTATAATGATGTAGGTTTGTTTAGTTTAGGTTAACTGACGTCACTACAGACATATAAGATGAGGATCCTAATTAGTAGTATTCAATTCAAACAACATTTTGGAAGAGTCTTCCAGTCCAAGCCACTCTCTTATATACCGGTCAAATGACCTTTATCCCAGTCATCGCAGTGTGGTAGGTCGTTTGTTGGATTATTCGACGTGAGGCCAGGCTTCAAAATCTACGTCAGACATCTCCAACAGAACGAAATATGGAAAAAGATTTCTTTGACGACTACCTCTTAGCAGATTTCTGTCAAAAACTCTGACAGTAAAATCAAATTGCTATGAAAAGTTTCTCAAAAATTTGTCGTTTGGAGTCGACTTTAAACTATAGGTCTCGCCGTTGATGTATAGAAAACAACACACATAAGTGAAGTGAGAAGCCAGGTGGTAATTCTGACCTTCAGTTCCTTTAAGAAACATATTTACTTTGTATTGGCTTTCTGAAGCTATTGTTTTTAGCTAAGCAAGTGATTGGCCTAACAATACAGATTCTAGAATGATAGGGATGCCATTTGTTGTCGATAGAAACAATATATTGAGTGGAAATGTAATTTGTTGTTGTACTGGTTGTTGTGATGACGAGAATATATTTATTGAGTCCTACTATGACCCAAGAGATAGTGCTATTTGAACTTTATTCGTTAAAACTTTCCAAAGCAGATAAAGCATCATTCTTCTGAAGTGAATTTAAATGACTATAAAAGACATTGTCATTGAACTTGAACAATATTTTTAGAATAAATTTATTTCAAACGTGCAGACACTTCATGAACTTTAAATTTCCCGCACTTCTCACCCCCGTCTCGCTTCCTTCCTTTTTTATTACAGTTTTCTACTTAAACTTTTCCGAACAACTAAAATAAATAATCTTTTGACCCTCCTCTAATGCTGTCTGCCTAGTCTAGTGTTAATGGGAGTTACTGTTGCCATTCATTATTTGTTTGTAAAGAATTTTTGCCCAAAATGTTGCAATTAAAAGTGCTGAATTAAGTTTTTCTCTTCTCTCGCAGCGTCTGCCACATACGCAGCTTTAACTACCGCACTACTAGACAAAAAGTGGATGATGATGAGCCAAGCCGAGTCGAGTCGAGTGGAGCTGAGTTGAGTTGAGCAGGCATATAAACCAACCGAAAAAGATGTTAAAGATTTATGTGTCTAAATGTGGTTGGTCATTATGGGCTCTTGTTTATTTAACACAAAATTTATGTCTTCGACACAGACACTGACATTCGTTAGTTACAACACAAGCTGAACTAAAGCAGTATTTTGGTTTTGTTTCTCTACTTTTTACTGCCGCTTTTGTGCTCGTATATCTTCTTAATTTAACAGATTTGGGAGCAGTTTTTAATTTATGCTTTATGAAAATGTATCTACAATTTGAATCTCTTCCTCTAGCATGAGTAATTTTCTTATCTCTTCTTTTTTTTTTGCAGCTAATTTAAAAATGGCTGTGATTTTTAAATTAGAATGAAATATTCAGAAAAAAAAGGAAAAGGAAAATTAAAATTAAGTTTAGAAGCGTTCATTGACTTTGTGAGAACCAACATATGCAAGTGAATATGATTGCAGATATTTAACTGAAATAATTTAAATTTAAAGAAAATGAATTAATTTTTTATAAATAAAGCATGTTGTTCCTATGTATGCAACATACATAAATTTGTATTTATGTCTCAGGCATCCATACTCGAAGTAGCTGCAAAGTCATGACAAATGGGTGGAAAATGGAAAGCAACGAGAGGCATGCTGAAGAAGGTTTTCAAAATTATATGTCTTCACAATACATACGCCACTACTACTACTACTTTTGTTACTACTAGTACTACTATTGCTACTACTACTATTACTACTTCTGCTACTATTACAACTACTTCTGCTACTATTATAACTACTACTACTTCTGCTACTGCTAGTACTACCTCTACTGCTATTACCAATTCTCCTATTATATATATTATAACTACTACTGCTTCTTCTTCTGCTACTACGATTGCTATTGCTACAATTACTAGTTCTGCTGCTTCCATTACTACTACTGCTAATACTATTTCTACTGCTAATACTCCTACTAATACTATTTATGCTATTACTACTGGTACAACTACTACTTTTGGTACTACATCTATTTCTGCTACAATATTAGTTTTGCTATTACTACTGGTACTACTACTATCTTTTTCACTACCGCTACTTTTGCTACTGCTACAACTTTTGCTACTATTACTGCTACTACTACTTCTTGTTCTAATACTAGTGGTATTACTACTACTTTTGCTACTACTATTACTAATACTACTTCTGTTTCTACTACTACTACTACTTTTGCTACTACTTCTGATGGTTTTTGCTACTACTACTACAGTTAATACTACTTCTGCTACTACTACTTTTGCTACTACTACTTCCGCTGCTACTACTTCTGTTACTGCTGCTACTACTTCTGTTACTGCTGCTACTACTTCTGTTACTACTGCTACTACAACTACCCACTAAACTATCACAACGCCTAAAGTACTATTCAGGCTGCAATAATGGCTATAAAAACTGCATTTATTAAACCCCGGCATCAGAATACATCGCATATTTACTGAAAGTAAAACGGTGATTAGATCCCTAAAGGGTGTGTAAACCATACCTAATGTTTCGGGTGTCTGTTGAAATCGAGAACTTCTGCGGTTACCCTCACATGGGTTCCTTTACACTTCTTACATGATATTGTCATTCCTCTGCAGACGGGCAGACACGTTCACTCATACTTACTTCTCTTATACAAACACCCTGTGAGAGACACCAGACAAATTTGACTCGTTATGGTTATATACAGAACAAAATTTATGTAAAGACTTTGTCAGTGTCAATTGCAAGAATCTCATAGCAGTTGTAAGAGGACACTATAGACTGGGTAAACAGGCCCGGAGGCATTGAATACCTCCCAACTCTGCCCATTGCGAAAACCACAGAACAACTTTCAAGGATAGTACTTTCCTCCTGAATACTCTTCGTCAATAAATTGATCAACAGTGTATACAGCGGAGTACTGCCCTAACTGAAGATTACTTTACTACATTAATTGCCTAAAATTGTTTCTGCTAAAAAGCCGATTTCATTGGCATTTAAAATAGTTGTTTAAAATAGTTATCCTGTAAAAAAATTTAAATCAATTTCAGTTACCCCCACATTACCTTTATCAATTCAGAATTTCCTTTAATTTATCGCTTTTGTAATTAAATAATTACTTTGTCTTCTTCTTGTTTTTATTCAACACCCTATTAAATTTTGTAATTATTTTAATTTCCTTTTCATTATTGTAACACCATCAAGTGCCACGAGTCTATAACCATTGACCGTTGCGTGTTCTTTCTTTGCCTTGTAATAATTTCATTAAATATGGGTGATAATTAATAGTTTTCAATTATAATTGAGTTTTGTCTCTTTTTTTTTGTTGTTGTTTGTATTAAAAAACTATTTTATTATGACTTAAAATTTTCCAGTTGAATTACAAAATGTATCGTCTGCCGTCCGTTCTTATTAATTTCTTATTAATTTTATATTCGTCATTTATTTCACCACCTTTTCCCTTTCCCCTCACTTGTTTCTTGTCACATAATTTTAATGAAGGCTTTCAAAGGCTTTTCATACAAATTGCCACCTGTCTGTCTGTGAACAGTCTGTGCCATTGCCTCCGATAACTACGTTGCACTCATTAACAATTTAACTCCAAATTAAATCATCATTAACGGCTTATGATAAAAGAAGAGTCATTTCGCGTGTTTACTATCTCATTATATTACTTCCACTAGCTTTCTCTTTGCATCACCTTAAGGTCATTTGTTGTGCAATTTCTTTCATTTTATTTTTGTTTTTTATTGTGGTATTGGATTTCTGTTTCCTTCTTCTTTTCCTTTTTTTCTGGAAAGGAATGTATTTCGCCATTATAATTCATGAACAGAAATAATAATGCGAATGACTATGAATCTCTATTATATTCTTAATATCCAATTACCACCAAAAAGTATACAGAAACAAAAACAAAACCAATGCATTGGTACATTAAAAGGAGTGATTAAGTAGAATACCCAGCAAACAATTGGATTAAACTGTAAACCACTTTAAAAAAAATATGCTAAAATATAATATCAGATTACCCTTTCTGGTAGGATCATAGGGCTATAACATACATAATTGGTCACTACAACCTTTTAATCAGCATTACGAGCTGCTTCTCATGTCACCCATGTTGTATGTGTTAATTTTATGCATGAGTGGCAGGACCTACAGAGTTTTTCAGAAATCTGCTGGGAGGCAGTCGCCGAAGAAATATTTCTTTACGTATTTCGTTTTATTGGAAATGCCTGATCTACGGTTTGAACGATGGCCTCATGTTTAATAAGCCATCACACTACTTACTAGCACACTACTGCCGAGCGGGTGCTCCAACAAGTGAACTTAATTTCCTTCTATCCGGTACAACTGGCTTCACGATTTATTTGCCCTGCCTTAATTTAAAGCTGTCGGTGCGGCCTCACTTCAATCACAGTGGCCACGCTTACAGGTCACTCTGTTATGGGTAGACACGCGGAGAGAATGCGGCTCACCAGATTCCTTAATTTCTCGTTCCCGGGTTAAAACTCGATTTCAATTAAAAGTATAACAAGAAACGGGAAAAAACAAAAGCACCAACGACATCAACAACAACAGCAATAACAGGACTTAAATGCAATTATAGCCATTATTACGGATCCTTTTCCTTTCTTTTTTATTTTTTTGTTCTTGTTTATTTCTTCTCTCCTGTTTCTTGCACTCACACCTACACTGAGTACACAGTTGCCACTCCATTATGGAAACCCCATCAATTGTTTTTAATTTTAAGGTTATGGTTGTTGTCTCAGTTCCTGTTGCCAATGCAGCCTCCAGCATAATGTGCACATAGAGTTTGAGAGTTTGAAGGAGAGAGGAGAAGAAAAATGTTATTATTGTGGTTAAAACAATAATAATAACAACAACAACAACAATAGCAACCGGAGAGAAAGAGAAAAGTAATTTTATTGTTGCAGCAGTGGTAGCGGTAACAGCAGCACCAACTGTAAATGCATTTTTGCCATCACAATTTCCTTTCGATAATAAAATCAGGCTTTAATGAGTTAAATTGCAAAAGGATTTCTTTATATCCTTCTTTTGTTTCCAGTTTTTATTATTTATCGATTATTAACGTTTTTATTTACCAGATTTGCTAAGAATTTTATTGGTTCTGATTGCTTCTCAATATGATTTGTTTCGTTCTTCCTTTGGAAATAATTGTACTCGTGTTGGGAGAAGGTGGAGGTAATGAGATGTTGTTAAGAAAACTTTATTAGAAAATCATTAATGTCAGTATTTCTTATTTATTGAGCTTTTTTTCTTGCGTTCCTTTTTTAATAAAATTTTATGGGCAAATGAAAATTGTTTATGCCGGCAATTTAATTAAAGGAGGTAACATTTTTAGACTTTATAGGGACTCTTAGAAATAGGCAGCCAAGTTATTTTTCAAACTGACAGATATTTACATCATATATTTGTAGAGATACATGAAGTCGCCGTAGTCTAGTAGGTAGTCTGTTGGCTTATTAGACGCGAAGCCAAACAAATCTGTCGTTCGAAGTCGACTTTAAACTGTAGGTCCCGCCGGTGGCGTTGAGAAGCTAGGTCGTAATCCTGACTGAAGGGTTGTATTGGCCAATTAAGTATGATGTATTTGTAGAGAAATATGTCTGTACGTGCAACGTTTATCAGATGTAGACAGGGGTCCTTCATATTCTCCTGATTGGAACCCTGGTAACTATAGCAGAAATAGAACTCAATATAACATCCTAAAGTCTTCTTAATATCTGGCCGATTCATCTGTATTTCAAACGTTCTGATCAAGAAAACGTGTGGGAGAGAACGCGTCCGATATCATCGCATTCTGTTATTCGTTTGAAAAATCTACTGATGCCATTATGTGTGGAGTATAACATCGTTCAAATGTTCACTATGGCATCTCTGGGTGGAGATCAATCGATATATTTAATTTTCCATGACCCTATCACATAAGGTCTGGATACATACATACTCTCATAATTGGTCATTACAACCATTCAGTCAGGTTTACAACCTAGCTTCTCACACCACTCCACTGTGTGTTAAGTTTTATACATGAGTGGCGGGACCAACAGTTTAATGTCGACTCCGAATGACAGATTTTTTGAGAAAATTTTCATGTCGATTTGTTATTTACTCTTAGACTTTTGCCTGATATCTGCTGTGAAAAAAGTCGTCCAAGTTGCCACATTCCGTTTTGTTCGAGGTGTCTGAACCGTGGCCTTACGTATAATAAGACAACACACTACCTTTTATATTATGGCGACTTCATACGTATATGTGCCTAACGATATGCAGGAAAAGAACATGCATACCCCATGGAGAATCTGAACAAACTTTAGGCATGGGCATTGGCGGTTTGAGTCGCTTCGTCAGAAGCTCCGATTGGTTCCGAGAATATGGGGAAACTGCGCTATCACAATGGCCTTCATATAGCCTAAGAGTGTCTATGCAAGTTTTTAGGGACAGACAATAATCTCAACTTACCTTCCTACCTACCATTGCCCTGACGCATAAATTAGACAGAATTTGACCGACACCATGCGTTATGTTTGCTTTGACAACCACAGTGGTTTGTGGCTTACTCGCGTGCACCTTCGCTTTAATAAAACCCCACAAGAAAACGCCTAATGGGGTCAAATCGTACAATCTTGGTGGTTAGTTCACATCGCACTCACGTGAAACGAGCCTACACTCAAACCACTCTTGCAAAATATCCAATGTTGCATTATCTAAATGAGACATAACACCGTCTTGTCGATACAACGTACAGTTGGTATTCAGATCATCCAATTCAGGCTTTCGGTATACAATAATAGCCTGGCCAACGTCGTTCTGGACCGATGACAACGACAGCCTTAAATCCACTTCGCACTGCCTTTTTCGGATGCATTGGAAGCCCATGGATGTCGATATTTTAGTTTATTTATGTAAACATTTAACTAAAAATGCATCTCATCGCTGAAGATGATTAATCGATGAAAATTATGCCGAGTTGCCTACTGCACTAGAGCGAACACACGTCATTGTCTGTTTACCTCCAGTTCCTGAGTCAGTTGAATTTTGTAGCTGTTGGAAGTGTGTTCTATGAAAAGCAGAGTTCTTCTGAGCGACGTAAAATTGACGGCGTTGAGTTTTGCTGTACAGTCTCACGAACAGCGGCGATGTTTTCGACCGATTTGTGTTTTATCGACGTACGGGAGTTTGTCGATCGCTTATTTACGACATTACGAATAGTCCTTTCTGTAGCGGATATGACGATCGTGAAATGGGCGAAGCATGCATGTATATTGTCTCTCTCCTTGCAGCCTAATACCCATCGTATGTATATCTTTTGGTTATAAAATATGTTGTCACGTAAAGTACCTCTCAGTATGATGCCTACATAATAAGGTGCTCTTATATGAATTTCCCTTAGTGTAGTCTTGTAGGCATAAATTGCTTACCACTTTGTTTTTTCGACACCGTTAGGATTTCATTATTATTGGCAAATAAAAGATGATCAGAAAAACAAAAACAAACAAACAAACTGAACGGAATTCATACGAAATATAAAAATAATCCTGCAGTTTTATTGTCGATTTTTTTCTTGTGGTACTTTTTTTGTTTTTTCCTTTTCCTTTGTCGTTATTCGTATTTTTTTCTCGTTTTTTGTTTTTGTTTTGTAGGCCTAATTGAGTTTTCAAAATGTTTTTTGTTTCTATTATTGTTGGCTAGAAATACCATGCCACTACACTGCAGAGTTCATTCCTACCTAGCTAAACGTTGTATCTAAAACTCTACGTTTGTTGTTGGTTTTTTTGCTGCAAAACAACAACAACAATAATAACAATAAAAAATGATGGAGCAAAAAAATGTTTTTCGCTTACGTTTACGTATTTTCTACTTCAATAAGTAATAAATTATTACGGAAACGTGTATTTCTGTGTTAGACACACACACACACACTCAACTTTTTAAGTCCTTTTTATTTGGTGTGTAGCAGTGTATAGGAGAACTCTGTCCCTAATGTTTCGAGCGAAACGAAATGGTACAGGAGTTTTCAACAGGGAGTCTATGTGGAAAGGTTGTTTCGTTTCATTTTTTTTTTTGAGTCAAGGATTTAACTTTTATCTGTAATACCCTGAGATTTATTTGAAACAAATTATAAGACTTAAAACTTACTTCATGAGTGTATCAATGCATGAGTAAAGGAGTGGCAGTAAGAGTTGTATTTACAAAAGTACTTACAATACATTGATACAAAAATACCAAAGAAAAAATAAGGGAAAATATATATTTTCTCTTTCGCCTTATTCGCCTGTTATTATTGACTAATATCCTTATCCTTATTCCTTTTTCTTCCTCCGTTTTTTTGTTGCTATTGCCGTTGTTGTTGTTTATTTATTATCGCAGGATTAAGTTGTGATGCGCAGATGTTAATCGAATGTTATGGAGAGGCAACACAACAACAACAATCGAAATAATAATGAAAATGGAAAACTTTTTTATTCCTTAAGGACATTCGTTACGTTTCAAAAATAATACAAAAAAAAAAACACAGTAAATGAATGTGAGTTTAGCTGAGCTAAACTGAGATGAGCTAAGCTGAGTTGAGCTGAGGTAGCCGAGTATCAATAAGTTTGAAAAAACGAAAATGGTCATTGCTTTTACATGTAATGCTACTACTACTACTACTCCAACTACTACTAATACTACTCCTACATTTATTGAGAATATTATGTGTTTGACATGAAAACTAATTAAAAAGAAAGAATTACTTGTAATTTGTAATATGAGTGGAGAGTATAAAACACACAAAAAACCCCGATAAATAATGAAATCATTAAACAGGTAACTCAAGGAAAGGGAAATAATCATGATAATAGTGGACTAAATTAAATGACCTACTACTTAAACCCCCCAACATATAATTCAAATTAAATCGGGTGGTTTTTATTCGTGTACCAAAAATAATATTGTTGCTGTAGCTCGAAGTCTTGAAAAAGACTTTGAAACGTCGTTATGCCCACGTTCTCAACTTAATTGTGCATTACAATCCTTCAAACAGGATTATGACCTAGCTTCTCACAGCACTTATCTTATGTGTGTTATTTTTATACATGAGTTTCGGCATCTACAGCTTAAAATCGATTCTGAAGAAATTTATGTATAGAGTGGACCATTTAAAAATTTAAATTTAAAACTAAAATTAAACCAAAACTATTCGAAATTTTGTCAAATCTCTTCTTCAGTTGTATATTACAATTATTCCTGTTAGAAATAGAATATTATTTCATCCATACGGCTGCCGAGACTGGCCTAACAGCTGCTCATTCGATCGAACCAACTTTCGTGTACTTTTCCAAATGTATGTGGTCGTATCTCGGCAATGGCATCACGAATGTTGAGCTTCAAATGCTCTGGTTTGTCGGCATAACACTTTTCTTTCTTTCAGAACCTATCGCAGCTTCTTGGCGACCAACTGACGTCACCGTTTCGGCTAATTAAATGGCCATCAAACGTCTGACGCAATAAATCGATTGTGGCAACATCTTGTTGAAACCAAACTTCATTCACATTAATACCATGGAGAGCGGATACAAACAAATTAGTTATCATAGTGCGATAAGTGTATCCATTGATCGTCCTCATTTTATATATGAGGCGATGATATCTCCCCTTCACAAGTCGCACTAAACATTGACTTATAATGGTTGCATTGGCTTCTGTAAGACTACGTGTGGATTTTCTGAGTCCCAAATACCGCAATTTTGCTTATTAACCCATCAAGATGAAACTGAGTTTCAGCCAGCAATTTCTCTTAGACCCATCTCTTGAAGGGCGAAGGCCTCAACTCTTGTATTGAATTGAACTTTGTAAGGCATCATACCAAGAAAATTTCCCAAAATTCGACGTAAACTGGCACGTGAAATGGTCAATTCTTGAGAACGATGACGACTTGCTGTTGATGGATTCTCACGCACATTCTCAGCTACACCTTCAATATTTTCGGATGGACGCACTGCACGAGAACTCTCACATCTTGGAGCATCAGCAATGAAACCAGTTTAAAAAACTTTAGCAATAAAATTGCGTTTACCGAGCACTGCTAGTCCTTTTCTGCGACCACCAACTGTATTTATTTTGCAAATAAATTTCCAATAAACCCCAACGTTGGTCAAGCGCAAATCTATTCATTACGTTCAGTGGAGATAACATACTGAAGTTTGCTACAGAATAGAATGACATAAGTATTGCAAGATTCAAAATAACCGATGGTTCAAAGTTAAAGCGATAGATGGCTCACCTTTCATAGCCTGCAAATTTAAGAATATATAACAGAGTCCAGGGTCTTTAGCAAAGCTACCCAATAAGCTACTATATAGGCAGAGTTTACATACAGCCACCTATGATTATATGGTTGGTGATTTATTATTGGTTACTTAAAGCTGAGAATAATTGACGAAAGTTATAGGGAATTTGCAGATTTCACACCAAATTTGATCAACATGGACTTGCATTTACAGAGGCTATCCACGTTGGTGTTTGTATGAACTGCAAAAGTGAGAAGATCGTTTCTACTCTTCATATTATCTAAGTTTGTCGTGGTGATTGGGAACTATTTGTGCGAAGAAACAGGACTTTCGAGGACTTAAGCGATCTGGCTTTAAAGATTTATCAGGATATTGACGATGTTTGGAGATGTAGAACTTACTTACTTAATTTGCAATTAACAACTCGATTAACGGATTTCGGCATCCTTCCAGGCGACTCTGCTTTTCGATTCTTCCAACGCAAACCAAGTCGTCCCCTTCGGCGTCTTCAGCAGATCCCCGCATCGAATTCCCATCTCGCCAGAGCATCCTCGTCCATTTGAACGACTTGACCGAGCCTGCGCAACCGCTGGATATTAATACGCTGCACAACATCCAAGTTGTTGAGGAGTTCAGACAACTAATTGTTGGATCGGATGTGGAAATAACCGCCAACTTTCACAGGGCCAAAGATATTACACAGGACTTTTCTTTCGAATACTCTCAAGGCTGCTCAATTAGCGCTTAATTTGATGTAGAAGAGATTTAGAATTACCGACCAGTATTCCAAGGAGAACTTTCATTAGTCAACCGACTTTGAGTTATTATAACATCGTAGTGCTCAAAAATATTTTTCAGAACTCTGACTAGCTGATAAAAGAACATTCAAATTTATTCTTCAAAAAAATATTTCTTTTTATTTCAGAAGAAACAACCGCTTGGCTATAATTACTATGCCAGCCTTCAAATGTAGTGTTCTTCCCTCTTTCTTTTAGGGATTGTGATTTCTTTTTTTTTCTCTTTTAATTATTAAGTCTTCGACATTGTAACAGCTATAGCAGTAATTAAAAACCGTTAGACACCCACCATAAAACAGTAACAAAAAAAAAGAGAAAAAAGAAAAGAGTTGCAGACCACTAGACCATATAAGATACCGTTAAGCTATAATTTACACCTTTAGTCTCACTTTGTACGTTCATTTCAATTCATTTCATTTGGGTATCTTCTAATAAACGGCCAACAAACAGAAGGAAACAAAGTCAGTCAATTCAGGCTAACGGAAGTAGACAGACAAGTCTGTGTGTGTTTAAACTGATGCAGCAGTAGTTGAAAGTAATAAATCGAGAAACGTTAGCAAAACATGCAATTGAAACGGCCTATCGATTTAGGACAACCATTAAATTCGGTAGATGGTCTCAAATATCTATGGATGAATTGGACAATTATTGGCATTAATCCACCCACCAAGGCTAGCAAATACAATGTATGGCGTATACTTTACTACATATATGCCGCAGTAATTAATTTCGTTGCTGCTTTCCTATTCCCCGTCAGCTTGTTGGCCTACCTATGGTTCATAACATCATGGCAAGAGATTGTACAGAATCTATCATTAAGTGCGACAATTGCCATGGCCACGTTCAAACAATTGGCGCTGGTAGTGCATCGTCAGCGTTTGCTGGATTCCAATGAATTTGTCAAGTCGTTGGATGAGCGCAGCAATACTTATGCAGAAGATCGTTTGAAGATATTGAAGGCCATACAAAAATGTCATTTCTTTTCGGCCTTGTACATATCGATTTACATGTTTTGTGCCATTGGCTTTGCCTACATTGGTTGGGCCAATCATAAGCTGCCTTACAGTGCCTGGTTTCCCACGCTCTTTGCCAACCAAGAATGGAATTATTATGCGGCCTTTATTTTTCAGACAAGCGCTGAAATGTTTACGGTTTTCCAGAATGGCAATAACGATTTGTATCCCTTGTGTTATTTAACACTGACCATAGCCCACTTTGAGACTTTGGCGGAGCGCATTAAAAGAATTGGGTACCCAAGTGAGCAACACACAATTGAAGAGAATGTTGAGGAGTTGAAGCGGTGTATAATGGATCACAAGAATTTGTTGTGGTGAGTACCGACTATGGACTAAAGATTCTGCATTAATTTATGCAGGGATGGGACCTATTCATTAAACTGTGTACAATTTTTTAAAAACAACATTTTACACAAGTTACGCCTTTCCTTACCACTGTTAACCTCCAGATGATATCTTTCCTTACCGTCAATAAAATTGTTATTCCTGTAGTTTTGTATTTTAAAACAATCAAAATAGTTTTTCTCATTAGCATGCAAATCATGGCTAACCAGGCTTTTTAAGTTCCATTACTGGATTCTTATTTTTTTTCCTTTTTCAAACCGCTAACATCCCCGGCCTTTTACTCATCACTTGAGACATGAAAGGATTTTTTTTTTTGCCAAAAAAACACACACAACAGCAAAACTACTTAACAAAATATCACTGGGAACTCTGAAAATCATAGTCATTCTCATCAGCATCATCAGCAACGTTATTATTGTCGTCGTCATCATCCTTGTCGTTGTTCTGAATGCTGTAACACAGCAATTCTCGGTACAAAGCAATGACTGCACATGCCTTAAGAAAAATAATCAGAGTTTCGTTTCGTTTCTTTTTTTTCGTTTTTTGTTCGTTTTTGCTTTCGGTACTGTTCTGGTTTTATTATTTCTTTTCTCTTCCCTTTGGTTTGTATTGCTTTTTGGAGAAATAGGAATGAGAAATGGATAATACTTTAGAGTTTAAAATAACATAAGCAATAGGGCAGGAAGACATTCAAAAATTATAGTGGGTGGCAGCAATAGTTTTGTGAAAGAAGTTTGAAGGTTTTTTCTGCTCATAAAAGTAACCAGTAAATGGAACAGTGGAGCGAAAAAGATAAAAAGTTTCACACATTTGTGTTAATATTTTTAAAATGCGTTTTTCTTAATATAGTTTATGACGTCATAAGTCACAAACCCCACACATAAGTGCCTTCTATTTAAATAATAAACGGATGCCTATATCAGGTTTTCCAACAGGCTCTTCTGAACTTTGGCAGTTGAAAACGGCCGTCTTGTTGAAGCAACATCTGTAAAATTAGTTGTCACATATTCAGTATGTTTTGCAGAAGCCCTACGGTCGTGCAAATAATAAAATTGTTTTATTTAAACATGCGTTCTGTTTGGGCAACGTACTACTCGCTTTGCCCCTAATCGTAAACATATAGTCCCAAAAGACTGTTGGTAATTTGGTGTATAAATTCGAGTTCACTGCTTGAGTAAAATATCGACCAGCACATGTATGGAAACATCATCGCCGTCTGTGTGAGTATGCAGGAGAATACGAAACAGTAGATTTCGCTCAAGTACTGGGCCCTTCGCAGCTTCTAACATCACTTATGCTATGTATGTTAATTTTATACATAAGTAGCGGGGCCTACAGTTTAAAGTCGACTCGGAACGACATATTTTTGAGAAACTTTTTCTTGGCAATTTTTGCCAGAAATCTGTGGAGAGGTAGTCGCCGAAGAAATATTTTTTCATATTTCGTTACGTTGAAGATGTCTGATCTGGGGCTTGAACTGTGATCGCACGTCTAATAAGCCAATACATTACCTACTAGACTACGCGACTCGAAAACAAAAGTTTAGATTGTTTGATAGTAAATTAAAACGAGTCTCTGCCTCTCTCTCTCTATCTTCCCTTTCGTCGGTATAAAGATCCCTTCGAGTCGAATATGTAGAATATGCGATGAGTAAAGCGAATCATTAGAACACATACCTGGAACCTGTGTGACTTTAACGAATCATAAAACCAAAAACTGGGGTTCGTATCAAGGACTAATCAAGAAATTGTCTTTACTTATATAGAACAACATCCTGAACGTTGGCGGTAGCGGGGGAGATCTTAATAGGGAGACCCCATACAGTTTGAACACAGTTTGGTTGGCGCACTCCAGCGCCTCTATATGACATTAAAGCAACTGAAAACCAGGAACCAGAGTTCTTAGGAAGAACTAATCAAGGAAATTTCTTTTCTACTGTAGAACAGCATCTTGAATTTTGTCAGTAGCGGGAGAGATATTAATAGGGAGACGCCATACATATTGAGCATAGTTTGTGTCGCCATACTTTAGCTCTTCTATATAAGACTAAAAGATCGGGCGAGGATGTTGAATGGTCTGCCTGTAGATCCAGTTTTAATGATAATAAAAGGGAAATAAAGCGCTCAAAAAACCGCCTGGATAAGTTTCTGCGAAAGTATCGAGGATGTTGCTGATGTGGTTCGTTTTCTGAAAATGCTGTCTAGGAACCACAAAATCCTAGGGTTTGTTCAAAAGAACGATGGCACGTGAATAGCTTCGAGAAAAGAAATGGTAGACGGTCTATTCAACACTTACTTTTACCAATTGTGTAGATCCGAATAGCTGTCCGCTGGTTTATTGTTCCACTGTGCCCATAATGCTGTTTAACTTAAAACCAACACGTTCTCTTTTTGGAAAACAAAAGCAATTTTAAACTGTAGATGGCAGGACAGCAACCAATACTCTTTGAAAATCATTTTTCGTTGTTTTTTTTTTCGTTTTCTCCAAAAGGATAATAATGTGAATGTGCGTACGAATGAATGGTTGTGTCATTTCCCAGCATTTCTCCCTCTCTCTACCTCTTTTCCCTTACTGTTGTTTTTTTTTTGCATATTTTGTGGCTAAAAGTACTTAGCATATCATCAGCATTTAAAACAGGTGCCATGTACGCCATTCAATGGTTTTAAGCAGCATTTTCCAAACGAACACAATTTAATCCTTTATTTTACAATTTTCGGCTTTAATAACGTCAAAGTTTTATTCATGCACACAGTAGGTATGTATGTATGAAACACAGTCTGAATATAATGTAATAAAAAAGAGAACAGGAAAAAAGTTTTTAAGTTTTAAAATAATAGAATAAAATCCCTAGGAAAAGTTTTTTTTTGGCAATGTAAAGTAGTTTTTTCTATTGAATATGCACAACGTAAACCATGCAACCATTGGTTGCATTAAAGGGATTTAAAAAACTGGGAGAAGACTTTTAAAACGACTATCGGAAAAGGAAGCTTTCTTTCCCACATGTTCATACAGATATTCCTACATTTTTTCTTTTCTTTTTTCTCCAGTTACTTCGACTACATACGTTCCGCCATATCGACCACATTGTTTATGCAATTCTTTATTACCGGCTTTGTGCTCTGCTTGACAGCCATCAATATGATTGCCTTCAATCGCGATCTTACTGAGCAATTCTTTGCCATGCTCTATCTACTCATCATCCTATTTCAAGTATTCCCCTGCTGTTGGTATGTCAACTCGCTGATGGAGACGAGCAGCAAACTGACAACGGCCATGTATAGTTGCAATTGGATGGATCAGAATCAAAAATTTCGCAAAATTTTAATCATTTTTATGCAACGTTCCCAGAAAACCAATACCATTATGGCTGGTAATTTGGCACCCGTATCATTGCAAACATTTTTGGCGGTAAGTTAGTTAAGTTGATGTTAACACATTGTTTTTGTATTCTCTTTTTTGTTTTTGCAGATCATACGGTTTTCATTTTCGATGTTTACCATATTCAGTAAAATGTGAAGGAATACATATTGAAGATTTGTAACTCGTTACGGCAAGTTCTGGAATTAGAAATTAATATGAAAAGTTTTGTGGAATTAATTTTGGCAGACAGTGTTTGAAATAAATTTTTTCTTTCGTTCGTGTTTGTACTCGGATTGTATATGTTTATAATGTTAAAATATAATGGTGAGTTCAATAATTTCGAGACTTTTGGAATTTCACTTCTCCCAACTGAATAAGCATCAGTCAGTGGACTTCTTTAAAAATTTAAATAAAAAGACATCACATGAGATCGCACTAAAGCTACTCACATACATAATTGCTCATTACAACCCTTCAGTCAGGATTACGAACTAGCTTCTCACATCACTCATATCGAGCCATAACCGCAAAAATATCTCAAGCGACAAAAACAAAATTTTACAGGGGAAGGTTTTTATTATTTATTTCTTAAGCAAATTAGGTTAGAAAATGAAACTTTTTCCTGCTATAAATTCATAACGGTACAGAGTGGGACCCTGAAATTTTTATAGATGATGCAAATGATGCCAATGAACTTATTTATTACAAAAAACGATATTTGAAAAATATGTCGCTTGAGATATTTTTGCGGTTATGGCTCGATATTGTATGTGTTAATTTTTATACATGAGTGGCTGGACCTACAGTTTAAAGTCGATTCCGAACGACAGAGTTTTGAGAAACTTTTCAAGGCAAACTTTTACTTACTTTCTGAGTTTTTGCCAGAAATCTGCGATGGCTTAATGGGGAATAGTACCAGCTCGACCAATCCAATACATGGATGCATATGGAAATAATTATTTTAAAGGCAACGCGAATTGTTGCTGCAAAATTGCTGTGTTTGCTGCTTTGCGTTTATTGTGTTTATAGTATTAGGCTCCCGTGGATTGCATTTGCTAGCGGTAGCTGAATGGTGCATGTCTCATATAGAATATCCGTTTATTTTATTGTGTCTCTTTTACTCCCACTCGCTTAACCACAGTTACCGCTGGTTGTTTTTATCTGTTGAGTCTCTTAATCTCAGGAATTGTGTACTAAGCTTTACGAAAATGTTTGGAGGAATAACGGCCAGCACCCAACAATATTACGGGTTCAGTCTTAAAGAGAGCATTGCCCCTCCATATATTGTTCTCAGCAATATTAGAAGTATTTTTAAATAAAAAGGATTTTCGTCGACGTAAACAGAATATCGTTTACCAGATACAATCAAGCGATGTGCGCTTTAACCACCTTTTATCAGATCTCCTCGGATATACAATCGATGCTCTGAGGTACCCCAGAAGATAATATGAATCATCAGAGCTATGTACGAGGAAGCAGAACGCTCAGTTCTTCACAGCAGCAATATAAGTCAGCCATTTGACACAAATGCTAGAGTAGAGCAATGATGCCCCATAATACATCAGCTTCTATTATCGTGCTGTATGATATTTTGAGCGAAATCTGTTCTAACAGGAGAGGGATAACATGGCGTCTCTGATGCCAACTCAAGGATTTGGATTATGCGGTTGATATTTGTCTACTCTCACACAAAGTCTCGTGACTGCAAACAAAGCTAGAGGACTTAGAAAGACAATGCACAAGAAAGAACGAACACTGGATGTGAGTACATATCAAGAAAACCAAAGCCATGCGAATTAACAGCATAAGTACCGACAGCAACATACTACAAGGACAACAGATGTAATCAACAGACTCAATAAAGCTAGGGCAGCATTCGTACTACTGTAGCCAATAAGAAGCCAACAAATATCCCGACAAACCAAGCTCAGAATGCATGTTTAAAATCGACCCTGTTGTACGGAAGTGAAAAATGGTTAGTATTGAATACCATAACGCAAAAACTGCAAGTATTTATCAAATAGTGTCTCAGAATCATAGGTAAAACGTTCTGGCCTAATAACATCAGCTACAAACTTTGGAAACTTACCAACGAGGAACTCACAATAACGCAAATAAAACTTTGGAAATGGAGATGGATCGGCCATACTCTCAGAGTGCTGATAGTATAACAAGAATGGCACTTGAGTGGATTTTGGTCAAGGAACACCTGGAGTCGTTCGATCTAGGACAGTGCCAATTTAACATGGGAAGATGCAGACGGTTAAGATGGAAATGCTTTGTGGAAACAATATGCATCCAAGAGAAGTAATAGGAAAAAAATACAACTAATGCTACAAAGTCTATTTTGAACTGTATGCAGTAGAAGACGGAACTGTTTATTAATCGCATCTGAGTATCCACTGTTCCAATTTTTTGCTTATATTCCTTCATCTATAATTCATAGATCTCGAGTGGAAAAAAATCCCCGTTGCTGTAGTTTTAAAGAAGTACGTGTCTGCTATGCAGACTAGTAATCACACCAACTATTATGCGTATAATGAAGTCATGCAAGATTTCTACACGATCACCCTATAGCTCTGGCCCACTTTTCACTTCGCCTTTAAGCTCGATGGAGCGAATAGAATTACAAGCATTTTAGAAAACTTTACCATGCCGTGAATTCCATAAATTATTCAGTAAATTGTATCAGAATGATTGTAAAACTAATCGAAAATTAAGTTTCTTATCCAGTAATGCCTTAATTTATGAGAATGATTTGTCGTCGTTTCTCTAACAATTGTTTTAAGCCATATGTACGAGTGCATATTTACTTTCAAAACCTTGTCAAGTATTTAAATTTCAATTTGATTTCAAAGAAATTTATACAGTAAATACAATAAATGTATCTGGTAAATCAATTTAACCCAGATTTCATCTATCAAAATACGTATAAATTGTCCTTAAAACCTAAGAAGAGAAATAAAAAGAATTCAAAAGAAGATTTCAAATATTTACATACAAAAACAATTACCAAAGCTGTTGATAAAATATTGAGAGACAAGCCAAGAATGACAATACAACTGTTAATGGATAAATTTATCATTAAAATTTATTTTAATTCACATCCTTTTAAGCCTTAAGGATACATACCCAACAAACCAATAAGCTTTTGATGGTTTGCTAACCAAATCAAAACAGATATGCCGGAGAGATGATGGTAAACAGAGAGAGCGAGAGAGAGAGAGAGAGAGGAAGAGAGAGGAAGAATATAATTTAGATCAATATTTGTGATAATTTGAGCAAATGGCAACACTTTTATGGTTACTACTTAGGCCATACAACAGACAACACACACAAATAACACTTATAGCACACACCAACAGCGATTGAGAGTCTCTATATGAGAGAGAATTATTTAAATAATAAAGAAAACATTTATAGGAAATCTATTGTATGTGTATTGTATGGCGAAATGCTTGTTTCCACAATTCCATTCAATTGTCTATTAGTTGTTGTATGTATTTGTTTATTATTGTTTCGGTACTGAGTGTTGTAAGAATATGTACAATATATTTGCAATCGAGGTATTTACTACCCAAACACACAAAGCCGCTGACATACTCATAAGCATATAAATTAGGATGTAGCATATTATAGTGCACATGGTTAGGTAGAATATTTGCATTGAGTCTTGTAATTGTATTGTCTTAGATTTATAAAACAGGGTGTTACAACACCAATGTATTAGCTTCAGCATCGTGACGAGAACAGCTTTTTAAATTGTTAATTTTTCCCCACATTTTCCATTCAGGAAAAAAGCTAACAAAGAAAGAAACGAAGAAATATGGGATCTGAACCGTGGCCTAACGTCTAAGAAGCTAACACACTACCTACTAGACTACTAGATGACTGACCTCCTTGAATCTAAAGTCCTTGGGATCGAGAGTTCAAGCCTATTGTTATACCACAATTAATGGCCAACTGGAGAATCAAACAGTTTTGTAGGAAACCGTTAAATAATGTCCTCCTCTTCATGGCAAGAACATGTGGCTGACATATAAAGTGAAGGATAACCTCTTCCCACTTTTCAGACCCACAGCTCCTGCAGAAGTAATCTCAGGTAATTCTATGTCTAATGGTTTACCTTTCAACATCACACAGTGGACCTTAAAAATATTTGTGCGGTCTATGGCCATACGTTTTAAGACACGGAAGACAACCAATCTGCTTCTTGTCAATACAAGTGAAACTGAGCCTATGCACTGTAACTCGTCGGAGATGGAGAGCCGACTCTGACTATTATGCCCTGGAACCCATACAAAACTCACCTTAAAATGATTCGACATTTCCTTGAGAAAACCTCGACATTCATGTAAGAGGACAGCCATTGAACTGAGGTTCAGCTGGATCTGCATCCCAGCCTTGGTGTCTATGTAAATGAAGAGATTTTCAGGCCTCTAGTCTACCAGCATTGCCTCGCTTTCAGAATGACCCATAGTGGGCAGACACAATGGATGCGTATGCTCACAGGAGGCAACTAACATTTCAAACGCATTGTCCTGAATGTTTTTAAATGAAATCTGCTGAGAGGAAGTCGCCTAGGATATATTTTCTTTATATTTCATTTTTTTGAGATACCTGACCTGGGTTTTGAACCGTGGCCTCACTTCAAATAAGCCAACACACTACCTACTAGACAACAACGACTTCAAAGGGGTCAAATTCCAAGATCTAAATGGTCACCTGCACGTGAAATTAAATTAAAATGTCCAATGTTGCATGAACTCTGTGACACATAGCGCCGTTCTGTTGAAACCACATGGCATTGGTGTCCAGGTCATCCTATTCATTCCAAAATAATTTGGTAATCGTAGCGCATACGAGTATACTGTTCGCTGTTTACAGTGATGACCTGGCCCATATAAGTCGTAAACAGAAACGGACCGATGACCGAAAATCTACACAAAGCAGTGATTTTTTTGAATCCTCCTGTATTTCTGAGGCCTCAACGCTGGTGTTGGTCAGATACCAATGCCCATTTTGAAAAAAATTTATTATGTGCACATGTTTTTGAACGGTGCTGAACTTATTTAACAGATGTTGTATCAAAAAGATGGCCGTTATCATCTATCAATGTTCGAGAGTGCCTGTTGGAACATCCTATAGAAGTTCTTTTTGACTAGGTGTAAGGCAGTTTGAAGCCTCAGTTAGAGGCTTCCTTCCAACCATTATTAGTTATCATGTCAGTAGAGCATTTCGAACGCTAAATTTATAGTTCAATTGTACCCGTACGATTATTGTATAACAAAAACTCCTTCTCCTCTATTACCAGTCATTTAGTTTGGTCACAAA
The DNA here is from genome assembly GCA_930367235.1 of Sarcophaga rosellei. Taxonomy (NCBI): domain Eukaryota; kingdom Metazoa; phylum Arthropoda; class Insecta; order Diptera; family Sarcophagidae; genus Sarcophaga; species Sarcophaga rosellei. Next base: position 80,411,215 of record OV884021.1, read on the forward strand.
GGACTATTGGCCACCTTGAAACGGTAAAGGTATACCAGAAGGACTCATGACTACAGATCCTATATATAGAAGAACAAACCTCAGATGGCATGCCATCTCGTAACACACACAACTATAATCTAAACTCTGTTTCTGATGGCTGCAGAAGTGGCCTATATCACAGGCCATTTTAAATTAAATCTGTAGTGCCTCAACAATATCTATAATATAAACTTTGTTTCTGATGGCTGCAGAAGTGGCCTATATCAGAGGCCACTTTAAATAAAATCTGTATTGCTATATCACTCTACACCATACTGAAGAAGTTATGATCAGAGACTCATGATTATATCGACTGAGAATCACTTTCTGAATCGACGAAATGAAAATGTCACCTTTTTGGAAATGTCGTGAATTTCTCAAGAATAGAATTTTATTTCAATTAGCGAACCTATATATATACATACATATATACATATAATAAATATAAATGATTGCGTCTTATATTTTCCTACTTCCATAGACCATGATGTCGTCTGACAATAGAATTTTAAAGCAAACGGAAGACATAACCCAGGAATAGCGACAGCAATTCATATAAAAAATTACCATAAGCAAATCCAAAATTTGCAATTCAACCTGAAAACAACTTCACTTTAGCAACCAATGCATGTATACATACACACATACATACAACCAAGCATGTAAACATATATAAATTAAAATATTTGCTGCAGTTATATGTATGTATGGCATACTAACACTTAAAGGAGAAGGGCCTCTGATATACAATACAACACACATACAATACAAAGGAGTATGTAGACAAAATGTGTTGGTAAGCAGTGAAGAGTATTAAAAGCAACTTAATAACATGCATGCATGCAACAAATGCAATGTCTTCGTTTTGGGCCATACATACACTTACATATGCATACATAAACACGTGTATATGTGTATGTACATAGTTATACAAGTATTTAGATTGGTATACTTGTATCAGTGTTGTACAGGATACAGGATGTGTGAATATTAAAGTATCCTCTACTTTTATACATCCTGGCCATTGTCCACATTCTGTCTCTCTAGCCATTGTATTGTGCTGTGTTGTCGAAATGTGTACGTATTTGTGTTTATATTTACTTACAAACATGCATACAATCAAATAAACTTACAGTCTTATATACATACATGCATACTGTAGTTTATATTTGAATTCATTTAAGCAACATGCATATCCTTTCAAAAAAGAATTTCTCTTTCCCTTCCTCTCTCTCTCCCTTTTTGTTCACCCAGTAAGGAAGTAAATTTTGCATAAATTTTTTCGTTTGATTATGTCTAAGTATGTTTAAATTACAAGGTACATATGTGTGTGTGTCTATGTATGTGTGAATATATATTTGTATGCATTATATTTCATCATCAATACAAATGTAATTTTAAGGATTATTTACGTAAAGAAACTTGTGCTTAACATGTGTAGAGAGGATATGTATTTTTTTTTTGCAAAACATGTTTGTGTTTGTATTGGTGTAAGTCTTCGTTAAAGTATGCGTTTTTTAAATATTTTTATAAAGTTTTGGTGAAATTAAAAGGACCCAAATGGTTGATTTTTAAGATCCTAAGAATGAAATTGAATTCTCCATAGTCTAGTAGGCAGTGTGAAATGTAAGAATGAAATTCAATAACATTAGGCTCGAATAGGCTTGTCGGTAAACCTCATTTTAAGGATTATTTTCAACTTACCACTGTTGTGGTAACCTTCAGGGGAATTTATTTTGAATGCGACGTAGTTCGCTATAACGACAATTTGATTCTCAAGTTGAATATTGATTTGTGGCATTACAATGGGCCTAATATCGGCATTAACCCTAATCAAGTCAACATGTGCCTCTCAGACACATATTTCACTTTGTCATGTTGTAACTTCCTTAAATTAAAAATAATCCTTCAAAGGGGGCTCACCGGCAAACCTATTCCAGATATTTTGGAGACTTCAGTCAAAGATGACAGAAAATGATAATTGTGTCAAAATCGTTCGCTCCGCTCGTCAACAACTCCAGTAAAAGTCATTAAGAAAACAGGACAATTAGTCCTGTTTTTATAGGTACACATCTGTCTAGCAGAGCCCAGCCATACTGTACGCTCCCTCAGATTACAGAAAAAGCATACCCACGACAACAGGGTATTCATTTTAACTGAGACAATAGGAACACCTATGCCCTGTAACATGTCGGAGATGTATGCTCTGTGTACCAGTCCTACTCAGTACATTAAACATGAGATTTCCGAAGGAAAGAAGACAAGGAAAGGAAATCAGAATTTCATTCCTATGTCTTATATATTTTACTGAAAAATCCTCAGCAAGCATGAATGAGAACGTTTTTGCAGCCGGGTCCTCCGGGGAAAATCCTCCCTCTTAACAAGTAATGGGCCGTAGCCATGACATCTAATTAAAAATTCATAAAGACTATTCCATTGTCTACTCTATCGAGTATATTGGAACCTTCGATAGACATGTACCTCAGAAGTATTACTGGGATCGTCAAACCAGACGCTTCCAGTTAGCTACAACAAATTTCTATTACAGCCAAAAAATTATGACACTAGTGACTACGCCATCAATGATGATATAAAGGATTGTTCAAAGAAAGTTCCTTAATGAAATCTTCCCAAATAACTTACATTCTGATCACGATCTTCAAATATTCTAATTTCAAACGAAGCGCAATTAGCACAGAGAACGATGCATGCAGTGGACAAGGTAGCTGAGGCACTAACAATATCGAAAATGGACGTGTTAGGCATGCCATGCATAACAACATGGCTTTACGAAAACTATGTTCAAAGCGGGTATGAGTTATGGATGGACCACGGCGCTGTCATTTCACACCAGCAGCATTTATAGTCGCCATAGGATAGTAGGCAGTGTATTGACTTATTAGATGTGAGGTCACGGTTCAAATTGCAGGTCAGACAGCTTCGTCAAATCGAAAAATGAAGACATATTCCTTTGGCCTATTAGCAGATTTCTGGCAAAACTCCTGAGAGTAAATAAAGCTTTCATAGAAAAGTGTCTCAAGAATCTGTCGTTCGTTGTCGACTTTAAACTGTAGGTCCCGCAAGTCAAGTAAAAAATTAACACCGCCACATCAGAGATATGAGAAGCTAGATCTTAATCCGAACTGTAGGGTTGTATTTGAAGATGTTCCATTTAAAAATTCTTGAATAGATCGGATTGTGTGGAATGCACTTGGTGAACTAAATGGAAGATTCGTCTGGCAAGATTATGAATAGTGTATGACCGTCTTAAAAAATAAAAAACCATGCAAACCCTGGCTGTTAAAAAACAGTATTGGAGCGTTTTTTTATGTCAGCTTACGGACTTTTCTTGCATTTTATTTTAATGCAAGTAAGCTGCATCTGCTTTTACCTAATCCGACTAGATAAAGACCTTTAAAGAAAATAAATGTTTGCCTCTTAAGGCCTTTTTCAAAGTGTTTCAAATAAATATACTTACATTTTTAAATACAATTTATTGTATACTTTGAATAGGAAACATATTTATGTCTTCCTTCTTTCTTCTTCTTTCTTTTTTGTGCATAAGTGGGTCTATTTTATTGTATTGCATCATGTCTTTATCGTGTCATTGTATTTAAATTCATGCTAAATTAGTCCTCTGCTCTCTCTTGCTGTCTTTTACTAATTCTTTTTTTTTTATAATCCTTTTATTCTATTCAATTCATGTGCAGCATTTAATTATTGTTTTATTTTAAGGAAATTTTAATTACTCTACACAATTTTCATTACATGCATACTATTCATATGTACATATATAGTTTACTATGGTGTTTAGAAGAGAATGAATTTGGTGTTCCTGGCCAAAATATACATATATTTGTGTATGTATGTTTTATGGTACAGTGTATAGGTATTAAATACCACCACCTTTGCTGTTCTACAAATTTTTTCGTTTCTTCCTTAAAATGGAGAAAAAAATTATTTATTCAGGAAAATCCTGTGGTTTCCAAAGCAATTGCAAATGAGATGAGAAAAATGAAAGAAAAATAAAGAAAAACAAATTGTGGTTCAGACAAATGAAAACAGATTTAAACTTTTTGTAATAAAAACAATCAATTGCTTGCATAGGTTATTAATTAAAAAAAAAAAGTTTTCTTAACCGGGGGGTCATAAAAAAATTATAAGAAAAAAAAAAAATTGTAAACAGAATACCTGCTTGGAACCTGTGCGGCATTAATACATCTCAGAATAAAACACCTAATTACATCTCTAGTACACGGCCTCTATCTAGTTATCCTAACTAACGACAAGCCGCTACGCCAGTAGCATTGGAAGAGACATTATATTGATACCATATATAGCTTGAGGGCAATATGATAGATCGCGTGGCCGCAGTACTCTAGCATCACATTACATACATTGATGGTCATTACAACCCTTCATCCTTCCCACTACCATCACAACACAACAATAATAACTGGGCGGGCCACACTCCTACTGGCGATTTGCGAAAAGCAACGAACACGAATTTGTATGATTGTATCAATTCAAGTTGGGGCTGCGAAATCCGTCTTATAGGCTAGTTTAGGCACAACTCTTTTCTTTTGTACTAGCTTGCTTAGTTCAATGACCATTACAACCCTTCAGACAGTATTACGAACTATCTTGTAACACCACCCATGTTGTGTGTGTTAATTTTATACATGAGTGGTGGGACCTACAGTTTAAAGTCGACTCCAAACGACATATTTTTGATAAACTTTTCATTTATTTACTTTTAGAATTTTTTCCAGAAATCTGCTGAGAGGAAGCTGCCGAGGAAATATTTTTTCATCTTTCCTTTTGTTTGAGATGTCTGACCTGTCGTTTGACTCGTGGCCTTATGTCTAATAAGCCAACACACCACCTACTAGGCTACGGCGCCTGCCCAATGATTAACGACTGAGAAAGGCAGATTAGCCATTATGTTTCTCTTTAAGCGCTTCCTATCTTTAAATTGAAATAACACAAAGTTTTTCTTATAAATCAACGAAATTTTTAATTCGATTGAAATACCTATTTGTGTGGAATAAACAACGTCCAAACGTCCGCCTCGGTATGAGAGTTAAGAAAAAGTCTAACGGGTTTAAGGCCTCATTATCATCTCACTTCTGGAGATGAAGATGTTCTCAAATCGCTCGTGTAGAAATATCCAATGTGGCATAAAATGTTTGGCACGTGGTGCTTTCCTTTTGAAACCACATCTCATTCACACACATACATACGTACATAATTAGTCATTACAACCCTTTAGTCTGGATTATGAGCTAGTTTCTCACATTCAGGATAAAGGAAGTTGGTAATCATCCACCTATAATGATTGCCGCTGAGAGTGATACACTAACCAACGTCGTTATCAAAGAAATATAAACCAAATTCCAGATTCAACAGCGATTTTTATGAGACGCATTGAACGCTTTTGACGTCGTAGTAAATTAATTGTGCATACCTGAGAAATAAAAGACGCCCGCAGTTGCCCAGCAAAAAGAGTATTTTGAACCGAAGCAATGCAAGAGATGACTGCAGTTTGCAAGACTACAAATTGCTCCCTCATCTGCTGTATTCTGTGGACATGGCTGCGAGCGACTAAAATATTAAAAAACTTCATTCCAATAATGAAATCATCATACAAAAAATTATATTTTGATGGATTCGACAAAGCTAGGAGATACATTGCATAAAGCGTGCAGGCCTTGTAGGACAATACGTTGAAAAAATTCTGTATTTTATTTAAAAACTCCTGGCCATATTCATATGTACTCATATATTTGTATGCCAATGCAATACATTGCTCGAATATAGTGCTAGCCATTGAGTGTGAACGAATTTATTACATTAGCCTGGTAGAATTTCAAAGCAAATTTGTAATTTTTATGACTTACTTCTAAAGTTACCTTCCTAATACACATTTTAAAGATTAAATCTTTTCATTTACTTTCTGAATGAATATCTTACATCATTCCTAATAGTTTAACAATTTATTTAAATACTTCTCTTCATTATTGTTATAGATATCGATGATATTATCGATATTTAGTTTCTTTAATATTCTCTCTTCTACAAATCCTTACTTCGTTTACTAATTAATACGTATTGATACATAAAGCTCTATCTCGTATGTGCGTCCTATAATACAGGCATAAGTGTCTGCTTTAATGTCGGTGGCTAAGTGTGTGGAATAAAATGTTATAAATATTTAATTAAACAGGGTGTAGCCATCAAAATCGATACAGTAACAAATAATACTTATTTTTGTTTCTTTAAATTTAAATTTCTAATTCAAATAATTTTATTCATTAAATTTTAAATCAATTTCATCATTTTTTTTAATATTTGAAAAAAAAATGTCCTTAATCCGACCTTTACCCCCTGTATTATACTGCTGGCAATTGCATATGTTAGTGTCTCAGTTTTTCCAGCTCTTCAGTGTAACCATAAAGAAGTCTTTAATTATTCAAGAGTGTTTAAGTGTCTACTCGTACTTTATCGTATAGTTGGCTGTGAATTTACTATTCTGTAGCATGTATGTATTTACATGACCATAAATACTTTAATATGTTCTTCATATTATCGTTGTTGTTGTTGTTGTTGTTGTTGTTCTGTTTTTCATGTTTGTTGGTTATATTGTCCTGTACTCGTTTATCAATAAATCGTAAGTGTTTAATACATGCACTCTCAGTATCTGTCTCACTCTCTTACTATCTTCTACCTGTAGTATTTAGACATCTTCTCTTCATAGTAATATTTACGTACTCTATAGCCGTATTGTGTGTTTAAAAAGTGTGTGTTTATTCATCATACTCATCACTTAAAGTGTTGTATGCAACATTCGTTTTATGCAGTATGCATCTATAGTTTTTAAAGTTTTTATTTATTTGGAATTAAAATAAAAAAATATATATGAGGGAATACATTTTTAAACACTTTCGAATTTATATAAAATAATAATCCTGTCATTAAAATTTTTTTCTCATTTCTCTTTGACGTTCAAAGTCGAATTTAAACTGTAGGTCCCGCCACTCATGAAAAAAAATTAACGCACACGACATAAGTGGTGTGATGAGCTGGTTTGTAATCCTGACTAAAGGCTGGTAATGACAAATTAAGTCTTTGATGATATTCTCTGAGTAAAAACCGCAGAAAGAGAAAATTTATCGCGGTTGTGAAATTAAACTTGAATCGTGTAGAGTTTCGAACTTCATTTTTAGTTTGTATTTTCTAACATACATGGCATAAGAATGCTATTGGGGGTAACTGTGCGTATGAGTAATATTCACTAAGAAAAAATATATAATTTATGTTGCGTATACGCCATGTAATGTAAACAATAACGCAAAGGATTAATAAAAAAAAATTTTGAAGGAAATTTTAGCGTCCACCAGGCGCATGGACAATCTTCTGAACATAACGGATTTTGAAAGCGAAATAATACAATGACAAATATGGTGAATAAATTGGATAAACCAGCGATGCTCCGAGATTGTGACTCGAACTCAATATTACATTAAGTCGCACAGTCTCCAAGTTATGGAAAGTGGCCGTAGTCTAGTAGGTAGTGTGTTCGCTTATTAGACTTAAAGCCTCGCTTGATAAGCAAACGCTGTTTATGTACTTTTTTTCATTTTGTACTCAAATCACAATGTAGTCTACTATCAAATGCTGTCAGGCAGAAACTGTATGAACACAGCTTGTAGTTTCAAAGCAGGCAATTGGCAGATATATGTTGACAGTGGTAGCGTTTCGTTTTTAGTTGAGGAGTGTAAACTTTGAAAATCCACGAATATAGAGACCCTCGGTCATAATTTAAAAATGTAGTATTTACAGCAGCTGCCTTCTCTTTTCCACCTACTTTGGATCTTTAATAATTTCTAGTACACTTAAGGCGGCACAAATCAGGGAAAGAAATAGAAACTTTTAATTCCCAACAAGGCAGAGAAAAAGCGACGTTAGCTTTGTATTATGAGCTGTTAAAATCGATCCATCCGATCACAGGAATGACTAAAAACCCCACGGGGTTAGTGGTCAGATAAAAAGTTTGGAAGGTATAATAGTTACAGCAATCGAATACAAGCACAAGCAATTTGTATTTAAATCCAAGTACAAACGAATAAATTTTCATCATATTTTTCGAATTTAAGAAATAAAGGACCTTCAATCCACCTTCAAGTCATCCATTCAGAAATGCTCCCTCAGAACCTATTATTACTTAAACTCAAAATAGAACAGATAGAGACCTCTAGTATGAATGGTTTCCGTAGTTAGCGTGATTCGTTCTTGACTCTAGAAATTATTTTGGTGTGGAAAACATGTTTGTCCATAATGTCGGGAAAAAATCAACGAAATATGGATAATGTTTCACAACAATAGCAGAAAATTTGATAAAAATTTAATTCAGAGTTTAAAAATTTTACTTTATGTATGTATGTCATATATCATAAAGGTTAACAAGTTCGAGTGTATTATTAAAACATTTTATTTTTGTCTCATCTTCATATTATCAAAGCTTCAAATTGTGACGCAGAACAGCAACATAGAACGTTTGGTGTGTATTTGAGTCTAATGGTAGCATTTGTTCAACTGCAACATACTATACAGCCCGAGGGAATTAAATTTTCACGAAATTCTAAAAAAAAATTGGGTCGATGTGACCTCTAGCTTAACTTCTTCAGATATTTTATCGTGTAGCTCTCTCAAAATTGAAGGTTGTTTTGTTACACCATATACGTTTCAATCCCTTCGAGAGGAAGCTACACTAATGTCAAAAATTCGTCACCAATTTTATCAAAGCAATGATCTGATGCGACACTTATAAGTGATGGACTTCAGTCTGAAAAATTTTATCTTTCAACACTTTAGACACGTAAATATGTGTATAAACAAATACGACAAATTTGAATTGAAAATGAGACCCTAACGTGAAAGATCCTATATATGTTTCAGACTATGTCTCACTTCTTGTATTTGTTAACATTCTCTTGTAAATGTATGGCTGTATAGAGACTGGTGTATGTATGTACATATATCTTATTCTTTGATTTTTTTTAGTTGCAAATTGTTAAATGCAGTTGTCATTTGCAGGACAATATTTTATAACTTGAATGCAGTATTTTTGGTTGCACTTTCATTTATTCTTACATTTCATTCTTTCTACATGCAACATGCATTTTAATTAAGTCATTTATTGTTTTGTTTTCTGTCTTAAAGTTTTAGACAAAATGCTTTTGTTTTAGTTTTTCAGTTGCAAAGTCTAATGATAGAGAAGGGCTTTTTTGATTAACCCATTAACGTAGCAGATATTAAATTCGTGTATTCTTGAAATTTGAAAAAATTTAGGAAACTTGGAACAAAAGTTAGCGTAAAAAATCTGCAGCTTCTGAATATTTTCCTGAGCAAACTTGTATGTTTAGCAACCGCAGTGTAGGTTTGATTTCATGTTTATTTCGAATCTTTAAAGAGAAAGACTTCACTCTCGTAATCTACTTTCAATATCACTTCAATGACTGCCAAGTTGTAGTTATTGACATCGAATATTTTCTGCCTTAATTTTATATGGCCAGTCTAGTAGGCAGTGTATTGGATTATTAGATGTGATGTTACGGTTCAAACACCATGTCGGACATCTCCAACAAAACGAAATTAACAAAAATATATTTCTTCGGCGACTTCCTCTCAGCAGATTCTGGCAAAAACTTTGAAAAATAAAATAAAATTGCCATAAAAAAGTTTATTCAAAAAGCTGTCTTTCGGAATAGACTATAAACTGAAGGCCCTGCTACTCATGTAAAAAATTAACACACACAACATAAATGGTGTGAGAAACTAGGTCTTAATCTTGGCTGAAGAGTTGTAATAACCAACTATGTATGTATGCGTAATGTTTACCTTGAACTGTTACAATTCACTGTAGTCTAATAGACAGTGTGGGTTCAGAACCGATGGTTCACAAAACGAAAAATGAAAAAAAAAATTTTTCTTCCAGCGACTTTATCTCAGCAGCCTCTGTTTTATATCAGTAACCTCACCCCACTCACTCCTAAAATTAACACACAACATAAAGGTGACGTGAGGAACTAAGTTTTAATTCTGACTCAACACCAATTAAGTAAGTTACAGTTCGATGGTTGTATACCCTAAGTTGTTTGTCGTAATACAGATACCTACGGGATTGCTTAGATATCAATCTTCCTGCTATCTGTCATTGGTTTAACAATGATTGTGAGAAGGAGAAAAACGAAGGGGTAAGAGTACGCATCCTTGGAGTACTCCATGCTCGTCTAAGGTTTGTTTGATGAAGGTAAATTAACTTTGGAAATTATGTTGTGTGTGTTAATTTTATACTGGACCTACAGTTTAAAGTCGACATCGAATGACAGATTTGTAGGAATCTTTTCATGGCAATTTTTTTGTTTACTCTCCGAATTTTTGCCAGAAATTTGCTGAAAGGAAGTCGCCGAAGAATACGATGACATTACTCTCGCCATGGGTTAATGATTGCTAATAAATACACTACAATACAATACGATATTAACGCTTATATTTCCTTTCTTTCTCTCTCTCTCTCTCTCTCGTAATGGAATAGTAGTTTTGATTTTGAAATGGAATAAAATTTTTGTTGTTTTGTTGTTACAAACATTTTTATTTATGACAACTGCAATTTTTCCTTGTTATTTCCTTAACACTTCCACACCGCCCTCCTCATCGTCAAGATTGCAAAGAGCCGACCCTTTATTTGCCCTCACAAATCTAATGCTTTTTAATTGAAAAAAGGAAAAACAATAATAACAATAATAACAATAACAGCAACCACAACAACAATGAGAATATGATAGTTTTAACAACAGCAATAATAGCAGTAATAAACTGACAGTTTTAAGTTTTTCTTCTTCTTTTTTTCCATTTTTTGTCCTTTGAATTTCTATTTATTTCATGTGTCAACTTTTCAGCTTAAGTGCTGCAACTTTATTGTTGCAACAACAAACACAGCACAAGTCAAAAGGGAAAGGCAAATAAAAATTCCAATGACATCTGTCGTAAGTAACATTTAGAGAGCATAGAGAAATTTGAAATAAGGACAGAAAGGCAGAATTACAATTTCTTTACTTAATAAAGAAAGACTTTAGCATTGCAACGAAAGGAAAAATGTATGCACAATTGTCCTTCTGCCTCTCTCTTCTAGCAGCTCAATTTCTTTGTAATTTCCTTTTTAATTGTTTCTTAATAATATCTGGTCCTTCCTCTTCTTCTGATTTTCTTTCTTCTTTTCAAGTCATAATTTTGTTTTAATGCCTTTTCATTTAAGTCCTCTTGCCTTACTTGACTATGCTTGCCTCGATTGTCTCAACGTTTGTGTACTGGATTGCTTATGCTCATAATTATCCTGAGAACATTCTCATACTCACTCTCTCTCTCTCGCTCTCGTTCTATATGTCTTTATTTGTGTATTAATAAATCATTTTCCTTTTAAATGTTGATTGTTGTCACATTTTAGTTTTGAATGCATTTTTTTGTTGTTCCTTTTCTGTTTCCATTACAACATTTGCATCGGAATGTTCGAATGCATGAAAGATGAAAAGGATTTTAATATTATTTTAAATACGTTATCCAAAGACAATGAAAATTTCATGCCAGTAATAAATCACACATAAAAAGGAAATATTTTGGAAGGATTTTCACTTCTCTTTTTCATTTGCAGTGGAAGTGATATCAAACATCAAAGACATTTTAAGCTTTGGGAAGCAATAACCTCTTTTCCTGTCGAGACTATTAACAGTTATATGGTTGGAGTTACAGAGTATGGCATATCATATACATAATTGGTCATTACAACCCTTTAGTCAGGATTACGACCTAGTTTCTAGCACCACTTATGTTGGTGCGTTAATTTCATCCACAAGTGCCGGGACCAATAGTATAAAGTCGACTCTGAACGAGAGGTTTTTAAGAAACATTGCATGGCAAATTTTTTTTATTCTCAGAGTGCTTGCAAGAAGTTTGCTGAGAGGAAGTCGCCGACGAATTTTTTTGTGTCATATTTCGTTTAGTTCGATATGTTTAACCTGGAGTTTGAAACGTGACTTCACGTCTAATAAGTCAATACACTACCCTCTAGATTGCGGAAAGTACATAGTGGCATCACATTATATTTTATTTAAATTGAAGTATAGAAAGCGATTAGGAAAGACTCTTTACAAGCACACTTCGGAAGTCGCCGATAACAGAAATGTCATTGATCAGTATCCTAACGGTAACATTAAATAGTTTAACAACATCATAAACGACTAAAGGAAAAAAACCAGATGTATACTAAGTGATAAAACCAGTTTGAATAGAGAGAACAAATCTGAAAACTACTCAAAAGGAGTTGGTCAGTATACAGAGACTAGCATTTTCTCCTACAGCGTCAGTGGAAGCTCTGTCTGATATAAGCGCGACGCACATGCCTTTGGAGACCTTTGTTAGGATGATAGGAGACTAATCTGACATGAAATTCATTAGAGAACTTAAGCATAACCAGTAGACTCTATGATTTTGGGACTTAGGTTGACAATGAGCACTAATACCAGACATAAATGAAATTAATCTGGAAGCTGCATAATCTTTCTTTGGTGGCATATGGATGGACCAATAACGGATCTTGGCAACGGAGTGGGAGTTTTTAATCCAAGAATAAAATATTACAAACTCTTAGTAAAACATGCGGGAGCCATCGAATGATGCGCTCAATGCATCATCGCCCATGCGATGCAGCCTTGAGTGTATTCGAGAGAAAAGCCATATGTAGGGTGTTCGGTCCAGTTCGAGGTGGCGATGATCCGCATCCGATCCAACAATGAGTTGTCTAAGCTCCTTAACGTCATGTATGTTGTGCAGTGTATTAACATCCAGCGGGTGCGCTGGTTAGGCCATGTCGTTCGAATGGAAGAGGATGCTCCGGCGAGACGGGTTGATGCGGGAATTTGCGGAAGTCGGTGAAAAGAACGACCTTATTTGCGTTGGAGGGACCAAATCAAGGAAGTCTTGTCATCGATTGGTAAGTAAGTAAGTTTTCTAAAAAAAAATGTTTCGGATTGTGATTCTCTTAGCGACAGATTTCTCTGTGAATTTATAATCGCAATAAACAAACTCTATTGATTTTCAACCTCATCTCTAAATTTAGCTTTTGTGTGTGCCAGAGCCTATTTTAAATAAATTGAACAGAAATTGCACTCTTAACAGAGAATTTCATAATTTTTTTTTAAACAATTTTACGTCAAAGAATTACTTTATTCCCTGCCACATATGAAGCCATAAAGGTTGTGCTTACACTGTGTGCCATGCCCTTACAACTGCAACATTGAAACAAAATAAAGAAAAACAGGGCACTAAAGAAATCAACTTAACGTGTTATATAGTAACTTTTGTTAAAAAAAAAAAATTAATTCTTTTTTGGTTCACAATTTAGTTCTTTTGTGCACTGCTGGAGCCTGCAAATTCTGATGGTGTGGTGTGGTGTGCTGGTACGAATTTTAATTCACAATCTCGCATTATGCTCGTCGTATTCATGGTAACAATACTTGGCATAACCGTTTGAAATTACATTTAAATATACTGTGGATATTTCATAAACCCTTAAGCCAATCTGCCAATATGGTAGAGGAATGCTGTACAGAATGGCTTAAGGGGAGCAGGGGGTAGGTAGCCGAAGTATGTGTAAAACTTTTATTGTGGCAACCAAACCATCAAATATTTTTGAAAGGAGAACCTATACAAATATGCAATGATACAATAACAGTGGCTAGCAAAAGTTGTGCATGAAAAATCTTAAATTTTGTTTGCCAACTTGTTATCTACAGTTCATATTGTTACGAAAATGAAAAAGTTATGAACGTTCGCCTTCAAGAACATACATCAGACTGTTTACCCTGTAAAACAATGGTTTAGTAATTGTTATTGTTTATACAATGAGTGTAAACAGAGGAATAACAAACAAAGCAATTGTTGTTGTTTACATCAAGTTGTGAACAGTGGCCCACAGAATTGTGGGAACAATAATGGATTTAATTGAAACTAAACACAGAGCTCATATTTGAAAGTTTTATGCAACACTGCAACCCTTTTGCCTTATAGAATATTACTTTATTTGTATGTATGAGTGAGCTTGAGTATGTGGTTATTGTTGGTGTTATTGTTATAACTACCAGTGTGGCAATAACATACGTTGCCGTTAAAGAATTTCTCTCTGAGAACCGCATTTGTTTACCCTCTTAATCCCGTTGGCAGGTGTAAAAGTTTTGTGTGCTATTGTGTGCTGCTGTTGTTTGCTGTGCTGTTGTGTGTTGCATATGATGAAGGCAATATGAGTATAAAATCTCTGGTAATTGGTTGCACCGGAAATTGTTATGATTACAATAATAATTCGTTTAATTTGCTTCACCGCCATTTCAGATACACCATCTTGTTTAATTTTATATTTTTCTTCATTCTTTTTTGTACAGCAGCGTACACTATTTTGCCCATGTAAGTGTAATACAGAGCTCTCTCTCTCTCTCCTTCTCTCCCTCTCTTGGTATTGAACCCAAACCATTTCGAATGTACGAGAATTTTAAGTGTGTAACCTTTTCAGAGACCTGATCCCCTGGACTAGTTAGCATTTGTTAAGATAGACACGAAATATAATACACGTAAGTCTGACTTTATATTGCAGGTGTATTTCTCAGTACATATGATTGAAATGCGTACACATACCTATGCAAGTATAAAGAGAAAAATATTTCTTATACTCCTGCTGTATACATTCGCATATGGAATGGAATGTGTTTATACCCATAGGTGTTCCAATGTGGGTGTGTAAATGTAATATTCATTACTATAAAGGATTAAAATTTTACAAAAAAAAAATAATTTTTATTATACTGCATGACAGGTATGGGATGTTTAAATCAAAAATTTAAAATTTTCCAATCGATAGATATACAAGTAAATTTAATTCAATTTATGTTCAACAAACGGCGTATTACACAGCTGACAATGACCAAAAGGTGTTACAGTTTACAGCCAACGTGTAACTATCACGTATTTTCTCACAGAAAATATTCGAAACGAAAGAGCATTCATCTCTGCCTTTCTGATCACGTAAATGTTCTACATATCATAGCAGGTTGATAAATTGTACCCACTTCTTCGTTTTGGTCTTTCTAACGGATACAATATCGTCAACTTCCGCAGATCCCCTCATCAAATACCCGTCTCGCCGGAGAATCCTCCTCCTTCAACGTCTATGTCGTTGAAAAGCTCATACAGCTCACGTAGGAGTTTTCTCTCGAATACTCTCAAGCCTACTGCATCAGTGCTTAAAAGAGTCCATGCCTCTGTGCCATAAAGAAGCACAGGGAGGGTGAGCGTCTTGCAGAGTATTAGTTTTGTCGTACGAGAGAGGCCTCTGCTACTCAATTGCCTATCGAGACCATAGTAGGACCTGTTGGCAAAAGTGATGTAATGGCGAAGCCAAGATAAATAAATTCCTTGACTGTATCAAAAGTATAGTTATCGGCCGTAATCTGAGAATCAATACGCCGCACGTCTCTACTTGTCGATAACATATACTTTGTTTTGCCCTCATTTATAATAAATACAACCTCTCCTCATTTTTTATTTGGCCGAATCTACAGAAAGGTTCTGGTCTCATCTGCGGCGTCGAAACTACCCTCCTCGCTATCTCATCTGTCTACTTATTGTAGCGAATTACTGTCTAACATGGGATCCAGTGTTGGCTTGCTAATACAGTTTTCCATCCTAGTCTTTAGTTAGGAGCGCTGACTGTTACCAAGCTCAGGTTATTCCTATATATCTAATGGATGACTCAGATCTTCTTTTATTTTATTTTCCCAACAATAGTCATGATTGCTCAACTTGCCCACGTAGTACGAGAAGCGTTTTTCTTTCTCTTTATCTCCCCTTTCGTTGAGTATAGCTTTTCAAATATCCATTCCCATTTTACAGAAGACTATAACTCCACCAATGATGCAAAAGCTGGACATCCCGAAAGTTTATCTGCCTGCTCATTTGCCTGCTCACTGCCTAAAACTCGGACATGACGTACGTGGAGTCCAGCGGATGACAATATTATTTCCCCTTCCAAGCTGATTCAGCTTCCACAGACCATCCTACACATTCTTCAAAATAGCTTCATATGAGCTGAGTGCTCGAAAGACGACCAAACAGTCAGATAGTGATTCTATGTCCGGTACTCTGTACTTCTTGTATGAATTGAATTCAGCACATCTTTCAGTGATGTCAATATTGAATTGAAAACAACCCGACAGTTTTACTCTGACTGCTGGCCAGTAACCTCCAACAAAACGAAATATGAAACATGCGGCGACTTCCTCTCAACACATTTCTAGAAAAAATTCTAAAAGTAAATGAAATTACGATGAAAAGGTTTCTCAAAAATCTATCGTTCGGAGTTGACTTTAAACTGCAGGTCGCGCCACTCATGTATAAAATTAACACACACAACATAAGTTTTGTGCGAAGCTAGGTTGTAATCCTGACTGAAGGTATCACAATTTCCATCTCTGGAAACATTCTCAATATTAAATATTTCTTTTTTTTTATGAAACGAATTTAATACATTTCGATTCGTACAAATTAAATATTCTAAGCAGCTTAAAGCAATTACTTGCCAAAAAGTAGAAAAAAAGAAACAAAGAAAATAAATACAAGGAAAACTGGAAGGAAATAAAATGTAATGGAGTAAAAAATGAAACATTTATTTTATAAACACAAACGCAATACCTTTAGCAATCCGTATCCATAAAATAAAATAAAGAGAAAGAAAAATTGAGTAAAAGAAGAAGAAACGCTTGAAATAAATTTTTTTTTGGAATATATGGAGCACAGATGCAATTCATAGAAAATAATCCTTAAAATACATAAAAAGAAATTTCAAAAGTTTCATAAAAAATAATAATAGAAGTGTAGAGAGAAAAAGAGAAATAATAAATCATTTAAAATAAAAATAATTAAAATGACAAGGGAAGGCAAAAAAAAACCGATTTAAAATTCAAATTCATGACACAGATACAACCAAATCGAAATCAAAATGCAGTTGAATGCCATACGGAAAGACTATTTAGACCAGCACAATAAACACACACACAAATACTCGTGCAATTCAACTCAATTGTGTAGGAGTATGAATGGCATTGCTATCAAATAGAGAGAGAGTGAGAGATAACTCTGCAAATGTATGTACATGTGTGTACATAGAGCATCATAAACACCTGCTCATCAAAATTTATGTGTTAATAAACGTCAGCAATGTGTCAGGACAAAATATGCATACATAACAACCATTACAACGATAACAGCAACAACAGTTGTTGCAAGCAAATAAACAATGAAAATAACAACAACAATAACAACAACTACAAATACAATGAATACTAAAAACAATGTGCAACAACATGTGACAGCAGCAATAGAATTACAAAGAACATGCAACAAATAACGCCTACCAAAAATACTACGACATTTACTTGTACTATACATACATACATTTTCATGTTTCTCTCGTTCGCTCTCATCCACTAAAAATAAATTCACAATTATTTAAACGTGTCTAACAGATGAATGCATAGACCCTGTTTTAATTTGTAGTTCTTCTTATTCTAAATGAAGTGGTGTGTAGAGGCAGTGCGGAGGGCTTTGAATGCCGTTTAAAGTCTACCATCTCTGGATAAACAGGGTGTTAAGACGGTAATAGCATCGTTAAAGACTTTTAACCATGAAAAGAATGATATTCTTTAAAACATTGCTCAACAACTTAAAACAAGGAATTTTATTTATCACACCACGACATTTGATGGAATATTGAACGTTCTTTATATATCATAGGCTGATGGCAACCTAGTTTTATTAGGAGATTCAGAGTAATCTATTCGACTAAGGAGGAGTGAAGCACTGATCAAAATGATCAATGGAGTAGAATGAGTTGTAGTGTCGTTAGGTTAGGTTGGGTTAGTGTGGTAGCTTTATACCAAAAGCTCACTTGAGCAAGCATAGCGGCCCGTTGTGACGCCACAGGTGAACGCAGTCTCTGTGCTAACCAAGTTCCTCCGAACCAAGGAGGAATAAGTTGGTCAGCGCAAGGGCTGCACTGTAGTGTCGTGAGAATACGACAATCTTGCAAGTGGTAGTCTTGTTAACGAAATAGAAGCCTTGAAAAACCAGTATAATTCTGACGCATTTCTTTACCGGGATTGAGGTTATTTCATCGCTTTCGGAATTCATTCGAATTAAAACTAACTTCACTTATAGTTTCCAACTTCGATCGATCCTTTTCAATATGAAATCCCGGACCGATGAAGGAGACACATGTCCTGCATCAAACATATATCGTAGATACCAAACTACGAAAAAAAATATCAAAGATACATGTAATTTAATGTTATTGATGCCAACGTATACGTAATAATTTCTCAAATTTGTCTCAAATAATACTCATACGTTTAGGTGAACATTCGTGTAGATATAATAATAATGTCTCAAATAATACTCATACGTGTAGGTGAACACAAGAACTTTAGAAGTCTTTATTTTCTTATTAATATGCGTGTGTAGAAGAGTAGAGTTGCACGAAGGTATTAAAAATTCTGTCTTAAAATTCTATATGACCCCTAAAAGTATGGGATTGTGTAATAGTTGCTCCGCTTACTGTTTCTTTAACCGAATACTGATACCCCTTGTAGGTCTATGGTCCAATTTTTAATCAGCTTAGCCAGAAAAAACCATTAGGCATGAAAGTTTATTAGACTCAAAGTTTAAAAGGATTTTCAGGATAATTCACCAACCATTTAGTTAGAATGCGTATTGCTGAATTTAACGCACTGCTTTCTGTTTACTAAATACGATTTAATCGTTTAATTTAATTTAATAATGATGAACTGAAACCAAGTTGATTAAGCTTATGATTTACTTTATCAAATGCCTTACTGAAATCAATATAAATGACGTCAATTTGTTTGCCTACAATAAATCCATCATTTATAAAAGTTGTGAATTCAAGAAGATTTGTAATTGCTGATCGAGACTTACAGAATTCATGCTGGGATGCAGATAAAATAGACGATGCTTGAAATGACAGTGTATCACATAAGAGTTTTTCAAATAATTTCGGTATAATATTGAGTTTAGCAATTCCTCCATAATTTGAAATATCAGCTTTAAATCCTGATTTAAACAGTGGAATTATAAAGGATTGTTTCCAAAAGGAGGGAAAATATCCCAATTTAAGAGATTTATTGAATAAGTAGGTTAATGGAGTACTCAATAATTCAGAATGATGTTTTAAAATACTGCTAGGAACTCCATAAGGACCGAATTATCGCAGAATTTCGAAATCCAGAATCGAGGGATTTTTAAAAATCAATTCCGTTTGGCATCCCAAATCTGTACGCTTTCTATATATAGAAAATAAACAACACATTTAAATTAATATCCCCAATTATTTAAATAGGCCCGTATTTATAAAATTGTTATCACAATAATTTAATTGACAAAATGTGTCTTCCTTATATGTACATAGACTTTGGTTAATATTCGCCTCAACGCCCTGTACGGAAATACAAACCCAAACATTTCTGTCTTTGTTAGCACGTAAATATTCATAAAACAACAACAACAGAAGCAACAGCAACATCAAGTAGACCAACACAAAGCGTTTATTCGAGCTTAAATTTAAAATATTTTTTGTTTCTTCTTCTTAATTTCTGTTGTTGTTTTTGCTTCTACAATTGCTGCTTGTATGTTTGTGTGTCTTTGAATACCCTAGAATCCTTAAAACAAAGCCAGAGATGAGAGTGAGAGTTCATAAAATTGCTTTGTTGTGTCATAGATCTCTGCTTCTTCATCGTCCTTTTTCAGATTTTTTTAATTTTTTTAATTTTGCTGGAACAAACCAAAAGTAAGGTGAACTCGTACCCCTTAAATACCACATATTCACATAAAAACGTATATATGTAGGCACTACGTATACAAAATAAAAGAGGGTGATAGAGAGCAGAATAAGAGAGCCAGAGTGTATATTTTTAATATTAAATGTTGGTGTCTCATATTAACATGACAGGTGGGTTGGATTTTTTTCGAAATTGTTTCAAACAATACCAAAAGGAGTGTAGAGCTTCTCAAGGGATTGCATTTTTAAATATTTCTCAACTTGTGGGAGGGGTACTAAGCTAAGGATGTGCCAGAATAAGAAGGAAAGGATTAAAAATATTTTGTAGTAAAATACTAAAATTATTTATTGTCCATTTTGTTTGTGGCCTAGTCAGGGCGAATGAAGATTTAGGCTACCAGGAGGTAAATAAGTTACTGATTATCACAAGCAAGTTTTCTTTAAACAAATTATTGGATAGAGACTGAAGCAGGTGGTATCCTCCAATGGTCAGATTTGGATGTGTGGCAGACGGCTGGGCCATCTATCGGTTTAAATTTGAATCATCAGAACCATTCAGCATCTGACAATACTTATGTCATTCTATTCTGTCACAAAATCCAGTATATTATCTCCACTGAACGTAATGAATCGATTTACGCTCCAGCAACGTTGGGATTTATAGAAAATTTATTTCCAAAACAAAGACAATTGGTTGGAAATTGTACGAAAATGTCAGACAAAACTTGGTCGCAGAAAAGGACCAACAGTGCCCGGTATACGCAAGTTTATTTCTAAAGTTAGTAAAACGAGGTTTCATTGTTAAAGCGCCAAGACATGAGCAGGCTCGTACAGGGCGTACACCCGAAAATATCGAAGCGGTTGTTGAAAGTGTGCATGAGAATCCATCAACAATAACTCGTCATTGTTCTCTAGAATTCAAAATTTGAGGCACCGGTTTACGTTGAAGTTTGCGAAAGAGCTCGGTATGACGCCTTTTGGTTCAAGAGTTGAAGCGGCATGACCATCCGCTACGTTGTTGCTTTCCTAACGAAGGACGGCGCAACCATTACTGTTAATGGATACGCCTTTCGCACCATGATAACCAATTCATTTGTACTAGCTCTTCACGGTATTGCTGTGTACAGTGTTTGATTTCACCAGGATTGTACAAATTGCCACACATCTCATGCTACAATCGATTCGTTGTATCAAACGTCTGACAGCCGTTTAATTAGCTGAAATGGTGATCTCAATTGGCCGCCAAGAAGCTAGGATACAACCTTAACCAATCGGAAAAGTGTACGAAAATTGGTCCAATGGGGGGTCCTGGGGTTTGAACTGTGGCCTCATGTCCAATAAGCCAAAACACACCCTACAAGACCATATCAATTTCGACTTACAGTTTTGGATATGTTACTATTTCAGTTGAAATGAAATGTCTTCTAATACAACATACCATTGTTTGCAACTATAGTACTGGCTGTAGCGTACCCTTTCTGTTTCACAAACAATGTTTTTTAATTTTTTAATTAAATGCACACACTATTTTGTTATCAACTTTTACAAAAAAATATGAAAACAACAACAAATAAAAATTTTATTTTATGTCACACAGAACAACGACAATATTATTCTCTTCTCTTTCTGTGGTTGATCTCTGGTCCTTGTTTTTAATTCTTCTTCAATTGTTTATTTATGAAATCGCCTCACTGTGTGTGTGTGGCTTTGTGTCATTCCTTTGGCATTCAGTTGCAATTAGTAAATTTCATATAAAAGAATAAAAATTAAAAAAAAAAAAAATTAAAAAAAAATCATATTCGAAGAAAGACTGACATTTACAGAAACCATAGGGAGCTTGAGATTCAGAGAAAAATTAAGAAAAAAAATTGTGAAACATAGAAAATAATTCTATATTTCAGCTTTTCATTGTATAATTCATTGAAAGGTAAAATAATTAGGAAGAAGAAAAAATACAAAACAGTACCCCAGCTGCTAGTTGCTTCAAGTAATTATATTTTAAATGCAAGTTAAGGAGACCTTGAATTATAAAATTTTGCAGCTTTTGTGCTGCAGACCATTTGAATTTTTTGGTAAAATAGTAGTTTTGGTAAAAAAGTAGGTAGTGTGTTGGCTTATTAGACCATGGTTCAAACCCCCAGATCAGACCACTCCAACAAAACGAAATCTGAAAAAATATTTCTTCGACGACTGCATCTCAGCAGATTTCTGCCAAAAACTTTGAGAGTAAAATAAAATTGCCATGAAAAAGTTTCTCAAAAATGTGTCGTTCGAAATCGACTTTAAACTGTAGGTCCCTCCACTCATGTATAAAATTAACCCACACAAAATAAGTAGTGTGAGAAGTTAGGTTGTGAACTGCTCCAGAGCCTATTTAGGGAACACACGTCATTGTCTATGGTGAGCTACTCATTCTCCTGCAGTCAGATCTTGCGTTTTGTCTATATGCGTCCAGATATTGATCGATCTTTTACTGGGCCAGTGGACTTGAATTTGACCACCATATTACGAATAGTAAGGCCTCTCGGTTGGCCGATTATGGTGATCATAAAATAGGCCAAGTGTGCTGTACGTTGTTTGAATGGAACACCCGTTTTGGCGTATAAATGACAACTAATTTGACAAATAAATTTAAACTAAAAAATTAAATGAAAAAAAAAATTTAAATTTAATTAAAGCTGGTCGTCCGAAAATGTCCTGTTAGAAGACTCGATATTATTCGCACTGTTGCCTATTTCCTGCAATACACTTTAATCATCGAAATGCTTTGAATATTTCCCTTGACAGAGTTCTGCTGCATGTAGTGAGTGGACGCTTGTTGTCTCTTCAATGGCTATCTTTGTCTGAAGAGGCAATTGCTGTAATCCGGCAGATACCTACACGAAATAACATCGCCGGCTTTATAATTTGCAAATTGCAGGCACTGCCGCATCAACGAAAATAAATAGAGCATCTAATGACTATCAAAGAATGACAGCAAAGGTGGAGAAGGCTTCTAGCCAGTTTCACTAAAAATCAAAATATAGATTCTAAGACCACACGACGCAAGGGGTTGTTAACTCACACAGACAATAGCTGCACCGATTTAAGCAAGTACTCGTAAGAGAACTCGTAACGGCGTGACATGTAACTTTTCAACGCGACAGTTTCATCATACACTAAAGTAGTTTTTGGGTTAAAGACCAACCGTTGAGGGTTTAGTTACCGAGATTTGCTAATCTAGTGTGGATATACTAATGTAGTGACGAGTGGAATGCTGATCAACTGTTCACTAGGTGAGTTAAGCTCAGGCTCAGCATAATCAAGATAGAATATAGAGCGCAACAACGATATTGACAACTGTTCAGGCGGACGTTTAAGGAAAACTATAAACATGCAGAGACAACTGAACTGTAATGAGTGCGGCATTCGAGCATAGCATTAAAGAAGACCTCCGTACATTGGCATGACTTTAGTAGGTAGACGTCCTAAACCATATGAGTCTATCTCTCTGAAATTCTGCTATTGCCATCAACACTATCAAGAAACAAACCATATTTGTCCACAGTTTTCACTTCAATTCCTTTTTATAGTCATGATTGCAGAGAAGCGAGATTCATTTTGATCTGGAATGTCTTTACATTTAAGTTTCCTCTAGATTGTTTAATGAGCAAGTCTTCCAAAGTCTTTAAACACAAGTTATAAAGGAGATTTCCACTCGTCAAGATGAATACTTCGTTTACACAGGATGTTCGTGGTCGGAAACCTGCTGGGTTCCGATGTTTAAATAATTTTTTGTAAACTTTTCAGTGTTTTATAACTGGTGATAAGAGCAATGATGGTACCTCTCGTTAATATAGACATGTTAACTCTTCTCCATCTCCCAAATCAATGTCGAAAATTGTCATAATTTATGGCTGAAAGTAAACATTTTACAACATGACAGTAAAATTGAATTTTTATTTTCCAAAAAAGAAGTTCATGTGTCCCTTTTCTCATTTTTCTTTTTTCAATTCATATTTTCGATATAAATAAAGTTAAAACATGCAGCACATGTCATAATTGCAATATCAAAACCAACATTGTCAGTAACATCAGCTGTTTGTTGCAGGCGGCCAAAATATTGTAAACTATCTGTGTTGGAGCCTCACTCTCTCTCTCTCTCTCTGTTACAGATTGACAGTCGTCACAAAAATTATGGTAGAATAGTTTATAACTCTTTTGTTATTGCCATATGCACACAATTTCTATTCTATTTTTCAGATCTCTTTTTTCTTGTTGTCGTTGTTTTTGGCTTTCTAACCAATTTTCTATTTTTCCAAAAGCAAAAAAAAATATTAGTTCGTCTAACAGAAGTTTTTCCAAAAATTGAAAATTTTGCCAATTGATAGACACAGTCAGAAGCACACACACACAGGCTCATATATATAACTACACATAGACCGGCAAATGAATAAACAAACTAAAGAAAGACAGACGTATAGACAAACAGAGAGAGAAGACAGATAGACGGCCGGATCATAGATATTCAGCCATAGATACGATATGATTGTATAAGTTAAAGTTAGACATTTAAATTGTTTATTTTTTGGTTAAACACGCACAGAGAGAATGTCAGAGAGAGAAAGATAGAGAGCGAGAGAAATATACATAAAAAGCCAGAGCGGTTAAGGAAGTAGGATAAACTAGACAGGATTTTTAAAAGCAATTATGAACTCACATACACCCTTGCACAGAGATAGACTACACACCGACACACTCACCAACATATACACCAATAAACCAGCTTTATAAATGTACATTTTATGTGAAACCAAATGTAAACATATTTACTTCACTCCGTCTGTCTGTGTGTCAAACTCACTCTCTTTCTCTCTATTTGTATACATGAGTATGTAAGCTTGTTAAAGTAATATTACATTTGTATTTGTTTTGTTGTTGTAGATAAAGTCAAAAATATAAGAGAAGACAACAACACCAACAACAATAACAAAAAAGAAAAATTGACATTAACATGAAATAGGCAGTCATACTATTTTTTCCATTTTCGTAAATAAACTTTTGTGTTAACAATTAAACACAATTTCATGTGTGCATGCAAATGAAGTACGAGAGTCTATTTATTTCTATTTTACTCTTCTGTCTATCTACCCCCCATTCCCGCTTTTTATCTTGTTTTTTTCTATAAGGCCCTCAAAGTATGCCTATTGATATTTGATCACTTACAAATGCTTATGGAAATATTGGGTTTATAAATAAATTTGTGGATTTTTTTTCAATTTTTGTTGGTTTTTAATTCAATAAATAAACACGTTAATATTGGAAAGACCTTCCCTAAGTCCTTAATAATAAAAGTTTCGCAACCATATTGTTCCCCATCTTTTTTAGGTTTATCCAACTCGGCAGATAGCCTACAGCAGGCCTTAGCATGATACACATCTGTTAGACTTAAAAGCAGGCTTTATAATGATCATGTGCTTATCAGTTGCAGATTACTGTTGTTGTCCATCTGTGCCCTTATCATGTTGCCCTTCTACGGTATTTGAACTTATATTCCCCGCTTTTTAACCTTTACAACACCGCATTGTAATGGTCAAAATGTCGTTTCAGTTCTCTGCGCTAACATTATTTCTTTTCAAGCCATGGGATTTCTTGGTAGTTATCTTATTAGTCAGTCGTCGTTGCTGATCATATATTTTTGCTTGCATGTTATACAGCAAAGATACAATCCAAGACAACGTGGTACACTCCTTGTATCTCAACAGATTTGGTACGTGATATCATGCGGCTTACTAATAAGAGATTGGTATAGTAGAGTGTATCCTAAGAATGCATGGGTATGAAGTGGTTAACTAGAATTAGGAGCCAAACAACTTTCGCCTCTCCAAGTAGGGGTAATATGTTGCATCCGCATGACTTCTGTGTAAGTCATGTTAGGAAACGCCGAGTTTATTTCAAAATAGTGCGATGGATGGCCACATCAGTCCAAAAGAAGCCAGCAATATGACACGTTTCCCCTTGCTGCCGACGAAGATAAGCGTTCTAGTGTAACGATCGGAGACAATCGAAATACGTACTCCCAGTACTATATCGCTTGAGGTTGATTCATCATCAACGCCTAACTACAATATTCTTATGTCCTGTAACCCACATAAGCATTACATATGAATGGTCGGAAATTTCCTGATGAATTTGTTAGATATGGCGTACCTGCAGGTGATGCTCGTAATGAGAAGGCTATGCTCGGCGAAGAGGATGCAACCAGGACTAAAGACTTAACGAACACATTCAGAATAGAAATCTTTTGAAGTCCAATATGCAGAGTCATTGACGAGGAGAATGCACCACAAGCATACATACTTGGAAACATCTGTACTAAACTACAACATTAAGTGCACCTGAAGTCATCGGAACAATAGGATTGTGAGCACAATTATGCGGGTATCGTGTATAGATTGAGGACAGTACACTAGCGGGAATGATCGCAATACTAAAGGATTTCTACACGGCAGTAATATAAGGGGTTAAGTTGCAGCTTGACTGTTCGAGTAAATCAAGAAATTTTCACGTTCTTTGTATTTTCTGTTCAAGTTGAATTGAGCACATCTTTCAATGGCATAGACTTACGTTTTGTGATATACCCTAATATCACCTATTATGTAGTCTCCTGAAATACCTCATGTTAGACTATCATAACCATAGCCTTGAAAAGTCTGTTTTTAAACAGCTTTTGCAATGGACTTAAATCCAAGAAAGCTTGTAACGTATGTGTAGGTTCAGGTTCTCATTGTCTCATGATCATAGCCTCTGTATCTTAGATTGTTTCTTCTTAGAGGTTTCTTCTGATATGGATATTGTTGGGCCTATCGAAATATAATCAAGATATAATGCATAAAATAGGCAGCCTAAAAAGTCCATTATCAGTGTAAACACCCAATACTGAAGTTATGCCTTGAAAAAAGTACTCAAAACATGGATATCTTCAAAAAAGAATGTGTGTGTAAGAAATTTAGCAATTGTTACAAATGTCAGAATATCAAAATAGGAAACAAAACATCCTTCAAAGTATAACGAAATAATTTTAATTAAATTTTATATACACACATGCACATGCACGGACATACTATATGTATGTATGTACATACATCCAATCACATACAAATGCCCAATAATTTAAGGGAATGAAAGACAGAGAGTGAGAGAGCGAGAGAGAGTGAGATAATATATGATAATAATTTAAAATAATTCACAAATTGCATGCATTTCATGCATTTTTATGTTTGTTTTCGTTTCTTTCCAACAATGACTTCCTTATATTTGGTGGCACTATGGTTGTTGTATTTGTCGTGTTATTAAATTAAACGAAAGGACTTTCGCAATTCAAGCAAGGAATTCATAAATTCACTGTGAACGCTTTCAGCTAAAGTTCAACGCCATTTGTCATTTTAGCCAGACTTAATTTCTCTTTCGCTTGGCAGCAATACTGACAGTCGCAGACATAATGTTTCATTTCATTGCTCGTTATCATTGGTGTTGTTGTTGCTGCAGCAAATGCTTTATTTTTTTTTAATAATTTCGCTCCATTGTTATTGTATTTGGTGTCGTTGGATTTTTATATTTTTAAATAAATGTTCATAAGCTTTCATAAATGAGCGTGCGTGTACATGTGTGTGCGTGTGTCTGTAAAATATAATAAAAAAAATTGTCAACTTTATTATAATAATCGCAGTAATAATTTCAATTTCAAGTAAATGTGTCCATAGTTATGGCCGCATTGTCTCTGTATATGCCCCGACCAGTGTCTACTATTTTGCCACTTGCACAGCTGTTCTGTATCGCAGTTTGCAAACGTGGTTTACAAATAATTGCATTAAGCAGGAAGTCTTTCAACTATTTGGCGTAGTAGTAGGCAACAGTAAGACAAATGTTTTAAATGCAACAGCTAAAATAAATGAAAAGATTTCCTTGGTACAGTAAGGCAAATCTCGAATAAATTGAGATTTTTAAAGAATATTTCCAGAATTTGTAATCTACTGACAATTCTAATTAACTTGGTTAGAATGATTCTACTCAAGTCAGTTTGTCAGAAATAACAAAGAAATCCTGATGAACCGATCAAATACGGAATCATGGCTCTGCATTAAAGCATGACATCCTTAGAAGCAAGCTGAAAACCAGCATAAAATTTGAATTAATATAGTGATCGATCTGTTATCAAGTAACAACATCTTCGCTATTGTGTGCCGAATAGGTCAAACAGAGGAACGTTGTATCGACCCGCTGTCAGGCTTTGTAAAATGAAGTGGGCTTTACTCTGCTCCATCTGAATCGATCAACAACTTATGCAGACATCAGCACTAGTTAAGCGAGGTCTCTCCTCATCCCTACCCTGTACGCAATGCGCTGTAAAAATATGTACACACTCACAATGATGGAGATGTCCCCGCCATCTCATTAAACATCGGTGCCTTCATTATCGCTTAGCTGCTCTAAGTCATCAACATTTTTTATTCGATAAATAACCTACTGATGTCATTACGTGTAAATTGCAAACATCGTTTAAATGTCCACTACAATTTCTCTAGGTGAATCCAATATGTCAAATTTATCTCTGATTCGTGATGTATTTGATCGATGGCAAGGGTTGTGTAGACTTTGGGGCCGCATACACCTATGATTTTAGAAATCCTCTCTACAAAAAATCTAACGGGGTCAAATCGCACGCTTCCGCTCACCACTACGTGAA
This sequence comes from Sarcophaga rosellei, assembly GCA_930367235.1. Taxonomy (NCBI): domain Eukaryota; kingdom Metazoa; phylum Arthropoda; class Insecta; order Diptera; family Sarcophagidae; genus Sarcophaga; species Sarcophaga rosellei. The sequence goes on from OV884021.1 coordinate 80,439,915, forward strand.
ATAATGACACACACCTCACATCGCATGTGCAAAATATCCAATGTGGCATGAGATGTATGGCACCTAGCGCCATCTTATTCTCCCATTCATCCAGGAATGGGGCCCAACGCTGAAGATGATTTTCAAGAAAAATTAGGATCATTTACCAACTGCTTTGGAACCCATTCAGCGGACACACGTTGTTGCGTATGGTTGTTTACGTTCAATTCCTGGTTTAACAAAATTTTTTATGCTCGCAGACTAAAGTCATGACGCCGAGTTCTTGTAACGGCCATAAAAGCAACTGTCACGGATTCTCTTATACACTCTCGCAGACATATCTTGCGTTCCGCCAAAGTTCAGGTGTTGGCCGATCGTTTACTAAAGGAGTGGACTTGAGTTTATATCCGGAACATTGCAAATAGTCCTCTCGGTGCAAAGATTGAGGCGATACACGCGAAACGTTGCCCATACAATTTTATTATTTCCACATGCTGTTGAAAGCTATTTTAGTTCAACTTTAGAAAGTTTGTTTAGTTCACGGTAATTTTGAAAACCAAACTGAATAAATGACAACTAATTTGAAGGTTGTAAATAAAAATTGCCATGAACAATTTCTCAAAAAAATCTGTCGTTCGGAGTCGACTTTAAACTGTAGGTCCCGTCACTCATGTATAAAATCGATACAACGTTGTGAGAAGCCAGGTCGTAATCCTGACTGAAGGGAAGGGTATGTTACGTATTTATGACTGAATAAATGGCAACTAATTTGACGGATGTAATTTCAATAAGATGGGCATTGTCAACTGGCAAAGTTGGAAAGTCTCTATTGGAAGGCGCTGTATGTTATTAGTGTCGAATTGTTTTCTCGTAAATTACACAAAGGATTTATCTAGTCTAAGCCTATTCAGAAATTTGCTGAATGTACAGCCGATGTACACCTTAATTCTCTAGTATACTAAGCTGAGTAGGGCATATCCTAAATGCTTTAAAGAAAGACTTTGAACACGATATATCACTCAGGCGATAATAAGTATTGATTTGAGATTTTTTGGCTTCAGACCATCGGTAGTCAATAGGTCAGTGGGTTGCACAATGAGCCATCCGAGCCTCCTTGTGGCCATGTGGCCATGTGGCTGTACACTTATACCTTCACTGTTAGATTGGCTTTACAAGGGCAAAACAACCATTAACTGAGTAGTAACAATAATAAGATCTTCATGCCACTGTAATACCTTTTCTCACTTTTCCATCTCACCATCATTCTCTGTCTCTTTATCTCTCTCTCTCTCCCTATCCCTATCATGTATGAAATATAATTTAAACTCAGCTCAACACTAAACTGATTGCCGTCTGGTAGGTCTATAATGCTCTTTCAGTAATGGTAGTGGAAGAAAGCTACTAAAATTTCCCTCTCTTTCTTTCTATTGTTCTATCACCTTTTCTCTTAAACATTCATTATGAAACAAAAACAAAAAAAATGTTTCTATTATTATACGCTCTCATCATTGTTAAGAGACCAAATGCAGTAGAATTTTCACAAAGAAAATTTCATTTCATTTTTGCCATTTGAAAAGCATTAAACAAACGGAAACAGGAAAATTAAGCCATGATTTATAATTTCCATTCATACACTCTCAAACACACACACACACGCATACTTGTTATCATAAAGGCACGATTTTTAATGTCTCGCGTAAAAGTTTACCCCCTAGCTGTGTATGGAAAAAGAGAGAGAGAGGGAGAGAGAGTATCAGAGTGAAATGAAACTAAAATACTAAATAACGGGTTATTTCAATACAATTTTTCTCTCTTGTTTTTTAATGAAATTTTTCTCTATAAAAATTTATTTTTAAGCTTTGAAAAGATTTCTTTTTGTAGCGAAAAATGAGTGGCTGTTTTGTGTTGAAAAAGCTATAAAACCGGACAGACAGACAGAATATTCATTCATACAGTCTATAATTTAAGTAACGGAATGAAATAATCATCATCATCATTCATATTTTCATTTTGTTTGCATATCTACATACTTACATACATACATATTAGCACATACATCCACTTAAACATACATTTGTGCGCATTCGTTTATTCATTTATTTAATGGCAGACTCATGATTGTTTGCTTGTGGTATTTTTGTTCATTTGTTGCCGACATAGACTCGGCTTTATATCTATGTGAACATTTTATTTTTCAACATTGTTGTTTTATTGCATTTTTCTTTATGTTTTTATATAATAACCAGTATTGCCAACAACATTATCTATAAAAAATTATTGGAGAATTTGCGTATACCAGGCTGTTCTGTTAAATTCTTTAAGTTTTCATAGTTGGTGATTACAACCCTTCAATAGGATTACGACCTAGTTTCTCATACCACTTATGTTGTGTTTGTATAAGGACGGCGGCATCTACAGTTTAAAGCCGTTTCCGAATGACCGATTTTTGAGAAACTTTTCATGACAATTTCATTTACTCTGTTGAGAAAAGGTTAGGTTAGGTTAGAGGATGTGTACTTGTCAACTGTGACAAGTACATTACCTGGAGGTCGAATTGACCCATTGTACAACGTCCTAGCTTCTCACACCACTCAATTCCTGTCTCCGGCTTTATGAAAACTTCATTCAGGTACGTACCTAATCTGTCTACAAATTTGGCAGGACAGTACTTTCATATCTTTGATGGGGATAGTACTTTTGTCCATGCGCTTTAGACACAAAGATTATTGGTGATAGAGTTGCTCCAGTCTATTATCTAACTAATCACCAAAATATTCTTAGAAACCGAGTGCAGGGAGTTAATGCTGGGTGCTTACACAGTGAAGTACGATTGTTCAGGTTAGAAATAGAATATTATTTCATTGATGAGGCTGCCGCTGCTGGCCTTACAGTACCTCATTTGATTGGACCAATTTTCGTGAACATTTTCGAGGGGTCGTAGCTCGGTAACAGCATCACGAATGCTGGCCTTCGAATGCTCAATTGTCTCCGGTTTGTCGCCATAATACTTTTCTTTCTTTTCTGAAATGTGTGGCAAGTTGCACCATCCTGTTGAAACCAAACATCTTTCATATCAACAACGAGTACCAACATTACTCGTGACGAGTGTCATCGTACTCATGAACGTCATATTAAGTGTTTACTTTCTATTCCAAAAATTGGTAACACTCATAAAAAGAGTTCGATTTGCTACGAAGATGGTGTTTTTCAAAAGGTGATCGGGTCTGATCTCCTTCTGATATTTGTGAGAATAACATATTTTCAGCAACTTGGCATCTCTATTTATCTATTTTTATGATAAAAGCAGGTGTCGTCTTTGAAACATTAAAAAGGTCCTGCACAACTTTAAATGGTTTTTATGTGTTTGTATTGCCATTGCAACGTTTTTTTTTGCCTTGCACTGTAAATGGCATTTCATTCTATTCTATGCACGAGCTTTCTATTCAATTCATTCCTGCATTTATTTCTTCATTCATTTACATGTTTATTTACGGTTATGATTGTTTGTCTATCTAGTCGTACTGTTCTGTTCGCTGCAATATTTTAAAGCGTTTGTTTGCATTGCTTTCTAACGCTTCACGCAAATGACTGTGTTTATTCTTCTAAGCAGGGTTGGAAAATAATTGTAAGAGTGTAACAGTGTAAACTTGTAAAAATTCTTTAGAAGCTGACAGTATTTGCACTAAAAACTGATTGTATGTGGTTTAAAGTAAAAGTATAGTTGGTATGTGAAAAATCTTTAAATTCTTTTAAATATCTGTTAACACCTCACCACTAGATGCCAGGCCATGTGTTTTGCATTTTGAATTAAACGTCATATTGCAGCTGCATGCCCGACTAAGGCTGACAGCAATTAATGCTGCTGCTCTTGATGTTGGTTGATGCTACTGCAACAGCAGCAGCAGTCATGGCTCACAGCCATTCATTCATTCATTCATTCAGCCACCTTGAATTGCAATGCAATTAAAATTGCTCGCCTTCATGAGCTCACAACAGCGCGTTTTTCTTCACGTTCCACGGATTCATTTTGTCTTGAATTAATTTCTCTTTTTTTCTTAATTTTCTTCTCCCCCTCTGCCTTGCTTTTTGTGCTTTTTTAATAGAAATGAAATGAAAATTGCAAAAAAAACCCAAAAAATAAAGGAAATGAAATTGGTTCCCTTGCAAAGGAATCCTTTTTGCATATTTTTTTTTATTTTTTAATGCCCAGCTTGGGTTTTTTGCATTTGTTCTTAAGGAATAAGCAAACGAAGCAATGGCAAACGGGTACTCGTTCTACAATAATACAAAGAAAAAATCTCAAGAAAAAAGGAAAGAAAAAATTATGATTTCTTTCCTTTCTCTGTAAGGATAATTAAAACAAAAGAATCTTATTGCTGCATGCCATATACCGTCGGAAGATGTATTAAAAAGGAAAATAATAATTGTTGCTAAAGAAAATGTATGCTTTCTCATCCCTCTTTCCGAAAGGGGAATGGAAGCTGAAATATAAAAAAATTCATACAATTTCTTGTCTAGCATTTCACACAGTAATAATAACTTACGGGCGATTTAATTTAAAAATGAAATGAAATCCTTGAAAAATGTCTACGTTTTCTTTAAGAAATTATTGAAAGAGAAAATTGTTCACTTTAACAAGGAGAGGCCTGTTTAACTAATAAAGAAAATTACAAGTTTTCCAACTACACATACTTAGTCACTACAATCCTAACCATCCTAACCTAACCTAACCTAACACCACTTATGTTGTGTGCGTCAGTTTTGTACGCGAGTAGCGGGACCTACAGAAAATATTCATGGCTTTCCCAAGTAGGAGCTGCGAAAATCTGCTGAGAGGAAGCGCCGAAGAAATATTTTTTATTTGCGTTTCGTAGGAAATGCCGGACCTGGGTTTAAGCCGTGGTTTCAAGTCAAGTCAACACACTGCCTATTAAGGTACGCCGACTTCTAATAAAATTCTCTGAATACAATTCGAATTACAAATTTAAAAACTTTAACCTTTCTCGGAAATTTTGTCATATGGTTCTACTATTAAGTATTTTTGCCTTCATGTAGAGGTACCTTTATACTGCAATAATACACATACGATATCCCTGTAATATCTCTTTCAACCCTATTGCCCCAGAAAACTTCAGTATATTGCTCAGTGTCAACAAGAACAATTCCTTGTTTGCATTAATGTATCACAAACTTCAAGTAAGTGATCAGTACATCTATATGTTGGGTTCAAGATTGGTTACCGTTCTGAAAAAACTACGTTGAGTCTACAGTGCTCTGTAAAAAGTTCCCATACTAACCTTAAGTCATTCCTGGATATGGCAGATGCATGACTCAAATTTCCTTCATTTGTAGTTATCATTATTTTTTCTTAATTTCGCTGGATATACAAATTGAATGGAATTGTGATTTAATACATAAGACAAGGGACCTATAGTTTAAAGTCACCTCCGAACGACAGATTGAAGCACTTTTTCATGGTGATCTTCAGGGGGCTATCAAAGCACTTGATTCAAAATCGATGAACTGTAAGCTAGTGTGCTCAATAGCTGTCGCAGGTAACAGACGATAAGTGTATATATCATAAGGGTACCAGGACACAGTGATATTCCGGGTAACTGAAGAGCGAATGAGCTAATGAGTTCTTTTTTTAATTGACAATGGCGGTTTAGAGCACGCTCGATATGGGCATTACTAGGCATTACATTATGAGCGCTCATGCAAGACGTCTAGATCTTGAGCACTTTGCAAATGATTTCTGCAGAAGCTGTAAAGATGAGTAGAAGAAGGCATGCCAAATATAATGCAGGGGAAGGAATTGACATCCTGGTGTCTACCAGATAAACGATACACGAAAAATCTGCTTAAATTCGAAAGATGCACGCTTGATATGACACATTGGTCTTGCACAGTTCGCAAATGTTTTCTGCAAAAGCTTTAGGGACAAGAAAGAGCAGGAGTCTGCTCTTCATCTATTGGGTACATGCCTAAGACAATGCCGGTGAAGGAACCGGCATCTTGGTGAATGGAAGGCGCACGAAAGATCTCCCTAAAGTCCAAAGAAGCATGCCAGATATGGAGACGAGAAATAGGGTGATTGGACACATGCCCAATAATATGCTGGCGATGGAAAAGGCACCATGGTGTGTAACAGGTACACAACCTAAACGAACTGCCAGTAATGGATATCTGTTCATAAGATTTGGAATTGAAAATTTAGAACTGTGGTAGCACCGTAGGCTTCTACCTACTAAATTTTATATTAATTCCCCAAAAATTTTACCGTTAAACAGGCTTATTTTCCAAATTAAATTACAAAAATATGAAAAAATATTATTTTTCTGTTTTATAAACAAGGCGATTAAAAATTCCCTTTTAATATGAGAAATCCAAGCATTTTCAAGGCCAGACAGTGATAAATATTTGAAAACATTTTAATGCTCAGTCTCCATAAATTTTTATTCATTTTTCAAAAGCATTTGAAACTTTTACTACATTTTTTAAATTTTTTTTTTTTAACAAACAAAACCCCACCAAATTCAAAGTTATTTATTTTTGGCTAAAAGTGTTGGTTGTTATAACAGAATATATTTTTTTAATCTCAGTGGTCATATTATAAGATGAAATACAACAACAACAAAAAATAGCAGAAAAATTCTGAATAAAACTGCAAGTACATCTGTTTTGTTTGCTACACTTCCAACAGCATTTATGCAACACAGGAAAAAAAAGTTTCTCGCTATAGAAAGCAAACTACACCACACTATGACTCTCTATGGCGTACTTATAAGGAAAACTTATCAGACTTCCGCAAAAAAAACCCGAAAAAAACATCAAAAGTTTATACAGCCAAACAAAACAAAACATAAAAAAACACAAACAAAAGCGGAAAAAAATTAAGAAAAATATGAGTTTCAGGCTCACACACACACACACACTCATACACTTGGAAATATAAACACAAATTCAAATACAAATTTATACGGAGTTTCCTTTTAAGGCAGAAACAAGAAACAGAGTCTACAAATGAATTTCATGTTTTGTTAACACAAAACTCTACAACAACAACAACAGCTACAACATTCTTAAAACTTGCTAAAGAAAAGAAGAGGGGAAAAAGAAGAGAAACTTGCTGGAAACTCCCGCCAATGAAAACACCAATAAAAATTTATGAAGAGTTTTTCATGAATGAACAAAAATTTTTTTTTGGGTTTCCAACTCAAAGCTCGGCAAAGAATTGCTTTCTCTTTGCAGTTATTGAACAAATATTGTCTAACAAATCTCTGGAAGATGAAACAAAAATAGTTGCAACAGAAACACTGAAAGAAAAAAAGGGGACTATGTAGGTACAAAAATTTACAAGAAATGTAAAAAAAGCATTTCAAAAAGCTCGGTTCTAATAGAGGACTTTCTAAACCAGCTTTTTCTATACAAGGCACAGACTGCCTATAATTTGTCTTTATATTTATCAAAGTGCACCTGATAATTCCATTTCAGACTACCTAAGTAATAATGGTACTTTGCGTCAGCCGGACCGCTATCAGAGCTTTCGGCTCATATGAGGTTAGCTCAATAATAGTATGAGGCTGAGACTGGACAAGCTAAGTCACCAAAACAAGGGCAGCATGGTTACACCTATGGGATTCCAGTTCGTGTGGAAATTCTTGCTAATTAGTAGGCCGATAAGTTTACAAGTAAGAAACTTTCATGCCGCCCATGGCCGATTCAGGCTGGCAATTTCCCAGGCTGTCAATTTGTTTAGATCGTCAATCTGGTAGACACCAAGACACAATTTTATTCGCCGGCATAGTATTGGGCATTTACCCAATAGATGAAGAACAGTCGCCTTCTGATTCTCGTCTCTACAGCTTCTGCAGATAACATTTGCCAAGTGTCCAAGACCAATGCATCTTGCATAAGCGCTCATAATGCAATACCCAGTAATTCCCATATCGGTCATGCTTCCTTATAGTTTAAGTATGTATGCATCAAACAATCCAAGAGAAATCTAGTAAGATAGTAACCTTTTGACTAAGCACTGTAGAACACTTTTTCAGAAAAATGGTCGACATTCTCTAACGAGGAGAACCGACCATAACAATACACTCTTGGAACCTGTGTGGTGTTGATGCATCTCAAAAGGACACGCAGGGATATGTATAAAGTACTAGCTGGACACTGAATAATATTCTAAAGTTAGTCAGGGCAACAGAATCGTGAAAGATTTCAAAAGGGTTGTCAACTTATAGCCCAAATGAATGGGAACAAGAACGAACAAAATATTTAAGAGCGTCCAAGGCATTCCAGAAAAGTCGCTGTGCGGATTGGTCACTGTCAACAACGAGCATTATAGGATGACGATTTCCAACTTCTATTGGCTCAAACTGGCTGATTAGGGCAAAAACGGCATATGATTGGAATCCGTGCTACGTGCCACACAGTTTGTGCTACATTGGATATTCTGACCCAGAGATTTGACAGCATGTTCATCTTACTGGAGTTAATGTAAAGTGGCTATTTGACCTCTTTCTTGTGCGGTTTTCTTCTGTCGTAGGTATAGGCAGTTTTTGCCAGAAATCTGCTGAGAGGAATTCGACGAAGAAATATTTTTTCATGGGATTTGAACAGTGGCTTTAAGTCTAATAAGCCAACATACTACCTACTAGACTACGGAGACTTTATCACACTTTGTTTTATTTAAATTGAATGATAGGTAGCGCTTAATAAGAGACACTATATATATGTATAGAATGGTCTCCATTTGGTCTATCTTAGTTAGACTTATACTATGCTTTACAAGGGGTAAAGGTAGTTCAAAATCTGGAAGAATAAAAGATGAGTCTGTTTCTGTTCTGCTTCATAATATTACGCCATAATCTTCAGTGTACTCAAGAATGCAAGAAACAGCCAATGTTATTCAGCCTGTTTCATATTTTTTAGACATATTTTGTTATTAAATAAATGTCTGTTCCTTGGCTTTCCTTCTCACCAGCACTAGTATACTTTATTTTTAGTTTGGCTGTTGAAAAACTGTTCTCTTTCAGTGTATATGAAGAGCGTGTATGTATGTAAGGTGAAATAATGTTATTTTCAGGAATTGATAGTTTTACTTATTATATACGCTTGTGTAAATATATATGTATGTGTGTGTATATGTATATGTACATATGTATACATGTGTTTGTATTTATTTTTCTGTTACTTATTATTGCAGCATCTTTTTTAGGGAAACTTTATAAAAAGGCGGAAATAATGCACTTAACGTTACTTTTTTTTCTTCTTTTGACTGCCATTCGCTTCTTTTTTACCTCGCTTTTCCCTTTTTTTGAGCTGAGGGGAAAAATAATAATTTTCTTGCACTTTTATTTTGCTGCGATGGCAAAAGTTCTGCTTCAATACTTACTATTGCCGTTCGAGTGATGGAGGAAATTGAAAGGTTTTTATATGAATTACATGGCATTTTAGTGACATTGGCCTAAAAGAGAGCAAAAAAAAAAGAAAACATGAGAAATAAAAAATAAGCGCCCAAGAAAAGTTGATGATCATGATAATAATGTTTTAAGAGGGATGGATGGACGGTCCCTTGTACTTGTGTTGGCGATGTTATTGATGTCATGCTGGCTGTCTGTCTAGCGGGCTGTTGTTGAACACGACTTTGGCGGAGCATTTTCGGTGGTAACATCGTAAAACTGGTGTAAAAATGAAATGGAAAAATTCAAAGTCAAACAAAAAGGAAGAAGAGAAAACACAAAAAAAACAACAAACGGACAGGATGTACAAATCAATTGAATGTGTTTTAAATGCTAGAATTGCCACATTTTTGGCGGGGTAAAGGATATACGAAATTGAATTCTCTCTTGGCACATAAAGAAATGGCAGCGGATATGTTGCAAGTGCCAATTTATTAGAATGAAGGTTTTCTAATGCCATTTTATTGAAAAGCTGCTTTAAACTTGATGTTTAACTTTCACATGAAGTTCACAAAATTTTGCTAATTTTCCTTTCCTGTAAGGCTCCTTCCCATCTTCTCTTAAGTTTCAAATCATTTGCTGCCCGGTGCTTAGCATTTTCTCTGCTCCATTTCTTTGCAAAGTTTATTTAAAAAATGTTGCAAATATAACTCCGACTATATATTTGTATTCACTTGCAACTTTTTAAAACAACAACAACACTAACAACGGCAACATTATGATCTACAATACGTAGCTTTATTCAAGAAAAAGTTTCGAATAAAAATTTGTTGTTGACTTGAAAATAAGTTACTGTTGTTCTGTTGCAAAGTGTTACCAAGTTTATGTTGTATTTCGTTATTAAAAACTTTAAAAAGAAAAATTTGCAACAACAAAAAATTCTTTTTTTTCAATATTTTTTATAACTGTTGCTCCAACAGAAGGCAGGCAGGCGGTTGGCGGTCCAAAGTGGAGAATTTAGAAGTAGTCAGTATATCAGGCAATAAGGAAAGTTATTGGTCGCTTGTTATTTAAATATATTAGGGGTAATCACAGTTTTTATTGCAAACGAAAGATAATTTTTATCGTAAAACTTCAGCGTTGAGGCCCATTTCAGAAAAATTGGTAGGTGAAGCAGCAAAATTGTCCAATATGGGACAGCCTCACTTGTTAAGTACAACGTTGGTCAGGTTAACACTGTTAGCGGTGAGCATTATAACTCAATGATTTTGACACTAATTGCATAATCTGGATTCCAACGACATCTGATTTCAAGAGAAACAGGAATGCCAGGTTTGATATTCTGTACCGAGCTACTTTTCTTTTCTGGTTTTCTTAAGTCACAAGCGTACTAGAAAAAGCAAGAATTCTCATATAACCATGAAACTTAGTCTGGCTTATTATAATTCAAAGTCGCCGTAGTGTAATACATAGTGTGATAGGCTATTAGACATGAAGACTTGGTTTAAACCCCTGGTCAGTAATTTCTAACAAAAGGAATTATGAAGAAATATTTCATTGGCGACTGCCTCTGAGGAGTTTACTGTCAAAAACTCTGTGAGTAAATAAAATTGCCAAAGAAAAAATCTGTCGTACGGAGTCGACTTTAAACTGGGATCTACAGTCTCTCACGAATCAAATTAACATACACTATTTGGGTGGTGAGAAAAGCTAGGTTGTTATCCTGACTGAATGGTTGTGATGACCAATTATCTATGTATGCAAACTCCTTCACCATCAGCAGATTTATGGCAAAAATTCTACTAAAGACAATTGTTGTGAAAAGTTTCTCAAAAAAATCAGTCGTTTGCAATCGGCTTTAAATTGTAAAGTCCTTCATTCTTCTATAGAATTTACACACACGACGTAAATGGTGCGAGAATATAGGTCGTAATCCTGTCTTCTGTTCTCCTTCGTCTTACTAAACTGTGAATATCCTCCTTGAAGAACCTTCAGGACTTTCTCTATCTCTCTGTGTTTCTCTCTCTCTCACTCTGTATTTCTCTCATTGAACTGCTCTTTTTTTTATGAATTATTAGAGGTTGTTGATGATAAACACTATTGATGTTGTTTATTTGTAATTGTATTCGTTGTTATTGTTATTTTGTTGTTATTATATGTCAGCTATTGTTGTTGTTGTTCCAATAGCTACAAGTATTTATTGGTTACACTCTCCTACATTGAAAAGTAAAAATATTGACAATGCAACTCTCTATTGTGTATTGCTTCAATTCGATTACGAACTTTTTTCCCTCTTTCTCTCCCGCACTCGTTTGCTTTCCTTTTTATGTTATTTTCCAGTCATAAACTTTTCTTTTCCTCTTCTGTTTTTTATTTTTTTATTTCTTAATATTGTTGTTGCTGTTGGTTGTTTAACTTATTATTGAAGTTTGTTAGTCTCGTTATATTATTTGCAAAACAACAATAACAGCTACAAAGGACTACTACTACTACTAGTTTCAGTGAAAATATCCTAGAAATACTAGAAAAAAATGAGCGGCAGTGCTTATTGTTACAACAATTGCAGTTACGTGTGTGGTAGTGTGTGTTATGAAGCAATATACCACACTCACATAGACGGCAATACTACTTACTTGCAGTGCATATGCATATGTGAGGTTAATTCGTTACGCCTGTAACTTGGACCTTCAATCAGGCTACATGCTCTTATGCAAAGTAAAGTTAAAAACCAAATGCTTTTATTTCATGTTAGCAAGGTTACTAATCATTATTGGATACTATGTAACCTTAATTCCACAACAGTTCTGTGCTCTATGTTAAGAATGAATGATGGTGAACAAGTCAATTGGTACGTATCTGTAAAAAACTAATGTTACTTGTGAAAACAGGACAACGAGAGATTCATGACTAGACATACAAACGTGCCCTGTAATATATACAGAGACATTGTCTACCTCACTACGCATTAGAGGCAACTGTCCTAATCGCGAATTTATATCTTAATGAAGGGCGATCAAGAGGCACACAAATGAAAGCAAGTAGACTGCCAGTATTCAATTATTCCCCTAGAGATCTCTTTAATGAGTTACTTTAACAACCTGATACAAATGTTTGCAACATATATAAGATCTTCCAACAGGGACTTCCGAACTTTGACAGTTAATAGCAACCATCCTTTTCAAGCTACATCTGCCAAATCGGTTGTCATTTATTCAGACTCTATTGCAATTGCACTATAGACGACTGCAGACGACAATTTGTGTTAATGAATGGGCTCTGCAGCCAAATGACCCTAATTTTCATCGAAAAATCGCCTTCAGCAATGAACCCCATTTCAGGATGAATGGGTACGTGAACAAACAAAATGTTCAAATTTTAAGAATTACTAATCCATATGAAATCGCAAAAAGTTCAATGCATACCGGCACTGTCTGATAAGCTGGCAGCATCACCGGACCATATTTCTTTAAGACCAGTGTTGGCCAGATCATCACTGCCTATGGTCTGACTGCACTATAAGACGATGGTTATCAAATTATTTTAATTCGGATAGGATGACCAGAACACCAAAAACTTGTAGTTTCAACAGAACTGCACTACGTGCCCATAGCTCATACCTCATTTAACATTCGTGAGAAATTTGGTCATATGGAGGTTATGGAACTGTCCAACTATATCGCACGATTTTAAGCATTTGGACTGTTCCTTGTGGTGTTTATTAAGTAACAGGTGAATGCGGATAAGCCGCAAACCAGAAACTGTCGCCAATTTAGCCTGAGCTATGCTACCGAGTGATGGAATTGTGAACATTGCGAATGGGCTCCACCCAGAGTCGTGATGGACATTTAAACGATGTTGTATCGTACAATAAATCTTTCAAACGAATGAAAAATGTTGGATAAAATCTCTCACTCACACTTTGTTTTATTTAAACTCCAGGAGTATGGCATAAAATATTCGAACTTTATCTCTCTTGCTTGCTGCTCTCACTAAATATAAAAATATAGTAAAAATTAAAGGAAGGAAAAGAAAGAGCATAAGGGAGCTGCAAAGTCAAGATGATAGAGTAAAAGGAAAATTGTCACAAACTCAATTTACTTGTGTAATAAATAGAGTAGAAAATGTGTTGTTAACTTTTCTTTACTTTTTTTCTCTTTTTTTTTTGTTGCTGTTGTTGTCTCCTGTTTTCACTTAATGTTATAAGACAGAGAGAGAGAGCAGAATTGTTACTTTTTTCGTATATTTGAAAATAAATTTTATTAGAGTTTCTTTATTTATTTATTTATAGTTCTTGGCCTGTTTTATTTAAAAGTTTTAATATAAGTAAATAGGAAGTGATACTTTCTTGGGGAATTTTACGAATTCTTTCGTTTAAATCGTTAACAAAAAAATTATTATTTTTTTTTTGATTAACAATCATAAATTGCTGTATTTACACACCTTGAAATGAAAGAGAAAAAATATATACATACGTGCACAATTAATTCTTTAAAAATTGTTAGACATTTCTAGGAACAGTATAAATGATGTTGGAGGCACAGTGGTTTGGTAGACATACATAATCGGTCAATACAACCATTCAGTCAGGATTAGGACCTAGTTTCTCACACCACTTATTATTGTGTGTGTTAATTTTATACATGAGTAGTCGGACCTATATTTCAAAGTCGACTACGAAAGTCAGATTTTGGAGAAGCTTTTCATGGCAGTTTTTTTTCTCTCAGAGTTTTTTGCCAGAAATCTAATGAGAGGAAGTCAACGAAGAAATATTCAAATTTCGTTTTGTTGAAGATGTCTGACCTGGGCTTTGAACCGTGATCTCATGTCGAATAAGCTAACACAATACCAACTAATCTTTTAGAACTTCCCGTTCATAACACTGCATTGGTTTTGATTTTTTTTAAGTGATTTGTCTATCAATAAATATTTGATTAAACAATTTAATTGTATGTTAAATAAAATTTATTTATACAATAAATATGTAGAAATAACACACAAAAAAACGTTGAGCAAATCGAATATAAAAATCTGTTCTATTTATTTTAAAACACGTTTTTTTAAATTATTTTCTAGAATTTTTTTTATTTTTTTGTATCATAATTATGCGAAACTGATTTGAAACACACTCCGATTCCAATTGAAACCAAATATAGTCTGTGCATAAAACAATTGAACATCATCATTTGGGCAGTAGCCGCAAAGAGTGACTTGACTGGTGTTTTATAAAATAATTTTTGATCAATTTGTACAATTATATGTCAAATTCTATCAAAAATCAAATTTCTCGGTGTATGTAAACTTTTTTCTGTGATTGTATGTCATCTGTTATTCTCCTGATTAAGAATAACTCCTCTCCTATTGGCCAAGTCTAACTCTCGGCAATCAAGAGGTAGATGGTTGTAGATGGTGCAAGTAACCCAATTCTGATTTTCAGTCCTAAAAATTGAATCTATTTTGTTAAGTTTTAGTCCATTGGATTTATGAATTAACATCAAAATTCTGGATAGGAGACTTATTGCAGTCGTTGCAGATATTTAGTGCAGTGTTTATTTCCAGATGGCGTGAAATGGAGCTCATATGGCAAGTGTAGTCACAGATTTGTTATCAAAGCATCAGAATCGTCAATATAGCATGTTATTTGAAAGCAAACTTGCAGTTTCTATTCTGATAAAAATACTTCAGAAGTTGATAGTCCATACCCGATTTTAGTGAAATCATTACTTTAAATGACTGTCTTAACAAATTATTTTTATAAAAACGAAATTTTTGTTGTTGTTGTTATTTTATTAAGATGAATAAACATAAATTGTTTACTTAGAAAATTATTAAATAAATATTTATAAACAATACAAGTATGTCTGGCTGTGTGTGTGTGCATACTCGTATATGTATAAACACATTGTCTATATTGTTTTATAAATAAACAAATTTATTAATGTTGTTGTTGTTATTGTTATTGTTGTTGCTATTGCTATTATTTGTATTGTTGTAATAATTATTATTGTTAACAGCTGTTAAACAGCAATAGCAAGGAAGACAACAAATATTTTAATTACACACGACGATATAAAGAAAAAAAACAACAAACCAACAAATGGAAGATAAAGAGAAAACAAAACAAATTTAATTAGAAAAAACAACAACAAAAATAACTACAATTATACTCATGGTTGAGTACGTAAGACAACTTCCGTAATTTAAATCCACAAAATATTGGCAGACAGTCTATGTGGGCTCGACTACAACAACAGGCATAAATACACACACACTGAAAACAAATGCCATAATTGAACACAGGATATTAAAAATGTTTTGTTCACTCTCTCTCTCTCTCTTTCTGATATGTAGCCTACTGTTGTTCTTGCACGGTTTGGAGAAATTTGAGTTTTTTGATGGTATTTGCGGTAGTCTTTCATTTTTCTCTAATAATTCTACGCTTACTAATCGATTATGAATGCCGGTAAGAGTCTATTTTTATTTTTTCGTTTTCATTTCTTTTTTAATTTTTATTTCAAATTGTTGTCAAAGATGTAAATCAATATTTAAGCTTCAGAACTCTTAAGAAATTTCTTTATAATAATGGGCGAAACAACAACAACAAACATATTAATAAGAACACCAAATCTTTTAAAGAAAGTATTTCTTAATGAAAAAATAGAAGACAGCTAAATACGTTGTATGCTTTAGACACGATTTATGGCAACAGTGGAGTGTAGACAAATAGCATAAAAGAGTATTTCTTTCTGATACTTTTTTTAATGTAATCTTGTGAGATATCATGGAAATTCTGTATTCCTATTCAATAGGTCTGACGGTATTAAGTGTCGAACATAACATACTTATGCACATACCTACATAATTGGTCGGCAATTATCATTAGAGTTGCAAGGATTCTATTTTGTCATGCTAAGTATAATTGATTCATTTCTTTTTTCAGTACCTTTCGTGGAAGAATATTACTTCCACAAAGTATTTCTGCTTTGTTTTTATTTCTTTAATCTATTTTCGTTGTTCCAACTAAGCAGGTGTTGGGTCTGCTATAGCAAGTCCTAGAATAATGGGACTGCCATCTATCGTTGCCTAGAACAATAAAAGTGATTGGTTAGTGGCTATGAAATGGTGAGATTATCTCCAATATGTATAGACGAAATTCTCATTTAATTTTGCAACTAAGATCGTCTCATGGTAGAGTTAGGCTTGTTACTAAGCGGTTCCACGTCTTATTTCTAGTTATAATGAAAACCCATCTTCTCTAGTATAAGAAGAGCTCGTTTTAACTTTCTTCACCGAAAGCCCACAATACGGCATGCTTTGTGGAATATATGGGCTTCTATAACTCAGAACTTACAAACATACATACAACCCTTGATCATTAAAACCCTCAAGTCAGTATTTCGACCTCCTTTCGCACACCGCTTATGTTGTGTGTGTTGATTTTATACATGAGTGGAGGGACATACAATTTAAGGTCAACTTCGAGCTACAGATTTTTGAGAAACTTTTCATGGCAATTTTTATTTATTCTCATAGTTTTTCCCAGAAATCTGCTGAGATGAAGTTGCCGAAGAAATATTTGTTCACATTTCGTTTCGTTGGAGATGTTTGACTTGGGGTTTGAACCGTGGGCTCTCGTCTAATAAGCCAGCACACTACCTACTAGACTACGGCAACTTCAACGTTTAAATTTCCTTCACTGCTTTTTAGCCGAAATGTCCAATTTTCCATGACCCTGGCTCATACACAAGGCTAAATTGGAACGACGTCAATAGTTATATGGGCTTTGAGCACTGCTGCGACATAAGAAAATTCCACAAGAAAGAGTCTAACGGGGGCAACTTACTCAATTTCCATGGCCAGTTGACATCATCTCGATCATGCCCTCAAATCACTAGTGTAG
Source organism: Sarcophaga rosellei (assembly GCA_930367235.1). Lineage (NCBI taxonomy): Eukaryota > Metazoa > Arthropoda > Insecta > Diptera > Sarcophagidae > Sarcophaga > Sarcophaga rosellei. Next base: position 80,457,198 of record OV884021.1, read on the forward strand.
AACACCGAATGTGGCATTAAATATGAGGCAAGTAGCGTCGTCCTGATGAAACCACATGTCGTTGGTGTGCATAGCATTCAATTCATGCTAAAAGAAGTTGGTTATCTAATGATCTAATGTTCTCGCCATTCTTAGCCGTAGGCGTTACTACCTTCACAGCTTATGCGCAGAATATCCAATGTGGCATAAGCAAGCAGCGCATGTCGTTTCTGTGCATATCATCTAACTCATGTAGAAAGAAGTAGAAAATCATCGACGTTTATTGCTTGTAGTTGTCTTATGTCATTCTAAAACAAACCCGATTCGAGAAAATCCACACCCAACAACGACTATTGGGATGAGTATAGTCCCAAACTCCATAAATTTCTTTGTTCACGTACCCATACCATACATCCAGAAATAGGCATTATGTTGCAGATGATTTTCGATGAAAATTAATCTTTCAGTTAGCCCTTATGCCAGAGTCCATTCATCAAGCACACATCATTGCCAATGCTCGACAGAGGCGATTTGGCAAAAGAAACTAAATAAATGACAACTAATTTGACAGATCCAGCTTTAATAAGAGGACCATTATCTATTCACAAAGTTATAAGATCCTACATCAGTAATTCGAACCTATTTGATCAATTCAACACAACTTCTAACGCAAATAAACAACCAATAAGGAATTAAGGACCAAATTAAATATTTCACTCTGATTTTGCAATTTCACATAAGAAATTAAATAAAAATCAAATGCTCGTATTAAGTTTTAAAGGAAAGGTTTGAGAGATACGAGTATGTGGTAGTGCCAGCCATTAAAAACAATTTTTATAAATCACACACAATTATACGTTTAACATTGCAAATCTTTTCAGTGTATTTTAGTAGCTCTGACCTTGTGAAGATTAAAATCATCAATTATAGTTAATATCTTTAAAGATTTCTTTTCATATCTACATATCTTATCGTTTTAATGAATTTTTCAAAATAAGAACAGAAGGTGAAATTTACCTTGAGGTGCTCAATACCTCGACTTGTGTTTTATTTTGACATTAAACATCAACTCAAAATGATAGGGAAACTGTTTGTCAGAAGGTAAGATTAATTAAATGTTTGAAAATAAATACATAAAAATGTTTGACCCAACAAACATAAAAATGAAAAAAATAAACTCAAAGAGCGGTGTACCAATAAATAGGCCTTAAGACTGAAAGAATTTTTATTTTCTACCACAATAAAGTGAATGGCCTCCCCTCTTGAAGCCTCGGTTCAAACCCCTCAAAACGAATATATGAAAAAATATCTCTTCGGCGACTTGCTCTCAGCAGATTTCTGGCAAAAACCCTGAGAGAAAAATAAAATTGCCATGAAAAGTTTCTGAAAAACTTTCTGAAAAACTTTTCATGGCAATTTTATTCAGTTGTTGCCAGAAATCTGCTGAGTGGAAGCCGCGCCACTCATTCACTCATGTATAAAGAAATTCACAATTAAATAAGTGATGTGAGAAGCTAGGTTGTAACCCTGACTGAAGAGTTGTAATGACCAATTACGTACGTAAACTCCACACGAGATCTAAGAGCGTCCAATGCATTTTGAAAAAGGTACTGTTTAGTGTGGATTTTGGATAGGTGAGATCACCGATCAACCATCACTGTCAACGGTGAGCATAGTAGATGGATGGTTACCAACCTATTTTTGTGGTTTAAACAATACGGCCTTCTGTTCACATAGCTCATACAACCCAGGATGAATGATTTGAGAGCACGTGGAGATAATGTGACCTGGTCACCAAGTTCTTGTGAATTGGCGCTGTTGGGCTTTTTCTTGTGTGGTTTTCTGAAGATGCCGTAGATGCATGCCAATAAAACACAAACTACAGCGATTGTCAAAGTCAATCGGTCAAATTTATGTGCCATAGTCAGGGAAATTTGGACATTTCCGATAGGCTCCATCTAGAGAAGCCATGGCGAATATTTGAGCGATGTTATATTCCCCACATTATGCCATCAATAGGTCTATCAAGCGAATAAAAAATTTCAATGATATCTCACTCACACTTAGGTTCACACTGATCATTATTCTAAAACGTTGTTATCTTTTTGTTATTGGTTGCCAACTGCAATTCATAGTTCTAAGAAAAAAACGGGCACAAAAAACTGACAATTTTTTTACTTTATTTCGAGGTGAGTAATTCTGATTCCATCAAATTATTAACATACCAATGATTTTTGGAATTCCCATACTAATTAAGTTATTCAAATGGGGATTTTTTTTCAAAGTTTGCGAAAAATTATTTAAGCGTGTGATTACAATTAAACTTCAAGGCATACTTACTTAAGTTTTTTATTTATTTCTAATGAACGAGTGTGGTGGTCATCCTTATTATTCCTTACACTGTATTTTATTTATATGTATAAAAAAATCTTATCAATAATTTACTTACAGGCTAAATATGTTAAAATAAATACTACACACTATTTGGTGGCACTGAAAGTACTTTTCGAAAAGCTATTAACCATCCACATATGTCTCCAGAGCAGGCAGATCTTCTAGTTTACTTTTTCTCAAATATTTCATAAATGCCTGGGGACTATCAAAACTCTTCAGCGGATATTTACCAAAACGACCATTTGTCTTGGATACGACATAAAACACAGGATAAGCACCGGGAGCCACATGAACACCCATGGTTTTGGAAAGCAAATTACCATTTAAATCCTCTTGATTGTATAGGAAATGTAAATTTTTCTTTTTTGGTTGATGTTTAGGCTTCAAAGGTTTTTCCACTGGGTTTAAGGCTAAACCACGAACAATGGGTGTATCGGTAGGGGGGGCTTTGGGGCTAATATCCTCATTACTTTGTTGGGGTTTAGAGCGGCGCATGTTTACATATTTCCTTTTGGGCGTATAGGGTTTAAGGGTTTGTATGTTGTATAGGGAAGAGTCCATGTTTGTGTTCCTGGGATCCTCTTTGATGGTTGGTAAATCCAAAGGATTTACGCGTATAACTTTTTTCGTGTCCTTCTCAACGGTATCGGGTATAACGTCATCGGTAATTAGAAGCAGTTTTGGTTCATCTGTTTTGCTAGTTTCAGCCGCCACAAAATCAGCCAAAGGTTCTGCTGAGGGCATGGCCCAAGTCATGTGGATTATGGCCACTAAGGTGACGAACAAGAACTAAAAACACGACAATCAATTATAATTTTTCTTTCATACATATTTTTCTTTAATTTATGATGTCACTTACCCCCAATTGCTGACAGCTTGACATGATTTTCTTTTCGAATTTAAGTCTCCAGTTAATTTATCTGTAGAACACCTTCACTTGATTGTAATTTGTTTCAGAATAAATTCAAACAAGCAAACAAATACTGTTTAACACTTTATTTCATATGCGTTTCAAACGTTGAATCCGTATATTTTTTTAGAATTTTATGTGGAAGTATTATTACTACCTACAGTTAGTTGTAGCTGTGAAATGTTAACAACGACTGATCGGCTTGTAAGCCATTGTATAAAGTTTTATGTGGCGTCTAGCACAACATCTCAGCCACACATTTCAGCGTTAACGCTGTGATGACAAATTTTCTCAAAAGTTCTTTTTGTTTTATTTGTTGTTGTTGTTCCATACATTCCGTTTTATTTGGAGTTTCGTTTTTTTTTTCTTCATAAAAGAACGTATATTTTACAGTTTTTTTTTCTCTTCCCGTTTTTATGTTCGTTTTTTTTTTTTTTATATAAAATTTCTATTGGATTGGATTCTTAACGCCCAATAGAAATTATTAGTAAAACATGTAAAAAAAAGACACAAAACAAAGAAAAAAAGAAAATAATAATTATGAAGAAATAAATAAATGAGGAAAAAAAATCAACACAAAAAATATTTGAAATCTTGCTGTACGCCAAAGTTCTTTAATGATGTGAATTGCAACAGTGGGTCAGTTGAAGTAAATATTTGGAAAAAAATTTATTTAAAAAAATGCTTTCTTTTATAGTTACTGTTTTAAATGAAAAGTATCTACGGATTCTTTACTGAAAATGAATTACAATCAATGATATTCTTGCAATTGTTATCCATGCAGTCTTTTTCTTTTTTTACTGAGCCGAACAATGATAAAACGGGCTGTCATTAACCTTCCTTACTATATTTTCATTTTTTTTCTCCCAAAAATCCCAATCTGTTGGCAGCAGGTTAATGCGATACTTACGAACTTACTCCATTGTAAGGGTCGGAGTATTTGGTGCTTAAAATAATATTTTTTAGTCAAATTTAATTTATTATTAAAGGGTTATCAACACCTCAAGTGAACTGGCATTGTCATGCTAAATAAAAGCATATCTTCCGTTGGCCAGTTCTGTTTCACTTTCTTCATTAATTTACTCACGTGGTCAATATGTGATCCTATTGTATTGAAATTTACGATATTCACCGGATACATACACACATACACAATTGGCCATTATAACCCTTTAAGTCAGGATTACGGCCTATCTTCTCAGACCACTCATGTTGTGTGCCTTAATATTATACTTGAGTGGCGGGACCTACAGTTTAACGTCGATTCTGAACGACAAATTTTTTGAGAAACTTTTTCATGGCAGGTTTATTTACTCTCAAAGCGACTACACTTCATTATTAGACCGTCTTCAAAACCCCGTGTGAACTGGCACTTTTTTGGTGAATAATAGCATATATTCTGTTGACAAATTCTGTTCCACTTTCTTCATTAAATTACTCATGTGGTCAACGTGTGCTGCTTACTTACTTACTTAACTGGCCATTAACAACCCGATTAACGGATTTCGGTCTGTCTTAACACATCCTTCCAAGCGCCTCTACGCTAGTTGGTTACAGGGCTTCCTCGATTTGGTCCTTTCAATGCAAACAAGGTCGTCCTCCTTGCCGATATCCGCAAATTTCCGCATCAAATACCCCTCTCCCTCCGGAGCATCCTCTAGCGCAGCCGTGATGCTATTCCTTCATTTTTTCATATTGCTGATGTGTATTACTCTCATTATCTGCTGGTAACTTGCGTGATGAACCATTCGAGAGGTTAAGCTTTCATATCGAAATATGTGAAACGAAATAAAGCAAACTGCACTTTGGTCCGCCATACTCTACAAGATTTGTAAAAATAATCTTGACAAATTGTACAGCAAATTTTTAAAGCATTTTCTTTCACATTTTTGTAAAGGATCTTCGAACTTTGGCAGATAGAGCGGGTATAGCATTCATCATTTATAAATGCTGAAGTCTAGTAGATATTGTGTTGGCTTATTAAACGTAAAATTACGAAAAAACCCTCTTCGGCGACTTTCTTTCAGCAGATTTCTGACAAAAACTCTGAGAGTAAATAAAACTTACAATGAAAGGTATTTCAAAAAGAACATCTGTAGTTCGGCTCCGCCACTTATAGATAAAATTAACACACACAACATGGTTGGTGTATGAAGTTAGGTCGTAATCCTGTCTAAGGGTTGTTATGGCCAGTTATGTTTGTGTATGTATATGTGAATATGTGTGTATATGTGAAGACCGTTCAATTCAATCTCTGCCTGGATTGAATTACATGGGCACCAACGATAAGCGGTTTCACCAGAACGGCGGTACGTGCTACACAGCTCATACCAATTTGAATATTCTGTATGAAGAATTTTTTTTACGTGGAGATATTATGATCTTGCCACCGAAATCGTGCGAATTGACCCGGGATACATAAAATATGTGAATAAATACAATGACCTTTAACCTAATTTATGTGACCCCTTTTGCACTCAAAACATTTATTAGAATATTATATTCCCTATCATTAAACATCGCATTTAATTTTTCTTTTTTTTTCTGTTTGTTGCCACCTGATACCCTTAAAATAGGGGACTCCATTAATTTTCTAAAAATATATTTTTTTTAATAATTTTTTTCAATAAATAATTAATTATGTTTCCCATTTGATTAACGTTAGAAAATAATAATAATTTTCATAGGGGAAAAATATCAATGAAACTTGTTTAAACATTATTTATTTGAATAATTTTATAATTCCCTTGGCAAAGTCATCATGTAAATTCAAACACAAATTTCGTGAATCAGTGGAACAGGTATTTGGCCAATATAACGTTTGTTAACAATTAAAATTACAATTTGTTAAATAAAACAATAAAAACATACGAATGAATTAAATAAATAAATTAAAAACGTAATAAATTAATAATGATTACCTCATACTCATACTCATACTCATACTCGAACTCTGACACTCCTTCTAGCTGGGATTACAATAATCAGTAACAACAACAATAACAATAGCAGCAACAATAACAATAATAGAACAGCATCTGTGTTTATTAACAAGTATCATTGACTGTAAAAACAGATAGTCAGTTAGACAAATGGACAGACAGCCAGTTGAGATACGTTGTTTGTATATGACTTTCAATGGCTTGTTATACAGTGTGCAGCATAACGTTATAAAATCATTCAAAATTTTTTTTTCCACACTAAAGATGATTTTTGTTGGTAGTACCACAGAGGGCGTCGTACAGAGGATGGGACGGACGGTCGCTGGTACATATCGTATACATACGTGTTAAACCGTAAATGCTATCGTAAATATTTTTAACAGAAAATAAATTCAAATCAAACTTAAATTGAATAAAAACAACAACAACAACAAACAAATCAAATATTTTAATTTGTATCTCTGGCAAAAGCAACAACAACAATAAAAACGAAATGATGCTGTTTATACATCTGCTATTATTTATTTATCATTTCTATAATTAATTAAAATTATACAGCTAGTGACGGGTAAACAAATAATTTCACAAATAGTTTCACAGAAAAAAGCCGGAATACTTTCCGTCGATACCTAATATTGACTGAGGCATGATCGCAATACTTCGTAACTGCGATACAAGAACAGTTAGGAAGCCAGAAATATCTTACAATAAACCGAATATGGATTCTATTTATTGTCGCTGGGAAAAGTATAGACACCAAAAAGAAGATTATATTAGGTAGGTAGGTAGAAGTGGCTGTCCCCTCGATGGAGTCATGAGCGGGCACACTTAGGCCGGACACAGGGCTCATTGTGATACCACAGTTTCACATTCTCCCCTAGTCCAGGAACTAATTCGAGCTTTCGATGAAGTGGTTTAGACTGCTAATATTCATGTATGACAGTTCATCCAGGTCCTCCATGTAGTAGGCACCCTGATGCCTCTTTATCCTCCGACCAAGTGCCGGCCATGTACACAGTAGGTGAAGAACAGTCTCATCCTGATTCACAGCTTCTGCAGAAATAATTTGCAAGGTGTCCAAGACCAATACGTCTCGCATGCGTTCCTATAATACAATGCCCCGTAATAACCCCGATAACAGCGCTGAGCTTACTTCTTTGGAGTTGAGGCAGAGCCGTTGAAAAAGAAATGTTTTGGGTTTTTATGGCCCATATTGGTACGCTTCCGCAAATGCCGCTAAAACAAGAATCACGAAAGCAACAATATTTAAAAATTTATATCTCTTGACCATCTCGTAGAGGGATTAATAAAATTAAATTACACTTGTGACACCAAAAGCAGGGGAAAAGAAAATCCTTACCCACACAACTATACTAAGAAAACCTATAATAAACGATAGTGGTGAACTCCTAACGACAACAAACGCGTAGTTGGAGTTATGAATTCATTACTATTCAGGTTTACAGCTTTCTTTAAAAATATCAGACTGTTATCGAACAAAATTGCACGTATTTCGTTAAATAAACATCGCTGCAAGAGTAAGAAAAAAGTGTTTTATTATTTGGTGAAATTTGTAAACGAACTTTTAGGACACAATACATAGTATCTGTTATCAGTTTTTTTATTTTTACAAATGAACGATTTTTTTTTTATTCTTAAATAATCCAAATAAATCGATAATATTTGTAATTTTTTTAATTTTCTCCAAAGGAATACAAAGACTTAACTGACAAACTTTTTTTGCAACACATTGTTTACCTAATGATCACTTAGTGCATGTGTCTTAAGTCTTCAGTAAACTCACCACTCATTGGTGTGAAACAATGCCAAAGACTTAAGCAACAAACCTTTTTTTCTAGGGTTTGTTTATTTTGTGTGTGATCATTTCAAGAAGTTTGTGTCTTAAGTCTTTTAAACACAACATTTAAAAATATGCACTGTGCTGTGCGATCTTAAGAGAACGGGATTTTATAAAACAAGTTTTAATTTTTTATTTCCTTTCCACACTCACTTTTACAATTACACACAATAATAATCCGGATAATGCAATTTTCATCATACATGTATGACAGATTGTTCATGTATTTGCCGTTTACATACTGAAAAGTTGGAACTGATGTTGTAACTGATTTTACTTCTCTAACGTTATCCTGATAATGGAATTTTGTTAGGGGGCAAACATATGTCAGTATACCAAAGATTTGGACTTAACAGAAAAAGTAAACGGACTCTTATGACATTCATACATACATGAGAAGGAAAAGAGTCTCTAATAAACTAACACCCCAATTACAGTTCATCCAAAGAAGTACTATGCCGACTGCATTAATCAGATCGCAACATAATTTGTAAAGCGAAGGCATCCTTGGCACATATTTCTTTGAAAATGAGGGCGGCGCAACTATTACAGTCAATGGAGCCAACTACAGCACCATCATAACCGACTTTTTTTTGTACCCGCAATTAATGGTATTGATGTGAATGATGTTTGGTTTCAACAGGATGGTGCAACTTGCCACACATCTCATGCCACAATCGATTTATTGCGCTTAGTTATACTATGTTCAGATATGCACTTTTATTGAGTCAAAATTTGGTTTATTGAGTACAATATTTTAAGTGTTCAGACATAACAATACACGCAGTTCAGCTGTTTATTCAGTATTCATTTGACAGCTAGTAAACAAAACAGCTGGTTGTGTCAACAACATTGTTTTTTATTTGTTTGTTTTGTTGTTTTTTTGTTGTTTTTTTTGTTATTTTTTGTTTTTTTTTTGTTTGTTGCCATTTGAGTTGTCAAATATCAACAGAAAGTGTTCGGATAATTGTAATATTCGCACTGAACATACTTATGACAGTGCTGCAGTTTAAGTTTTACTCAATATTATAACAATTTGCGTATTTATTGCGCAATAATTAATTGAAATTTTATATGAAATATTGAGCTCAATAATGGAGTTTATTGCGATTTACGCAATAAAGGTGCATATCTGAACACCGTATTAGCCAAGACGGTAATGCCAATTGGCCACCAAGAAGATACAATTTGATACCGCTGGACTAGTTTCTGTGGGGCGCCGGTAAAGAAAACTGTTTTGCTGACAAACCAGAGACAATTGAGCATTTGAAGGTCAACATTCGTCATGCCATTGCCGAGATACGTCTCCATACAATCGAAAGATTGTTTTTTTTGGCATTTTTAAATTTAAATTTTTAAATTTGCCACCTTATACTAAGCCTTCTATGGAGCTTTTCTTGGCACCGGCTGTATAAATTTACAATTAGTTTTATATACATTTTTTTTGTTGTATTATATGTTATATTCATGTATTTGTCTGTTACGTTTTGCTTCGTTTCTTTCAGAATTTTTTTTATATATTTTTTTTATTAATTTCTTGCTTTTTTTTGTTTATTTTTATTCCTTAACGCTTTAAGTCGCTTATAAAATAAATAATGAATAAAAAATCAAATAAAAAAAAATAAAAAATGAACAGAAGAAAAAAAGTGAAGAAGAAATTCTTTTTAACAGTGGATGACTTATTGTTCAAATATTCTTTCAGTGAGCGTTGCTTTCTTAGTTGATAAGGCGCAGAAACAGAAAACCCCAAGATTATTAAGATGAAAACAGATGAAAAAAAATCTACGATTTAAATAACCAAAAACAAAATTTGCATAATTAGTCTTTTGTTAAGAGGTTGTTTTGCCTTTTTGTTTTGGATTTGGTTTCGGTTTTTGTTTTTTTGGTCAAAATACAAACAAAAACAAAACAAAACATCAAACCTTTTTCAAGAGATTTTTTTTTATTAAAAGATGGCTGTTGTATGGTGGTATCCATGGAGCTGTTTGCTAATGATGATTGAAAACATCATAATAAGCGTATAAAATGGTTCATTAACTTTAAATTGAGAGATTTGTTGTTGTTGTTGGATTTTATTAAAAAAAAATTGTTTGAAGACAAACGAAAAGAAACGAAAATTTTTGTTTAAATCAAAATTGGCACAAAATGTGGGTTTTTGTTTTCATCGATAAGAAACAGGTTGTCATTCAATTCATTGGCTTATATCTTAGCATTGTTTGCAAATCTAGTATTTACGATCTTGACCCATTTATTTAAATTTTTGTGTTTTGAAAATTTGTTTTCAATTTTTGTTTAGAATTTCTAAAAAACATAGCCGGCCGGTAGAGAGGTTGGCTTTCATTTAAAACGTATTGACTTGGTTTTTATAGAAAAAGTGCATACAATACTAAAGAAAAACAAGTTTATTGACTTGTTTTTTGCTAAAAATAAATCAATTTTTATTTAATACATTAATTAACCAAAGAAAAAAAACTATTTTTTTGTCATACTTTGCTCGACCATCATAAATCTTATCTTGTCTGGTTTGGTCTTTTACTTGGTTAGACACAACAATTTTAACAACTTAATTTAACAACTTAATTATTGGTGTTTAAAAATGTTTTATTAATTCATTTTCTTTGTTTAAATAAAAAGAAAAAATTTATATTTTTGTATACAAATCTTTCTTTGTACACGAAACCATATGATTTTAATTGTTTTTAAAAACATTTTTTTTCTTTTCATAATATTTTCTGTAATTAGTTTTACTATAATTAGATTTGTGTTTGTACCTGTTGTTAGCTTGTCAAAAAAAGTTAATAAAAATAAAAAGAAATACGTTAACAATATAAACTTCACACTAAAAAATTCAAAGATAAACGCAGAAATGTCCAAAATTAAGAGCTTTAGGCACAACAGAGACTTAAAAAATTTTAAATTTGTACGCTTAATTAAAAATCTTAACTTAATTGGTCCTTACAACCATCTATTTAGGATTAGAAGCTAGCTAGTAAGAGCATCACCCATGTTTTAAGGGCTATTTTATCCATAGGTTGCGTGACCTTCAGTTTAAAATCTATTCCGTACGACAGATTTTCTAGATAAGCTTTTCATTGAAATTTTATTTGTTTTCAAAGTTTCTGCCAGAAGACTGCTGAAAGAAAGTCGCTGATGAAACATAGTTTTTTTTTCATATTTAGTCAGGTAGTTTGAACAACGTCTCTCATCTACTAAGCCGATACAGTACCTACTAAACTATGGCAACTACATTAATTACAAAATTTCACCTTTAATCTGCGTGATAATGCCATTCTCAACAAAAAAATGTATACCCTCTAGCCCAGATAAGAGTCTTGCCATGTCAACAAACACCTCATAAATGACTTCAGCTACCGTCAAAATTTTAAGGCATAACCATAACAAACGAATTTCTCTAATAGTAAGAGATGCTATGAAAGATGCCATAAACTCGTTAAAACAGTGCAACCCAATATCTTTTCAGCATATCCAATATATAAAGGGTCCGCCAAATAACTTTTTTTTTTGAAAATGCTTTAAAAAAAACGACTGAATATTTTCTCAAATTTCTTTTTTTATTTGAAAGAACAATCCTTTCTGTTAATAATGGAAAATAATTTCATTCAAATGGCTGCCTCGGCTGGCCATGCAGTAGCCTACACGAGTAGCCTACAGAAGATGCCGATTTTGGCAAAAAAAAATCATATTTTCAGATGAAGCTCATTTTGATCTTGGCGGGTATGTAAACAAGCAAAATTGTCGCATTTGGGGCACAGAAAACCCGCACGCATACATTGAAAAGCTGACAACATCAAGCACATTAGAGCTGCCGGGTAAGACCGCAAAGACATTTCTAGGAAACTTCGGACCAAAAGATTTTTAAAGCACCACCTGAATTTAAATTTATTTTAATTACTACCTAAAATATGCAATTAATATTGAAACAAATTTTTTTGCCGCAAACTTATCACACATCCTTCGTATATACAGACAAAAGAAAAAAAACTACAAACAGCGTTAAGAACAATCGAAAATAAATGCAAATTTACGAAATATTGTTACAGACCACCCTGCTCTGCGTATGACTAATATTCATAATTAATGAAATCTTCAAACGAGGTTTTTAAAACTTTTGCGAGCTTTTTTAAACGCTTAATTGACCACACCAAGTGGTATTGTTTTCTTTTAATATGTATACCGGCACTACAAGGCACGGGTATCAAGGAAAATTTGCATAAAAGAAGTTATAAAATCGGCTCGTAAATTAAGATTAAATGATGATACGATTTCTAAATCACACTTAATACATGAGAAAACAAGTTTCAATTCCAAACAAATTGGCAAGATTTTATGACCGTAAATAATAGGGAGTACTAAAGAAATAACGTTACACTTTCTCCTATTTAAAGCAAATTTAAGTGAAAGGTAAGGAATGAACCTGTTACTACCAAAAAAACAAAACAGAATTTTTAAAAAGAAAACGAAAACATTTTTTTATTAATTGATTTGAATTTCTTTTCTATTTATTATTTAAATACAATATTTTATTATAAAATATTAATAATTAAAAAAAATTTTAAAATCGTTTAAAGCAAACAACTTCATGTAGCACTTTATCACAGCACTTTTTTTGTTTTTAAATAAAAAAAAATTACAAAAAAATAAAAAAAATTATAAATAATTTAAATATTTAAAATTAAAAACTAAACAAAAGAAAGACAATTTAAATTTTACTCTAAAAGATAAATTTTCCGATCTTGAAATTTGCCATTAGCATTGCCTGGCATATAATAGACAGGATAGGCACCCTCTGCTACATTTAAGGCCATACCCTTTTGACTGCCCATGGCAATTTCACCCTCTTTTAAATTGGCTTTTGGCACAACATCCATGTTAATAGGCACATAAACACGTTGCATTTTGCCCTTCGAATTCATGACTTCACTGGTTACGTACGGTTCATAGGGTATCACTATTGTACTGATGGGTGAATCTGGTTCATTAGACTTTTTCAATGGCAAAGCCATTATGGTAAGGCACATTGTTGCTGAGATGAAAACGAAGAGACACTGTAAAGAAGGAAAGAAGTTGCACGGGCTTAAGAAAATAGTTTTATAAATGAATAACAAAAAAAAAAAAAAATTTGCATACGAATACACATAGTACACTAAAACCCTTCAATCAGGATTACGACCTAGCTTCACATGCCACTTACATATATGTATTGTGTGTGCTAATTTTATAAAAGAGTGGCGTGACCTACAGTTTAAACTCGACTTCAAACGACAGATTTGAGAAACTTTTCATGCCAATTTTCTTACAAGAAATCAGCTGAGATTTATGGCTGTCCAAATATCAAAAACTCATCATATCAAAATCAAACAACTTAAACTATCTCTACCATTACAACTATCGTTATGCAGGTGCTTCTTCACCTGCCAAATGCCTTGAAGTGCTCTTGCAATCGTTACCCAAGTCTATAAGATTTTGCGAAGAACTTGGTCCATGACGTAATGTAACACGTCAAGCCATAGATTGGAAATCACAAAATGGTCAACGACCAGCACACAATCCGAGACTGCAAATTCATATGGAAATTGATAAAGGATTTATTGAAGATAGTGGAACAGCAATATACAACACAAAATCATTCAAAAATCTAGGGGAACAATGTGCTTGCAAAGCCTAAATGAAGATGATCTGAGTAGAAAAATAATTGTTCTCATGAATCATTCAAATTCAGATAATAGCTAAGAAAAATACAGAACAGTAGCGAAATGGGTTAAAATTGAGGAAGCATTTAAGTATAAATTGTTGGTTTTGCTCATTTAGTGAATACAACCAGAGCTACTAATGTCTTACATGCTTGAGGACAAGGCATCAGGCTGACCACTTAGGTAATGGTATCCTCGCATCTAGCTAACACATATCGTTGAACTGTAAATACGTTAATACATAAACGAATTCGTTAATATATTCGACTATCTCGGTGGTGTATTGAAAACAAATAGAAATGTAGGAATAAATACAAATAGATGACTCAATAGAGCGAGAGCAATATTCGGATGACGGAGACCACCAAAAATGTACACACAATTCCAGAAAATAATAATCAACACGTGCCAGAAGTTTATTCTACAGTAAGGAAGGAAGGAAAGAAGCAAAACCTGTGTAATATCGAACAAAATCACACAAAATCTGTAGATAGCAAAGAATAAGATTCTAACAACGCCATTGGCAAATTTTAGCGAACTTAAAAAGCGAGGATTTCAAACATTCAAAAATTAAAGTAATATTGGTATAACAGTGCCTAGTTTTGACAATAATCATCCAAAAATCACAACTCTGAGTTATAAGTTCGTTATACACAGACAGATGCAGACACGAACAAGTCGTACATACATATATACATACATAATTGGTCATTACAACCCAACAATTAAACGAACAATAACAGCAAATAATTGTTCGAATGGATGTAGATCAATCATTTTGCCAGAAGGCAGCCTGATAGCGTTAAAAAAATGATTCAAAAGTTTTGAGGAAACTCAGGAATTCAAAATGGGCTATGTAATATCGTAATGATACGCCAAATTCTAGGATACAGCGATCTTACATAAGAAGATGTTATAATAGGAAAGTGATGTTTTGTGGAATCTATGTAGGCACAAGTCAAACCCCAGCTCAGATATATAAAAAAAACGAAATATGAAAAACTATTTCTTTCGGCGACTTCCTTTCTCTCAGCATTGTTCTGATAAAAACTCTATGAAAACTTACTCAAATCTATCGTTCGAAGTCTTATGTATGGATGTCCTATTACTTATGCATAAAATAAACACAAACAACATTGGTGGTGTGAGAAGCTAGGTCGTAATACTGACTGTGCTCTTCTATACAGTCGATGCAGTCTTATATGTAGTATGTTGTCTCACTAGACAAAGGATCTTTGACGTCTTAAAGAAAAAGCTTCTCAAATCTAAAGCTCTTTTTCGACTGCAGCTACTGTCACTAATAGATATGATTAAAAGACACAACACAGGTGATGTGAAAAGCCAGGCGATAATCCTGACTAATTATTTTATTTTATGGATGAATGCTCTTCAAAAAGTTTTTTTTTGGCGTAGCCTAGTCAGTCAGGGTCATCTTTAAACTGTAGGTCCCGCCACTCATGTATAAAATTAACACACTCCACACAAATAGAGCGAGAAGCTAGGTCGCCATCCTGACTGAAGGGTTCTAATGACCAATTATGTATGTATGTTGTGTATAAATCAGAAATATTTGATTTTTTTTTTAATTTTTCAAATTTAATTCTTCACAAAATCTGTAAACTCAGAGGCTCCCTTATCTTATATCACTATTAACACTCTGATGTTTTCAATTTCTGGGAAATACAATTAATTTTTAAAAATTGGCTTTAAGACCTTTTTCACTTCCGCTGACGTTGTGATTTCATAATAATTATTTAATATTAAACAGTCTCTCTGTATGATATGAATTACATATTTGTTTTCTTTTTTAATATTTTTATTTACGAATTAAATTTAATTTTCAATTACCACTTTCATATTGGAATAGGAATCCTTTTTCAATTTGAGTTGCTTGAATTTTTTAATTTTTAATTAAACGTTTACAACGTTACTTTATAACACGTACGAGACGGACTGAAGTGTTATTCCAATGCTGATTAAAGTTTTATATGATGAACCTACGGTTTGTATTAGAGATCGATGCCTTTAAGTCTCTTAATACCGACTGCGATTAATCGTGATAAAAGAAAACAATTTAAATAATTTTATATTTTTTGCATTCATCATTATACGATACAATACCATACATACAGACAGTCATACATGTGTATAGATAGATGTGTACAGTCTTTTAACCAAATTTGGCATGTGTTTTAATAAATAAAAAAAATATTTCAAGACACAAGAAAAAAAATGTTTAAATGATGAAAACCACAGCTTCTGTGATGAGGTAAAAACGTTTAACGTTTGTTGGTGTTAATAAACAAAACTGCCAGGCTGAAAACATTGCTTTTGTATTGTAATTTATGTTGGCTGTCACAAAATATTTCTCTCTTTCCCTCTCTATCTCTCTCTCTCTCGTTGTAACTCTATGTCTGTCTTGCCATTTTGGATACAAGAAATTATGAAAATAAAGCTGGTGTTACAAGCAACTGTTGTGGCAGCTCGTCATCAACTTCCCAGCCAGCCAGCCATTCAACCCGCCACCAACATCAACACCAATACCATTGCTGGGGAAGCTGATGAACGATGCTGCTGCTGCTGCTTCATAACACTTATATACTGCTTGACTGTGTTTACAGCTGATGATGATCGATGATGAGTGCTGTAGTGTTTGTTATTAGCCAAGCAGGGTGTGTTAAGCTACAAGTATTGTTGAAATTAATTTCAGGTTCAAATCATTTAATTCAGAAAACAAAAAAAAAAACAAAATAAAAAAAAATTGTAAAATGTTGCCTTTTTTGATTGTTTGTTTTAAAGTTTGCAAAAACAAAACAAAATAACATTCAAGTTTAAACTGACGACATTAACTTTATTTGTCATGCCATTATTATCGCCAATATAATCTATGATTTATTAGAAAAAATAAAAAGCAAGAGGAAAACAAATGCTTACAAGTGTTGAAATGTCTGGTTGTGTATATTTTATTCAGTTTTTATTTTGTTTCTATTTTTTTTATTACATAAGTTTTGTTTATTTTTAAATTAAATATTTTATCAGTTATTATGATCTTAGGGGTGTGAGGGCAACAGGGGTGTGAGGGCAAGTGGTGTGAAGGCAGCAGGGGTGTGAAAGCAAGTGGTGTGAGGGCACCAGGGGTGTGAGGTCAAGTGATGTGAGGGCAACAGGGGTGTGAGGGCACCAGGGGTGTGAGGGCACCAGGGGTGTGAGGGCACCAGGGGTGTGAGGGCAAGGTTCAAACTCTAGGTCCAATAAAACGAAAAATGAAAAACTATTTCAGAAGATTTCTGGCACAAACTCTTAGAGTAAATAACAAATTTAAATGAAAGCTTTCGCAAAAATCTGTTGTTAGTAATCGACTTTGACCTATAGGTGCCGTCACTCATGTATAAAATTAACACACGCAACATAAGTGGTGTCAGAAGCAAGGTCGTAATTCTGACTGTACATATGTATGTGTAACAAAATTTAACTGAAAGCATTCAGACTATCATTTGAAAATGGCTGGCTACTCTAAAAAAATCCAGTTTGTAAGTTAAGGCAAATCAGAAAATGTCGTGATGGAACAAAAGTTACTCTTCACAGAAGACTTTAAAGCCTAAATAGATGTCTAACAAGGTCATACTGAGGCATTGGTATGACTGAAAACTGTTTATTCTACTTTAGACTTGCATAACAATAAATTCCAAACCTCTACTGCTCACAACCTTCAACTTTGAGTAAAGAATTAAAGCAAGCAATCAGAGTAGATAGAGGTCAATGGCTCACGTGATGTATTACATCATGACAGGCCACACGAAACTCTGATGGTTCACGAAAACTTTACTGCACATGGAAAGTGTTCATCTATCCATCATGTGTCAATGATTTGTTAAGGTTTCTGTACATCTTTTTGCTAGGACGTTAACCAACTGATGACGTTAAACTACAGAATAATTGCGTTGGCGGCTTACAACTGTCAAAACTCTAATACATATATTGAATATGTTTGAGACAATTATATTCATAACTTAACAATTAGTCATGAAAATAAAATTTAATTTTTATGCCGGAAATGAAATTAAAATACACATTCAGTTATACACACTCCATTACAACACAATGATTTATTATGACAGCAACAATTTAAAAAACTATTAAAAAACTACAAATAAATTTTTGCACAAAATTTTGCAATCCACTTATCTTGAGCAAATATTTAATATTTTTAATTTAAACAAATAAAAAAAAATTCGCATTAAAACAAAGCCATGTTGAAATGATTAACAAATGATTAATGAATCCGACGTGATCACAAACGATTTGTGACAATCATCTACACAAGACATAGATATTCGAAATCAAAATGATGAAAAAATGTCATCATAATGTTGTTAATAATTTATGGTTTAAATATACAATTAAAATGGCAACAAAACAAAAACAATTACCACCAGCCAGCCAAAAGCAAAAGCAAGCAGTTACGAAAAGATGCCAACCTTTAATGTCTTACTCTCTGTCACTCGAATGACAACCGCAGTGTTGAAAGATGTGCAATGACAACATCATTTTGTTGGCACAGACACTAACGATGACAATAGCGGTAAATGATGGTAAATGGTGAGCACTGGATGCTGGTGTTAGTGCAACGCCTAATTATATGCAACAACAACGAAACTAACTGTCAAAGTAAAAAAAAAGAGAAAGAAACTGAAACTAAAGAAACTTTTGTTTTTACTCGTTAGAAATTAAATTTTATTACTTAAAGGTGGCGGGCAAAAAATAGCATTAGCGAACAAGAAAAAGCATTACAAAAGACAAACACATTAAGCGGTTAGAAAGTTTTACTATTACGTTTAGAAACTCAGAACTAAAAGGCAAAATAAAAAAAACTAAAACGAACAGAAAAAATTAAACAAAAAGGCGAAAAACAAAAACAAAAAGAAAAAACATTTTAATTTATTTAATTCTTAAAATGGCAACACCTTTATATTGTCACAGACAAAAACCCTCACCTTGTTGTTGTCGCAGTTCAGACCGGAAACACTCGAAGAACCCGCGACGCAAACAAGCCAACAGCCAGACAAACGGTTTTGCATAGACAAACCTTGTAACCTTAACGAGTGTTTCGCAAAAAAAAAACAGAAACTGCCACAAAAGTTGAACAAATTTTTTCTCTCTCTCTCCCTCTTTCTCTCTCCCTCTTTCTCTGTTATTGTTGTTGTTTTTAAGTGAATAATGCAAATGTGTACATTATTTCTTTATTTTAAAGAAAAAACTACACTCTTACACCGCCACATATACGCACTCATTTAGACAACAAGAAAGTAAAAAACAAAGTTTTACCTTAAGCTGGCATTACAAAAGCGTTTTAAATTAAACTATAAAATTACTAGCAACAACAACAGTAACAACTAACGCAGTTTGTTGGGTTTTTTTTTACTACAAGCAAGGCAAGTTTTTGAGGTTGAAAGATATTAAGATAACCCAACAAACAATTTAGTATGAAAGAAAAAGAAACAAATCAAAACACCAATCATAGGAATTCAAGCTCTTATAACTATCAGCATACACCTAAGCCATCAAATCGGGGTTATTGGGGGCTTAACATTTAGGAGTACAAACCATATTTTCTGTAAGAAGCCTGTAACCTGCACAAATTTCCTTCTTCAGTCCTCTTCTCTGAGATGAGTTGTGTCTGATAAAATGTCTTCCAGTGATACAAAAAAGTATTCCATCGTTTTTAAGTTCTCATGTGATGTGTTACGTAATCATTATTATCTACCAGAAATCTGTGGAGGGGGAGTCGCTGAAAAAAAATACAAATTTTGTTTTGTTGAAGATGTCTGGAAGGGGTTTCAACCGTGAGCTCACGTCTAATAAACCAACACACTACCTACTGGACTACGGCGTTGAAATCTAATGTCCAAAAACGCTCTTCCTCTTTATACGCTCCTATAACCTATTTCCAGTTTGCGAACACAATGCAAAGCATTAGAGCGGCTCTCGAGCTGAGTTTCAGGTGTATATAATAAAAAATATGAGGAAGTTTTGGCTAAATTAATTAACCACAACCCAAGAAGACGAATAATACTACTAAGCAATTCATCTAATGAAAGCACTTGAGTGTGACAGTGTTGTATATTACATGGTACAGGAGTCATATGTAATGTGAGTAATCGTTTGGAACATATATGCCATGAGGATAGTAATTAACTGCAGCTCAAAAATAGTGAATTTTTAAACAATTCTGAGGTTACGTTACACTGCGTCAATACGCGTCGCTATGCATCATGATACGTCAATAGGTGTCATGATACGTCGATGTTCATTTTCCTAGATATAATGAGAAAAAGTGATCAAATAAAAGCCGAAAACTATTTAAAAGACCACTTAAAATAAAATGAAATCAAATGTGCAGTATATGAAGAGAGTTCCCTATTTGATAATATTAGGAGGGGACAATATCCAAAAAAATATTGTATAATAATACACAAATTATCTTCAGTTCCCAAAAATTGTGCATTTTTAAACAATTCTGAGGTTAAGACAATTTGCGTTAGCATGCGTCGCAATACGTCTTAATGCGTCAATAGGCGAATGATTAGAAAATGTTCATTTTTTAGATATAATAAGAAAATGTGACATGTTTGGTTAAGTTATACATTAAGTATGTTAAATCATTCAAATTTGTGTTGTTGAATTAATCTATTGATAAGCAGCGGATTCTAAGCCGCTAATTAGGTATAATGACAATTAGAAGAAAAAATTTTAAAATTATCTCTATTAGATGATTTTTTCTTTTTGACCAAATGGCTTATTGGGTAATACGCTTAATGAAATCAGCACATATTTTACAATCAGCGTAAAACTGAACCCAACAGAACAGTTGCTGTCGTTCTGGTACTTAAGGAAAATATTCAATTAAGCAAAACTTTACGTTTTTTTGTTGCTCTCTCTCCCTCTCACGCTCTTGTTGTCTCTACTATAGCCCAAGTCATGTTAAAACTTTAACTTCCTTTATCAAGAGAGGGTTTTTTTAGCATATTCTTTATCTAAAAGCGCATATTTTAAACAACGAAAATATTTTCGCTTGTGTGTAACCGAGTGTGTGTGTCTGTGTATGTAACTCTTAGAGTTTCTCTAATTTCTAAAAGGTGAACTTATCTTTGGCCCAACAAGGACAACAAGTTTGCAAAGGTTCAAGTATGAGCCTGCCAGTGTCATTGTAAAGCAGTTTTTCGGTTTTGTTTTTTTTGTTTGTTTCACTAAAAATTTAAATATTTTTACACACACAAAAAAAAGAGTAGAAAAGGGTTAAGGACATGCCTAAAAATGAACAGAGAATAAGAGAGAAGAAAAAATTTATTAAAATTTTATAATTTATTGCACAATGCGGTTTTTGCGGTTGTGTTATGTTGTATGTACTTGTGTAGGGAAATACACTTTTTTGCTTGTTGTTGGAAAATTTTTGTTCATAAACATTTTTATTAGTTTGTAGAAAAATACAGCAACAAAGAGAAAAACAATAAAGACAAAAGGAAATTTGGAAAATAATTTTAGAAAATGTTTTTAATTGAATTTAAATGAAATTTATTAACAAAATCTGCGGTTGCATATTAAAGTAGATTTTCAAAAGGCTTTTGAGTTGAAATTTTAGAAAAAATAGAAATAAATTTCTAATTATCCAGAGAATACATAAAAATTGGAATTTGTGTATTTGTGCATGCTATTTGATCAAAAACCATTAAAATTTATACTGAGCCCTCACTCCGTGAATAACGAAATTAACTTCGACTACCTGTATCTGTATCCAATATTAAGTCCTATACTGTATACCTCGCCTTGTAGTTCTTAAATTAGACACGAGGAAATTTGGAATCCAATCCATAATATAATTTAGTAGTATTTACCAGAAATGGAATCACTTTTCTCTTGTAGTTCCCACATATTTAAGGGTGATTAAACCCTGGACCGAAAATCTTACGTAGGACTTTTCTCTCGAATACTCTTAAGGCTGCTGTATCAGTGCTTAGTAGGGTCCATGCCTCTACGCCATAAAGAAGCACGGGTAGGATGAGCGTTTTGTAGAGTATTAGTTTCGTCGTACGAGAGAGGTATCTGCTACTCAATTGCCTATTGAGACCATAGTAGCACCTGTTGGCAAGAGTGATCCTACGCTTGATCTCCAGACTGACATCATTTTTGGTGGTAACAGCGGAGCCAAGATAAACAAAATCCTTGACTGTATCAAAAGTATAGTTATCGGCCGTAATCTGAGAGTCAATACGCCTCACGTCTCTACTTGTCGATAACATATACTTTGTTTTGCCCTCATTTACTGCCAGACCTATCTTAGAGGACCACCGCTCAATAGTCGTCATCACCGATAGGGTTCGAAACATCATCTCTAAAGGCGCTATTGGTGTCGTTGTCGCCTTATAGCAGAGTAGAGAAGTATTTCCTCAACAACCTCAGCACCCCCTGCGGATCTGTCACCAAGTTTCCGTTCTCATCTTTGCAGATTAGACGCTTAACCCTTTGATAGAATATTCGACTGTCATTCTTACATCTATACATCTCGACTTTCTCACCTTCACGCCTTTCCGACTATCTATTCTTACGTCTGAAAAGGCGTCTTTCATCTCTTTTTCGCTCTCTATTGTTCTCGATAATGGCTCGCATAGCGGCTGACTGCAACGTTTTCCTGTATGCGGCGTTTTTCGCTGCAGCTGCCTCGCTACACTCCTCATCGTACCATTGATTTCGTTGGGATGGGCGCTGGAAACCAAGGACTGTTTCTGCAGTAGTGCGCAAGGGATGCGAGATGTTGGCCTTTTTATATAGGGTAGATAAGGAAGTAGGCTTACTAGGTGTAACAATCGATACTAGGCACAACTTCAGGGTTCTTCCATAACACTTTTCACTTTCATACCTTATAGAACCTTTATATAACTTAAAAATCACAGCTTTTTTGTCTGAAATAAAAGAAAATTAGCCTCTAAATACTAACAAATTTTGTTTGTTTCTTCTAAAAAATTAATTTCATATTAAATTCTGTTTATTATTGTTATTGTTATTTATCCGATTTTCCTTTTATCTGGGAAAACAGAAAAATAAAAAAATATTGACATGAAATCAGCCTGTAAAAATCAGTTTTCAAAACACTAGACAGAGAGTGAGTGTCATTATTGAAACTAATGGTGCTCATGAATTATAAACAAAACAAATGCAACAGTGTACAGAGAGAGATAAAGTGGGAGAGTGGACATAACACAAGTTAGAAAAAAAAAAGAAACAACATTTACAAATGGATACTTGGCCACATCCGCAGGAGTCAGACATTTTCAAAAATATAGTTATACTTACCGCACACACATACACATACTTACACACACATAAGTACACTTGTGTTGGAAACATCAAAACCAACACCGGAAATGTTTTGTAAATACACACTCACTAATAATAATACAACTGCGGCATACACTCTCACATATTCCCTTGGCTTTTCACTCTCTGTCTCTCTCTCTCTGCCCCCTCATAATTGTGTTGAATATTTTCAATAATTTTTTGCTTCTTTTTGTTGCCTTCCATTTCACTTCTCATTGCTGCCTGCCACTAACCGATGAAACGTAACTAATGTGTTGTAAAAATCTATGGCTTTACGCTGTTATTAAGCCTCCCTTCCTGCCTTTTTTTAGTTTTTTTTTGCCTTTTTTGTTGTTGGTTTCCAGTAAATAGCAGCAAAAAACAAATATTTTTCATTTAATTTTATTTCTTCTTCTTCTTCATCTTTTTCTTCTTCTTGCTTTGCTGTAACATTTTATAGTTTTTATTATGCCTGCAGTATATAGAAGGTATGAGAGGACCTTTTGCTGTTGCTGCAGACTGTTTTGAAAAATATTTTTCCTTTTGATGACCATTATTTGCCCTCATTGCGTACTTCCGTTGTACTTGTAGACTTTTCTTTCCTGTTTCGTTTTTCTGCTCTGCTCTGGTCTGGTCTCCGGTCTTGGCTGTACACACTATCGTCTTGAGTAAATGACTTTAAAGCGGGTGTTATTAAGTAAAGCAAAAAAACCCATAATATTTTATGGTTTCAAATATTGTTTTTATTGTTATTTGCCTAGTTTATTGTTGTTATTATTGTTTTTGGTTGTTGTTTTTTTATTACAAATATGCAACAATCTGTTAGATGGTTAAGAAAAACAGAACTAAAGCAAGTACACAAAGTAAAATGTCTACGAAAAATAATTCAAATTAACTCAAAATAAATTCTTTTAAAAATATTTATCGTGTACAGTCTTTTCTGTTTTACCTCGCCTTTGTAACATTTTCAAAATAAATTCTTTGAAAATCTTTATTGTGTACAGTCTTTTCTCTCTTAATAAAGAAATACCACTTTAGCTAGAGTCAGTCTTTAATGAAATTCCGTGGGAAAAACCACAGAAAGAGAAAACTGTAACGCGGCTATGAAATTAAATTAGAATTTCGTGTGTAGGGAGTTTCGAATTTCATGTGAGAAAATGTTTGTTTGTTTGTATATTCTAAACAAATTTTGTGGGTAGATTCCATGGAATAAGAATGCTATTGAGGTTAACTGTGCGTATGAGTAATATTCACTAAGGAAAAAAAATCTAATTTATGTTGCGTATACGCCATGTAATCTTGAACAGTAAGGCAAAGGATTTATAAAACAATAATTTGAAGAGGGTTTAAGGGTCTATCTTGCGGATGAACAAAATTCGCGATAAAAAAAAAACTTTAGGCAGTTATCACAAGAGCCTAAGACTCATCTGCAGGATATTCTCGCCTCACGGAAACGCCGATCTCTGAAAATTAATCAATGAATAAGCAAACCAATTAAGTGTATAAAGTTGAGGTAAATGTGATCGCAACCAACAAACACCCTATAAAGTAACAGTAATGGTTCTAGTGTAGCATCCTCAAGTTCCACAAACCGTGATCGGCCATAGAACATCGGGAGCTAATACAACGCAACCCTAAGTATGAAAACATAAAAATAACAGCAGCAAACCGAGTCAGAAGGAAATGTTTTGTGGATGCCATATACTTCCAAAAAGGGTAAGGGCAAGAAAATATTATACCACACTAGACAATAACTCTGCATGGTAAAGGTATCCAATTTATTTGAAGTCTGTGAAAGGAATTTAAAATTGTAGTAATCCCTTCAAGGAGTTGCATAAGTATTCAACCAGTGCAGATACAGAGTAAGAGTAACAATGGATAACAAATTGTCATGGAGGGCTCATATAAAGTGCATCTCAGGAAGAGGCAAACCCGTCATTATGATATACTGAAGGCTTGCAGGCAAATTCAGGAAATTCAATCAAGGATATTTGCACTCCATGTATACCATGACATGGTGACCTATGGGACCATTACCTAGGCAAACGAAGAATCCTAAAAACAGCTCAAACAGAGTTGGAAAAAAATTCCGACTGTTAATACAAAGTAGGCAATGATAACCTATCGTACAGCAACGCTGAAAGTTGTGTTGGATTTAAGACCGCTTAACATGGCAGTTTAGAGCACAGTTTTGGAAACAATGTTTCGAAAAATGGGAGACCAGTTTAATATAAAATTCAGTATTCTTTCCTGAACCACTGAACAGAACCAGTATACTCTTTCAATTTTGGCAACTGTTTTGCAACGACACTAGTAATAAAACTTAATACATGAGTCTGGAAGCTACAAACTTCTTTAAAAGAAGACCAATTTTGTGATATACAAATGGGCGAAGAACAGATCTGCAGACAGGATTGAAAGTTTTTGTTGCCAACAATAAAATATTCCGAATCCATGAAGAAGCTCGCGGATATTTCTGTAGTCTACGCCAACGAAAGGTGTATTCAATGCAACTTGCACGGAAGATACAAAACACGGTACATAGCAATACAAACTGATAGTATATCTAGGGAAACTGAACCAGAATGTGGAATGCGTGCTAATAAGCAGGTGGATGAGCTCACATTGCCACTGATGAGGCCAGAATCTTTGTAAAGAAGGGCGGCAGGAAACTTATACTTAAGGAAAGGGAATATAAATAGAGCCACAGACTGCTGTCACACTAAAAACGACTACTTGAAGCGATCATGTGAGATCTAAAGAAAATTTCACTTGCATGGCGTACCACAGCCACTGTTAACTGTGGGATCTAGTATGATCCGTTCATTGTTTGTTAATTATCTAAGTTATGGGACTTATATTTCATTACGATTAGCATTCTTTAAATAGCCTTTTATTAACTAATGTTAGGAGGCAAAAAATCAACCAAAAAGTTTTGTTAATGAGTTGGAGAAGAAAGTAAAATGTATGCTTATTTATTGCAACAGTTTTTTCTATTTGCAGTTGTTATTGTTTTTTTTTTTAATTTTGTTATAGAAAATATGTTTTAAAAATATTGTTATTTGTCTTCCGACCATTTGTCGTCCCGAAATGTATGTATGTATGTGTGTTACATTTTACATTAGATAGACGACTATAAAAACAAAACATATACGTTAATGGTAATAATTTAGCTAGTAAAGGAAAAAAAGAAAAAGAATGGCAAAACAAAACAACAGCAACAAAAAATAATAGAAAAGCCAGTATAAAATTTATGCTTGTTGACCCGGCCATTAACAACAGCACAACGACAACGTTAAAAAGCTCGACAATGCAATTTTGTGGTTTTGTTGGGGTTTTAGTTTTTATAATTTAAAGCCATAATATGTTGTTAGTGTTGCAACATTTTGTTGCTGTTGTTGTTGCTGGTGTAATTATTACAATTATTCTATTCTCAGCTTGTTAAAAACAAAATCACTCTCAGACCACAAAATTCAAAAAATTATTCATTGTTTAGTTACATGAAACATATTCGCTTTTAGACGGTAATAATTTTCAAAATTTTTTTTTTTTACTTTTATTGGTAACTGTAAAACAGTGACAATAACATTTAGAGAGAAAGTATTTCTCTTTTTTGTTGTTGTTGTTTTTGTGCTAATAGGCAAATTAATGTATGTCCCCTTACCTTATTTGTGTTCTGCGCTATTGTTTAACAATAACATGACCGTTGAGCCAGCTAACCAGCGTGCCAGCCATCCAGCCAGACGTACATACATACGAGTATATGTTTGTGTTACAAATTATTTAAAATATTTACTTTAATTAGTCGCATTTTAAATGATTTATTATTGAATTCAATGGCCTTTTTGACATTTAGAAAAAAATTGTTGTAGAATTCGTTTCTTTTTTTTATTGTATTTTAAATAACAACAAAAAAAATAGAAAAATAAATTATTTAAATGTTATAGACATGTTACAAATTTCTGGTGTTAATAGCAAAAATGGCAATAAATTACTTTAAGCTGGATTTTATTTAAATGTCTGAACGGTTTTTGTTTCTGTTTTTATTGCCATTTTAGACATCAAAATAGGCTCATAAATCTTTGATGTGTCTTCCATGGTGTTGAACTTAATTTATGTTCATTATTTAGAGTAGCATTACAAGCCCTTTCACTAGAAAAGGGGAAAGCGTTTCTCTTGGTCAACGAATTGATAAAAAAAAAAAATCATCATTTTCTTACAGACTTGGCTGCTTTTTTCAAAATAGAATAGAGCCTTCAGTAAATACTTGCATGTAACAAATATGCCACAAAAACTTCGTATTTGCCAAGATGATATGACAAACTTTAGCCTATTTAAATGCAAAATTTTCGTTTAACCCTTAGGGCAGTAAAAATTAATAATTTTCTCAAAGTGTGCCATGTAATCGTCGTAATCTAGTAGATAGTGTGCTGGCTTCTCCTGACCTCAGCTCAGATTAAATAACAACATTAAGTACATTATGCATAAAAAAGTAACTGCACTTTGTTTACTGGACTCTTATGAATAATATTTTATTGAACAGCAGAGTATGTTCCCCCATTAGTTTTCCTTGAGTTTCTAAATGCTGATAACAGAGACTCTAAGCACGCCGTCGTGAATTCTTTTGTCGTATAATTCGATAAAGACATATCGCAAGCTTCCAAGAAACGGTCTATTAATTCAACTTGGACAGGCAGTAATTTCTTACGAGATTAACTCGAAAATGAAAGAAACCCGCTCAAGAAAAATTCTAATTAGGTCAAATGAAACGATTTCGGTTTCCGGTTATATCACCCCTACGTGTGATAATTATGTTATGTTGTGCATAACATCCAATGTGACATAGGGTGTCGTCCTGTTAAAACCACATAACGTTGGTATCCAGATCATGCAATCCAGACCAAAATAAGTTGATTATCATGCGGTTCATATTTCCACAATCCACATCAAACTGTGACTTTTTCATGATGCGCTGGAGACTGTTGGACCTCATGTGGATTGTATCATCCTAAATTCGACAATTTGGTTTCTTCACGTACCTAATCATCTTGAAATAGGTTTCATCGCTAAAGATGATTTTTCGTTGTTTAGAGTCAGTTGCCAACTGATCTAGAGCTCACTCAGTGAACACACGTAGTTGTCTATGGTCATCCATAGTGATTTGAAAAAACAGATTAAATAAATGACAACTAATTTGACAAATACAACTTCAACAAGATGACTGTTATCGAAGCACATATCATCAGTGTCCAGATCACACAATTCATACCAAAAGAAGTTGATAATCGTCGAGCTATGGTGCTCGCCGTTGAGACTGACAAGTTGGTTAGCGTTGTCTTAAAAGAATTATGGACTAATGACGGCGCCAGCGTCATTCATCCAGACTTCACCGCTGATAATGGTTTTTCAAAGAAAATTAGGTTCAGTGGCCAAGTGGCCATTCAGCGAACACTGGTCGTTGGAATGTAGCGATTTGGCAAAGCAGACTGAATTAATGACAACAAATTTGTGAGATGTAGCTCCAACAATATAATTGTTACCAACTTTCAAAGCTCGGAAGTACTAGTTGCAAGACCCTGTATAAGTCTTGTTTTTATTCCGCTTTTTCATACATGCATCCCATTGTATTTTGGATGACAAATACTACACTTGTAGCCCATTTGCCAACATACATGAGTTGATACGGCAATAAAATTCATCTTTCTTTTGTTTTTTAAATTAATCATTGACTCCATTGAGGGGATATGTTACTAACTCATCCTAGGCCATATGAATAATTATATTTTGAATTTCATCAAGGAAAACATCAGCAATTACTCTATGAAATGGTAGATAATTTCCGTTTTAATGTTGAAGCCATTTTTCAAATAATTTTCTTATAGAATTACTGTTATTATCTGCTTCTCTCCTCGACTTTTAGCTCATCATGTCTAGAAAATTACAAAGACAAAAAAACAAAGACTTTCTTAAGTGTTACTTTGTTGTTTTTCTTGCTGTTGCTGTTGCTGTTGCAATTGTCTAAAATAAAGAGCCTTCTTCAAGAGATGGCGCTCAAGTATTATCTCAGTGACACTCCATTAATCTGCAACGAAGTAGAAAACCTTGAAGATATTAAAACGACGAGATGAAATAGAAGAGAAAATAATGAACACAATGGCTGAAGAGGGAGAGAAAGAGATTTGGAGAATAGGAGAGAGAGAGTGTTAAATACTTTCTAGCAAAAGTCATATTAAATGAAACACACATACACTGTAACATGTAACATTGTATATGTGTTTCCACACACTATATTAAATGCTTGGCATATATGCAAAGGCTCTTCAAAATTAAAAACCAAGAATAAAAACAAAAAAGTTGAAAATGAAAACAAACCAAACAAAAATGTAAGTATAGCTTAAGGCTAAAACGGTCTTTACTTGAAAACATACACTCCTACTACTATTAGTACGGCTACAGCAGCTAAAGCAGCTGCACTAACACCGACAGACACTGAAAGTTAAGGCAATAAGCCAAAAATAAATGAGAGTGTTAGAATGCTTTTGTATTAGTGTGTTAAGACAAGGAATACTATTGTAAATCTGTATGAATGAGAAGAAGAATTATAGGCAGGCGTGGATACACTTTGTTTTACAATTCCGAGGTTTAGTTGAGAGGAGAACAATAGAAAATAGAAAATCTATTATTAGGAGGACAGCAGTGTATCACCCTGATTTATGGGAGATGTACTCAATTAAATACGAGCCAACAGATTATCTGAGGAATCTCGACAGACTTCTATACTACAAGAGAACAATGCAAAGATATTGACAATAACGTTTGAGAGGAAGAGTCATCGGATAGAATAGTATTCCCGGGGAATACTTTCTCTTTTCTCTTTTCTATTCAGAGTTTATATGGACTACCAAGTATGACAAGGAAGGAAGGGAAGGAAGGAAGGTAAGTATATCCTATATACATTCACTGTCACTCTCACCTATATAAAGTGAATATTCCAAGGCTGGATAATGCACCAGTTTTTATTCTCCCAGTACCAGTAGTAAATAGAATCGGCGTCATATCATGTGATACGGATGGATTTACAAAATACCATTAGCCAGAGCAAAAGATATGCCTCTGCAAACAATATAATGAACCTGGCAAGAGGTGTAGGACTGACACGACATTCCATTATGTCTCACATAATGGAAGACAAACTGTCCAACCTTTCCAAATTGGAAAAAGCAGCATGGAATTCAAGAGACCGAAGGTGGCTCAACATACCTAGTTGCCAAATTTTCAAACTGCTATGTCCTGCAGCGGACAGCAGGGACACCAGGGACAAGAGAACCGTTCGTACATTAATAGGAATTCTAACTCTCACTCACATAAAAGTTGTTGGACAGTGCTGCTATATTGGCAGTTTCGCTAATAAACTCGGTTTGCTTCACCAGGATTACTGCAGAAAGTGCCAGGATGTAGATGAAACGGAATCGGTTACGTTATCGGTTTTTGAATGACAATACGTTTGAAGTCTGTGCATGGGTGGAGAACGTACCACTGAAGAGAACTGGCCGGTTTAGTCCAGATCATGACAAAAGGGCTTACCACACACTGGGTAACACAATGGGCCATTTGTGCTACCGAGTGAACTTGCCTGAGAATGGTACCATACTCCAAGTCATCCTGTTCAGGCCAAAAGAAGTTAGTAATCATCGACCTGTATTGCTTGCTGTAGACACTAATTGACTTGACCAACGCCGTACTCAAAGATATATGGACCAATAACGCCGCCAGTCCAAAATCCACACCAAGCAGTAACCACACCAAATTCTGGGACGACCTCATCGATGAGAATGATTTTCCTATCAAAAGTCACTCGGTAACTGCTATTATTTACCGAAAACAAACATCGTTGTTTATGGTTGTTTACCTTCATTTCCTTGGTTAATTTACAGTTTGGTAACCTAAGACTGTGATAATGAAGACAAGTATAGATTTCAGACAATCATTAAATCATCTGTAGCCTTAGAGTAATTCATGTATTGTATGGCAATACAGTGCTCTTAGATTTATGGTGCATGGTGTACACAAGTATTTAAGTGTGCTTAAGTAAATCTGAAATATAGTCCCACTTCCAAAAAGTTGAAAGTTTCAAATTTTATTTTAAAAACACGAGTCCAAATGTACTCGAAAAATATGGAAAGGAATGGAATTGTATTTTAAATGTAGCTGAAAGTAAACATGCATAAATGTGACTGTGCCTGCAAGGTTGCAAAACTATACATACATATATGCACAGTGGGGTGAAGGAAAATAAAACGAAGAAATAAAATTTAAACTCGAGACTACTTCGACTGTTTGCAACACACTTTTATGTGTGATTTTCTAACATTGAATTCTAATTAAGACAGTAGGACAAAGAAATTAAATTTTCATAATAGCCTGCTACTAGGTATGCATTTTGATTTATAGTCTTAGACAGGGACCGTAACTGTTATAACTTTTATCGTAAAAGTCAGGAAATAAAAGTTATTTTTTGACTTTTATTTTATCGAGCAGAAATAAAAGTTATGTTTTGACTTTTATTTTTTCGAGCAGAAATAGCAGTTATTTTTGACTTTTATTTTTAAGAGCAGTAATAAAAGTTATTTTTGACTTTTATTTTTAAAAGCAGAAATAAAAGTTATTTTTTGACTTTTATTTTTTCGAGCAAAAATAAAAGTTATTTTTGACTTTTATTTTTTCGAGCAGAAATAAAAGTTATTTTTCAACTTTTATTTTTTCGACCAGAAATAAAAGTTATTTTTTGACTTTTATTTTTTCGAGCAAAAATAAAAGTTATTTTGGTTTTTTCAAACCAAAGATTAGTGTTTAATATACCCAAAACTTAATTCTAATAATTTTCTGACATAAATAACTTTAATTTTTTTAAAGAATTTTTTAATAAATATTATGAATTCATCATGAATTGAGACAAAAATAACTTTTATTTCTGCTCGAAAAAATAAAAGTTGAAAAATAACTTTTATTTCTGCTCGAAAAAATAAAAGTTAAAAAATAACTTTTATTTTTGCTCGAAAAAATAAAAGTCAAAAATAACTTTTATTTCTGCTCGAAAAAATAAAAGTCAAAAAATAACTTTTATTTTTGCTCGAAAAAATAAAAGTCAAAAAATAACTTTTATTTCTGCTCGAAAAAATAAAAGTCAAAAATAAGTGTTAATTTTGCTCGAAAAAATAAAAATCAAAAAATAACTGTTATTTTTTTTCTAAAAAATAAAAATCATGTTTTTAAAAAGCATCGCCTTTTATAAAAATTTGGTCCAAGACAATCAAAATGGTATACTTGGTTTTGTTCTCCGACATTTCCTTGTGGTTGCTTTTTTTAATCAAAAATTCAAAAATAACAGTTATTTTCGGTCCCTGGTCTTAGAAGCTCTAATGTTATACTTAAATACAATAAAAAAAACTGTTCTTTTAGTATCACTTAATAACAGGACTAATAAAATTAACCACCCTAGCTTAACATTCTTTTAGCTAAGCGAGCATTTTACTAATCAAGACTTCGTATCATCACTGTATTCCATATTATACCCTCACATATACCCACAGGAGTTATTTGCAACTGCATAAATATATGCGTGTATGTATGCATTTGGTTTGAACATTTTTTCTAAGCCCCTAAAGCTACAAAATAAACTGCAAAGAAAAGAAAGAAAAAACATTTAAACACACAAATAATACCAAGACAAAGTAAAATTTCATGTTCTAAACAATGCAATTGCTTAAGTGTTAGTAACTCTGCTGCCTCTGTTGCCTATTCAGCAAGAATTTTGTTTGGTTTAGGCTTCCCAGTGTTGCCCGCTCATACATACTCGCATACATTTTCAAGTAGACATTAAAGACAAATTACGCAAAACAATGACAAATTATTTCACATTTTGGTAGACAAGAACATTAATTTTATTTTAACTTGGCTATAAATGTTACTAATACAACTACAAACACACACTTATACGTAGATCTACACTCGGAAATATTTCTACGAGGGTGGTATCAGAAATTAGTCGATGTGAGGTAGCGACAGGAATTTTAAAAACTTATTCGCATTCAAATTACTGCACTTAGCAGTTTTTATATTGAAAAACTCTCATCAGGATACTGTCTGTTCACTTTTCTTTGCTATATCCGCCAATTTTATAACCTCCCTCGTTTATTAAATGAACGGTGTTAAGGACTTTCCTCGTATAACAAAGAATCTTAATAATTTTGCTCAAAATTTTTTCTTTTCCTCTTCTGCTTTGCCAGGGATTTATGTATATCGAATTTTTTCAATGCTATTGTCTCTCTCTCTCTCTCTGCGTTGACTGGCTTTTGCTATAAATACTCCTTAAACTTTTGTGTTAATGAGTTTTTCAGCTTAAATCCTTCACTTCCTACTTCCTTTCGTAATATTTCCCTTGCTTTTGCTTTGCTTTTCGCCGTATTTAGTTGAGGAGCTTAAGTGTTTGATTAATAGTTTTAAAGCATTTAAAGCATAGAAATAAAGAAATAAAATGAAATAAAGTGAAATGTTTTGTTGCTTTAATTTAATCGATTTACAATATCTGCAGGATTATGCCACAAGGGCGGCTTAGTTGAAAAGCTGCTGGCAAGGGAATAAGGTCTAAAGGAAAAAAGGTTTTTAAAAGGCTTTTAAATTTAAATGAACTGTTTTTGGTTATTAAGGAAATGCTAAAAGAAAGGAAAAAACATAAATTTGAGAATAAAATTTAAGAATTATCACACAGGCATAGTCTTAGCTGTGTTAGCTCTATCCAGTTTGATGCAATTAGGTCCACATACCCAGTTTTATAACACGACACTCAAATTAGATAGAGTCCTCACGGTGGAAACAACCTGAAAACATTATATGGAAACCAGTTCCAGGGATGTACGATAAGGGCGAAAAGTAGCATTTTTACATATCAGTACCTCTCTATAATAAGACATATATGAATATAAAACAACTTTTTGATCAAGCAATGCATAGTCAATGTACGTTTGTATAAAAATTGTTTCAGGACTAAAAAGAGGTATTATTCTAGAACAAAAAACTGGTTCCTGTATGCGGTTGAGGCATTTCGGAAAGAGGCACCTGAAAAAGTTGTATGGTAATCGGAGAGAGGCTACATTTTAGTGCTTCTATATGCCACTAATATTCTATCTGTCTCTTCTACTAAAATTTTTGAAAAATTATTTTTTTTGTTTTGTTTTTAATTTGTGTTTCAATTACATATTTATAAAAACATACTCAATTTACATAAATTTAATATAAGAATATAAATAATATTTATTTTTAAAATTTAATCTCTTCTTGTTATTGAATTCTTTTCCTCAAGTTTCCCTTACGACTTTAAGAAAAGTAAAATATGATAAAATTGTTAAATAATTTATTTCTAAATATTATTCCTCAATTAAAATAATTAAGATTTAAAGTCTTTAGCTTTTATAAATCAATACAATACATATTTTCTATATTTCTGTTTTTCTTAAATTCAATCATATTTTTTTTGCTTAAGTTTCTGTAAAAATAACAAGATAATCTCTGCACAACTCCAAAATAATTTTTTTTCCAATTTTTAACTTGAATTTTAAATCTTGTTGGAAACCATTGGAAAAAATATGAAGAATTGTTTTTAAATATTGATTTGATTTTTTAATATCTTACAAAAAACAAGCAACAACAACAAATATTATTATTAAATAAATATATTATTTCATTACAAAAAAAAAACATGAGAATAAAAGAAAAATTTAAAAATTTAAAGAAAATAAAACAATAATTTTTAAAATAAAATCCTTAATAAATAAACACTGTAAACCGTTTGAATACGGTCGTACCATCGTGATCGAAATAAATTCGATTTGTAATTAGGCCCTAGGTAAAACAAGAAAGTTTAAAACGTTTAGAGACAACATATTGCCAGAATGCCTGAAACAATTTCGGCAGGAAAAAAACACTAGTAAACCAACGAAAGAATTCAAGTGTAGAGATATTGTCTTAACTTACATATGTATATACCTACCTACACTATGACCGAGCTTCTCAACCCACTTATATTGTGTGTGTTAATTTGATACATGAGTGGCGAGAGGAAGAATCTTTTTGAAAAAGTTTTCATGGCAATTTTATTTACTCTCAAAGTTTTTGCCATAAAACTGCTGAGAGGAAGTCGCCGAATAAATATTTTCTACATATTTCCTTTTGTTGGAGATGTCAGACCTGCGATTTGAATCGTGGCCTTACTTTTAATAAGCAAACACACTATCTACTAGACTACAGCAACTTCTGAATGCCTCAAGCATTTATAGTTGCTAAAGTGCCAACTTTTTTAATTTATTTAATTAAACAAATTTTTTTTTATATTGTGCCCTTTTTCTTATTTTAAGTGGTCTTTTTAATCGTTTTCGTTTTTTATTTTATCACGTTTGCTCATTATATCTATGAAAATTTAATATTTTCTAATCATTCGCCTATTGACGTATCATGACGCATTGCGACGCGTACTGACGCAATGTGACGTAACCTCAGAATTGTTTAAAAATTCAAAATTTTTGAGAATTTAAGATGATTTGTGAAGGACTGCAGGTAATTACTATCCTCATGGTATATATGTTCCAATCGATCATTCATATCACATGTGTCTTCTCTACCATTTAATATACAACACTGTCACACTCAAGTGCTTTGATTAGATGAATTTCTCAGAAATATTATTCGTCTATTTGGGTTATGGTTAATTAATTGATCTGAAACTACATCATATTTTTTATTATATACGCATGAAACTCAGGTCAAGGGTGGCTCTAATGCTTTGCATTGTGTTGGCGAACAGGAAATAGGTAATAAGAATATAGAAGGACATAGAATAGTGTTTTTGGGCGTTCGATTTAAATTTTACGATATAATTTTAACGGCGACACATTTCAATTTATTGAAATATCATTTTAATTTTGATTTCTATTCAATTGATGTGCAGGATATTGAAAATCTTTATGTATGCGTGTAAAATACTATCAATTATGCAGGATTTCTTACTTTTCATTATGTTTCTCTCTTTTTATCTCTCACCCACTATTTTATCGACTCACTTCTTATAACTCTTATCTGTGTTGTATGTTGTGTTGTGTTGTGTTGTGTCTTTATCTTGTCCTTTTACAAATGGCTACAACATTTCATATTTTTATTTTCCTTTTCAGTTATTATTGTTGTAGTCTTGTAGTCTGTAGCATAAAACCATTTATGGATTAAACGAAACAAACTGTACGTGAGAAGATTTTTTTCACTCTTTGTCTGTCTGTCTCTCTGTGTGTGTGTGTGTTTGACGGTATATCCTTTTAAAAGTATTTCAGTTTCAGTCGCACTACGATAAAGTATTTACACCAACCAATGCAGATATTTTTCTTCAACTTTGGCATACTTGGCAAAGAAATCATTTTGTTTGAGGGTGAAATATGCATAGAAAATGTATTTGAATTGTGTACCCCTTTCGGAAAATATTGGAATTCCTAATTTCTTTAATTTCTTTTCATTTTTTGTTTTTCTTTACTTTATTTGCTGTATTTTAAAATTTATGTTTTAGAAATCCAACAAATATTGTGTTGCGTAAAAAGGGGAAAAAACATTGTCTAATGGTAGCCCATATACATTTGTACTCGTGCATTCACAGGTAGTTTACAAGCACCAGGTGCGTTTCTCTCACAAGTATTTCCGTAGAGTGAGCTGCCCTCGTGACGGGCTCTTCAGCCGAAATTTCGGTCCAATGGAATGGCATTTACTTTAGTCGCTTCCCAGATCTCGAACTTAACCTAGCAAATAGACCTCTTTCTAAAGGTTTCATGTAAAGAAATTTGACAGAAATATTTCAGCTTGAAAGTCTGAGAGACAGAATATTTGTGGAATATGAGGCAAGGATAGAAGTAGACGCTGTTATTGGCCATCACCACCTGCAAAATCTTTAAATCCTTATAACCAAATGAAAACAAAACATACATACATCTTCAGAGGCTCTGTTAATGAGTACAAAAGGTAGGCCTTATATCATCTACTGGATATCTTGCTCTGAGAAGAAGCAGACTGAAATATTTTGGATCTCATTCCCTTTAGGATAGGGTAGGACTGAGGACTGGCTTACTTCTGTCCTTAAATCGTAAGGCCATTCATCTTACGATAGCGATCGTTGCGGGCCATTGTCCTTTGGGCAGTCTCGAGTCTTTCGACATTCCAACTAATGACTTCTGCCGGAGCTGTCCTTCACCTCATGTGTCATTGCCCTGCTCTTGCCTGGAAAAGACGAAGGTTTCTGCCATCGTTGAGCGAGCTCTCTAATATAAAGATTACTGCAATAGCAAGATTTATTTTGGACTCGGTATGGTTTTCTGCAGGGAGTGGTTAAGCCCCGGGTAGAATTAATTGTGGCATCACAATGGACCTAATTGCTGGCCTAAGTGGAAGGTCCTCTTTCGAGGGGCTTCGCCATGTAACCTAACCTCCTTTAGGATTGTATTACGAATGTGGAATTGTTTGTATGGTTCTATTAGTTATCTGAGGAGGTCTATCTGGTTCCATCTTTGATTTGACATAGGTTTTTGGCTTAGAGGGCCCAATTGAACCCAAAGAAAAATTTAAAATAAAATTCACAATATTTTTTCATATGCAACTTAAAATCCGCACCTGCCCTTTTAAGTTTTAAAGAATCAAGAAACACAAGTAGTAGTGATAGTAGTTGTTGTTGCTGTACTAGTTGTTGTAGATTTTTATTTCAAAAACACCATTATACCTGGTTAATATGCATGCCAAAACGTTTATAATCATAAAATATCCTCTGATACAAATACACTCATACACCATGTGTTTTATGTACATATACATATATATGTATGCTTACAATACATGTTTTGTACACATACTGACATGCACATGCTTAGATCCGAAAAGAGGGTATAACTTGTACCTTTTTTCATAAGGACAGTGGTACGGGAGACGGAAAAATAGTTGACAAGTTTAACTCGTTTTAATTGTAAAGCCCAAGAGGCAATTTAATTGATTTCAAATCAATTAGTAATTGAAAGCAATTAAAAATTTATAATTTATTAACATGTAAAAATAGAAAAATTATTAATTTATATACGCAGGTAAGTTGTCATCTTATAGGCCAGGGTGTGGTGTAACAAACCAGATTTCACTCATAGGCCTCCACAGTACATATTAGCCTAGCATGGTAGCCACAAAAAAATGTACTCTTATTGAAACATCTTATTTTGTTAACAACATTTTGTGTTTTTGTTTTACTGTCAATCAATACACCTGATTGTAGAATTAAGTTGTGTGGAATATTGTCTGTTTGGCTGTGTGTCAGAATGGAAAAATAATAAAAATGTTTCAGTTGTAAAGTAGTTTCCAAGCATTCATATTTCAACTATTCTATATGTACGAAGCCCAAGTGATACAGGGTTTCTCAATAAAGGAAGAAATAAAGTGAAATTTATTACAGATTAATAATTACAGTGATTAGAAGCCGTGGTTCAAAACCCAGCTCAAATATCACGAACAAAAAAGATTGAAAAATATTTCATTCAACGATTTCCAGTCATTAGGCTTCTAAGAGTGCCATGAGAGGTTTTAAGAACGGTGACCCCTTCCTATGCGACCTATTAGGATTCGTTAGAGCAAGTGTTCTGCTTAAGGTGGAATTCATCGCACTTGCACTAATTTTAAAAACGGGAACTAGTTTGAAATAATTAGCGGAGTCAGACGACCCTATTGAGCTCCACTGGCAGTATAAGAAGACCTAGGGGATGTAGACTAATAATGCTTAGAGGGATTAAAAGTCGTCGTAGTCTAGTATATAGTATATTGCCTCCGTTCTTCAATCCCCTAAGGTAGATCAGGAGATTGCAAAGATATTTTTGTGAAGATATCATATGGTATCGATACGATAACATACAACTGGTCACTTGTTGTTTAGTACCTCAACCCGGCAATCCAGTAAAATGCAATATTGGATCAACGGATCAACGGATCAACAGAACAAAGATGTTCTGAGGGCAAGAAGAAAAACGTGCCTTTGACAGACAAAATGTATTCTTACGGCATATTATTCGTTTGTGTTGAAACAATTATACATCGGATGACTAACAATGAAGATATATGCAAATTAACACGTTCACGCCGATGCGTACCAACAGTGGCTCGAACTAGGCTGAAATGCACGTTTTGTATGATGTAAACTAGCACCCAGGAATATAGACTACCGGACTGTTCTAGTAAAGAATATTCCACACGAAAAACTATGTTAAAAACCGAAATATTGTACCTATACTATGCAGAGTTTATTTTAATGATCATACGCTACGTATGAGCCATATTTACTTATTAAATTCAATATTAAGTATACGCACCCGAACTTGGCAATACAAACAGTGTACTTTTGTATAAAAATTCGTAGCATTCTATGCGCAATAAATGTAAGTAAAAATGTTGATTAAAACATACTCGTTTGAAATAAGTAGTTATCCGTCGGCTAGCATCATCATCGAATATAATCATTTTGAAAAGTACTGGCAAAAGTCTGCCAGTGTCAAATATATTCCGATGATTTGAATAACATGTGTGCAAAGCATACTGAATTTAACACTCTCACTTGCTTTACCCTTTATCCAGCAGACATTAAAACGCTCAAATTTATCACTCACAGACGCAGTTGTAAAGTAAAACATGATATGACGGTGTATGCTACCCGTTTTCCTTCTTTTTTTTCTGTATTCTACTTCAAGTTGCAATATAGATTTTTTATATTGTATATGCATGTTGCAACGTGTAAATACTGCATATCATGTCGTATTAACAAGGTTGAATGCCAACTTACAAAACATACATACATTCATACATTCATTTATACCAACCCATACTCGTGATACTCGTATGCATTAACAATTGAGTAGAATATGGAGAAAGATCTCTCGTTACAATATGACACTGGTGATGTCGTCTAGTAAAATCATCATATGAACGAGTAAAACGTAACATGGACTACGTGCCGTTGTCTTGTCTCTATAAGCTTAGTTAAAGATTATGAAATCGTTTCTAGTCCGGGATTTCATAGCACTTTTTCCCTTCTTGTGTCGTTTCAACGTGTAACAGTTGTGTACCAGCACCAGCACCAGCACTAGCAGCAGCAGCAATTTGTTTTGCGAAATACTTATCGTTTTCAATGAAGCTTTATTTGCCGGGTAATGTGAACTATTTTTCGAAGAATGAAGAAGACAAGAAAAAAGAAACAAGACTGAATTGTTATTAGTATGGCATTAAAGTATGTTATGGAGACTAAATGAAGAGAAGAAATCATTTGACGTAATATGAGTTCATTTGGTGGCATCTTAATTAAAGTGATTGAATTTTGGTTAAAAAGATTTTTAAATTATTTTCTTTTAAACAATTGAATTTAAGTAAGAATTTCCGATTGCGTTTTGCAGGACTCAAAAGAATACAAATTCACCAAAATTAAAGGAATTTTGCTGAGATCTCTGGAAATCATAATGTGAAGGCACATGGTCTGGGATATATTGCGGATACACCAAAGCTTCCCAGCCAAGCCCTCTCAAGATCAAGAGTTTCTACAGAGTCACCAAAGCTGTGTAAGGTCTAGTATTGTTATGATAGAACACGCCAAGTTGTATCTGGTGGGCCATCAATCGGTTTAAATTTGAACTATAGATTCCTTCGAATCTGGCAATACTTATGTCATTCTATTCTGACAAAAAAAATTCAGTTAATTATCTCCACTGAACGCATTGAATCGATTTACACTTGAGCAACTTTGAGATTTATTAAGCCAACGAAGAACTGTACAATGATGTGATTTTTCTAAAAAAAAATTATTTTTTGGGATTGAGCTTATTTTCATCTTGATGGGTACGTGAATAAGCAAAGTTGCCGTATTTGAGGCTCAAAAAACCCACACGCAGTTCCACAGAAGCCAAAGCACCCATTACGAGTGACTGTTTGGTGCGGCTTGTGGAGCGGAGGCATCACTGGCCCATATTTCTTTACTGTCTATCGCGCTATGACACATTCATGGTATTGATGTGAACAATGTTTGCCTTCAACAGGATGGTGCAACTTGTCACACATCTCATGCCACAATCGATTTATTGCATCAAACGTATGATGGCCTTTTCATTAGCAGAAATGGTGATGTCATTTGGCCGCCAAGAATCTGCGATTTGACACAGTTGGACTATTTTATATAGGGCGTAGTGTTATGCCGACAAACCAGAGACAATTGAGCATTTGAAGCTCAACATTCATGACGACCGCCATTACACACGTAAAAGTGATCGAAAATTGATCCATTCGAATAAGGTACTGTGAGCCCAGCTGCTGCAGACATATGAATGCAATAATATTCCATTTCTAATCAGAACAATTGTACTTCACAACAAAAAATAAATTTAGCAAACCGTTTTGGTTTTATTGCATTTTTAAATTTAAACTTTTAAATGGCCCACGCTTTAGAGACTTATAATGAACAATTTATTTCCCATCCCGCCCCACACAGACCATTGTTTGGCTTAACATTAATCTTGGCTTTGCTACAACCTACGAAACTTCACCTTGCTTTATCCATTCTCTCTTACATATATTTTTATCGCATGCGATAAACCTTTCATCGCCTGTAATCAATTGTTACGAAAATGCTACGATTTAAGAACATAAGGTTTTATAAAACAAACAAAAATAAGAAGAAGAAATTATTGTAACTGCGTTAATAAGCCGCTTTTAAAAGAAAATGAAAAAGTTTTTGTTATTTTTGTTGCCCAAAAATTAAACAGAGATTAAAAGTTTTCAATTGAAACTAAGAAGTTGTAATCTATACTAATGGACTTTCAGTTCTATTGACCTTATTCTCATTGCAAAAGTTCACTTAAACTTATGCTTTAAGTAGATGTCATCTACTGCCGCTACCACCGTTATTGCCACCGCTATTATTACCGTCGCCGCCACGGAGGCCACCAACTTAATCTGATTATGACCCAATTCTTTGCCATTTAGTGCAGCTGTTCTACATACACACTTCAGCTTTATTATTCTCATACTCTGTAGTAGTGATAGAGTTTATGAAGTCAACTTTTAATGTGGGTGTCCTATATATAGCATCCATCCATCCATTCATCCATCCATCCATCCATTCATCCATCCATTAACATTTTCTGGCCAAATAAAATTCAATTATCTGTTGGCGGACTTTAATCATAATGAATGAATGAACCGAACGAAATGAATGAAATGAACAAAATGTAGCAAAAGTATGAAATGGAATGAATGAAGTGAATGAACCAGTCAATGTCAAAGTTATAATCAAAATGGCAACAAATTAAAATTAAGAACTAAATTATAAACTTAATGGTGGCCACGAAAGCAACGAGAACAACAACAACAATTTTTATTAAAAAAAAAAATTTTTCGAAATAATGCCACTACAACATGAAATTTTCTTTAAAAACAAATGAATTTCCTTCATCAAACTTCATTTAATTGTCGTAAAGCAACAGCAGCAACAGCAACAAAGCAACAAAAACAACAACAAAATTTGTCATTAAAATTTTTTTATCTCTACATCAACAATTGCCATTAATAAGGTCAAAAGATGTCGAAAAGAGAATTTCAAAGTGGCTTTGTTTTTGCTTTTTGTTTTCTTCATATTGTTCTTGTTGACATTTTAACGAGATTGTTTTGACAACTGCGAAAGGACATTAGAGGCACAATACACTGTGAACAATTTTTGGAAAACTCTTCTACTCACACTTTTGTACACACACTCACCCAAATGGAAACATAAGAGAGACAATCCAAAGACAATAAAAATCTCATTTGCCAAGTAATATATAAAGAGGAGTCATAAGAATAAGTTTTAATAGATAATGAGCCAGCCTTTGCCAGAGACCATTACCAGCAGATCTATGAAGCAATCCCAAATGCTGATACATGAATAAATTGGAGTTATGAAGAGGCCAACCTCAACATTCTTATAGGCTGCCTGCTCGCTGCAGTGTTCTCCAAGCAGAGGTCATGGTAATGCTTGTTGAGCCGCGTGGTTTTCTCCAAAAATCTCTTGATTTACTCTTATATTTAAGTTGCGATTAAGTCCCTAACGAACGTAGTTTCAACGTCCGCCCTTGCCCATGAATACCGAAGATTTCTTGGAGTAATTTCGGATCACATAATTGATCATTACAACCTTTGAGACAGGATTACGTCCTAACTTCTTACAACACTTATGTTGTGTGTGTTAATTTTATACACTAGTAGCAAGACCTAAAGCTCAAAGTCGATTCCAAATGACAGAATTTTGTAAACTCCTGATGGCAATTTCATTTACTCTCAGAGTTTTTGCCAGAAATCTGCTGAAAAGAAGTCGCCGAAAAATTATTTCTTTTCATATTTCGTTTTGTTGGAGATGTTTGACCTGGGGTTTGAAACATGGTCTCTTGTCTAATAAGCCAGCACACTATCGACTAGACTATGGCGACTTAGAAATATCGAATACTTCAAAGGTAACTCTTATATGGCTTCAGGGACATAGAGATATCCTTTGAAATTGCAAGGCTGACGAGCTGGCCAAGAACAGTATGGAGCTGGCAAGCTCCCACATGTTACAATCATCGTTTTACTGGGAGGCAAGTACGTGAGGAGGCTGTATGTCGTTGTCAGCAGGAAGGTGCGTACAATATTGTCAGACACATGCCGGACATATGTGGATGAAAAGAGGACTGACTCATCTCTGTCCTTATATCGTATGACCATCCATCGCACAAAGGCGATTCTCACTGTCCTTTTGGTAGGCATGATCAAAGACCCAGCATTCCAACTAATGGCTACTGCAGAAGCTGTGGGTCTGAGATGGAGGAACTGAGCACCATCATCGTCCTACCGAGAGGACTATTTCCAATATGGTGGCTAAATTTATGTTCATTGGTTTAGTAAACCAATTTTGGGCTGGTGTCTTCATTAGCCCATATTTGTTTGAGAACGACATTGCCAAGCCATCACTGTCAACGGCGGGCACTATAGCCCGCGGATTATCAAATTCCTTTTGCCTGAATTTGATGATTTCGAAAGCAAATACATGTGGTTTTAACAGGACGACTCTGCATGGTACACAGCTCATGACATAAGCGATTTGAGAGCGTATTCATCTCCTCTGGACATGATCCTAGTTTCTGTAATTTTACCCCAATACACTTTTTCTTGTGGGGTTCCCTTAAGTCTCAAGTGTACGCAAATAAGCCACAATCCACTGCCATCTTCAAAGTCAACATAACCTATCGATCATATTCAGCGCATATTCATGAGAAAATCATAGATTCCATCATATTTACATCATAGTAATTATAATCATATTGAAGCCGTCGTAAAAAAAAAATTCAATAAGCAAGAGAAATAAAAGTAAGTACGTAAGTAGAAGTTGCCGTAGTCTAGTAGGTACTATGTTGGCTTATACGACGTGAGACCTCGGTTCAAATCCCAAGTCAGGCATTT
Organism: Sarcophaga rosellei; assembly: GCA_930367235.1. Taxonomy (NCBI): domain Eukaryota; kingdom Metazoa; phylum Arthropoda; class Insecta; order Diptera; family Sarcophagidae; genus Sarcophaga; species Sarcophaga rosellei. The sequence continues at coordinate 80,501,904 of OV884021.1, forward strand.
CCAACAGAATGAAATATGAAAAAATATTTCTTTGGCGACTTTTTCTCAACAGAATTCTGGCAAAAACTCAGACTAAATAAAAACTGCCATAAAAAGTTTCTCAAAAAATCTGTCGTTCGTTCACTCACTATATAAGTGAAGTGAGAAGCTAGGTTGTAATGACCAAATATGTATGTATGTGTGTAGTTATAACTGGACACTGGCCCCTAGGTACAGACGTCTAAAAGCTGGGACTTGTGCCGAATTTCTAAGGACGAGGAAAAAGTACAGACTACAGAACATCTTCTATGTCATTGTCTAGGACTTAGAAACCTGAGACTATTGGGAGACTATTGGAATTTCACACGTTCATCAATATATTAGTATTGGAGAGAAATATTAGCCTGGCACCTGTAACACTATTTGTACAAGGACTCAAGTACACTATATTTTTAAGACATCTACCAATTAACCCTCATCTATAAGATTACTGAAACAACTAAGCAGACATAAAATAAGTGAATTCATTAAGCATAAATCTTGGATGCCTTGAAAGGGAAATCTCTATGTGGACACAGAGAAATGATTGGTGGATTAGGAAAGAGTAAGAAATAGCATTATAACCTATTACATCAAGGATATATGTACATATGTAAAGTTTTCGCATTCAATTAAAAAATTTAAATTTTGCAATGCTTGTAAATTTCTAATAAATCTGTCTAAGGCCTCACCCTTTACATTATTTAATTTCTGCAAATTAAACTCAATTTGTATTTATTTATTTATTTTCTTTCTGCTTTCATATAAATTTTCTAATTCAAATTCAAATCACTTTGAATTTATAAAAAGAAAGCAACAGCAGCAGCAATAGCAGTAGCAGTAGCTTTACTTTATTTAAAAATTTTTATTTAATTTTCATTTAAAATACGAAAACAAATGGAAAATGGAAAAATGAAACTCTTCTGCTCCTACACAGCTTCAAGGAAAAATCTCTTTAGAAAATATTAGTAACTGGGGAAAAAAAAAGAAAGCATGAGAGATTGAAAGAGAGAAACTAAAAAGAAAATAAAATTATTGAAGTAAAAAGCTGATTTAGTTTCTTCTTTTGTGTTCCCTAAACATTTATAAGTATGGCACAAAACCCTGGAGAGAGAGCGAGAGTGAGTAGGGCAAAGGCATGAGGAATAAAGTAAAAGAATTTGTATGAGTTTGAAGTAAAATGTGTGTGTGTGAGTGTTGCTTAATTATGATACTGTGCATGTATTTGTAAGCAGAGAAAGAAGCAAAAGAGAAGAGGATTTTTTAAGCAAGAAATAAAGCAGCTTTTGTAAATTAAAATGTTTAAAGTTATTAAACTGTTGCCATTTAATTTGTACACAGACAAGTGAATTATTAAAATGCGTTCAGGAGGGAGGAGTAAGTATGGGTAAGAGAGAGAACGTCTTTTATGTCAATTTTATTTCTCTATACTCTTTCTACTCATTTATTATCATTTCCATTTTTGTTAAAGTGAAAAGACTTTTAAAGTACGGCATGGGCATTAGCACAGAGCAAATGAATGAAAGCAACTAAAAGAATATTAAAATATTACACTCTCCTTGCATTACTTACCCATACCCATACGCCTTGCCACTTTAAATCTTAGAGCAGCGAGTAAAATGTCTTACAGTCTCCATGTTGCATGAGACATAAATACAAAGAATGTAACCACCATAGGACTAATGATGATTGAGGGAAAACTTACTTGTTAAATAATCGTAAAAACGGTACTTAATTTGGCCAACCTTGTTAAGATCTGGCAGCCTTTTATTTTAAATTGTTCCAAAGGAAATATTATTCCAGTGGAACAGTGGCTTCTTTTACAATAATTATGAGTTAAATTTTTTATTGAATGATGAGAAATGTATGGTACTTTTTTAAGTACTATTTTAAGAACCATTTTAAGTCCTATTTAAGTACTATTTTTAAGTACTATTTAAAAGTATGAAATTTGAATCTGAAAAATACAAAACAATTTCATCAAAATTGTATCTTGTGGGGCATCGTTTCTTTCGAATCTGGCAACACTTATATCATTCTATTCTGTCACAAAATTCAGTATATTATTTCCACTGACCGTAATGAATCGATTTACTCATGAGCAGAGCTGGGACTTATTGGGCCAAACGAGAAACTATACAATGATGTCGATTTTTCTCAAAAAAAAAATTATATCTTCGGAAGAAGCTCATTTTCAGCTTGCTGGGTACGTTAATTTGAAGTCGCCGTAGTCTAGTAGGTAATGTGTTGGCTTATTAGACACGAAGCCACGGTTCAAATCCCCGGTCAGACATCAAAACGAAGTATGAAAATATTTCTTCGGCGACTTCCTCTCAGCAGATTTCTGGCAAAAACTCTGAGATTAAATAAAATTTAATAAACAAAATTGCCGTATTTGGGGCTTAGAAAACCCACATTTGATCTTACCGAAACCAATGCACCCACTACGATTTACTGTTTGATGCGGCTTGTGGAGCAGAGGCATCATTGGCCCGATATTTATTTGAAAATGAGCAGGGCACAACCATTACGGCCAATGAAGATACCTATCGCACCATGATAACCGCGTATTTTGTACTCGCTCTTCATGGTATTATTGTGAACGATGTTTGGTTTCGATAGGATAGTGCAACTTGACACACATCTGATGCCACAATCAATTTATTGCATCAAACGTTTGAGTGCCATTTAATTAGCCGAAATGGTGATGTCAATTGGCCACCAAGAAGCTGCGATTTCATAGCATTGGACTATTTTCTGTGGGGCGCCGTTGAAGGAAAGTATTCTACCGAAAAACCACAGACAATTGAGCATTTGAAGGCCAACATTCGTGATGCCATTGCAGAGATAGGACTCCATACACTCTAGCGTATGTGCACGAAATTTCGGACTGATCGAAAGAGGTACTGTCAGGCCAGCTGCGGCAGCCATATGAATGAAATAGCATCTAACCGCAACTGCCTATGATGAATACAACATTTAAAAGAATATATTCAGTCGTAAGTCAGAGAAAGAAGGAATGGCAGAATGAGGTCGGAGGTGGGAATCTTCGAAAAATATTTTTGTTCCAACAAAAGAGTGCATGATTCACCATCACTGGTGCCTACGTATTAAACCCGCCCCCTACATACTTAAACCACTCTCTCCCGCGGGACTGCCATAAGGTTTTACTTCGCGGAGGGCTGGTTAGCTTTAAAGCTTTATCACGTTAACTCAAATTTCGCCTTTGTTCCTCCAACCTTCGGAGTTCTAGCATTACTTCAGCCTTTTTCTGACTGTATTGGCTCCATAGAATCCCAGAATTCAACACCTCTTCCATAAGCCGGTTTGGTCCTAAACTCGTTTCTCCGGGCCATCAAGATCTGGGACAGCATGTAAGAATATGCTCCGCATCTTCCTCTTCATCTACACATTTTGGGCATAGTTTGAGATTTTTCGGATCCCGATTGCAATATTATTCTATTCGAAGTGCCAGAATAATGAGCCGAAAGTTATATGGAGATTTTCTTCTTTCTCTAAAATCAAAAATAACTTCACATAAGTTGGAGAAAGACTAGCTGAATGAGTTGACAAATATTTTGATTATATCGGATCTTCCAACTTCGGGAACTTCGAACTTTGTTGAAGCTACATCTGTCAACTTAGTTGTCATTTATTCAAATTGTATTTCCAAATTACCATGTACGGCCACAGACAACGTTGTGTGCTCGCTGAACGGGCTCTGAAGCAGTTGGCAACTGATCCTAATTTTCATTGAAAAGTCATCTTCAGCAATGAGTCCTATTTCTAAAGGAATGGATACGTGAAGAAACAAAATTGTTGAACTTGGGGATGAAAGCAATCTACATGAGATCTCAGAGCGTCCAACGCATCCCGAAAAAGTTTCTGGTTGGTGTGGATTTGGAGCTGGCGGCGTCATTTTTTTACACTTCTTTAAGAACTACATTAGCCAAGCCATCACTCTCAACAGGATTGATGACCAACATCATGGGCCTTCAACAGGACAACACTATGTGCCTTACAGCATATGCCACATTGGGTATTCTACACGAGAGATTTCAGGGCATAGCAATCTCATGTGGATGAGATTGCAAAGCACTAATTTGGGCTCGAACCCGGGCTTTACGTCTAATAAACGAACACACTACCTACTAGACTACGGCGACTGAATGGTTGTAATAACTAATTATGTATGCATGTACTATGTAGAAATTTTTCCCCAAAAAGGTACTATTGGTGGCACTTTTTTGTATTTCTTAAAAACTATTTAAAGAATTAAAGAATTAAAAGAATTAAATAATTTTTAAGAAATACAAAAAAGTACCACCAATAATACCTTTTGGGGGAAAAATTCCTACATAGTACATACATACATACATAATTAGCCGTTACAAGATTTTTTAGCAAATTAAAGAATATCTACCCCAGTAAACCACTGTACAAATCATTTATAGTTTTATCAGTGGTATACAAAGTATATGAAGCCTGTAAAAGTGTTATTGGTAACAAGAAAAGCTTCAATTCGGAAAAAGGTTGCAGAATAGTAGTAGATCTTCTTCTTATTCTTATTTTTTTTTTTCTTTTAAACGGCAACTTTAAGAAAATAGTAGTGGAAGTAGAAATGGTAGCACTAGAAGAAGACGTAATAGTAGTAGTAGCAGTAGTAGTAATAGCAATAACAACACACTTATGCGCTTCAATGAAGCACGTAATTATCAAATAATTGGATGCGACACCAGCTGTAAAACTTAAAAGAAAAAAAATTGAGAAAAATGTGACACGAACAACAACAAAAAAATTCTTAAAAAGTGCGTTCTAAAAATGTTACATTTTCTTCATCTAGAAGATACCAACCAACCCATATCGTCGTATAGAGTACGTATAGCCAAAGAGAATTTGTAACGAATTTAAGCAGCAGCAAAAAAAAAATCACGTTGACAGTTGTGTCAATGCCATTAAGGACTTGAAAGGACAAGAACTACTCTAGTGAACCAGATTTCAATGGAAAGTGTGCTTAAAAACTACTAAAAAATAACTTATAAAATGTTATTAAAAATATTACAAAAGCATACGAAAAGCATGAAATGGAATTAAAATTAAAATTTCTAAAGATTTTCAATGCTCAGTTGGCTAATGGATAAGGTTGAAATAAGTTGTGGCATACACAAGAGGAGAAATTTTATTATTTTCATTAATGAAATACCTTTTCTTAAATTTTGCCACAAGGTCAGTTGAATGTGGTTTAAGATACCAAAAATACATCAAATCCTTGTTAGCCAAGGTAGATGGATAAATTGAAGTCGCTACTTTGTTTACCAAAGCTCACTAGAGCACGTATAGCGGCCCGTTGTGATGTCACAGATAAGCGCAGCCCCTGTACTAACTGAATTCCTCGAAACTAATCGAAGATATTGGTCAACGCAGGATGTGAACAAAAGTGATTACAATTTGTGTGTATATAAACTAAGTCCAACAAATATTGTTATAAAATAAGGGATAATTAAGTGTGGAAGGACAGATTAGAAAGTTGTCGCCTCTAAAGGCCGTTGTTAAAACGTTTTCATTTCAGATAATTCCATATGACAGTCTTATGTTCCTTAAAGAAATGCAAAGGAATTTTTCCTCAGATGCTACTTAGACTGCATTTAAGCTGTACCTCTGTACCTTCAAGTAAATAATTCGTGGATTTCAATTTGTCTATGTATCCTATGATACTAGATTTCAGTAGCTCTAAGCCTTGATTAGGTTACATTAGATTAAAGCAGAGGAGACTAACTAAAGGCCCTATATCTGCATACAGTCCACAAGTAGGCTTGTTGTGAGCTCGTCATAAGGGCTTCAACCACACTGCCTATATGACATTAGTATTTTGTACGCCATACATACATAATTGGCTAGCTTCTCACACACCACTTATGTTATGTGAGTTAATTTTATACATGAGTGGCAAGACCAACTTTTTAAAGTCGACTCCGAACGCCAGATTTTAAGAAACTTTTCATCGCTTCCAGTCTACTACTCTGAGATAAGTTATGAGTGGGGTATTGTGCCGTTTTCAAACTGATGGGATTTCCTTATGAAAACTGGGTAAAGGCACAAGACATGTTACATCTCTAAGCCTGAAATCTACAAGTCTTTTGGGCATTTTTCCACAAACTCTGCATAATAAATCGCCTTTAACAACAATCCAAAGATACATACGTAAATGTGGACCGAATTATCGCTTCGAAAAAATTTTTTCATATTCACTAGAGAAAGTGAACTAAAGCTTTATGAAAAAACAGACGGAAATATTGTAAATTTTATTAAATTTTAAAATATTTTATCAAAAACTTTCAATGCAAATGTGCTTATGTAGAGATTTATAATTTTTTTTGCATTTGTTTTTTTGTATTGTAAAGTATTAATTTGAATGGTTTTTTTTTTTGCTTTTGTTAATTTTGTATAATGTTTAATTAAAATACAACAAATTGATTTCAAAATCACAAATTTATTACAATTATTTGAGAATGTAAATAAAACGTAGAGAAAAAAAAAGTAATTGAAATAAAAATCTCAAATAAAAGAATAAAAAAAAAAAAATTTAAATAAAATACACAAATTAAAATACTCATATGCTGCAGGGCCTTGTAAAATGAAAAATAATTTTTATTTTTATTATTATTATTGCTGCTGCTGTTGTTGTTTTTATATTATTTTTTCCATTTTTTTTTTAATCATAAATTATAAATGACTTTTTAATATGTTTATATTTGTTATTGTATTTGTATTGGTTTGCAGCCATTAAAAGTGTGAGTAAACGAATCATACCAAGAGATAGAGAGAGAGACAGTGAGAGTAATTATTACTGTTTTTTTCCCAAAGAGTATGTGTATGTAGATGGTTTACATACACACAAAAGAGAGAGAGAGAGAGTGTATATTTGTGCATGTGTCTGTGTATTTATAGTTGTATAGTTGCTAGCAATTCAAAATTCAATTACATTTTCATTACAAATGTCACACTTTTTTACCTCTACTGTACCTTTCCTTTACTTTTCTCTTTTTTTATGCACATACAATATGTATATGCATGCGAGGTATGGTCAATAGGTTAGCTTAAATCAGTGTGAATTAGCAGCCGCCGTAATAAGGAGGTATAGTCCACTGGGGCTCATTATAATACGGATTACCTCTACACATGCCACATTGTAACAACACCCTGAGTGAAACTTCTCAAGCATTGTATTAGTGTTATGAACCAAAACTTCTCTGGCTACTCATATTCTGTCAATAATTTCGAGCCGCATAAAAGAGGAGATGCTCTGTGGTCTTCTTGTCTTCGTTGTCCTAACAGCTTCCGCAAAAGTCATTGTGCAGTCGGTCAATTTCTGGACGCGTATGCCCAGTGTTTCGTTATGTCGGCCCGACCGACAAGTTATGACGGCCAAAATTAAATCATTGACTGGAAGAAACGGAATCGGTAAAATACAGTGGGGCTTGCCCTACACAATTGGCCATATGGGTCACCAAGTGAAATTGTCTGTGAACAGCAAGCTACCCGCTAACCTAACCTAACTTGACTCATTAACTATCATAAAAAAGATTAACCAGTAACCCTCATTGAACCGGACTAATAAGAAATTTGAATAAAAAACGAGTATATGGACACGAAAAATGTTCCTTTGCACCAGGACAGTGTAAGAATACAAACTTATTACATTCTATAGTAAAAATCCATGAACTGCCGAGTTGATCGGCTTATATTTCAATAGGACAGAACAAGATTAATAACACTACACGTGCTGTCTTGCTGCCAACATATTCCTGTCTGTAATTAGGACATTTCGGAATCTGTGAGCGCTCGCCTTTCATCAACGCAATTTCCAACGACATTCATTTGTCTTGAAACTCATCGAAGGTCGAATGATTCGAAATTTTTCTGAGACATCCGTGACATCCGTAGACGTGCACTACCGCGAGTTGACGCTCGTAAGCAACTTAAAGGAAAATCCTGCTAATCAGCAAGGATATTCTTGCTTTTAAAATTGCCATGAACTCTGGTTGAAAGCACTGCAGTTACCACGAAGTCTGTAAGAAAGTTTAATAGTAGAACCTAAATCAATAACAAACGGTTCACCCTGTCCGACACTGTGGAGCCATTGATATAAACCTTAAGCGTCCTAATGGGAACCTTTGATTGAAATTTTGAATCAATGAAGCTTTTCAGAAAATTTAAGAGAGTCACAAAATCGATCTGGATGTGTGTATGTTTTCCTAGCATGTCCATAGTCCAGTTTGAGATAGAATTTAACTGTAGTAAAACACAAGCCCCATTGCGACGATACTGTAATGAATAGGGCGGGATACCTTACCTCTAACAAGAACCTAAACGCTCTCCTGGGTCGAAGAGCCTCAAAATAGAACTCAATTTCAATATTTTTAGTCGGATATAAGTGGTGTAACTAATAAGGACATTCGACGGATTAAGGTATCTCTAGCATCGTCTGTTGTAAACTTTATGGCCTGTTGGTATTATCAAGCAGAGAGTGTGAAAATCAAAGTCCGATACCATAATTGCCAAATCGTCCATATGAACATACACCTTAAAACACATCGTTGCAGCTTCTTTACAGTGATAGTGCACATTAAAGGCGATGTAACCATTATTTGCTGTATGTAGCAGTAATCATACTTCAGTTAAATGTTCTTTACAACAGCTTAAAAATGAGTATCGCAGTCGTCTGCGTTTAAAATATGGGCTCGCATATTTTAAATAAAATAAAAAAAAATTGGTGTTTAGTTTTAATCAAAATTCTTTATTGTTCGCACAATTCTGTGTGCCACTGTTCACAACTTGATGTAAACAACAACAATTGTCTTTTGTATACCCTTTGCATAAACAATAACAGTCACTAAACACTTATTTGACAGATCTTTGTAACGAATATCCTCAAACCACGATTACTCTCTTCAAACACACCGCTTCAGCTCACAAGACCGAATGAACTTCACTAACTTTTCTGGCTAGGATTTCAAGGACTTTGTTGAGAAATAAAATAACCTATATTTTATTCAAAAAGACTTATCCATCTAACCTCGTATAGGAACGAGTGTGTGGGTATATGTGTGTTCATGAAGTGTAATAATAATATACATTATTTTTTAATTTTTTTTCTCCGTTTTTTTCTGTTTACTTTTTGTTGTGATTATTTTTCTGTGCAATTCATAATAAATAAAATTAATTAACATTATTAACACTACCTCAATAAATTATAGCAATACAACAACACCAATACATACAACAGTAAGTTATGATAAAAAACAGCACACAACTATTGTGTTTTCCTCTTTTTCTTTTTTTTTGTCTCTTTAATTTGGAAAAACCTGATAAAAAAAATTTTAAAAAAAATAACGAGAATCCATTACCACCAATGCTTTGGTTACCCTGGAGAATTTTCATTAAAACAATTTTATATTTCAACCCCTTGTTGTTTTTGGTTTTTTTATTTATTTATTTATAAAGTGTCCTGAATTTATGTGTGTATGTGTGTGTTAATATATATATATATATAATTAAAAAAAGGGAAAAAAACAAAAGGTTTGACCATAAATTTATGCCGAGATTATTAGAAGTTGTAATAAAATATATGATATGCGGGTGTGAAGTTGGAGTTCATTATGATTGTAATTCTCCAATGGGGTAAAAATTAAAACTTTAGTAGCTGTGGCATAAAAGAAAGGATTAGTTTAAGGCCTCTGAACAATTTATTTGACTTGATTGTGCAAGAATATTTTTTTCTTTTTTTTGATTTTTTTAGCAGAGTACAGCTGGTCCATTACGATGGTATATACATTGTAGTAAAGCAAAAACGTATTAAAAATTATCATCAAGTTGTGAAAAAAGTGTAGCAAAATAATTTTATCCCAGCTAGCAAACTCTTCAAAACGAAATAATTCTATTTCACGTCTATTACATCTACAACCGTTTCTATAAAATCAGAGGCTTAATTCACTGACCATAGAGAAAGGAAGCAAGTAAACTTAACTGACCAGTCGCCAAAACACATTGGCATTGCAGAACATCGAAAAGTTCCGTCCTATCATATCAGGCTAATTTACCTGAAAGACAGTAAGACGTAAGGCTACTTCACAGAAAATAACTCATCTAAGTGCCCTATGCTACAGCCAATATATTGTGTTTCAGTAAGAACGTGTACTATTTATCACACTCCTAAATAGGATTATGCTGAGTTTGCATTAGACTAGCAGATGCACGCGCATAGCGACTGATCTCCATGATCTTGAAATAATCATGAATTTCGTTTACGAAGAAGATATCGATTTTACGATCCTGAAGACATTAAGAAAAATATTATATACCTCGACTTTCGAAGACAAAGGGTTTAGCTCAGAACATCAGAAACAGAATCGAAGCATAGAGAATGCCTATACGTCGCTTAAAGCAATCTGGAGTTTCTTCGACTCTCCACATGAACGAATATTTAATAGGAACGTAACATCCATACTTACTTACTTTACTTACTTAATTGGTCATTACAACTCTTTACGCAAGATTAGGACCTAGCTTCTCACATCACCCATGTTGTGTGTGTTCATTTTTGTTCATGAGTGGCGAGACCTACAGTTTAAAGTTGACTCTGACTGACAGTTTTTTCTTTTTTTTTTTTGAGAATGTTTGCGTAGCAATTTTATTTACCATCACAGTTTTTACTTTGAGAACTGCTGTCGCATGTGTCTTATTCACATACACCTACGAGTTAAGAAAACCACGCATGAAAAATGCAGAAGAGGTCAACCGCATTATCACGGTGCCTAGTTCACATCATCTCCACGTTAGATTATCGTGCAGAATATCCAATGTGAAATGAGCTGTGTGGCACCGACCTGTCGAAAGCACATGCTATTGCTTGATAATCGTCGGCTTAAAGCTCATTCTCAAATTCATATGAAACGAGGAAGATACCAAGCAAAATCCACACCAAAAGTAGCCAACGAGAAACGGAACGAAGGTATCAATTTTGCCAAAAAAAAATAATCTTTTCGGATGAAGCTCATTTTCATCTTGCTGGGTACGTTAATAAGCAAAATTGCCCTATCTGGGGCTTAGAAAACCCACACTTGGTTTTACAGAAGTCAATGCACCCATTACTAGTGTATGTTTGGTGTGGCTTGTGAAGCAAAGGCATCATTGGACCATATTTCTTTGAAAATGAGCAGGGCGCAACCATTAAAGTCAATGGAGATAGGGGTCTATGATAACAGATTTTTTGTACTAGCTCTTTATGGTATCGCTGTGAACGATGTTTGGTTTCATTAGGATGGTGCAACTTGCCACACATCTTATGCCACAATCGATTTATTGCATCAAACGCAATTGACCACAAGAAGCTGTGAATTGTCACCGTTGGACGATTTTCTGTAGTGAGCCGTTAAAGTAAACTTTTAAGACGACAAACCAAAATCCATGATGCCAACCACTAGATTGATGGTTTTTGGCTAATATGTTGAAGTCCTGAATTTTCGAATTCCAAATTCTTAATTCCAACTTTTATTAGGAATCCCTTTTATTTGTAAACTATGCTGACTATGTTCTTCAAAATATTGCTCAAGTAATGTCAAGCAATCATTCGTTATTACCACAGTTTTGAAGTATTTTCAATAAGATTTCGAAAGTGAAGTATTTAAACACTCATAGCGAACATTTTCTCAAAAATAAATTTCAACTTAAAAACGAATACAATCACAAAAAATTGCTGAAGAACTTTTTTCCAACTGTATACAAACGAACGAGCATTACGAGTGTAATAGTATTTGAGTAAAGGAAACTAGTGAAATGCATTTCATACAAAAAAAAACTGTGAAAAAAACGGTGAAAATTCTTATAAATTCTCCCCTGATAATGAGAAGCATTTTGAACTGGAAAGAAAAAGTTCACTTGAAGTTCGTTAGCGTATCCGTATCCGTTTTATTTGATTTCAGACAAAACTTTTAGTTGAAGAATGTCAACGGAAAGAACAAAAGTGCATACAAAACAAAAACGAAAAACCAGAATGACTCACAAATAAAAAGGACAGACAAGAAATTCATAAAAATGAATGCTCAAATGAAAAGTAAAACAAAACAAAAAGGAAAGAGAGAGAAATAAACGTGGAAATAAAAATAAAATAAACCAACACCATGGGTAACGCTTTATAATTTTTTCACATTTAGGATGACTGTCTGTCTGTCTTTTCCCCCCGTTTTTCACCAACAAAATGTTGGGAAAAGTCGTGCTGCAAAAGAGCAGCCTTTACGGCAACAGCAGCATTAACAACGTGAAAAGGGTTCCAAAAAAATAAGAAAATAACGTCACAGACAATGCCATACAATTGTGCAATTGCACACACGTGACTGGAAATCTTAACGAAATTTTTAAAAACTTCGAAATCATTTCAATTCTTTTTTCCCGTGCTCTTTTGCGGTACTCACTGACTCTTCGTTTTTCTTTTTTGGAACGTTTTTAAGAAAACTTTGATATAAAAACTTGATTTTTTTTTGTCATTTGTTTTGGAAGGAACATAAGAAATTTGTTTCAATTTTGTTGTGATTGAGAAACAGATTTAATTCCATTTTTTTCTTAACGATTTGGTACTTTTTGACAAGAAAAAGGTACCTTCGCTTGTCTTTATCTAAAGCCTGCAAAGAGTTAAAAAATTCAATTCCTTAAGTAATAAAGGGTAGGAGACTATGTACCTTAGAATCCATGCTTGGAGCCAAGTAAGGATAACATTGTATCCGGGTGTGTAGATACTGGCCTGTAGTAATCTCAACCTTTCCTACTCCATGATTAGTTACTAAACTGAATAGACATCACAACCTTAATCAAGCTTCTTTCATAAAAAAAATTCTACTGAACAAAAAAACGTCCCTTTAACGCCACTTGGCATTAAACAAGGAAGAAATTATGCCCGCGTATTTTCTTCAGTCATCTTTTAACATTTTTAGCGTACCAATGAACTTTCTACGCAATACAAAATAATTACAGCAACAGTAAGAATTGTTCTCTTCCTCCTTGTTATCATAGCAACTTCTTAAAGGTCATATAAACGAAGACTCTTTCTTCAAGCTTTCTCAAGGGTCGCACTATACGGCTTGTTATAGTCGATCGAGAATGAGATCAAATCTTTTCTTTATTTTCCTCTCCTTTCTTTTCTTATTCCACATATTAAGCGTATTTACACTACTTAATTCTATTAACTTAAAATTAGGGTGACCAGTGTAAATAGTGAGTAAGCACTCAAAATCTATGGTGGGAATCGAACCCAGAGCCTCGGCACTTGAAGTTTAGCACACTACCAAGTCAGCCATCGGGATACCCTGATTTCTGTAGGCTATGTCTGTAGGTTCGTACGTAGGCGGAGATAATTAGACAGTCGATTTGTTGAGTAACTGGTAGATCTATAGGACCACAATCTTGTGAGTCTAACCTAATCCAGTGAAACTGTAGATATATTGGTGCACTAACCTAACAGGCTCATGGCTTCCCCATACCTAGGTCGCCTTATAGTGTTCTCCAGGGAATCTATTAATACAGTTCAGCAATAACCCAACAAGATCATGGCTTTCACATACATTCGCCAGTAAAACTGTGAATACAGTGATGCACTAACCTAAAAAGCTCATGGCTTTCCCATACTTTATTCTCCCCTTAATGTTCTATAGGGCCGTTGTTCTGCAGTGTTCTTTTTTACATTTTAGGCCTATCTTGTGGCTTTCAGTTCTTTTCTAAGATGAATAAAAAAATGTGTGCCAATATGTATATTTTTAAGTAGGGTGTCAAATATTCGGACTGTAGCTATATAAACAACGGAACAGAACACAAACTGTTTGAAAGTGCTGTTTTAAGAAAAGTACCAACTGTTTGCACCACAATTCTTTTATAACATTTAAGCAAAAATTATGCTTTTTTTTAAAGCCATCTAAAGTTTTATTTAAGCCAATATGAAGAAAAGACAAATTCAAGTCAATAATACTTGTATTGTACGGTATGTATTAAAATTGTTTTTCTTTGTTGTTGTTGTTATTGGTGTTGTTGTTTTTTGAAGTTTTCCTATTGTTCTCACTGATGCGAGAAAACAGTTTAACGGTTAGTGTGCATCGTTATCATTGCATTAGTATTTGTATTTGTGTATTGCAATGTATTAGTATTTGTTTTACAGTTATTTCAAATTGTCTAAAAAGAGAAAAGCGGGAGATACAAAGAAGGATATAGATTAACAATGACACTGACATTGTGTGGTCAATTGACATTTATTTCATTGTAGCTGACAATTCTTTGTTGGTTGCTTGTTCGTTGCCATTCTCACACACACCTCCCTTACGTTTTACGCCTGCTTTGATAGAAAATAAAAATTGAAGAAAAATGCATTGTTGGGTGTGAGTGTTAACAGCACAGGATTTTAATGCCACACAACACAATACAATGTTGCATTTGTTTTGAATTTTATTTTCTTTTCTTCTGTTTTTTATGTGAATGTTTTTCTTCATCTTCTTTTTGTTTAACCATAATAAAGTTTTCGATTATTTCTTGTTCTTCGAAAGAAAATAAAAAAAGAAATCCTTTGCTATTGTGTTCACCATGTCTGAGCTAAATTGTCTGATTGTCTGTATGTCTGTCTTTGGTTTGTGCTTTTAGTTAAAACACTTTGTTTTGTTTACTTTTTCCATTTTTATTGCAACATATTTTTTTTTGTTTCTGTATTCCTTAGAGTAGAGTGAAAAATACCAAACGTTTCTTATAAAAATAAAATTCCAAAAAGAAGTTTCTTTTCATTTTCTTTTAAAAGAAAAAAGGGGGAGAACAATTCCACTTAAAATGAAATGACATCTAATCAACGAATGTCAATTTCCTTCATCAAGATTTCCAGTTTTATTCTTTATACACTAAAATCGCTTAAAAGATTTAAGGATTTAAACACACTTTCTTATTTTCAATCGAATAGAATATCGTTTCCAAACATTCTTAAATTTAAAATTAAATTAAATTTTTATTGAATTTTCTTGTTTTTGAATTGCTTGCAGTTGCATGTAATTTTAATCCATTTTCACCACTTGTCCAAAGAATTGTATGCCGTCCTTATTGGTTATCAGAAAGAGAAATGGATGATTGATGTCATAAAGCAGTGGTGAGACTCTCAAATAGGAATAAGCATTCCAAAACAAGACAGCTGTAATAAAACAAAGGCATTTTAAATTATAACAACATTCAAAGTCAGGCTTAACAGTACATCCAAAACGGCGGACTTATCCGCCACATCTTCAGGAATAAACTTGGAGTGAATATGAGGGGGCAATTCATAGTTTAAATCTTACAAAACGAAATCCCAATATTTTGAGAGCACATAAGTAGTGAGTGGTAATAGCATTATCATGAAGAAAAAATATGTATGTATCTATACTTATGCCATTCTATTCTGTCACAAAATTCAGTATATTATTATCCTTGCGCACACCAACTTCTTCCTCTTCCCTGGTTTTGAAAGAGCTTCCTCAGTACAAGGACTACGTTCACCTGTGGCGTCACAACGGGCCGCTATGTGTGCTCAAGTGAGCTTTGTGATATCAGACCTAACCACTCCGACCTAACCTAACCTATCTCCACTGAACGTAATGAATCGATTTACGTGTGAGCAACGTTGGGATTTATTGGAAATTTATATTCAAAACAAAGACAAATGGCCGGAAATTGCATGAAAATGTCTTACAATATGTGGTTGCAGAGAATGACCAACAGTGACCGGTATACCGAAGTTTATTGCTGAAGTTCGTGAAACCGGTTTCATTGTTGATGCGCCAAGACGTGAGCGTGCTCGAACAGTGAAGATCACGGTATGACGGCTTTCACAGTTCATTTGGCCATCCTCTTCCTCTCGCTTCGCTAGATGGGCCAACGAAAACCTCAATTATGATGTCAATTTTGCCCAAAAAAATCACTGTTACGGATGAAGCTCATTTTTATCTTGGTGGATCAGAAAACCGCCAAACGTGGTCTTTCAGAAGAATGACTGCTTGGTGCGGATTGTGAAGCGCAGGCATTCATGGCCCATATTTATTTGAAAAGGAGTACGGCGCAAGCCATTACTGTCTATGGAGACTCATATCGCGCCATTATAACTGATTTTTTTGTACCCGCTTGTAGTCGCCGTAGTCTAGTAGGTACTGTGTTCGCTTATTAGACGTAAAGTACGGGTTCGAGCCCCAGGCCACATATCAAAAAAAAAAGTTACTCAAAAATCCGTCGTTCGGAGTCGACGTTAAATTGTAGGTCCCGCCACTTACGTATAAAATTAAGGCACACAACATGAGTGGTCTGAGAAGCTAGGCCGTAATCCTGACTGAAGGTTGTAATGGCCAATTATGGATGTATGTATGTTGTATCCGCTTTTCACGATATTGAAGCGAACGATGTTTGGTTTTAACAGGATGGTGCAAGTTGCCACAAATCTCATGCCACAATCGATTTATTGTATCAAACGTTTGATGGCTGGACTATTTTCAATAGGACGCTGTTAAAGAAAAGTGTTATGCCGACAAACGAGAGACAATTGAGCATTTGAAGGCCAACATTTGTGATGCTATTGCCAAGATACACACTAAAAACCTACGAAAATTGGTGCGATCAAATTAGGTACTGTTAGGCTTTAGTGACAAACTTCTACGCTGACAAAGTACTTCGACTAATTTAGTGGATTTCGTCCAATACAGGGACTGCACTTATCTGTGGCATCACAATGAGCCGCTATGCATACTCAAATGAGCTTAGGTATCTAAGCTACCACTCCAACCATCCTGCCTATCTAGGGCCCTACTTTCTGGCAGTCGGAGATTATAACGGGTGGTCAACCAACTTACTGGCATACTGACAGACAGAATTTATCTTCAGAGATTAGGCACAAGATTAACTGGATTTAAGCGTAAGTATATATGGTAATTGCTTGAAATTTTAGAGACATACATATGTGTGCTGTCATCGTGCCAATTTCACAAATGTGCAGATGGGAATTAATACCAGTTTTTGATTGGAAAATGGCAGGACCAGAGGTAGTCGCAAAATAAAAGTAGACTTAAGGAATATATAAAACGTATCATATATTACAAGATATTTGGAAGGCCTTGAAGCTACGCCAGAATTCATTCAATAGAGAAATAGAGTGCACTGGTGATCAGGACAGCTGACTGTCTGCGTACTTTATCTGTCAAAGCTACTTATGATTTTTAACATGACGTATTACATAATTGGAACGACTCAATAATCAATCTTATAATACTACGTTGCTGTAAAAGCATGTCTTGAAGCTGCTGGATTGAAACCGAATACTCTTAATGAAGAACGTGGTGCAAGGTGCTATAGGCATACTTTACGTTCTCAAAACTACTATTTAAGTTCAAAACAATTCCTGTATCTATAAGCTTTAAAGCTATCAAGCCAAGTGCTGTTAGTATTCTCAACGTGTTGTTAGCCCATGTAGTTCCTTATTGCAGATGATAAGTTTTTCAGGCTATGATGTCAAGTATTACAATTTTTCCATTCATGAAGAAGAGAAAACCTTCTCTCCTAATCATAACAAAATCATTGACTTACTCATCCTCTCAAACTGTCCAATACCACGTTCATTGAATTCCAATTTCGACTGTTGATACACATTCTCATATTTATCGATTTCCTTACCAGCCGTCTGTATAAAATAACAACAACAAAAATTATAATTAAAAATTAAAATCGTATTTAAATTTCAAACTTACCTCCTCAAAGAAATCTTTTAAATTCATTTTATAGGACAAATGAAATTTCGGCAATAAAAGTCTTACCAGCGTCATTTTATATGTTTTCTTTATCATTTCATCAAACTCATCGATATTTTCCAAAATATATTCTCTAAGCTCAGGCAAACCATCCCTTTTATCGGGTAAAATTATTTTCAATTTAATTTCCTTTACATTCAATGGCAATTCCAAAATGCTGGCATTCAGCTGATCAATGTGACTGTAATAGAAAGTGTCATCTTTACGTAAAAAATCCACCCAAGTTTTTTGATTTGGCCGACCGTTTTGATGGAATACACGTTTGTGGGTGTCACGAGTTTGAAAATTAAACGACCATCTGGCCGTTAACGTAAGGCTCGTTAGTAAATTGTTTAAGGCATTAGGTTTTTTAGAGGGTATGACTCGCTGTTGTTTTCTAACGCCACTTAAAGGCGTTAGATTTGTTAGGCCATGACTATCATTACTTTGATTTTCATTCTCTGCATTGCCATCGGGATCATCATCGTCGTCTGCTATGTTGTATAATTCCTTGTATAATTGAAAGGCTTCATAAGGGGCCACTATGAAATTTTCATTATTTTTTGTTAAATTTAAACAATTGTGGATCAATTTTAAATTGAATTCATCGCTGGTTAACTGTTGAGCTTGCGTAAGGGACTGGTGGTGTAAGAGGCAGGTAAAAGCTATAAGAACTTAATGATTTCAAAAGAATTTTATTTTGAATTTTTTTTTTCTAGATTTTATTTTTAATCACACACTCACTGTTAATTATAAAATATTTCATAATTAATTGCATTTATTTTTAAATGAATAAATTTCTATTGATTGTTTTAAGAAATTGAAAGTTTTTTTTCGTTGTTTTCTTTTTCACTCGAAATTATTTAATAGAAGCGCTGCTATATTGTTTGATTTGTTGCTGCTGGAACATTTAATTTAAAACTGAGCTAAAGATGAATTGTATTGATTCACGTTGAGCCTTATCAGTAAATTTTTAATACGTTTTTGAACTTGACACAATCATCTTTGGTATGCGAGAGTTTTCCATAGGCACAGTGGGGTGATTGAAATAAGATAAGCTTAGAAAAAAACCAATTTATGAAAATTTTATTCTTATTAAAATTTTTACCGCATGATGGCGTATTTACCGTGTCAGTTCTAAATGATCTCAATCAGTAAAAATGAGACATGAACGTTGATCAATACCTTAAATTCTAATACGACATTAAAAAGCGGAGAAAAAAGGTAGGAATCAACGCTTAGCCAGGTTTTATACCACTACAGCACATACTCGGAGGGCTTGTTACTAGGCAACGATAGATAGCAGCCCCATTATCCTAAGACCGGCTACAGCAGATCAATTTCCTGTTTAGCTGGAACGACAAAAAGGTTAACTAAACAAAAGCTTATGACAACAATATTTGGCACACGAAAAGGAACACGCATTCGTACATGAAAAGAAGCAAAACATATCAGTAGCCAACCTGATAAGATGGAAATACTTTTGGAAATCAAGAGGGGTAAAAAGGGCAAAAAGGATAGCAAGAGCCCACACATATTAGGCCTTATAGTCAGAAGTTCCATATATTCCGATGGACGAAAAGTGTCGAAGGAGCAAAGATCGGGTTTTTTTTTCAGGGATAAGCGGTATAAACAATAACAGGTAAATCAGAGCTACAAATCTTATTACCAGAATAGATTTGGAATCATACGTGATATCAGGTTGTATCATATAATTTATCAGACCTCATATCAAATGGCATCACTATGATGCCCATGATTGCATAGATGCCCATGGGAACTTGTTGCTATACATACTGACGTGGATATAGGACCAGACTGGGGTTCTACAAATCAAATTACTACTGGAAGATAATGCGGGTTTTCAAGCCGAACCGAGAATATGTGATATGGACCAATGCAGTAAAAATTAGGGCATTAATATCCAGGGACAGGAATTCGAGGACTGTACTGGAAAAAAGCGATTATCAATTTTACAAGGTATGGCTTAGTAAGCAATATATAGGTACTAGAGATCAGCAATGAGTATTCAAAAAGAAGAGTAGATTCGAATCGTACTCATAATTTCTATTACGTATGCGCATTCATACTTATTTTAATATCATACTCATACTATTCATATTCAAAGTTTGAAGTACTCATCGTACACATACTTAACAATACGCATTATGTTGTTGATTTCGACTCTCCTTTACTCAATATTTACAAGAATCACAAAATAAGTATGATTCGCTTACGAACACTACAATACTCACTAGAAGGTTAAGTGTTAGGCTTAAGTTAAGGTTTCCTTTGTTTGCTGTCTTTGTATTCTTCTTTCTTGCAACAACAATTAAGACTGTAAATTTTGTTGAATGATTCGAATCCCTCTAATTATTTATGAGTATTATCAGTATTTTTCTAAATTTATGAATCTAAATGAGTTTGGCATATGAATCAAACATATTTCGAATGTTATGAGTTTGATGTTAACGTTGTACTCATAGTTATTGCAACCTTTACTTATAAAACAATGTTGTAGTGAGTATGAATGAATCAGAGTAGTTGAATTTCAATACTGTTGACTCACTCATACTCAATATTTCATGAGTACTTATGAGTAGCGAATAAACGATTCACTGCTGATCTCTGATAGGTACATACTTAGTCATCAAGGACTGTTTGGAAATGAAAAATCGAAGAAGCTGACTAATAGAGGTAGAGAATTACAGAAGATAAGCCCAAAAAACCCAATGCTTCCAAGTGTTTAGTAGTATTGGTAATACAAACATCCTTTAGTTTATTAGCTCAAGCTCCCTATATTTTATAGTGAATGCAATACCAGACATAACTCATCTTAATAGTGGCATAGATTTCCTATAGAAAATATGGTTGGTACATATTATGATAAGCGCACAATAAGCCGTAAAGACGTATTAGAGTATGCCGGTACGGGGACATCTTGAAACACAATGGTTAGTCTTCTTCAATTTGCGTACTCTATCTATCTACCTATTGCGTAAACATAAAATTTTCTGCTCAATTTGTCTTCGCGCTGATTACAGATGAATTGAGATGATTGAGATGATTTGCTTACTTTTGAAATTCCTTTATATTGAACGAATTCCATATCATCAGTTTTTATGATGGCAGGCCTATTTATTGATGCATTTATTGTATCATGCGCTTATTTACTTTTCAATAAAACCTTGACTTTTCTTTTTTGCTTAATTTTTTCTTCTATTTTTATTTGTACATATTTTTTTTTTCTTTCTTTTTAATTTTCCCTTTTCTGACCGATGAATTTGTCGGTTGATTTTCGCCAAAATAATAATCAAATTTATTTTCAATTTGCAAGCAAAAATCCAAAAAACAAATTGAAACTCTGCTTTCCTAAAAACTCTCTTTTTCTCTCCCTTTATTATTTAACTTTTTATTTATCAATTATGAGCCTTTTTTTCTGTACAGAAACGTAACAAAAAAAAATAAAACAAAACCCGGCATACAATAGTTTAAACAATTCCCATTGTATGGCATAAATAGCCCCTAAAAAACAAAAAGACGAAATCGAAAAAAAAGAGCACCAACAAAAATATTTTTATATGAAAAGTTATTAAAAATAAAAAGCAACAACAACAACAACAACTAAAACAAAAAAACAGAAAAAAATTGTAAAAACTTTGTTCTTTTTGATTACAAACTTTCATTTGAAAAAAAAAACGAAGTTCGTATGAAAAATCGAGAAAAAAGGGCCAGAAAGAGAAGCTCATCTACCAAATATTTCGGCTGTTGTTGTTGTGGTTGTTGGCATTTTCATTGTTTATATAGATGGTCTATAAACACGCAACACTCAAACACACATACACACGAAACCATAGTCAACCACAAAACATTACTTCCTTTAGTTATCGTTTCCCTTTCCTGTATTCATTAGACATGTTCATTTTGAGTTTGAATTTCTCTCCTTTTTTTCGTTTCGTTTTGCTTTTGTTTTTAATTTTTGTTGGTATTTTTTTTTTTTTTGGTAAAATAATTTTGTCCATATTTTTTTTATTTTCTTTTTTTGTTGTTATTACAACGTGACCAAAATTGAACAATTCATAATTTTAATTTAAAAAGTTTAAATTTTGAGAGAGAGTTGGGTTACAGGACCGGTTGGTGGGATCTCCTCAGTATTATTATTATTTTGATGCCAGAAGGCAAAAGTTGTCCATAGAAAACCCTTTCATATTTTCATTTTTTTGTGTGTAGTTGTTGTTCTATTACTTTCTCTATTATTCTGTCCCATAAACAAAGTGTAAGTTTGTATGTGTATAACACCAACACATGCTTAAATAAACAAAATATTTACCGGAGGTTTAAAAAAGGGACTTTGTAAAGGAGTGAAGAAATGAGTGTAGTACCCTACAGCAACCAATACAGGTTTTTTTTAAAAAATATTTATAGAAATAGGCTTCCTATGAGAAAATACTTTTAAAATATACAATTGAAAAATATTTCAAACGCTCATGTTGATATTCTTTATTGAAAATACATTTTAATTAAGCACAGATGTGTCATTATTATGGGCATGTGGCTTAGTTTTTATACTTTCTGGAGATCAATCGTATTATTATTATATTATAGTCGTAATAGACAATTGCGTAGTAGAGAACTCTCTCGCACGATAAAAGTTATCGCTCATATTCTCCGTGCTTCTTTACACCGCAGAAGCATGGACACTACTAAGCACTGTTGTAGCAGCCTTAAGAGTATCGATTGAAAAATCTTGCGTAAAACTTCGATCCAGTACGAGTTGACGATGATTTCTGTATTCCACCCAATAATGAGCTGTATAAGTCCCACAACGAAATGGACTTTATGCAGCTCATTAACATCCAGTGACTACGCTAGCCATAGATGGGCACTTTGCAGTACCAGTAAAATTTCAGTAAAAATTGATTTTTACTGATTACTGAAAAAAATTTCAGTATTCAGTAAAATTTTACTGTTAATGCAATCTAAATTTAAATGACATTTAATGAAATTTAAATGAAATTTAGATTGCATTACCAGTAAAATTTTTACTGAAATTTTTACTGAAATTTTACTGGTACTGCAAAGTGCCCATCTATGACGCTAGCTCAGTTATGTCGTTCGGATGGAAGTGGATGTTCTGGTGAAACGTGCTTTTGATGCGGCAATTAGCGGAAGTCGGCAAAGAGGACTACCTTGTCTACATTGAAGGAACCAAATTGAGGAAGCCGTGTCATCAATTGGTGTGACCAACTGGCAAAGGCCCATAAGAAGCAAAGGCGCCTGGTAGGATATGTTAAACCAGGCCGAAATACAATAAAAGGGTTGTTAATGGCCAATTAAGTAAATAAGCAGTAGGTAATATATATGTAAAGTCTACTCGGTTATAAGAAAGTGAAACCCAACTAGTACATGCATACATACATAATTGGTCTCCACAAGCCTTCAGTCTGGATTACGACCTAACTCCTCACACCCTTTACATATGTTGCGCGTGATAATTTGTATACTTTAGTGGCGGGACCTACAGTGTAAAGTCGACTCCGAACAGCAGATTTTTTAAAAGCTTTTCATAGTATTTTATTTACTCTCAGAGTTTTTGTCAGAAATCAGCTGAGAGGAAGTCGCCGAAGAAATATTTTTTCATATTTCATTTTGTTCGAGATACTTGACCTGAGGTTTGAACCGTGGTCTTTCAACTAGTAAATTAACACACCATCTACTAGACTACGGCGGCTTCAAACCGACTATAATCGTATACAAAAAAGCGAATACTACAGGTATTGATAAAGAGGCACCTCAGACCCGCACGCAGAATATAAGGCCACACAATAAACATCAACTTGAATCTAAGTAATATATTCTCTTTAACTTCCAATCCCATCTACCCCTTTGCAGAAGACAGCAGTAATTATCATTTATAATCCTTTAACTGTATACCAGAGATGTACGCCCGGTAGTAGAGTTTTCCCCTGATAGTCTGATGAAAGACTCGAATTATATATTTGCCTGTGAGAAGTTTAGATTATCTCAACCCGTTCTTAATTGAAAAGAGCCATGTCCTCCCTTTACGCCTTATTTAGCAGTGTAGAAGCCCCTCTTCTGATAAGCTCATCTATTTGTTTATTGAATTTTGCTCTTCTGCGAAGTTTATCTCATTTTTTTTTGTCTTCATCTCAACATAGAAAGTAACAATGGATGAGAAGTTCTAGGTGCTTCAGCAAGCATAGACAATCTCATACTATTTATGTATCAACCCCATAGGAGTACTCGAGTGATGGCCTGATAGATAGTAATACTATGTCCGGACCTCTGCAACTTCTGTCTAAGTTGAATTGAATTCAAAATATCTGTAAGTGTGTTGATAATCTCCGTTTATTGTCCTCTAAAATTTACCAGCCCTTTATTAATTAAAGATCTCATAACATATCCGCATGTTTTCGTACCTTATTGTAGAGTACAAATTATGCAGTTTTGATAAAAAAAAAAATTGTGAAAAAGAGTATCAACCGTGTGCTTCATAATCAAAAATATTTGCTGGTTGTAAAAACAACAATATTTTTATCACTTTTTACTTTTTCTCTAAAAAAAAGAAAAAATAATCTCCTCTCCCTTTAAAAACTTTCTTCCTTTTTTCAATAGAATAGAAAAAACGAAACGAAATGGCCAAGTGTGACAGAGTTGTAGGAGATGATGGAATGATGGGATGAAGTTTAAAGTTGAAATTTAAACTTTATAATCACGTAACTATTATTATGTTAATTCTTTATTTATTGCAATTTCTTTGGTAGCCAGTCAACCGTACGTTCATCTCTATTCAGTCAACCAAATAGAAGAAGGTGTATACATGATGGACATCATAATTTGCTTAACATTCAAAAATTATTATCAAGTTATTCAAGTTACTATTCTCTTTCTTTTTCTTTTTTTTTCTTTTTTATTTTGCAGATTATATAGAGTTTGAAAAGAGGTTTACTATAGAAATTTTAAATAATAAGTTTAAAATAAAAAGAAAAAGAACGCCAAGAATAATTATACATTTCAGCAGCAGCAACCGAATATCCTTTCAAAAATTATTTCCTATCAAATATTTGCTGTGAAATCGAAAAGAGTTTTTTTGGTAAGTCTTTAGCGTAGCGTGAATTTCAACAACTTTACGATAATTGTTACTAGACTCGGAGATTCCGATTCCAACGCCATGATTAAACATATCAAACGGTATTGTGTCCACATTATGCCTGACAAAGCCTGGTCGCATGCTTAGGCATATTTTCATAATTATTTCATCCCGAGACGTTACGATATAGACACTTAATAAAAAGTGTTTAAAGAATACTTTCATTACATCGTAATTTAGCTTTCCAAAGACTTTCTTCAAATCTATTATGCATAGCTATGCACTCGTATGTTGGCCCATATAACATGGTATATTTAAAATGTAATTGAAGTCAAATTGTCAAAAGACTCGTAGACTTTAGACTTAGAGATGTAATATGCGTTGTGTCATTGCCCAGGTTTCGTAAGTTATTTATTTATTTATTTATTTATTAATTACAATACAATTACAAATTATATTCTAATTATATACGAGCGGAGTAACTTGACCATATGCTAGGTGTAGTGTCACAGACCAGAGTCTCTGGTGGGAATCGAACTCACGACCCTCACGCTAATAGTCTAGCACACTACCCACTAGACTACCAGGGCACTCAGGTTTCGTAAGTTGTTTATCCCTTCAGTTTGAAAAAGACACAATACCACTCATAACTCATCTCAGAGCAGTAGACTAAAAGAATACAGCGAAGTTTGTACAAAATACTGACTTCCTGAACTAATAGGCCTTTAGTTGGTCTCCTCTGCTTTAATCTAATCTAATCAAGGCTTAGAGCAACGGAAACTTGGTATTATAAGATACATAACCAAATTTAAATTTACTAATTACTTACTTGAAGTCGCCATAGTTTAATAGGTAGTGTGTTGGATTATTAGACGTGAGGCTACGCTTCAAATCTAAGGTCAGACATTTCCAAAAAATCGAAATACATATAAACAATACTTCTTTGACGACTTCCTCTCAGCAGATTTCTGACAAAAACTCTGAGAATAATTAAAATTGCCATGAAAATTTTCTCAAAAATCAGTGAGAAGCTAGATTGTAATCTTCACTGAAAGGTTGTAATAACCAATTATGTATATATGTACGTATGTAAGTTTGAACTAGTTCGGTCGACTTATACATTGAGTAATATACACCGATTCCGAAAAGATGCTTTTATGTACAGCTTTATATAATGTTTTGCCATCCATAAAGAATTGTTCAGACTAGCTTAAAAAGTGCTTCATATCATTTTCCTATTCCTGTTCTCGAAAGTTTCCCTCAGAATCAAGTGATCAATACTCCATCCATATCACTGTCCACTGGGTATTTGTGTTAGTCCCGAAGCTAGTTGATGTTATGAGTTTCGTTTATTCCCTTGCGGTTATTCGTATTCTATAGGGCATTTGTAAGTCAAGATAGGATTGGCGACTACTGTGAAAGTGTATTGCAAAATTCTTTCAAGTTTCCTAAACACCGTTTTAGCCAAAAACAAAAAGTTCTAGAAGTTCTACACATGATGAGCCACTGTGTCCGAGATTTTGAGCCCTACAAAGCCAATGAATGAAAACGTCACGAACGAGAAGGATGTCAGATCGCAAAGTTTCCTCAGATTAAGTCCCATTCTCTCCTAAAAAGGATCTACAAATCTGCCCGATATTGCAAATACTACGTTATTCACATTGGCGTCTGCTCTACAATATATGTACATGAAATGTACACGTAAGATGACTAGCCCTCAAATCACTTGTACCGAATATTCGATGTAGTATGAGCTGTATGGCACGTACCACCGAGCTCTTGAAAGCACCAGTCGCTTGTGTCCATCTCATCCAATTCAGGGTAAAAGTAGTTGGTAATTATCGACTTTTTAAATACTTAATATAAAAGACTTCATCTAGATTGATATTATCCCAAATTCATAAATTTATTTTGTTCGCGTAGCTCTAAGTTCAGAAGTCCCTTTTGGAAGTTCCTTATATATGAAAAAATGTTTCCAATAGCTTAGCAATTTCATCAAAGCAATTTAAAATAAAAGTATTTACGTTTCCTTGTGTCCAGGTATTCTAGTGGGTAGTAGGCTAGACTATTAGCGTAAGGGTCGTGGGTTCGCTTCTCATCAGAGACTCTGGTCTCTTACACTACATCGAGCATATGAGCAAAGTTACTCAGCTCATATATAATTTAATATTATTTGTAATTGTATTGTAATTAATAAATAAATAAATATGTACATATGAATGTGGTTATCGTTACAGTCGATTCGCTATTTGAAAAATTTATTAAAAATTTTAACAATTTCCTCTATTTTATTATTATTTTAGAATGAATATAAATATTATAGTATAAATAATTATAATGTTCATTAATTTGTTTAATAGTTTGCCTATTATACGTGTATGTATGTATGGGTTTTGTGCCTGTTATTCTCTTTATTGATTGAACAAGATATTTGAGTAGATTCACAATGAAGTGGGTCAAAAGAGATTAAATAAATAAATCAATTGAAATATATTTGCACACAAAAACAAATACTACTACACTATATTGTATATACATATGTGTGTATACATGTATATAATACAAATATACATACAAATATGTTTATATTGAGAGTACAATATTTATTTTATAAAAAAAGATAAAGAGATTTATGTGAGTGTATGCAAATTGCACAAGTGTTTGTAATTGAAATTTCCAAAGATAACAAATGGCAGATAATTTTCAAATTAAAGATTTCATCAATAGACAACTTGTTGAAATGTTATTAATTAATAAGAGAAACTTCAAAATTGTTTCAAAATACATACATAACATTGTAGAATCGAATATTAGACAGCGACTTTGTATTGGTTTGCATTGAAAATAAATACTTAAGGTTGGTACAGGTACAGGATGTATGAAATTTCAAATTTATTCCAGCCCTGACAATACTTATGTCGAACTTACTGTTACATGGTTCGTTATCTTGCCAAGAAATTTAAATAATATCAGGCATCTGTTGATCAATTTCAGTCTGCCTACTACTGTACAAATCAAGTAAATCTAATTTCACTTTGAGATCTGCCATATACGTGGCCACTCAGGAGAATCCGACGTGATCAATTTCGCGTCGCTCACAAGAATTTGTTGTCATTAGCAATCGAAGTAATCTAGTTAGTGTGTTGTAGACGTGAGGCCACGATTCAATCTTAAACGAAAAATGTCGATGATATCTTACACATACTTTTTTTCATTAAGATTTAAAGATAGGAAGTGCTTGTATAGGAATTATTTTTGAAATAAGAAATGATAGCCATTTTCTGATCAGAATGAAGACCATATAGATTTCAGGATCAGACATAAGCAGTGAATCGTTTTTTCGCAAATTATAAGTACTCATAACATTTCGAGTATGAGTGAGTCAACGGTATTAAAATTCAACTACTCTGATTCATTCGTACTCACTTCAACATTGATTTATAAGTACAGGTTGCAATGAGTATGAGTACAACGCTGACATCAAACTCATAACGTTCGAAATATGTTTGATTCATACGCCTACTCATTCAGATTCATAAATTTAAAAAAATACTTACAATACTCATAAATGATTCGAGTGATTTGAATCATTCATCAAAATTTACAGTCTTAGTTGTTGTTGCATTTACAAAAAAAGAAGAATGACAAAGACAGCAAGCAAAGCAAACACACACCCTTCAGGTGAGTATTGTAGTGTTCATAAGCGAATCATACTTATTTTGTGATTCTTGTAAATGTTGAATGGAAAGTCGAAATCAATAACAAAATGCGTATTGTTAAGTATGAGTACGATGAGTACTTCAAACGTTGAATATGAATAGTATATGAAAGTCGAAATCAATAACAAAATGCGTATTGTTAAGTATGAGTACGATGAGTACTTCAAACGTTGAATATGAATAGTATGAGAATGATATTAAAATAAGTATGAATGCGTATAAGTATCAGAAATTATTCATCTTTTTGAATACTCATTGCTAATCTCTGGTTCAAACCCTATCTCCAACGAAATGAAATATGAAAAGAAGATTTCTGGCAAAAGCTCTGAGATTAAACTAAAATTGCCTTGAAAAGCTTCTCAATAAATCTGGCTTTCGAAATTGAATTTAAACTGTAGGGTCTGCCACTCATGCTCAAAATTAACCCACAAATCTAAAGTGGATTAGAGAAGCTAGGTTGTAATCTTGATTGAAAGGTTGTAATGGCCCATTGAACAGTCGTAATCCTAACTAAAGGACTTTAATGGCTAATTATGTATGTATGTATCTTTATAATTAAGATTTTATCACTTATTGTTACTTCAGCATTTTATTTCAAAAATTATTGGAAAATTAAATTTAAAAAAAGGCCACCAAAATAAGCCAAAACTTTCCAAAAGAAAAGTCATGCTCGAAAAGGATAAAAATGCCAAACATGCATACAAATGCATGAAACGACTCATAAAGAAATTCTTAAATCGTTGTGCCCCTGTATTTTCAGTTTCAATGATAAAATAA
This sequence comes from Sarcophaga rosellei, assembly GCA_930367235.1. Taxonomy (NCBI): domain Eukaryota; kingdom Metazoa; phylum Arthropoda; class Insecta; order Diptera; family Sarcophagidae; genus Sarcophaga; species Sarcophaga rosellei. Next base: position 80,531,351 of record OV884021.1, read on the forward strand.
TTGAAGCTTCCATTCCTTAAGACCTATGTACGTAAGCAGTTACAAAAAGCAGCAACAAAAGGCATCATCATATTAAATGTGACTTTAGCAAAGAAAAACAAGAAAGAGTTTACAAAGAGTCATACAATATGATTATTTTTCTACATGATTATTGTATACCTATTCAACTTATAAGTACATACATACATATATGTATGTGTTTGTAAGCCTGTGTATGTAGTAGTGGCAGTAGTTAAGTATTTGTCAGCAGCATACAAGTATTTGTGTTTCTAACAAAGAGAGAGAGAGAGAGAGAGCCTATTACGTTATATGTTTGAAGAACAGAATCTTTTAACAATTTTACCTTAATTTGGTATAACCAACACGTAAGAAGTTTGTTGTACAATAACAACAACAAGAACAACAATAACTAGAAGAAATTTAAGAACATTTTGTTGATTCTGAACAAGAGAAAACGAAACGAAATCTTTTTATAAATTCAAGTGGCATTTTGTTTCCACACCTTTTAGCTTAAATGCTGCTGTTAGTTTGAGACTTTCTTTTTCTCTCTCGTATTTCCTTAAGCTCACATATACATATGTACGTACACAACTAATACTCATACAATCGTACCTAAATTTAACCATAGAATGCAGAGAAAGAGAGACATCATTAAGCAACACTTAATGAGGCACTTCCTTTGCTATATTCTCTCTTTAGAATGCCTTCCCCAACAAAAAAGAGGAGAAGAAAAACGTTTCTTAATATCCTTACTATAGTATTAGTAAAACTAACGGAGTATTAGTTCAAGAAAAATAGGTAAGCGAATGGTCTTTTCTTTCGAGTCAAAACTAAGCATTACAATAATAAATCTTTATTTCATGAAAGTCATTTAAAAGCTGGCAAATGGCAACAAAAAAAAAATAAAAACGATGAAAGAAGAGAAGAAAGGATAAGAGTTAGAGAGGAAAATAAACGTTAAGAAAATCAATTGACGGAAGTGGTAAAGTGTAGTGATTACTTTTGATGGTGATGCTCTTTACTGATGATTATTTCTTTTCACCTCTAATTTACGTTTCATTTACGTTTTTGCTTTGAAATATTTTTTTTTAATAAAAACATTACATTGTAATTGATTAACGCATAAAGGATTAAGTGGAGTATAAATCCTTGTTCTAAGAATGTTTCATTTTAATAACGATTCAAAAAACAGTTGCCAAGAATTTTAATAATTCAGTCCATGCAATATCAAATTGAGTTTTAATTATATTTCTTTATAATTAAAATATAAAATTATTACGTCAAGCGATGAAAGAAAATATTTTTCTCTAGAGAGTAAGGGCTAGGCTAGGTTTGAAAATCTAAGTACAATACCCAGAGTTCAAAATGTTCCATTGCAAATTCGTTCTACAAGAGAAAGTGAGAGAGAGAGAGATAGAGAGAGGATAATGAATTATGTAAGGAAATTGGAAAATGAGAAGAGTTACTGAAGCCAGGATCTCTGGAGAATATATTGAAAGGAGATATACACGTAGTTTAATGTCAGTAAATAAACGCATAACGAGCTAATATTGCATTCCCCCAGTGTTTACAGCCGTTATTTTAGCCTGAGTGATACTACAGTAATGGTAGAGTGTTTTGCGAAAGGCGGGGATTGCATCGAAACTATTTTTCAAAAAAGTGTCCAGCAGCTTGCTTACCCTGACAACATTGAACTCATAGGGCGTACTAAGCGAGATGTTACTGCTGCCTTTAGTGCTATTGAACGGGAGTCTTCTAAGATGGGTCTGGCAGTAAATGAAGGCAAAGCAAAGTATATATTATCGACAGTAGAAACGTGTGGCGTACTGATTCTCAGTTACGGCCAAGGTCATATAGTCAAGGAATTTATTTACTTTGGCTCTACCTTTACTATCAAAAATGATGTTAGTCTGGAGATCAAGCGCAGGATTACTCTTGTCAACAGGTGCTACTTTGCTCTCAATAGGCAATTGAGTAGCAGAGATCTCTCTCGTACGACAAAACGAATACTCTGCAAGACGTTCATCCTACTCGTGTTTCTTTATGGTACATATGCATGGACCCTACTAAGCACCGATGCAGCAGCATTGAGAGTATTCGAGAGAAAAGTCCTACGTATGATCTTCGGTCCATTGCGAATTGGGCATAATTTCCGCATCCGATTAAACAGTGAGCTGTATGAGCTCCTTAACGACATAGACGTTGTGCAGCGTATTAATATCCAGCGGCTGCACTAGGTCGGCCATGTCGTTCGAATGGAGGAGGATGCTCCGACGAGACGGGTAGTTGATCCGGGAATCTGCAGAAGTCGGCGAAGAAGACGACCTCTCTTGTCACGCTTTTATTAGTTGTTCTCTTTCAGAAATATTTCTTAAAATCGTAGAGCCCAGAAGGGTTAAGCGGTTAAGTTAGACAGAGCCTGCAACGCCGCTATAGGACGTGCTTTCGTTATCATTTTCATTGATTTTCAACGTAAACTCGCCACTGTATCTCATCTGGAGGCCTATTTATAGTAATTCTGTTTAAGAAATTCGACTTAAATTTGTTCAAATAAAAGCCTTTCAATTTAAAATTTCTTTACTTTGAAATGATTTACATTGTCAACTCTTACTTCGTCCACCACCTCCCCACCCTTTTCATGTTTTCCGTGTAAAGTGCCGTAACAGAGAAACCAAGAAACCGTAAAATAATTTTAATTTCTTATAAAAGAAAACTCATGTCATATGGCATAGCATAACCAGCATAAAAAGAACATCCATTGTCTCCCTTACTGGTGGCCACAAAAATTCGCGAAATTTCTCCGTCAACGATAAACAGCAAAGCAAAGGGGCAATAAAGAAAGATGAAGTAATGCAAAGTGTGTTGGTGGTGGTGCTCCTCCAACGATAGATAATGCTGTGTGCAGTGTGTTTAACGCCCGGATGTCAGGATTAATCAGTGGTTTTAAATTTATTGTTCAGCTCTGGGAATATTAATTACGCTGATGGCAAATACGCTTACATGTAGTGTAGTGGTTTCATTCTGTTTTACTAGCTGCTGTCTTTTGCTAGCGCTCTGTTGCAAGTGGTTACTTACGGTTGAGTATACAAACGCCGGGAATGATGATAAAACGTTCTCAGTGGCGATTGTGGTGGCCAAACAACCATGTGGTGAATACCAAAGCTTTATTTATGTTTATTTGTTACGTTTTAACATTTTATTTTTTGTTGTTGTATAATTTTTCAGGGATTTTTTCAAAATTCACTCGTGTATCACTTCCTCTAAATTCTTTGGTGTTAAAAATATGTTTTTTTTTCTGTTTCCGCCAACCAAATAAAATTTATTTTTTTTTATTTAAAAAAACAACTTTTTTCCAACGGTTTTGTATACTCATACTATTAAGCAGAGATTTTAATTTACTTGATAATCTTTTGTTGTTTTTAAAAACAAAAGAAATTTATTTTAGTTTGTTAGCCGGGCTTATAGAAAGACTATCTATTTTTTTACGCTACACCAACACATGCTGATGTACATATCAGAGATCAGCAATGAATCGTTTTTTCGCTACTCATAACTACTCGTGAAATTTTTGAGTTTGAGTGAGTCAACAGTTCATTCGTACTCACTACAAAATTGATTTATAAATACAGATTGCAATGAGTATGAGTACAATGTTGACATCGAACTCATAACATTCGAAATATGTTTGATTCTAGGCCTACTCATTCAGATTCATAAATTTAGAAAAATACTTATAAGACTCATAAACGATTTGAGTGATTCGAATCATTCATCAAAATTTATAGTCTTAGTTGTTGTTGCACTTACAAAAAAAAAAAAAGACAAGGAATGAAGAAAAAGACAAAGACAGCAAGCAAAGCAAACACACGAGTACGATGAGTACTTCAAATTTTGAATATGTATAGTATGAGTATGAATTTAAAATAAGTATGAATGCGTATAAGAATCAGAAATTATATGAATGATTCGAATCTACTCATCTTTTTGAATACTCATTGCTGATCTCTGGTACATATGTAGCACTTTATTAAACATTTGCTGTGATGGTCTCAACAAAAAGAATTGGATTGTAGGGGAATCTTGCTACTAAATATATTCCCACGATTCATTGGGTAAAAGGTACGCATTTAAGTGAGTACCAGGGTCCATTTCGACACAATTTTCGCTCATTTAATTTACGGTTTATTGATAGTATAACGTGGTTGGGATCTATTCAGATAATCTAACCGGGCCAGAGTGTATCAGGCAGAGAACAAGCTGCACGTATGATTGAAAGCAGGAGCCTACCACTTTCGGGTGTGAACATATGTGTGGACAGTCAAGCAGCAATCAAAGCGTTGGGAAGTCACCTTGTCAAATTAAAGGGCGTCAAGAGTTGAAAAGACTCTCAACACTGTAAACTTCGACACCACACCCGCCTCTACTGGGTTACTAGCCACTGTGGCACAGAAGGAAACAAAAAGGCGGACAAACTGTCGAGGGAAATATTGGAGATGTTTGAGGAAGAGACGATAGAGGAGCTCCTAAAAGAATACTTTTTCAAATTGGAAAAAAAGATGCATGAAATTCAACATACCGTGAGTGGTCCAATATATCTAATTGCCGAATTTCAAAATTGCTACGTCCAGCAATGGATAGTAGGAAAAAACGTTTATGTGAGTGCCCTGTACTTTAGATCAGAGCTTGATGGAGAACTAAGAGAACTGACCGGTTTCATCCGAAGCTCAGGATGGTTCAAACTCACCACTAGCAGATCATGACAAGGAGGGTTACCTTACACTGGATAACTCAATGCAACATATGAGCCACCGAGTGAACATGTCTGTGAACGGCAAACTACCCGCTAACCTAACTTAATATAACGCCGCAAGCAACAAAAAGGGAATAACTTCAATAGCAGCGAATTAATCTGAAATTTTAACAGCATATATGTACATATGTAACTCATGATGTAGAGTGCTAAACAGCCGAACTTGAGTGCCCATATTATTTCTACTTGTTATCGAAATCTTTAACTGGGTTTATTTTTTTCTACCCCTCGTTTTAGGTAAATTTTTTTGTTTTTCTTCCATTGTTTTCCAGACAGTTTTAATGCTGATACGTTTGGACTTGGCTGTTTTACTTCCAGTACATAAATTTTATCAATTCACTGAACCATTGCCTGAATAATTTTTTTTGTTTTTCGTTACTTTCTTTTTGTTGTTGTTGGTGTTATTTTCTAGAATGATTTTTGCTGGCGATTTTCGTTTTTTAGAAACTTTTGTCAGCCTGTCCGGTTCTGTTCTGTTCAATGCCATCTGCTTGGTTTATTTGAAGGATTCTGTTGGCGCGAATAAATAAAACAACATTTCGTTTACAAAATAAATAGAAACAGAAAAATAATAAATTTGTTTAACGGACATTAGCTTAATAGATTAAAATAACGGTTATAAAACGAAAAAAAAAATTTTGAAAGGAGAGTGCCTTAAGGCTTAAGGTATCTGCAACATTGTGCAAATAAATAAGAATCTCGACTATAAATTTATGCTTAAGGATTTTTCTTTCCAAATAATTGATTTCTAATGGCAATAATTGATTGAAATTGATTGAATAACAAACGAATAAGTACCTCAAAGATGCATAAATATACATAGATTTGCAGAAGGTAAAGTAGGTAGTATGTTGGCTTATAAGACCTAAGGACACGACTCAAATCCCAATTCAGACATCTCGAACAAAAACGAAATATAAAGAACATATTTCTTCGGCGACTTTCTCTCAGCAAATACCCCCAAATACCTAAATGAATAACTATTAAATTGTTGGAGACATTCGAAATATTGTTCGAGGAAATACAAGTTAAATTTAAATTCGATATTAATTGGCCATCTTTAAATGAATTTCGTATGCAAATATTGTATTAAATACAATTATCAATCAAATCCAATTTCCTTATTATCCTCATTCTTCTCGACAAGAAACAACAAAAGCAGCAACAACAACTATATAGAATAGAAAATGTATAAAGATTTCAAATGTTAATTATCGGATGTTTACCTAACGATAATTATTCTGCCAACAGTCAACATTCCCACCACTACGATTAGATTATGCACAGTGAATCGAAAGCAATTAAAAGAAAATTTTTAATTTTATATACCGAACTTTGACAGTTGATAGCGGCCAACTTGTTGAACATCTGCTAAACTATTTCATTTACTCAGTCTGCTTAACCAAATCCAAAACCATAGATAACGACGCGATTTCAATGATTCCGGAGCAGTTGGCAACTGACCCTAATTGTCATCAAAAGAATCAACATTGAGGCCCATTTCTGAATGAATAGATGCTTGAACAAACATAATTTCCAATTTGTTGTGTTATCAATCCACTTGGGATCCAAGAGATCACTGTTTAGTTTGATTTTTGAGCTGAAAATTTCTGCGAAGAAGATCTTGAGACCAGCCTGCAGCGTGGACTTCAGAGCATCTGGGATACCTAAGAAGGCGAACCTCTGTATCTGCTTTATTTAAAATAATTACATTTGAAATAGCAGAACAACAGTGACCTCATTGCTGTCATTATTACTAATCAAACCCACTGTGTATTAATTACTTCGCCTAGTTTAAAGGGTACTACATTAGGTGGGCCATATAAAAACTATGTTAAATATGTAGCGAAGTTATAAAAAGCATTTGAATTTTTTATTCTAGTAATTTTTTTTTTTAATTTTTTTTATGTTAAATGTAAACATAGCACTTGAACTCATCACCCTGTATAGCTTTGATTAAAACATAATATTTGATTTTGATAATTTTCTATTTACAAACAAATAAATATTTTAAAAATCAACTGCAATTACAACAAGAATACCTCCCTTAAGATAATAAATTAACTGAAAGAAATTAAATGAATGAATGACTGGAATGAATGAATGAATGAATGAATGACTGAGTGACTGAATGAGAATCTAATTGAAACTACAAAAGCTACTCGCTCAACGTTTAAATAAGCAAACGTTGAAGAATATATGTACATACAAATTGAGTGTAAATGGAAATGATGAAATGAAAATGATAATTTGAAAATAAAGAACAGTTTTGTTGTACAAAAAAAGAAACAAGATGATGGGGAGCAGCATGATAATGATGTTTGTAGAGTGCATAGTGGGAGATACATTCTCAGTGATTAAGATTTTCTTTACAACCAGTGATAAACAACAAAAACAATACAAAAATTTATAAACATTTTAACTTATTACTTAACATAACAGTGTTTTTTTTTCTATTTTTTCTATTTTTTTCAAGGCAAAATTATGAAAAACTTCTTATTCCGTCTGTCATAGTCTTATAACAAGTTTATCTGTCAGTAACAACATGTAAGTAGTGGCACAAAGAAATTCTAAAGAAATGAAAAAGAGTTCTTGTTAAATAAAGAAACAGAGAAAAGGAAAAAACTACTTTTACCAAGAAGTTAAATTAAATAGAATTAAGAATTAAGTTGTACACACAACACAATACATAATTGTATGTACTTAAGTAACTCATTTATGGCATGCAAACAACAACAACAGCAACAGCAATAGCATATGCTTTAATATATATTCAATTAAGCTAGTAAAATAAACATACCCTACAGCAGCCGTGTTTTGATTACAACAGGAAATAAAGAAGTTTTCAGTAGGCTGGGGCGGGCTTCGACTGCCTAGGATACATCGGCGTATATTTAGTCTTATCGCTAGGAAATAAGCAGGTTTTCATCAGACTAGCTCGGGCATCGACTGCCAAAGATATGCAGATGATATAGTTTTTACAGCTTAAGCAATAATTGAAGAGACCTTCTGCCAAAGCATTCAAAGACATCTTGAGATTGTATGTCAATGGTGCATGACAGCGAGCCTTTGAATAAACCCAGCCAAAGCAACAATGGTATCATTTACAAGAAGAAGAAAACTTCCAAAATGGAAGAATGTTCAACATCTGGGTAAGGTAATATAGCAGAAAATAGAGTTAAAATATCTCAGATTATCATACATACATACATACATAAATACATATGTATATAATTGGTCATTACAACCCTTCAGTAAGGATTACAACCTAGCTTCTAACACCACTTTGTTGTGTGTGTGTGTGTTTGGCGGCATCTACGGTAATCGAACCCACGATCCTCACCTTATAACCAGAATAAAAGCAGAAAAATATTCATACATGAAATAACTAACTACAGTTGTGTTCAATGGCAATTTATATTTAACATGACAATTATAACTCAGAAGAATAAAACGTTTTGAATTTGAATATCTCTTCAACTATTAATACTGTACCACTAATTTATACTATTCCAAATATCGGGTCTTCTCACAGGGACTTTCGTAATTTGACAATTGATAACGGCCATCTTTTTCAAGCTAGGTCTGTCAAATTCGTTATCATTTCTTCAGTCTATTTGGTCAAATTGCTGTGAACAAACATGATTGAGATCCAAGAGCGTCCAAGGCATCCCAAAAAAGTAATATTTAGTGTAGATTTTGGGTTGACGGCGTCATCGGTCAATACATATTTCTTTGAGAGCAACGTTGGCCCAAACATCACTAACTTTCCTTGCTTGAATCTAATCTAGTAGTTAGTGTTAGCTTATAAGACATGAGACCTCAGCTTAAACCGAAGGTCAGATATCTCCAACTAAACGAAATATAAAAAAAATATTTCTCTTCGCGACTACCCCTCAGCAGATCTCTGGCTAAAACTCTGAAAGTAAATAAAATTCCCAAGCAAAAGTTTTTCAAAAATCTGGCGTTTGAAATCAACCTTAAATTGTAGGCCCCGCCACTAACACACATAATTGGTATGAGAAGTTAGGTTGCAATCCTGGATAAAGAGTTATAATGACCAATTATGTATGTATTTCTGGATGAATAAGTATGTGAAAATAAATAAATAAATATAGAATGAGATGCAGTCGCCGTAGTCTTAATCTGAAAAAATATTTCTTCGGCGACTTCTTCTCAGCAGATTTCTCGCAAAAACTCTGCAAGTAAATAAAATGACAATTTTCACCAAAATCTGTCGTTTAGAATCGACTTTAAAATGTGGAATGAGATCCAAGAGCGGTCAATACATCACGAAAAAGTCTTTATTTGGTTTGGATTTTGGACCAGTCCATCGCTGTCAACGGCGAGCACTATAGGTCGATGATTACCAACTTCTTTTAATCTGAATTATGTTATCTGGACACCAACAACATATAGTTTCAGCCGGACCACAAAGCTCATGTTATATTCGATAAACTGCAACCGCTATTGAATAGCATCGTCGTCACACGTGGATGTGATCTAAACTATCCACCGAGATTGTGTAATTTGACCCCTTTAGACATTTTCTTGTGGGATTTTCTTATACTGCAGATGTATGCGAATATGTCACATACCAAAGTGGTCCTCAAAGCCAACATAACACAAGCCATTGGTCAAATTAAGACTAATTTATGCGCCAAATTTATGGAAAATTATATATTTTAGATTTGTTTCATCCAAAGAAGCCATAGAGGATGTAATGTCGCACATATAATGACATCAATAGGTCTTTGAAGCGATTATAAATTTCAATGATAATTCAAGCACACTTTGTCTTATTTAAATTTAAAGATAAGAAGCACTTAATGAAAGACCCGCTCTAAATGTTTTCATAATTGGGCTCTTATCTTATGATAACAAATAAATAATCACCTCGTACTCTCTATGTACGGCTTAACAATTATGACAAGCAAAATATTTGTTAATTTGTTATTACGTATTCAACAATACATAATAAAAAATAAAAAAATAAGTAATGAAAACTAGTTTGTAAATCGTGTAACAACATCTTCTTCAACATCATCATTATCAATTGTCATTGTAGTTTTAATAAGCCAGACAAAGAAAAGAAAAAAAAACTTTTTTTTAAATTCCTTCATTGAAATGAATTCCTCACATTTTTGCCTGCAGCACTTGTACTGCTTTTCAATACACTCCGCTCTCTGCCACTAATTTCCAACTGAAGAAATTATTTCTTTTTAAAACTGCTCTCGTTTCGTTTTTCTCTTCTACTTGTATATCCTTGTGTTAGTTTTTGAGTGCTGTGTATGTGTATAGACATTATTTATTGTCGTATATGATAACTGTTGAAGAGATAAAGTTGACATCACTTACAGTTCTACACTCACAGATAAAGGCAATGGTTTTGAAATTCCAACGGGTTCTTAACACAACTTAACATTGGCAAAAAAAAAAAACAACAATTTATTATTTCGATAGTTGTTGTTGTTTTTTTTGTGTTACTCATCTCCAAAACTGTAATGAAATTACCAACGAATATGATGGAAATGAAAAAAAAGACAGAAGTCGGTCTATGCAACACTCTACAAAAAGTAAAGGAAGAACGAAATTTTGTTATCCTTCGATTCTTAATGCGGTTTTTTTATTTCTAAACTAAAGGGCCTATTTACAGATGCATGTTGCCTACAACACAAGTGGTGTAAGAACACAGCCCGTAATCTGGGCCAAAGTATTGTAATGGCCAATATTTATGGGTTAGGTACTTCCTGTGTTTATGATGATGTATGATCTGTGTCACAGATTCTTGCAAATATGTGATCTATTCATCCCCATTTCATTGAAAAGAAATCCATCTCAACCCCTATTTTCATTTTTTGAACCACCACCTATTAGTCCGCTGCCATACGGGTTCTAATTTAAGGTTTGTCTTGCTGTATCATCCGAAGGCTGCATAAAAAGTGGTTCATTCCTTACCTTTAAAAAAAAACTCTCCGCATTGTTTGTAAGATTTCAATCCAAGTAATCCTTGCAGGCAATCCCTCTGCAAGTAATCAACATAGCCAATCCCTGTCCTTCCGTAGAGCATGATATCAGCAAATGTCAGGTAAGATTCAATGAGGAAAATTCCTCAGAAGGCAAAACCTATTAACGTAGGATCTACTACAGTAAATCAATCATCGGTATTATCAGAAAAAACTAATCCCAGAGGCTTATCACCAGGATAAACTCTAGTCCTATAAATCAATATTAATTTGACTAAAAGCTTGGAAACTTGGAAACTAAGTTATTGTTTCGAATAAGTTTGTCAGTGGAAGTACGTTCGCAGTAGATGCTTGTGAAAGCGCCCAAATTTTTTGTATCTACAAGGCTGACAATTGTGTATGACAATTCCCAGTATATGTTTACGAATAACTGAGCATTCTTATAAGGCTTGATGAATACGACAGTCATAAATATGTACATGGACGCATATATACATACATAATAGGTCATTACAATCCTTTGGTCAGCCTAGCTTTTTACACCGCCGATGCATAAATGGAAGGACCTACAGTTTAAAGTCGACTCCTTATAACAGATTTTTGAGAAACTTTTTCATGGCATTTCCCAGAGTTTTTGCCAGAAATCTAATGAGAGGAAGTCGCCGAAGAAATATATTTTTCATATTTCGTTCGAGATGTCTGAACTGGGGGTTGAAACCGAGGAGTCATGTCTAATAAGGCAACACACTTCTTACTAGACTACGACGACTTCTGGTCAATGTTGTGGCAGATGAAAACGCATTAAAAAGGAATGGACGCGAATATTATCCTTACGCTGAAGCATGATTTGGTATTCTCATGGCCCTATTTTTCACTATCTACGGGGCTGGCAATTGACTAAGGTAATACATAGCATACGAAAGAGCCTTGAATGGTATTCATTTCGATTACAAGATGTCGGAGATTTTTTACGGAGCTGATGAAATATTCTAATGTCACACTTGTTTGGATAGAAACGGAAGCACAGCCGATATTTCAGTACTAAACTGCCAATTACGAACATTCACGAACATAAGTGGTATACCGAAATGGCATGAAAAACATATCTGTGATATAACACGGTAGATTTTGGATCCCTAAGATCATAACAGAGCAGTTACTATGACAAAACTAGTATGACAAAACTAGTTAGACGTGAGACCACTGTTTAATTTGAAATTACGGACGTTGCTAAAGTGCTAAAAATTATGACTTAAAATTATGGTAACTTTTTTAATTTATTTAATTAAACAATGTTTTTTGGGATTACTGTCCCCTCCAATGTAATTAATTAAGGGACTCTCTTAATATAAGGAGTATTTTCTTTTCTTCTTAATTTAAGTGGTTTTTCCATTCGTTTCCGGTTTATATTTTATCACTTTTTCTCATTATATCTTTGAAAATTAACATTTTTTAATCATTCGCCTATTGACGTATCATGACGCATTGCGACGCGTACTGACGCAATGTGACGTATCTTCAGAATTGTTTAAAAATTCACAAATTATGAAATTATAAGATAATTTGTGGACCTGTTAAAGGGCTGCAGGTAATTACTATCCTCATGGCATATACATATCTTACAATCGATCATTCATACAACACTGTCAGATTCAAGTGCTCTCATTAAATGAATTGTTCAGCTCGGAAGTATTATTCGTTATTATTAAATTTTATCCATAACTGGCGGGACCTATAATTTAAATTCAAACGACAGATTTTTTTGAGAAACTTTTCATGGCAATTTTAATTTACACTTAGAGTTTTTGCCAGAAATCTGCTGAGAGGAAGTCGGCGAAGAAATATTTTTCATATTTCGATATGAACACGATATGTGGCCTCAGGTCTAATAAGTAACCACACTACCTACTAGACTACGGCAACTTGGTTCAGTCGTACTTAATTTAAACTAAAGTTAAATTGCTGTACGATTGAGAGGCCTATTTAATACATTCCTAATTCGCTTGGAAATTTTATTTTTTCGGTTGTGTTCGTAGAGTATCTTAAATGCCAAATAAATTATAAGACATGATGAATGCGTTTCCCTAACATTTGTGTATGAGTGAGCGAGTTTATCTCGAGAAAGAAAAGTTTATTTTCAGTTTCAATCTGTTTTTTTTTTGTTTACAATTGTATCTTGTTTTGAGAATAATTCATATAAAATTCCTTTAAAAAAATAAAATTAAAATCAACAAGGAAAACTTTAAAAGTTCCATGCAAATGATGTTTTTTTCCATTTCTCTACGAGTTACTTTTTTATTTATTTTTAAATTTGTTTTCCTCGAAAACGTTCTTCGTTGTCTTGTTGCCTCTTTCTTCTTTTTCTATAAAAAATTTTCAATTACAAGACTTTTCCTATTTCTTCTTCCAATTTTTTTTTTGTTCTTTTATTTTCAAAGTCGTTGTTGTTCGTACGTACGTCTTGTTACCCAAGTAATTCATGTGAATAAATATGTTTCTATAAATAATTTCCAAAACAACAAAAAAAAAACAAAGAAAACTACAACAACAATAAGAAAATAAAGAAAAAAAATCTATAAATTGTTAAATAAACGAAAATAAAGTTTTACTTGATCCAACATCCTTTTTTCTTTTGTCTACTTCCGAATCCTTTTAAAATATTTGTTTGTTTTTGCGCCCCACCCCCTCCCATAATTTTATAACAAAATGTGTAGAAGGCCCAGCAAAGCAGCAGGAGATGGAGATGGTAGATGATATGAGAGCAACAAAAAAAGTAAAAATTGTTGACAATTTGTTGCTGTTGGCAATATTATCTTATTTTTTCCCTTTTATTATAAGTTTAATAAACATATGAAAAGTTTGCATATATTGAAAAAAAATGATGTAAAACACCATACAGACAGCAGATACAAGATTTACAAAAACTTGATAGAAATTTTTAACAAATATTGGAAATCAAATGAATTGAATCAATTGAAAAAAGCAGAAGTTTATTCTCCTAGTAAAGCTATGTTGAGCCATTTTAAAGTCACTAGATGAACTTAGTCGGTCGTCATTGTCTAGAGTGTAAACCTCAGCTGTGATATCTTAAAAAAAAGTTTCTCTCAGTAATCTTGTGTAAAAATCTCTGAGAGTAGCTAATTGCCATGAAAAAGGTTTTCAAAATAAACAGAAGGTCTCGCCATTAATGGATAAAATTAAGACTCACCTAAGGGTTATGTGAGAAGATAAACAGTAATCCCGACCAGAGATCAGTAATGATTATTCAAAATGATGAGTAGATTCGAATCATACTCATAACTTCTGATACTTATACGCATTCATACCTATTTTAATATAATACTCATACTACTCATATTCAAAGTTTGAAGTACTCATCGTACTCATACATAACAATACACATGATGTTGTTGATTTCGACTCTCCTTTACTCAACATTTAGAAGAATCATAAATGATTCGCTTACGAATGCTACAATACTCACTAGAAGGTTGTTTGTTTGCTTTGCTTACTGTCTTTGTCCTTTTATTTTTTTTTTTTGTAAAAGCAACAACAACTAAGACTGTAAATTTTGATGAATGATTGGAATCACTCGAATCATTTATGAGTAATATAAGTATTTTTCTAAATTTATGAATCTGAATGAGTAAGCATGTGAATCAAACATATTTCGAATCTAATGAGTTTGATGTCAACGTTGTACTCATACTCATTGCAACCTGTACTTATAAATCAATGTTGTAGTGAGTACGAATGGATCAGAGTAATTCAATTTCAATACTGTTGACTCACTCATACTCAAAAATTTCACGAGTAGTGATGAGTAGCGAAAAAACGATTCATTGCTGATCTCTGATCCCGAGAAATGGTCAATAATGGGGGAGATGGTACCCTGCTATCACTTCACAAAAATTTTGGCGAAAGGTCTGTTATGTCACTGTTTGTGTGCATTCAGACAAAGTTAACATTATAATCTCTCGTCAGCTCATTAAAAATGCCCAATATCTTCTAATCAGATTGAATGTAGTGTAACCACCATTCAAGCTGTTTATATCTTTCGTAAGCCAGCCCTCTGGATTGTAAAAAAAGGGCCAAGAAAAACCCATATTATCATTCAGTGTGAGAATAATCTTCGTATCCATTCCTCTAAAACCTTAAATTACACACGTTCTTAACGATTTCAAGGAGTCGACTTTAAACTGTAGGATAAAAATAAAACACACAATATGGGTGATGTGAGAAGCTAGGTTGTAATCGTGACCTGAATAACGGCCAATTATGTAAGTAAGTAATGTTTAAACGCCTTGTTCATATAAGTATGTTAACTATTGTGCGACTTTTTATCAATTCGCTGTGTATACAAGGTGCCACGCCCACTATTTTAAATTTGCCAATACTTCATACATTATTCGACTTTTATAAAATTCCAATAAATCTTTGTCACACTAACTTAAATATTTAAACGATTTTTATTTAAAATCTACTGTTTTTAAAGTGGATTACAACCAAAACTAGTCGAGCATAAAAAATATTCGTTACACACTACAATTCGAAGCAGCCACTCGACACATCAGCCATACTTGAGTTGCTCTCCTTAATCCATTAAATACAAATAAAGTGCTCACTACTTCTATCAACAACTAACAACAGTGCTTTAGCAAACATTTTAAATACGAAATTAAATTTTTATTCCAAACTGGCATTTCTTAAGATGCTGAAATAGCTGTAAGCGCCTCGAACAACCTATAAAGGAGAGAAAATAAATTTTAAAGTTAATATTTCCACAATAATAGTTTGACCGCACTTACATCAATAAAAGTCTTCAAATTGAGCTCCACAAATATGGCCTTCATAATCAAAGGCGTATTTGATTCCATCATCATAAGGCGTATTGATTTCTGAACGCTTACGGGAAATGTATGCCACGGACTAGAGTATAAGGCATAACGGAGTTCATCGTTCTATAATATTGGATTCAAAAACGTTTTCTTACTAACTAGTATTTAGTAAGATTTTCTAAAGTTGCTTTAAAAAGACAATTACACAGGCCAACAAAATTTTGAAAAATATTAACACAATGAAGTCGCCGTAGTCTAGTATGTAGTGTGTTGGCTTATTAGACGAAAGCCCCGAGTTCAAACCCCAGGTCAGACATCAAAACGAAATATAATGAAAAAAAATATTTCTTCGGCGACTTCCCCTCAGCAGATTTC
This sequence comes from Sarcophaga rosellei, assembly GCA_930367235.1. NCBI lineage: Eukaryota > Metazoa > Arthropoda > Insecta > Diptera > Sarcophagidae > Sarcophaga > Sarcophaga rosellei. The sequence goes on from OV884021.1 coordinate 80,547,340, forward strand.
TGGCAAAAAAAACTCTGAGCGTAAATAAAATTGCCATGAAAGAGTTTCTCAAAAATATGTCATTCGGAATCGACATTAAACTGTAGGTCCCCCCAATCATGTATAAAATTATCACACCGAACATAAGTGGTGTGATGAGCTAGGTAGTACGGGTTTTGATGAGCAATTATGTATGTACATATGTATGCAATCATGGTCATTTAAGCTATCCCGTAATTACCACACTATTGCCTTGCTATTGTCGAGGGATAAGGAGTCTAGAAATGTCTTCAATAGAAGTTGTAATGAAAACTCTCCGCCTCATGTAAGGAGGCGTTAGGGCATAGGGTGTTTATAAGAGATCAGCAATAAGTATTCAAAAAGATGAGTAGATTCAAATCAAACTCACAATTTCTGATACTTACACACATTCATATTTATTTTAATATCATACTCATATTACTCATATCCAAAGTTTGTAGTACTCATCGTACTCATACTTAATAATACGCATGATGTTATTGATTTGGAATCTATTTTACTCAACATTTACAAGAATCAGAAAGTAAGTATGATTCGCGTACGAATACTACAATACTCACTAGAAGGTTGAGTCTTTGTCTTTTTCTTTCTTCTTTTTTTTTTGTAAATGCAACAACAACAAAGATTGTAAATTTTCATGAATGATTCGAATCACTGGGTAGGCGTATGAATCAAACATATTTTGAATGTTATGAGTTTGAAGTCAACGTTGTACTCATACTCATTGCAACCTATACTTATAAATCAATGTTGTAGTGAGTACGAATGAATCAGAGTAGTTGAATTTCAATACTGTTGACTTACTCATACTCAAGATTTCATGAGTACTTATGAGTAGCGAAAAAACGATTCATTGCTGATCTCTGGTGTCTATACGACTTATGACTTATGACTTTCAGATGTATTCTTATATAATTTGTTGTAATTTTTACTTACACTTTCCGCTATCAATGTGGCATGCCAGTGATATAACCACAATATAAAGGACATGACAAACAAATAAATGGCTATGAACAGATAATCCATATGAGAGGGATTCTGTAAAGAACAAATTTCATAATGATTTCCTCTTAAATGAGGCAGTCGGAATGAATCTCTAAGACTTACACCAGCCGCAATGGCATAAAACAGAAAACAGATTAAAAGTGAAAATATTATGAAGTCGAGAAACACTGGTATTCTTATTAGCATTTGTAATTCCTTAGTGAACCTGTAGAATAACAAATATATAAAAATTATCCTATTAAAGCAAGTATTATAGTAACTCTGGTACCATCTGAGCTTAATTTGTTCCCCCACACAAAATTCACACATTTTTGTATGCCAATACAGTAGCTCTTGAGGGCTTAGTTGATCTAATTTCTGCTGATCTATGGTTGAAGAGAGTTTAGAAATCTAAAAAGAACTAGATATATACATATCCGTAAGCGTGCATTATTAGATCATCTACACTCACATCATATGCTTCCAAACGCTTAAACATAATGCCATACTTCAGCACAATATATTTCATAAGGCAGCAAACAAACGTATGCCAACATGGTATGGTGGTTATGCCCAGGAACAAGGCATAACAGGCACCCAAATAGCCCACTACAAAGTTGTCATAGACCTCACCAAAGGGAAACAATTGAAAGAGTAAAATGGCATGGGCCGTACCATTACGTACCTAAAATTAAAATTGTTTGAAAGTGATTTTCTCGTTGTAGCAATTTTTCAAATTTCAAGTCACCTCTGGTATATTAAATACAGTTTCTGGCATAAATGCCGTACGATAGAAACAATCCACGTAGGCTATAAAGCCCGCTAACAGTGATGGTGACCACATAACAATCGTTACCACACGTATATACTTTATAGTCTGTGCTAACATTTCTTCCTCCTCGGCATCGGTTATGCGAAAGAGGGAAGTAAGGTCCTTATGCATAAAGGTTACCATGCGAACCACACCTAGAAATATATATCACAAAAATACAATATCACTACTACTGCTACTACTACCACTATTACTACTACTACTACTGCTACTACTACTACTACTACTACTACTACTACTACTACTACTACTACTACTACTACTACTACTACTGCTGCTACTACTACTTCTACTGTTACTACTACTACTACTACTACTACTACTACTGCTGCTACTACTACTTCTACTGTTACTACTACTACTACTATTGCTGCTACTACTAGTACTACAACTGCTATTGCTGCTGCTACTACTACTACTACTACTATACTGCTACTGCTACTACTACTACTACTAGTACAACTACTACTACTACTACTACTACTACTACTACTACTACTACCACACTACTACTACTACTGCTACTACTACTACTACTACTACTACTACTGCTGCTACTACTGCTGCTACTACTACTACTACTACTACAACTACTACTACTGCTGCTACTACTACTACTACCTTACCATGTGTGGTATATATGGATTGTAATAGGTTTTCTTATGTAAAATCTTCAATAAACTTACGTGTCCTTTGAAAGAATGCACTCGTTGTAGCAATTGATGTGGATAAATATAAGAACGCTGTAGCACAGCTTGTCGCGCCATCGGCTAAACTCGCAAATCCTTTTGAAATCTTCATAAACTAAAAATCGTAAAGAAAAATAAAGGAGTTATTAGAAAGAAGAATGGCTTTCAATATGAAGTCGCCGTGGTCTAGTAGGTAGTGTGTTGGCTTATTAGACGAAAGGCCCGAGTTCGAATCCCAGGTCAGACATCAAAACGAAAATATGAAAATATTTCTTCGGCGACTTCCTCTCAGCAGAATTTCTAGCAAAAACTCTGAGAGTAAAAATTGCCATGAAAAGCTTCTCAAAAAAATCTGTCGTTCGGAGTCGACTTTAAACTGTAGGTCCCGCCACTCATGTATAAAATTAACGCACACAACATGAGTGGTGTTGAGAAGCTAGGCCGTAATCCTGACTGAAGGGTTGTAATGGCCAATTATGTATGTATGTATGTATGGCTTTCAATAAGTTATTGCCATTTTCAACATAATGCCTGTACCCCAGAGATCCTAAGCTCTCTTCCTTATTAGGGAAAAACTAACACAATATGGTTTCTTAGACTCCTATTAAAACAATATTTCAGAAAGGGAGCGAGTCCCATCGAATCGGAAGTTCCAGGAGGTATCCCTTAAGAATGAACTGAGTCCACTCGTGCTGGTCCAGAAAGTGCTTCCGGAGTTCCCGATTGAGGAATTCATGACGAATCTCTATGAGATGAACCTGAAGGATCGTATGTCGCACGAGACGTGTGACTGAAGCATTAAGCTTGTTGGTGGAAGCCGACCTTAGGGCCTGTCAATGTAGTCTTGGAGGGTACCAATGGAAGAGCGAGTACAATCCTGTCGTTGGATGCTTCAGGTGCTTTGCGTTCGACCATCGTGTGCGGCACTGTCGGTTCAAAAAGGACGTGCGCCGTCTAAGGAATTGGGCCTACGGCGATGTTTTCTGCAAATTGTACAAACGTCCTTAAGGGGAAAGGATAATAGAGGAGATAGGGAAAAAGGAGAGGAAGTAGGAAAGGGAAGAATAAGGAGAGAGAGAGAGCGCGACTACACTAATGAAGCCTTAGCACTTCTCAACCAGCTCAATATCTCGACAAAGCATTGAAACCCTTAAAGCAGCCCCTGCCAAGGCTCTTCAACCTCAACCTACTAAGGGCTGAACAGTTACAGAGGAGAAGTTGGAGACTACCGAACACCTCCTCTGCAACATACCCGGAATAGTCCGGCTGTGATCTGTTCCAGATCCTAGACAGCGATCTAATCTCGCAGTAACTCGTAAAAAATAACTAACCTTAAACTGGCCTTATCCAGGCTCAACAGCAAATCTGTTCCCACACTGTCTATAGCTGGCCATAGACACCTAGAAACATAATAATCCGATCCATTTCTCATATATAGGGCGAACGTAAAATTAATTAAGTTCGCATTATGTTAACTGAACAGAACACCCAGAACGGAACACTGTTAAGCAGAAAAGACTGAAGAAAGAGAAACTAATTTGACAGATGCAGCTTCAACAAGATGGCCGTTATAAACTGTCAAAGTTCGGCAGTTCCGATTGAAGCGGTAGACACACGATATGAAAACTTTAACAACAAAAAACAATGCTGGACCCAAAAGCCATATGAAGTCAGTCAAATTCAGAAGCAAACCTTTCACAATTGGTTTGCATTATCCACTTACAATTAAACAGCAGGACACCACAAATGAGCCAGTAAATATGGCACCTTTGCGTAAACTTAAACGCGGATTCGGTTGTTCCTTGGACACAATATAACCATATAATTTCATGCATTTTAAATGCAAACTTAGTAAAGAATTATCAAAAACTTCCTCTTCCACTTGTAAGTCTTGTAATTTCACCATGATGACACTGAAGTCATACGACGAACGAAACTGTTTAAAATTCTTCGAACGCCATCAACTTTATATCGCCCGAAAAAGTCTTTAAAAATTCAATTCAAATTTAAAATTTGTGCCACTAATTTAAATGCGTCAGGAGCAATTAGCACAATGCAATTATTTGTGTAATAACTTTTAATTGTTATTGTTGTAACACTTGTCAACAATTCATTAATTTATTAACGTTGTTGTAGTAGTTACAGTTGAGGCTCTTCATTAAGTACCACCGGTTCACCATCTAATTTTTTAATAGTGGGCAAACGTTTTATACATTCTGCCCGCCATGTCGGCTCATCTAAACCATCAGCTATGGGATTACCAACAACAACTAAATCCTCTAAGGCTTCCAATTCTTGCAAGCGATTGAATTCAGTCCAATCCTTTATTAAATTGTTACTTATGTAAAGGACTTTTAAGTTTTTCAAAGCTGAAAGACCCTTTAGCTTCTCGATGAGGTTATAACTGATCCATAGTTCTTGTAGCGTCTCAGCAACGGCTTCCTGTAATTGAAAGAGTTTAAAAGTTTTTCAAGTCTATTTGATTAAAAGCTTACCAATCCCGAGATTTGTTTAATGTAATTACGGGCCAACGACAGAACTCTTAGATTTTTCATGCCATTTAAGCCAAATATTTTCTCAATCATATTGGTGGATAGGCTTAGACGTCTGGAAGTATAAAAACAAAAGAAGAATTTTAAAATTCTAAATTCCACAAAAAAGACGTAAAATGGTCTAAAAATATTAAGGCATACAAGTGGAGTAGTGTAAGCTGAGCAACGACATAATAATTGTTCCATCGTTTCGATGTCTTCATGACAGCAACATGCACTGTATTCTTTATTATCCACCGCGGTGTACGTTTAAGGCAGATTGCCTTGTAGACACGCCCACCAGTCGCCTTTATTCAATCATAGTTTTCCTTCAATCAGGATCCACAATTGTTCGAGGTTTCTCCGCATTTTTGTAGCCTAGTTTTCAATGCAGCAGATGATACTCCGTTATCCAAATTCATTTCTTTCAATACTCCGATTCTATTAGCCAAATTCTACGTTTCCTTATCTCCTATCACTCCCTGGCGACTAAGTGTCTACAAAATACGTTCCATATCAGGCTTGGAGTAGTTGCCACTTGTCTTCTAATACCCCACTATAGGTCATGATTCCCCATCGCCAGATGTAATTATTATTTGACTCCAAATTCTCACTGGCCGCGATCATAGATTCCCTAATCGCACGTACATTCTCTTGAATGACCGTCCGATAGCCGGAGCAATACTTTGGTTTCTGGTTATGCTGTATACATACCCAGTCCCGTCCTATCTTCTAGTTTAGAACTTCCCGTATATCGAAAAATCTCCACTTGCACATCTACCTCGCTTGCGTCTGAACAAAGAAGTGGATTTAGTATCAAAGTTATGCAACTGTTAGCGAGTGTTACGTTAGGCATACCGTCGTATAAATATTTCATGATGATGTGATTTGAAGTCGCCTTAGCCTAATAGGTAGTCTGTTTGCTTATTCGACATGAGGCCCCGGTTCAAACTCCAGATCGGACATCTCCAACACAACCAAATTTGAATACATATTTCTTCGGAAACTGCCTCTCTTTCTGGCAAAAACTCTGAGAGCAAATACAATTACCATGAAAAGTTTCTCAAAAATCTGTGGTCGGGAATCGACTTTAGACTGTAGGTCATGTATAAAATTAATACACACAACAAAAGTGGTGTGAGAAGCTAGGCTTACAATGATCAATTATGTATGTTATGTATGTGTGATACGATTGATCTGTCAATGTCCACAATCCTACTGAAGCATGAGTTCGAATAGGTCTGATTACGCTTCTGCAGAGCCAGTGTATCATTCTTGGCCTCAGGACCTATTTAAAGCCTATGGTTCTCCTACATATGGAGCAACACATGTCCTCTCTTTCCCACCTCTTCTCCTTTTTTAAATCACTCTCTTCTAGGACGAATATTCAGTGGGTCATTTTGATCTCTGGGTATTATACTTGTTCCAAAGCTAACCTAACCTAAGATTAGGAGATAAAGAAGGGCGTTAATAAAGATAGGGTTAAAGGCATAAAGGAACCTGCTTTTATCCTGGAAATCAACCAGTTTGAACCTGTAACAGGGGCTTCATCTTAAACCAAAATTTGTTTCCTGGTATGATCAAAACTCCTTTCTTAGAGACGTAAGTTTTCATTTGCAGGCACATTTTAACATCTCCATGTATTTCATGTATCTTTTTTTACTTACTCGCAATTGGCCAAAGAACCCAAGGTGTTATCCATTTTTTCTATGGGTGGCCATTGAAATTGCAATTCAACAACTGCAGATTTAGATGCACTTTGTTGTTCACGTTCCTCCCAACGTTTAAGAGCTTCTTTTATTGTAGTGGCCTTGGACATTTTCTGATAAACTGGCAGCGACTGTAACTATTTTCAATGAAATCCAAACAGTAAAATAATTACCAGCATTATTATAAACTGTTACCAGGGGCAACGATATCATACTTGATGTTCAGTTAAAGTCATTCGCAACGAACAATGGTTAATGTTTTTATAATTTACATTTTATTTCTATGAAATTATTAAATACATAATAAAATAGTTCCATATTTATTATTATTTATTACAAATAGGAGTTTGTAAATTAAAAAAAAAATTAAAAATAATAAAAGAAAAGAAAAAGGAGCAATAATAATATAAAGCTGTTATAAATTCCCGTATTAACTAATGAAACCCGCCCATGGATGTAGAGTCCGTGTGTGTAAAGCTTAACGTCTATCAGCAGTACCACTGCCTCTCTTGCCAGCATACAAATGCTTAGGCATTTTCGTACCGATAAATCGATCGGCTTCACCTTTGAGACACAGACGACCAACCTTCTTGGCAATGTCTTTCTTGGCCATAATTTGGGCTTTCTTCTTCATGGCCGTGTTCTTAATGCCCATCTCATTACGTGGTGTCTTACGTTTCAATGGCTGGCCAGTCTTCTTAACAACAGCCGAGGATTCCTTATCCAACAAGGGTTTCTTGATTTCCTTCTTAGAGCTAACAGCTATCTGGCCGCGTCTTAAATCGACCACAGATTTGTTAAAGTTGGCAGAGGAAGCATCCGACATATCAACACCCAGATTCTCCATGGTCTCAACCAATTTGTTAACCGAACGATCACGCACCTTGGGCTGTTTGTGTCTGGGTATGATGGGTTTGTTTTTGCGTGGCTGCAAACGTTTTTCGTCGCGCAATAAAAAGCGTTTCTCGCGTATTTTCTTGGCCATTTCGCGTATCTCTTTAAGTGTCTCATCCATAGACATATCGGGTATGTCATAAACACCACCTTCCTCGCGTATACCTTCGGCTCTTTCAAGTTCTTCCAATTTCTCAAAGATGTCAGCATCAATGTAGTCAGCAATGTTATGACCTTCCCAGAATTCTGGAATAACATCGTAACGTTCTTCTTCGGCAATTTCGCTGTAGTTCTTCTTCAAATCCAATGTGTAATCATCACCCATCTCTTCTTCAATTTCCTTCTCCAATTTACGTTTACGTTCAGCCTTGGCGGCATTCTTTTCTAGTTTAGCCAAAGCCTGTTCTGGTATGCATGGTGCGCGAACCTTATCATCTCTGGGTGCTGGCATGGCCACATGCAAACGATTGAGTATATTATCAACCTTTTTCGTACGCATCTTTTGATCGACTCTGTAGGAGAGTAGACGTTCACAGGCTTCAATTTTCACCTCCATAACACCATTTTCGGCAACGGTAGACATAAACATAACAGGCACCGCTTTGTCTTCTTGTAGTTTTTCGATTAATTGTCGTTTCTCTGGAGGCAAATCGTCCACACCAATGATATCGACTTTGTTAATTGCCAATATTAACGGTTTATTTGTGAACAAGGGCTTAATGCTTTCGAAAAGTTTGATTTGCTCTTCCAATGAGTGACCACATTGTTCGGAGATATCCATAAAGTAGAGAACACAAGCACGTAAATGAGCCAAAGCTGTAATGGCCTGCATTTCAATTACGTTACGTTCTTCCAGTGGATGATCCAAAATACCGGGAGTGTCGATAACCTATAAAAGGAAAAATTAAGTTCAGTTGTTAATTTAAAATACAAAAACAAATCATAATTATAATTATAAAAGGCGGAGTGACGAAGGTCTTATTTTACACATTAGGATCCTCGGGGGAAAGCGATATTGAGTGATGTTTATATAATACAAGAATCCTTGCAAATTAAAAAACGAAAGACCAAGTATATGCTAAGCAAACGCCTCGTGTGTTCCCCTTTCGAGGTTAATTGCTAGAACTATCCACAGCCGTATAGCAGAACGCTAATAGAATGGCATCAACCCTGCCAATAATCTTTTTATTGTGGAGATTCTTTGGGAGAACTAGAGTATGGGTGGTACAGATCCTGTCTGTGAAGTTACACAACGTACGGCTCACCAGACAATATTTATTTGCATGCCTTCATTCTCTTCACCCCCAATTGCATCCTTTCCGACACAAGTATTAAAAGCTATTGGACATCCATAACTTTATCCCCTCCGTTTAGGACGATACACACTTGCCAAAGCTGGCAATTGTTCATTCCAAGACTATCTAACTGCCTTTTGGGCAGTGGTTATTGCCGTTATTACTATAACTATCTTAAAACACTATTAGCTTTTGCAACTCACCTGCCATCTCAAATATTTATAATCCGTATGACCAACATACAAGGATTTGGTAGTGAAAGCATAAGGCTGGACTTCCACATCGGCACGAGTGATCTTATTGATGAATGAAGATTTACCAACATTAGGGAAACCGCAAATAATGATGGTACGCGAGTAGGGATCAATAGTAGGCAAACGAGACAAATGCTGGCGAACCTGTTCCAAATATGTCAAATTGGAAGCTTGTCTCTTCATAATAGTGGCCATACGACCCAAGGCAGCTTTTTTCAATTGCTTGCAACGATACAAAGAATCACCATATTTCAAAAGACGTACATAATCCTTGGCCACACTAAAAACAAAGAAAGATTTTCAATTTAAAAACTGAAATAGAAATGAAAATGTATTACAAGACTTACTTGTCGATTAAGTGGCGTGCAGTATTCAATTGACCCAAAGCCAATTTGTAATGGTCCTTGTCGTACAATACATTCATTAAATCGGCATAGAAAGGATGAACATCATCCAGTTTGGGAAAATCTTGTATAATCTGCGACAGACGATCATGGAAGTTCTGTTGGGTGAATTTCACTTTACGCGTATAAAAGGCACGAATACGGGATATTTTATAGCCTTTATGTACCACAGTAGGCGTTTTACGTTGTGTTTTCGACAACATAATATCGATAAAGTCCTGTAAAGCATTATGATGATGAAATTTCCATTATTTTGTAAACAAAACAAACGCAATATTGAGGTTAGGAATTTCCACCATAAAAAAGAGGTGCTCCCAACTGGCAAATTGTTTTTGTAACGAAAATACATACCTTTGCTGGCGGAACCACCATAATTTTTTTAAAGTTATACAAACTCATTTTGTTTAATTATTTTTCTCTACTTTGCACGTTTATTTAATAAAAAAAAATGAGAAAAATACAATTTTAAACGGGTATTAAATGCGCACAACTACCACGAGGAGACGACGCAAAACCCAAAAAGAAATGTGTTAACGTATCGCTAGAAATAGTTGCAAAAACAAATGTCAACAAATAATGGCAACATTAACCAAGTGGCCATATCAATAAAGGAAAAGTAATGCCACGTATGTGTTTTCAAAAGAGAAAAAGTAATGCCTCTCCAAATGTTTTTAATGTACAGCATTGCCAGCCCAAAAATTGTATGCATGTGTTCATAATAATTCTGTTAATAACACAGCCAGTGAAGTTGTTAAGTGTTTGAAATGTAAACGAAAATTATTTATTCGCGAATAAAATAAGAAAAAATTGATTGAAAAAGTGTTTATATTATTAATTTGTATTAGTGTAAATAAACATAATTGATAAATTGTTTAATAGTATTAAGTTGTTAAGTGTTTGAAATAATAACGAAAATAATTTGTTCCCGTATCAAACAAAATAAGAAAAATTGATTGATAAAGTGTTTATATTATTAATTTGTTGTTTTTTAGTGTTTGTGTTAATGTAAGTAAACAGAAAATAAACAAATAATTGAAGACTTGTTTAATATTATTGTATTAATTTTCTATTTTAATGCAGGTTAATGTATACAATTTCTCCACCATCTTACTGCAGCAACAAGAAAATATGTAAAGCGGTAAGTGTGACATATTTTTAACTGAAACTAAGCTCTAAGCCATTAAGTATAGTGCTTAGTAGGCGTGTATCTAGTATCATAAGTCCTCCATGGCGTTGTAGTGTCACCTTGGGAGGTGACCATTCCAGCTAGTTCTAAGTTTGTCCTATAAGTCCTCTATGGATTTGTAGTGTGAGCTTAGGGGCCGGCCACTCTACCAACTGAATTTGTCTAGCATACATAATTCCTTTCCTTTCTCTTATTCACCTTGTGAATTGCCGCATTATACTGACTCACTCATATCCAAAATGTCATGAGTACTTATGAGTAGCGAAAAAACGATTCATTGCTGATCTCTGGTTAACACTGACTTCCACAATATTTATTAAAGCTTATGGTTAAAGGTTCTTAATTTCTTCCATTGATTTTCCACTTCCTCCAGCGAAAGCATATTCAGTTTCCCATATTGTTGTCATCTTCCTCTGCTCCTGCACATGATGGTAAAATTTCACATATATAAGGTAGTTTTTTCTTACAATTCACTGTCTTCCATGTGCGGTGTGTTGTCAAGGCCACACAGCTATTATTAACAAATTGTTGACTTGAAATTAAAATCAATGAATTTAAATTCAGTACAATGTTAACTTTACTTTGATGGCATTATTCTGTACTTACTTCCTCTTGGGATTACCGGGCTCCCAGGCCCGATAAAGAAAACATTTTAAACTCTCCTGTGCCATATTCACCATTTCGAATATATTTGTTAGGCTGCGATTATAATGGAGGCCCACATAAGCCAGATATACTTTTGGTCGCGTAGTCTGTTCAGCATTATTGTGCTGAATAAGTAAATGGGTCAAAGCATTTGTACGCATACTAGTGGCTACATGAGGTAATGAACCACAAAAATTATAAGCATAACGGCAATTCCATGAAGCATTTTCAAAAGTTTCGGGCATAGTTTGCAGTAGAAATAAACCAACTTCCGGCAGGCAGACATAATGGGTAGAAGCTGAAAATGTTGACAATATTGACAAATGTTGAAAAGTACTACTAAGACTAAGGGTCATTATTACAATTTGGCGTTAAAGTTGGGTTTAGTTAAAGGTCACTTTAGCTAAAGTGAACTTTAAAGTTACCTTTAACTTCTTTAACGTTATTATAACCTAATGACAAAACAAAGTTAACTTTGTGAAAAATATGGCAGTGCCGGAGCAATGTGGCAACGAAGGGCCTCTTTTTTTGTTGTTTTATTTGCTCATTTTATAATATATATTATGGCAGGTTCTAACACTTAAACTTAACTTTAAAAGTTAAAGGTGACTTTAACTGACTTCTACCATATTGTCCCCTTATAATAACGAAAAACAATTTATCTGCCCATTAAAATCCTCGCTTTAGTTAACGGCATTTTGTAATAATGGCCCTAAAAGTATATTTTATATCAATAAGAAGTTGGAAGCTTTCTGTAAGAGATTGTTTCTAAATAATGTTGGCTTTAGGGTGGCCAAATAAAATTTTATTAAAATTTAATTTAATTCTCTTACCTAAAGGCGGTCTATACATGGAGTAGTAATTAAAGGCGGAATCGTTTACTAAAGTTTTCATAGTTGCATTCTCAGGGCATCGTAGAATGTGACAATTGAAATATAGTTGAGGTTGATTCCAAAAATGATCACGAGATATTTTCGATTCTATAAAACTATCTAAAATTGTAGATAATTATTAATCTTTTAAATTAGTTTAATGATGTTACAGTGCTTCAGTAACAGTAGTGATGTTACAGTGCTGATTAACTGGTTCATCAAATTACAGTCTAAAGTTAGTTAGTTTTCGGAAATTTAAATTTTCCACTATGGGCTCAACTTTATCGGTCCGATAAGGATATATTTGACCATATAGCAATGTGAAACCAGCAAATACTTCCGAAACAAGAGATATCTTCCGCCTGCTTCTTTTCAGAGCAGGATAGCGTTCTGGGAACTACTTTATTGCCTCTACTTCCTTATCAAAAACGAATCAAAACGAAATACGAAAAAATATTTCTTCGGCTACTTCCTCTCAACAGTATTCTATCTTATCTTATCCAGCTGTGCTATTAAGTTTTTCTGTCAGTCTAAACAATAGACCCATAGGTCACAGTTGACCCAAAACCTTCATGGCATACATTCGGTGCATAATTGTATTTGTATTTGTATTTGTCCACTTATTAAACGAGAGCCCCATCTCGAACAAAAGGAAATACTATAAAAAAAATAGTATTTCAGCGACTCCTCTCAGCAGTCTTTTGGCAAAAACGTTGAGAGCAAAATAAAATTGCCGTGAAAAGTTTCTCAAATTTGCCACTCGGAGACAATATTAAACAGTTGGCCCCGATACTCATGGATAAAATTAACTCATGCTAATCCTGACTAATGATTCACTAAACACCTTCATTCGGAGGAGAGATGTTTCCATTACCAATTTGTGGATTTAGATTGTACGGACAACATTTGTCTCCTCTAACTCAAGATTTCCAACTAGTCATGTGGTAAGTTTAGGACGTACTGCTTGAATTAAGGCAAATATCAAGAAAACCAAGTCCATAAGATTAAACAATTTCAGCATGAAGTTATCACACTGCAAGGATTATGTATAAAGCTTCCGGAATCTTCTGCTTCTGTCAACCAATGTTTGTTGAGAAACTTCCGCAAATAGTAGGCTCAAGAAGTGTGAATAATATGTCAATTCAATCAGTAGGAAACTTAATAGCATCAGAAAAATGGCACTAGATTGGAATTTTTCCATGTGGAAACTTATGGTAATAGAACGCCTTGAACAGAATTAAGAAATGTATGTTAAGGCGCAAAAATAACAGGAACAAATGGTTCAATAGAAAAGAAATATTCTTATTTGTAGGAAATAGGTACTCACCCCTGTATAAATGTTTAAATCTTTTTCTGGGTGCATAATTTAAAGCCAATCCCTTATATTGTATTGCCAATGCTATGCATTCCTCCAATGTTTGTACATTATCCACAAAGAATCTTTCCTCTAAAGAACGATGATAAGCTTTTATTAAATAAAATGTTGTCTTGTGGCTTTGATCATCTGAACAGTTTTCAAGTTGTCCAAATAAAATGAATTTTATTATGATTAAACATAACAGAATTAGTTTTAAAAGCATTTCATTAGTATTTTATTTGAAATCTTTTGAATATACATCTGCATGTATGTAAAGTTTATTTCAACATAAAATTTAAAATTGTATTCTTTTTATATAAATTTTATAAATATGTATGCTTAAATGCTATAATTATACTTTAAAAGCATATTCTTTCATTATATTTGAAATAAATTTAAATAGTCATCAACTATTTACTGTCATATTCTTTTTTGACATATGGCAGGTTGCTAGATGTCATTAACAATAGATTTGAATTTTTATTTTTAGCAATTTGTCGGTGTTATTGTGCTGAGCACTTCTAACAAATTCTAGTTTAATGTTATTTTTAATTTTCTGTGATTGTGTTCATAATACAAAGAGCCACAATAAAACCACGATATTGTGGCTAAGCCTTATTTATAAATTTATTTCATTATTAAATGAGTTGATGTTTCAAATGAGTCAAATTGGCAATAATTAGTCTTTATTTACTTACTTTTATTGTAATCAATAACTGCTCGATTTACTTGCTCTCTAGGCCAATTATGTTCACTGTTCTTTATTTTATAAGCACATAAGCCAACATCCTTACGTAAAATATACCACGTAGTTGAAGGACAAAAATCAACAAGTTGGGTACCCCAGGTAATCGATATTTCGGTGTTCTCTTCAAAATTTAAAGCAGCAACAGCAAGACTTTCTTCCGTAATCAGATTTCATTGTCTTACTGATGATTTTAAATCATCAGATGAGTATATTCGATCCATACTCATAATTTCTGATACTTATACGCATTCATACTTATTTTAATATCATACTCATACTATTCACATTCAAAGTTTGAAGTACTCATCGTACTTATACTTAACAATACGCATGATGTCGCTGATTTCGACTCTCCTTTACTCAACATTTACAAGAATCACAAAAGAAGTATGATTCGCATACGAACACTACAATACTCACTAGAAGGTTGTGCGTTTTTTCTAAATTGATGAATCTGAATACGTAGGCGTATGAATCAAACATATTTCGAATGTTATGAGCTTGATGTCAACGTTGTACTAATACTCATTACAACCTGTACATATAAATAAATGTTGTAGTGAGTAAGAATGAATCAGAGTAGTTGAATTTCAATACTGTTGGCTCACTCATACTCGAAATTTCAATTCATTTCAAAAAACCATTCATTGCTCATCTCTGATAGTAACTATCATTCTGATCGA
The DNA here is from genome assembly GCA_930367235.1 of Sarcophaga rosellei. Taxonomy (NCBI): domain Eukaryota; kingdom Metazoa; phylum Arthropoda; class Insecta; order Diptera; family Sarcophagidae; genus Sarcophaga; species Sarcophaga rosellei. Next base: position 80,562,444 of record OV884021.1, read on the forward strand.
ACATTGTAGACTTAAAGAACACTTGTTCAGAATAGGAATCGCTTTAAACTCAACACGTAGGTTTTATGATGAGGGGAACCAATCAATTATCGCCAATTCGCATTGGACGGAAGATCTTACGTAGGATTTTTCTCTCGAATATTCACAAGGTTGTTTCATCAGCGCTTAATAGTGTCCACGCTAATGTGCCATAAAAATGCTACGTCTTGTAGAGTATTAGTTTTGTCGTACGAGAGAGGTCTCTGCTATTCAATTGCCTATTGAGACCATATTAGCACATGTTGGCAAAAGTGATCCTACACTTGATCTCCAGACTGCCAATATATGTAAACAAGATAAAAACAATATAAAAACATAGTAAAAGTTTTTGTTTTTAAAAAGTATTTGTTTTATTTATTTATTTATTTATTACAGTGATAGTTTAGTTTTTAAATAATGACAAGTATTGTTGTTTAATTAGCCAAAAATGAATTTCTTTACCATTAAAAAAATAAAAAAGAAAAGAAAATCAATTTTTGGCTAAAAGACTGAAAAATAAAAATACATACAAGACATTTTTACATTGATTTTTAAAATAAAAAAAAAATTACATTACGAATTAAATTTATTGTTTTTAGTTTTTAGTTAATTAGTTACATTAAATAAAAGTTATTAAAAGTTAAAATAAAAATAAATTATAAATAAAAATAGTTTTTAAATTATTAAAAGTTATCACCTGAGGCGTTTTAGCTAAACTACCGAAAATTTGCCAAGGGGAAGAAAGGAAGACACAAGATTAGAAGAGAGTGAGAGAGAGAGAGAGGAGTATAACAGTTTATAGGTTATACTAGAAATATAGTAGACCCTTAAACCTTTTAATTTATTTTATGAATTAAAAAAAAATAATAATTATTAAACAGAGTTTTTTAATTATTAAAAGACCTTTTAAATGTGTTTGGGTATTTAAAAGGTCCTTTGTGTGGCAAACTCTGCGATATTAGAGGGTTTTTTGTTTAAATTTTTTATTTTAACTATAAACTAAGTATGGTTAGTTAGTAAAGTTATTTATTTGTTTTTAAAAAACCCTGTAATATCTTTTATTTTTTTTTTAATTAAAAGAAAAGCTTTCTTTTATGTTTTGTTTTTTTGTTCCTAAGTTCTGTGCTTTCTTAATAGGAGTTAATGTTTAAACATTTTGTTTTTTTAAATTATAATAATTTATAATAAAAATATTTCTTAAATTATTTCATATTTTTATATAGTAAATGATTTCAAGGCAGCTTTCTTTGTGACTTAATTTCTAACTAAAACAGATATTTTTCTGACTTCTTTTCTTCTTTTTTTTCTTTTCCTAAATCAAATAATTATTTTTTTAATTTAAATTTAATTTTTTTTTTGTTTTTAGAAAATAATTTTTAAACACTTTTAGTGTTCATTTTGTTTTTTTTTAAAGATTAATTTGGATTTTTTGTTTTTCTTATTTTTTGGGGGGGCCTAAACACATTTATAATATAAGAATTTTTGTTTTTTTTAGGATACGAGTATAATTTAGCTGCTATGCGAGAAAGCGGTATTTGTATAGGGTCCACTATATATAGAACTGCCGGAATTTGAAACGGTCTTAGTGCTGCGTCTGGCCATTATGCATAGAACGGCGGCCACCACCGCCAACATAAGTATGAGGCCAGCTATAGCAATGGCTATGGCAAAAGCACGTTGCGAAATACACAGGGCATCTTCCATAGTCTGAAAAGAAAGAGAAACAGAAAATGTTAGAATTTCTATAATAAAAATTTAGGAAAGAAAAGGTCTAGGTAGTTTTGTTAATAGTGTGCAAGTCTGGTCTGTTCTCGTCTTTCATCGAATATAAGGTCTTAGCAAATCCGTTCATCAAAATTATAATACAATTTATAGCTAAACTGTGATAAGTAAATATTGCTTTAAGGCATGTTTTGTCTCCCTTGCTATATTTAATACATTCATATAATATCACAGAAGCTGGATTGGATGGATTGGATTTTGAACTGTCATGAAAGGCTCATATGTAGCACGTATTAGGGAAAGCCAGGTATGCCATATTAACAAAGGTTTCAGGAGAAATATTGGGCAATCCAATATATAACATAATTATGATATTACGATCGAATTTTTAAACAGCAGGGATGCACTTGGGCAAAATGAGGGACCTCGAATATGCTGGCATAATCATAGCAATGAGAACCTGTCGTCTAATATTAGTTTTATCAGGGACATTGTGATCTGAATACACTGTCTCCTGAGTGAAGCAATCTGGCTGTTCCCTATTCCTTTAAGAAAAATTCTCAATCTTATCGTAAACGTATGGGTTATACGCGATATTGGGATAGGCCTGTGGTGTTTTATACCATGAGTGAATTAGTCCGAGCTAGTAGGAAGCTCATGGATATTTTTCAGATGTGGTTAATTGCACTCACTGAACAGTAAGTACGAAGAACGGAACAAAGAGAGACATGCCACCTTCCTACCACTCGGCTGGAGCCCAGCAGGCAGATGAAGCTGCGATCAGATGAACTTCCAGGCCGTTAATGGGCCATAACATTCACCTTTCTGAGAATATTTGGAAGGGTGTACTCGGTGAAGGAGAGTATGTTGAGAAACAGAGATTGTTCTTAATGGATTTGAGGCAATCTAAATTTTTGTTTACTTGCTTAGAGAGGAGATCGCCTCAAGCTCAATGTATAGATTACATGATGAGGAGAATGAATCATCAAAATTATCTCAAAATGATATGTGAAAAAAGTGCTGGACAGGGAGATGGTTTTGCTGGCACCTCTGTACGATAAAGTACTCTTGGTTGCAGTAGTTTATAACTCTACTGAAGTAAATAGCGACATTAATTGGCGTCTCAACGTACAACTTAAGTGCCTACGAGTATTCGGATGACATATAGTTTAAAAATAAATGTCGGAAAAATTAAATTTTATACTGCAGCGCTCTAAATAGTAGGAAATTCGATGTAGAGGACATCTAATTTGACGAAAAAATGGCCTTCTGCTCCATAGCCAACATTTTAACAAATACTGGTGGTTCTAGCCATGATGTTGCTTACCAAACCTCGATAACAAAATAAGCATTTGTTTCAATACTACGATTATATTTAACTGTTGTCTGAAATCAAAGCTTCCATGGGGTGTGGAATAGAATAGGTGATATTGCAAAAATTATCATTGATTAGAATTTGCAAAGTTGTCTACAGAAAGGCGTCGTCCCACACATGGTATCCAACCGCAGCAAGTGCTTTTTATTTTCAATAGGGATCACTGCATATATGTTAATATTCCGTCGTTATTGTTTTAGAATCTTTACTAAACTTTACCTTTTCTTTAGTTATTGAATCATCTTCTTCGCTAACATCCACATTTTCATTGACATATAAACCAGAAAAGACTTCAATTGTAGCTGGAGAGCCTTCTTCGTCTTTATTATCGTTATTTGTTTGTCGTTTGGGTCGTTTGCCACTGCAAATGGGAGCCTAAATTAAACAAAAAAAAAATCAAATTTATTTTATATCCCCCAACAAATAAAAAAAAGAAAGAAGAACTCAAACCATTTGGCATTCGGGATCCTTTAAGGCACACAATTTAACATTGCATTGGTAATAAACGGAAGTGGTATATGGGAATTTGTGAGCTGGAAAAGTAACATTAGCCGCCAATCTATCCAAAGTATAGTTGAATTGACCCATAATCTCATTATCCATGGGACAGCTAAAAAGAAATTCAATTAAAATTCGAAATTCAAAACGAAACGTATGCTACACTTACCCATCATCGCCCACTAAACGTTGTTCACCCCAACCCAAACCGTCTCTTACAATACAATCGGTTACATGCAAACCATAAACATCCTGTTTATCAATATTTATGACGATTGTCAAAGGATCACCGATCTTAACATCATTGGCAATTTTATGCTCGTCATTATAAATTTTCATATGGCACCCGGGCATGGGAATTTCATTATCTTCTACGGTCTCTGTGGCCATTTCCATTTCCTCTTCGGGCAGAACATCATCTTCATCTAAATCATCACCAGTCGCTCGATATTTATCCAATGATCTACCATGTGAACGGCGATCAGTGTTATCGGATTCGGCACTACGAAAGGCTTGAGGTTTCGGGGGATATTTACCCGTAGCACTGGCTTTAAGCATTTTATGATGAGTTCTCTTTATTGTCATGGCAGCATCACGGGATTTGTAGGCACAACGTACATGATAACCGCGACCAGCATCGGTAATCAGTTTTAAATGCGGCTGTAAGACAATGGTGTTGAAGAATTCAATGCCACCGTCATCCTGAAAAGAAATGAAAACAGAAAGAGGGTTTGTTATAAAAGGGACTTTAAATCAAATAAAATCTTGAAATAATTGATTACAGCTCAGACATATCAAACAGATGTCTAAGTTTGAAACACATACATGCATAATTGGTCATTACAACTTATCCCTTAGGATAATGACGTAGTTTCTCACACTATTTATGTTGTGTGCGTTAATTTTATACATGAGTGAAGGGACCTACAGTTTAAAGTCGACTCCGAATGATAGATTTTTAAAGAACTTTTCATGGCAACTTGTTTACTCTCAGAGTTTTTGCCAGAAATCTGCTGAGGAAGTCGCTGAAGTAATATTTCATATTTCGTTTTACTGTAAACGTCTGACTTGGGGTTTGAACCGTGACATCATGTCTAATAAGATAACACACTACTTCTAGACTACGGCGACTGTTGCGACTTTGAAACACAAGCTGGCGTATAATAAGCCAACACACCATCAACTTTTAATATGTATTTCAAGGTACGGACAAGTTGTGATCCCATTTATGTTCAGTAAGGGAGATTCTTTCAAAGGTGATTAAATGGAAAAAATAATTTCGTTTCTGTTTTTCAGTTAATGAGGCTAAAAACACCCGCAGCTTTTAAAATACCCGTAAGAGAATACATACAGAATTTTCCAAGTAAATTTCCCTCATTAAACAAAAAGTCTGTTTATATTGTTCATTGAGTTCAAAGGTTATTTCTTCAATTCCAATTGTGGATTTCCTTATACTTTTGTCTTCTTAAAAGAAATGAAAAAAAGCTTAAAACCCCCTAAAAATTTATTAAGCATTTGAGGTCTTTGAATTTATAATTAGAATCCAATTTTCTTTTCTGTATTCCATTGTATTTATTAAGTTCATAGAGAGTTATACTTCTTCTATTCCCTTCCCCTTCATTTTTTTGTATTTAATGCAAATACTATATATAACGGTTTATTTTTGTATTATTCTTAAACTAATTCTATTCTATTTTTTTGTATTGTATTGTATTGTATTATAATAATCGTATCGTTGTAATATATTTAGAATAGTGGTGCATATAAGCAGAAAAACCATAACTTCCTACATTTACCGTTTTATTAGACTTCCATAATACCATATAACGTATGTATGCATATCCAATATTATAATTCATTTTCTATAAGAATATTATAACGTTTCGTTGTTCTTATTCTTATTCTTGTTCAGTTTTTCCATTTCCATTCATTGTTTTATTGTCTTACAATAGATGTTGTGTTGTTCTTATTGCAGTTTGTCGTTACTGCATAATAGTTATATTTACGTAGGGTCTTTTATGTTTGAGTTTCTTTTTTAAATAGGGGTTTACTTCTCTTGTAAGAGTTATATTCCTGTTTTTTTTCCAATTTAGTTTCAATATCAACCCGTAAATGCAAGAAAAACCAAAAACATTGCCTAAAATTATGAAGAGTTTTAGTGGTTATAGTCCACTAACTGAAGCTGGAATAAGAAAATTTATCAATAAATTCAAAATTATTGGAACGGTGTAGGACACAAAAGTGCATAACTTTTCCAAAACTTAATAGAAAAGCTCATTGGCATATCAAAATTTGTTACTTGAGCGATGTTTACAACAATAAGGCCAACCCAGAGATACCTAAAGTCTAATTTTGCATAAATATTTGGCTACCAAGCCTTACAAGATTCAAGGTTAATACAAGACAAGAATTAAAATTAAACGAACCCAACTGATTAATTTCATTGAAGAAAAAACTCTGTTCCCAGAACAAACTTGTTTTCATATGTTTAAGCAAACAATAAACAGAGTTAAAGCGTTTTTATATTGGAACATCTACTTTAATAGGGAGAGCAAATGCTACTTATGTTACTGTTTGGTTACCATTTTGGGCTGCTGCAGACATTACGTTTTTTTTGTTACACACCATCAGCGCTCAGTGGCTGACAGCTAATAGTATAGTATATACTTTAACACTAGGAAGATAGTTTAAGTGAGCGAATGGGGAAATAAGAGGTAGCGTTTGTGGATGTAAGATTTGAATCTGTTTACATAGAAGGAGGTAGAACGCTGTGGTGGTAAAAGTACATTCCTACACAGCAGAACACAAACAATGGTTCTTTTATATTAAAAAAAAGAAGTTCTTTGATTATCCAAGGAGGATAAAACATTCCACTAAGAGTAGGTGAAAGTTATCTTAACCTTACAGTCCATACATAACTTAATACATTTTCACAGAGAACGTTGTCTCTAAGCAACGGCAGATGATGGTTAGCATGTCACATTTACCTCGTTGGATAAATTTTATTGTATAAACTGAAAAAATGTTTACGAATAAGAAGATGATGTTCATTAAAGGAATCTATGTTGTAAGGACATAAAAAGGTTTCTGTTAGAAGAATAACGAATAATCCGTCTAAGAAGAGAAAACTCTTTATAATGCTTTCTGCGGTGCCCTCTGCAATCTAAAAGCGCTATACCCTATGCAAAACAAAAGCACCAGAAATAAGAGATATTTTGGGAATAATTTTTCTTATATCACTAAAGTTCGGTCCATTATAGTACCCTTAATACAATGAAAAATAAACCACCTTTTATACTTTTGCAAAAATTTAACAAGGCCAAAAATAGACTTGAAGGCACATAAAGACACAACACATACATGAAGGTTGTATTTCAATTTCAGTTTTTTAGTGTATATAGTACAGAGATCAGAGAGAATGAAACTCTTAGCAGAAAGAAATTAAGGCAGTTGAGTGTGTTTTGTTCGACACCAGAAAATAAGCCAAACCTAGGGAACATTGTAATGAACCTTATGCTCTTAACGTCCAGAAAATACAACAGGAATTGTGGTTATAGTGAATGGAAAATAAGCCAACTCTAGGGAGCATTCTTATTAACCTCACGCTCTTAACATCCAGAAAATGTAACAGGAAATGTGATTATCGTGAACGGCTTGGTTTATGTCGGTAGTTATAAACTATTTTAAATTGACGACCATCGAATGCACATGTAATGCTAATTCGTGTTTAAATTTTCTTTAAAAAAGAAACTCGCACTTGAAAGACTTTACATATTTTAATTTTTTTCCCCCTTCTTATATTGCTGTTCTTATTGTTTTATACTTCTCACTTCTTACTGTTTGCAGTTGTTGCAGTTGTTGTGTTGTGTATTGTTTTTGTTTTTTTTGAGCTAAAATACGGTAAAAACCCTCAAAGGCTTAACAAAAGTCATAATAATAATAATGTGTGACCATTGTATGGAATAAACAAAAGACTTAAGACACATGCAGCATAACCGTTTTCATACCACAATACATACATAAATTTGCTGACGGATACGAGCCGCTAGCAATGCATTGCATTTGCATTTGCATTGTTTTAAAGAATAATGCGCTTAACATTAGCCAAGATGTCAGTTAACATGAGTTTAAGCTTTATTTTAAATATTTTTAGAAGAAAAAATAAAAAAAAAGAGTTTTAAGGCTTTAATATATTATTTCGCAGTGTATCGCATAATCATATGAACTACATTTAAATATATGCATGTATGGACATTTATGTTGTGGGTTATTACAGTTTTTTCTTCATTTTTGTCCCATTTTTTTTTCGTAACATATGTTCTTTAGATTAGAAAGACATGTAACATTAAAAACGTGTCTTAAATATGGCAGATTAAGAATATTTTAGATATCTAGGGTGGACCATCTATCGGTTTAAATTTGAACTCTCGGTTATTTCGAATCTTGCAATACTTATGTCATTCTATTTTGTGACAAAATTCAGTATATTGTCTTTACTAAATGCACTGATGAATCGATTTACTCTTGAGCAACATTCGGATTTATTGGGCCAACTAGAAACTGCACGATCGACTGATGCAGATTTTGCCAAAAAAAAAAAAAATTATTATCTTCTGGAATGAAGCACATTTTCATCTTGGTTGGTACTTTAATAAGCAAAATTGCGGTATTTGTGTCTCAGGAAAACCCACACGTACCCACAGCCAGTGCACCCATTACGAGCGACTGTTTGATGTGACTTGTGGTGCGGAGGCATCATTTGCCAATATTTCTTTGGAAATGAGGACGGCGCAACCATTACAGTCAATGAAGACACCTATCGCACCATGATAACCGATTTGTTTGTACCCGCTCTTCATGGTATTAATGTGAACGATTTTTGGTTTCAATTGGATGGTGCAACTTGCCACACATCTTATGCCACAACCGATTTATTGCGTCAAACGCAATACGCCCTATTTTCTGTAGAGCGCCGTTAAAGAAAAATGTTATGACGGCAAACTGAAGACAATTGAGCATTTGAAGACTAATATTTATTATTCCATTGCCGAGATACGAGCAACACGCACTCAAAAAAGTGCACGAAAGTTGGTCCGATCGATTGAGATACTGTTAGGCCAGCCACATATGGCTGCCTATGGATACTTCCCAACCAAAAAAAATTTTTTTTGCAAAATTTCAAACAGTTTTTGTTTTATTGCATTTTTAAATTTAAACTTTTAAATGGGCCACCCTATATAAGTATTCCTTAAGGCTTTATAGTAATAATTTTTCTAATAATTTATTTTTTTGCAAACGGAGCTAAGAAGAGATTTATTTGTAAGCCAACAAACTGGCAAACAACCTATAATTAAAAGATTTATGGAGTTCAACATATTCTTAGGAATTGCAAATCCATAAACTATGCATGCATGGTTCGGTGATTTTTTATAAAATTAGCAAAAACCTATAATTTCTATAATTTACATACAAAAAAAAACAAAAAAATTATTCTTGAATTGCAAACACAATAAAAAAACAGATTTCTTTTGTTTGATTCTTAAAAAAGAGCACACAAAAAGAAAAGAGATCATTAGCCTATGGAGTTAAAAGCATAACAATTGTACAACCTTAACGTTCTAAACTTCCTGGAAGTAGACAAACTCATATTTTTTTTTCAAACATGCAAAACCTCGCTTAAAGGTCTAACAGACATTAATTTTAGAATTTATTTTTTATTTTTTTTTCTCTCTAATATTTTCTCGTTTGGTGGTCGCCGACTTCAAGTTTTTATAGAGGAAAGGTTAAGTGGTTTTTTTTTTTCGTTTTTGTTTATTTTCAAACATATGAAATCAAACAGCCAGAGGTGCGGTGTAGTTACCCAGCTGGTTTGTATAGAACAATTTATTATTTTCTTAATGAAATGGGTGTCTAATTCTGTTGTTTTTTTAAAGTTTGTCTGCTAAAGTCAATAATTTCTAATGAATCCAGTAATCAGTTGTTATGCGTTTATGCTCCGCGTTTTTCTAGCGATCGAAAGCTTCTTTATTTTATAAAAATGCGAAAACCATGATGAAATTTCTTATTTTCTTCACAGGGATTAGGAAATGTATAATTCGGGTTAACCTTCCAACACAACTGTTGCTCGATTACCAATCAGGTACTTACGTACATACATACATAGTTTGTCATTACAATCCTTTATTCAGGATTGCAAAGTCGACTCTACAAGTCAAGATTTTTGAGAAATTGTTCATGGAAATTTTATTTACAGAGAGAGGAAGTCCCCCAGAAATAATTTTTCATTATTCGTTTTGTTGGAGACGTAAGGCCTATGGTTTGTATTTTGGCCTTACGTCTAATAAGACAATTCAATATCTACTAGACTACGGCAACTTCAGAGGTCATTACATCAATTTAGAAAAGCTTTGAAAGACGGGGATGCTATTGAAATTGTTTTATCATGTTAAGTGGTGCCTTTCTCCATTTATTAAGTTATAAGTGAGCCTGCTCTCTGTCTGTTATTCTTCAACAAATATTCGGAAATTATTTTTTTAAAAACGAATACAGAGTAGAGTTGCTTAGGAAATTCCGTTGTCATGTACAGTTTTGATTACACAAAAGAAAATGTGATACTAGAAACCCTTTGAATATCATTTAAGTAACCTATTAGAGTTACGGATCGTATTTCCATCTACGTGACTAACTGGTGATATCAAAGGGTGTAACTTAAGGCAACATAAAGTTGCATTGCCTTGTAGTAAGCCTTCATAAGCGTTGATAAAGTTGGAATTGACAATCAAGAAGATTTTGCATATATTTTGGAGGAATTATTAATTTGAACCTGTACGGTCAGTGATTCTATTTCAAGGAACATACAGTCAGAATTACAACCGAGTTTTTCACACCATTTATGTTGTGCTTGTTAACTTTATGCACAAGTGGCGCCACCTACAGTTTAAAGCCGATTCTGAACGACAGATTTCTGAGAAGCTTTTCATGGCAATTTTATTTTACTCTATGAGTTTTTGCTAGAAATCTGCTGAGAGGAAGTCGCCGAGGAAATATTTTCCCGCATTTCGTTTTGTGGGCGTGGGGGTGAACCCAAGGCTTATGTGTAATATTCCAACACACTGCTACTAGACTACGCCGACTTCAAAGAAACAAACACCCACAAAATGCAGTCATAAAAGAACATCAGGAAAAGCTCAGCCATAAACAACTAATAGAGACTTGTTTGATGGTCTGGGCGCTTACTAGTAACATATTTATGCATTCACTTTATAGACCTGGTATAGAGCTGGTAGGTGGTGACTTGTCTACAATACATAATTTTGGGGCTCAAGAAGAGATGTTTCACCCCTACGAAACCCGGCCAGTCCAAAAAAAAAGAAGGAGAATTGTGTTTAACTCGCGATAGCTTAGTAAATAGTTTGTTGGTTTATCAGAGTTGCAAACCCCAGCTCAGACATCTGGAACCAAAAAGAATATGAAAAGAAATAAATTCGTCGACGATTTCCTTTCTGCGGTTTTCTAGCAAAAATAAAATTGACATGACATGACAAGTTTCCCAAATTTTTACTTTGAACTAAATGTAAAATTGTAATTCAAGCCACTCATGGATAAAATTAGCACACAAAACATGGAAGATGTGTGAGAAGCTAGGTTGTAATCCTGTTTACAGGTTTGTAATGATCAATTAAGTCAAGTAAAATTTTATTAAAAAAGTTTATTGCATTTAAAGTTGTTTTTCATGATTTGGGATTTATTGAATGCTCAGGCGAATCAGCAGTTAAGTACCTATGGAACGAAATTTCTATCTAGAATACCTCTTGGTGAATTTGTCTCTGTCTGCCTAGTTTTTGTTGATGTTACAAAAACTTTTTGGGTTCATAAGGACAGATGCTTATGTAACCGACATATTGTTTCTTTGTTGTCTGCGAATATGCAATAGAAGCTCTAATTCTTCTCACAAAAGGTGTGTTCAATTTCTAGCACCCAGTTGCCAACGCTTACTAATTAACATCATTTCAAACATCATCAAAACATCGTATAGCAGGTAGATGGGATATTAATATGATTTTCATCATTAACATTTTATGCTTAACTAAGTGTGACCAAGAAAGCAAAATAAATACAAAAAATAGTTTTTAAACCTAGAACGTATATTTGTTTTTCTACAGCCACATTTCATTGTTATAAGTTATAGCTTTGAGGTTCTAAGAAAGCATTCTTAACGAAACTGCAAAAGATGATATCACATTGTCTTTTAAAAATTTTCGCCAAATTAAGTTTTTTTTTCCTTTGTGTATATGTATAGTTCTTATGTAAAGAGAATATTACCCTTTCATTAAGAGTTTCCGGCGCGATAAAGATGAGCTAATTATGAAAGAAAATAATAATAATGTATGCAGAACAAAAGCTCAAACAGTTTATATAGAAAGAAAGGAAATAAAATTGTCTAATTGAGGAATATATCGTATTTCGAAAGGAAAGTAACTATTGTAAGAAGAATAGGATTAACATTAAATTAACAAAAGACTTAAGATGCAAACCTTTTATATAAAGTTTGAAGAATTGATGATAATATTGCTCAATATTTTAGTGTTTAACGGTTATACAATGATCTGAAGCCTTTAAAAAGCTACAAAGACCAAAATCGTAGACCGTAGAAGCAAGAATAAATTCAGTGACATTTAAAATATTTCCAAAGCAAAACGAAAGACTTAAGCAAACAAACTGTTGAGGCCAAGAAGGCATTGAGCTGGTACGGTAGGGATGTGATTAAGGATGTATTGAGGAGTCCTAATTTAATTTCTTTCTTTATGCAAAACTAAAAAGTTTTAAGCAAAAACCTTCACTAGAAAACACTGAGAGTAGCAGTTAACTGTTACGAAAAAGTTTGACAATCAAGTGTGAGGTAAAAACATACATAATGGGTCATTAGAACCCTTTAGTCAGGATAACGATCTAGTTTTTAACATAACTTATGTTGTGTGTGTTAATTTAATCCACAAGTGACGAGACCTATATTTACGTGAGGCTTTACTTGAGTTTCGCCATGACGGCATACCCCACGGTGCTCAAAGCACGGGTGGAAATAATTCGTCTACCAGCGCCCCATGCGCAATAAGGCAACCACATGGTATGCATAAGCATATCATTGATTGCATTTGGACATGAATTCCCTCTTGGTTAGGGGTCGGCGACTATCTAAACTCCTTTGTGAAAGTGGTTAGGAGTGTAACGCCACACCGAGCTTGCGCTCTACCCACAATTTGGGTATAAATCACAGCCAACACGTTGCTCCCAAAAGGCGGTCTCTGGAGCTCCCGGCACTCGTGGTACCAGAATTAAGCCTGGTATATGAACAAATATTTCTTCGACGACTTTCACCAACGACGAACGCGGACAACACAGACCACTCAGCTTGAATGAGCACGCGAACGTCGAGTGGAAAGACCTACAATTTAAAGTCGACTTTGGACAACATATTTTTGAGAAACTTCTAAGCATCTTCTGCCAAATATTCTGCCAAAGATTCTGAGATGTTTTTCAAAAATTTGTCGTTCGAAGTCGACTGTAGGTCTCGTCACACGACATTTGCGAGCGCATCCGAGGTGAGTGGTCTATGCTGTCCGCGTTCATCGTTGGTGAAAGTCGCCGAAGAAATATTTGTTCATATTTTGTTATGTTGGAGAGGTCTGACCTGGATCTTTAACCGTGGCCTCAGTCTAATAACAGTACACATACTATAATATCAGGTATGAAGGCCTGTAACAAGTCCAAAGCAGGCTATGCTAAAAAGTGATTTTTCAAAGACTTATTAAATCACCCTCGTGTAGTTATTTCTTGCAGCTGAAAATTAATATAAATTCTTTCGATTTTTTTGAAAAAAAAGACAAATTTTGTAGAACTTTTCCTTTTTTATAAAAAAAATTAAAGACTTAGGCAACAAACTTTATTGCTTACAAAGTGACTTTACATGGCTAAATATTGGTTTTTTTGGTATTAAAAATTCCAATGTGTGGAGACATGATGTTATCTATTCGTTCACACTTTATAGTTGTATGAAACAAAAGACTTAAGACACAAGCATTTTTGCATAATTTTTTTGATTTTGGTATTTAACTGCATGCACTCAACACTTAAGTGTAGCAAGATATTATTGCAACATTTAAATTTAGAGCAAACGAAAAAAAAAGGAAAATGAACTAAATACGAAGCTTTTAAGCAATTCACATGTCTTTTAAGCTGTTTAGCCATTTAAGAGACGATTTGAGTAGAAATGAAAATTAAAATCCAATCGATTAATAGGCAAAAATTAAGGTCTCATGTGTCCATATGTTAAAAAGGCTGTATGTGATTATCATTCATTTCTTTTTTGGTTGCTATTTCAATTCATTAAGTTGTTGATAGAGCTGCTGATGAAATCACTCAATTAAGTCTTTATGTAAAATGGCAAAATCATTATAAAGAAATTAACAAAGAAGAGAAACAAACAACCTCTAAAATAAATTGGCTTAAAAATATACTTAGCCAAGCGATTATAAGGTAAATAAAATTGGAATTCATAAGAATTATTAAGTATTTGCAAATAATTATTAAACATTAAACAAGTGTTTTATTATTTGCTGAATAAGCAATATTTTCTTTTATTTAATTTAACAACACACTAAAGTTTCATATGGAAAGACCTTACAAACCTTTAGTTTTTTTTTATTTATTTTAAAAACATTTGTTGAAAAACAAAAGAAGAATATTTAAAATTCTATAAATAACACTAAACGATGAAGTCATTTATGGGGTCTGCCTGCGGTGTGTATTGAACACATCATCGTAAGCATCATTGTTGCATCCTGTCATATTGTTCTTAACTCTGTTCGCTGTTAGGTTGTGTAAATATTATTTTTCATTTTCATATTGCCAATCAATATGTTAAAGTTTAACTAATAAATAAATGAAGGTTTACATTTACATGTTCATTTTCATATTTATTTTTATATTTCTTATCATTGGGGTTTTTCGTACTTTTTTTTCAATTTTTTTTCTATTTTGCCTCTATGAGCTCATAACTATTTTAAGGCAGTAAAGTTTTTATGATGATGAACATTTTAAATTAAAAAAAATTCAGTTTTTTTTAAATGCAAATTGCAAAAATAGTTGTGGTTTTCTAAAACGTAAAATATTTAAATTATTATTCATAAATCCTTTACTTTAATGCATGTGCATATATTTCGATTTTCATTAGCAGTTTGTGGCATCTTAAGGTTAATATGTGAGATAATAATTTTACGTTCATTTTTATGTTTAGGTTTTCAAAAAAATTATTTAAAGAAAGAATATTTATGTTTTGGAACGTATCAACTATGTATGTTGCCCTTTACATATTTTTTGATGAACGAATTTATACCCTTAGCATCTCTCTGTAACTTCAGCATCAGCCTTACTGTCGAAGTATGTGGCCTGATTTTGCAGAGTACTTGCAAAATAATTCATAAATGGGTAATAAAATTATTCGCCATGGACGAAAACAGACTGCTTGCTGGCAGATCTAAATAACAAATTGAATTTACAAATACGTTCCTAGTAAGCTGCCAGAATCTCAGGAAGACCCTACCAACTTTAGCCAACAAAATTATTCGCCATCAAAGGGAAAAGTGGATGATATACGGTGGATGTATAAGAATGTTAGAAGTCGTCGTGGTCTAGTAGGTAGTGTGTTGGCTTATTACGCGTGAGGCCTCGTTTTCTCAACTTTCTGTCTGATATATACCACAATATGGATGGGTAGTTTTTTATTTCTGAGTTTCCAAGCAGAAGCAGAAGCCCAACAATAACTGGGTTTTGTTGCAATATGTGTGGATACATTTAATATTTAGTAACGTGGCTAAACAATAAGCTAATATAATAGTTTAAATAAGACTTTTTGAGTATACTACATATGCCACTTTAAAGGCATGATGTCTATTATGGCATCCTTATCAAGTTTTCACACTAAACATACATATGTATTTCACAATGCCTTCTGGTTTATTTGCATATACCTTCGATTTCAGGACACATTCAGGACAAAGTCTAATGCGACCAAACAACAGGATGTCGGTGATCAGTTTACAATACTTATACATGAGATGAACCTGCCGTCAAATCTCTCGTGCACAAGGTGGCATAAGCTGTGTGGCATGCAGCATCGTCCTGTTCACGTTAAAAGAAGTTGATAATCAATGGTCTATCGTACTAGCCTTTTATAGTGGCTAGCCTGACAAACGTCGTCCTTAAAGAAATATGGACAGCTGGCGGCGTCAGCTTAAAATTTACATCAAACAGCGACTTTTTCCTATGTATAGGATGCTCTTGGATATCATTTGGATTGGAATTGCCCCAAATTCGACAATTTTGTCCACATCGCTTTTTCTTTCTTGAAGGTTTTGCTTATTATTTGTATTAATTTATAGTTGCTATATTTCCTATAAAAGCTAGTTGAATAAGCCGTTATTTTAATGTCATGTTTTATTTATTTATTAATTATAATACAATTAGAAATTATATATAATTATAATTACAAGCTGAGTAACTAGAGCATGTGCTTGGTGTAAAGCAACACACCATAGCCTCTGGTGAGAATCGAACCCACGACCCTCACGCTAACAGTCTAGCACACTACTCACTAGACTACCAGGGCGCCCAGTATAAGTCATTATTGTATGTCTCTTACCAATTAACAATAATAGATATGCTGATGAGGCTCGAAACTCTCTATAGAGTAGATAGAGGTGTTTAGAAGTATATACTTGCAAGAAGGGACACAAAAAGTGTGAAGGGATGTGAGGTAACTAAGTGGAAAGAGTTTTGAGAGCTAAAACTGTAAACTTTCTTCTCACCGGACAATATAAAATCAAAGCTTAGGATAGGAACAGCTTCAAGCCCAAAATATTTAGATTCTATGATGGGCAGAACGAATCAACAGAATACTTGCTTAGATTCATCTCAAAAGATAACATTTGGATGCTTATCACTTCATCACTAGGCAAGTAGTTATTCGTAATGACAGCGAATAATACTCTGAAGCTTTTCAGTTTCAGTCCAATAGGTTGTCAAATTATCAAATTATAACACTTTTTGTTTTTGTTATTTTCCTATAACTAAAGTTACTAAATTTCTTTCATTGAACAAAAGATTTAAGAAAGGCCTTAAAAACAAAAGACTTAAGCAGCAAGCACTTTCATGTGAATAGCACATAAGTGGTATTCTTCTTAGCGAAAGCAAGAACAAAAACAAAAGACTTAAGAACAAAACCTGGGATTTTACCAAAACCAAAGTGTTGATTTTAACAAATTAACTGTCTAAATATTTAGATTTTGTTCAATAAAATAAAAACAAAACGTTTCTAAATGCCACAATACCTTACAAAAATTTTTAGAAAAGAAAAAAAGATTCTTTTTAAAATATGTGTATGGGGTTTTTTTTGAAGTGTAGGTTGTTGTAATGAGTTTATTAACTGAAAGAAAGGCCTTCATAATTTTTTTTGTTGTTTTTTTAAGTGACCATTTTGGTAATTTTCACGGTCATTTAAATTATATTGAACAGGTGCATTGAATGCATGACTTCAAAAAAAAATGTATAGAAAATTGCTGTTAACATGTGCATAACATGGTATAGTTGGTGTACAAGCGTGTAAATGTAAGAAATAAATTTTTATTGAAATATTATTTGATGCCAAGCACTTATGTATGTATACAAGTATGTATACATGAGTATATAATTTTAATAAAACATTATTAAAATTCTTATATATTTCGTTTTGTTTATTTTTCTAATTATATTGACTTTGATTGTTTGTGTGTTTGTTTTTCTCTCTCTCTCTTAATTGCCTTAACTTTGACTTTGACCTTTCCTTCATGATTATTTAATTTTTTTTGCATTTTTTCAACTAGACTAGATGGAAAAAAATTCTATTTTTTTATATGATTTTTCTGTTGTGTTTGATGAACAATTATACTTGATTTATGAACTTTAAAGGCGGCATTTACAATATGATGCGATATAATTTTATACAGTTGTTTAAACTTATGGTTTAATTACAGTTTAATTAAGAAAAAAAACAAACAAAATACTTGTAAAAATCCATACAACTTCATTGAATATCTCACCTTTTTTTTAAAATGTTTCTTTTTTTTTAACTTTTTTACCTCTAAGCAATGTACTTGTAAGTGCTGATCATGATGCTAGACATGATCATGATCGTTGTCTATGTATAGAGTCTGAGGTGAAGCTCATCTTTAAAAATAGCAATTTGTATAGATGTTTGGTAATTAAAATCTAATTAAATAAAATTAATGTTCAAGCCAAAACCCGTGAACTTACACGTTTGCCTTTAAATAAAATCATGGAAAATGGCAATCGAAATAACACACACGAAAGAAGAAATAATATTTTATGCAAACAACAAATATTTACAAACAAACAAACGTATATATTTCGTATTGGTATTAGAGATAATTAATGGTTTTAACAGCAGAAAGCCTTTTTTAAGTTAATTTATATTATTTTGTAACATCTTCATATACATAATATAAACATTAAGTGGGTGTTCTTGTCTTATATAATCTTGTTTTACAATCTCTCAGGTATTATATACAAAAGTGGAGGTGTTGAACATTGCCTTACACAGTTTGTTATCTATTCAAAGGCGTTATATTTATTTAATATTTCAGTTTAAAGAAAACATCTTTACTTCCTTAGATGGTATTCAAGTGTGCATTTCCCGCGCCGACCAATTTCTTCTATGAATTCGATGGAATTTGGTCAGTACGGCGACTGCCCTTACTCGTTGCATCACAGCGGGCCGCTATGCCTACTCAAGTGAGCTACCACTCCAACCTAACTACCTATATTGTTTTGATTTAATTTAATTATTTACGATATATCTAAGGAAAAAATAAAAAATTTCTGAAATACAATTTTGAAAGTCGCCGCTTAAGTAAGGCCACGTTTCAAACCCCAAATCAGACATCGCCATCAAAACGAAATATAAAAAACTGCCATGAAAAGAATCTCAAAAAAAAAAAATCTGTCGTTCAGAGTCAACTCTAAACTGTAGGCCCTGTCACCCATGTATGAATTTAACATACACAACACAAGTGTGTACGAATATGTATCAGAGATCAGCAATTAATCGTTTTTTCGCTACACATAAGTACTCATGAAATTTTGAGTATGGGTTAGTCAACAGTACTGTTACTCAACTACTCTGATTCATTCGTACTCACTACAAAATTGATTTATAAGTACAGGTTGCAATTGGTTGATTCGAGTGATTCGCATCATTCATCAAAATTTACAGTCTTAGCTGTTGTTGCATTTACAAAAAAAGAAGAAAGAAAAAGACAAAGACATCACGCAAAGCAAACACACAGCCTTCTAGTGAGTATTGTAGTGTTCGTATGCGATTCATACTTATTTTGTGATTCATGTAAATGTTAAGTAAAGGAGAGTCAAAATCAACAACATCATGCTTATTGTTAAGTATGAGTACGATGAGTACTTCAAACTGTAATTATAAGTAGTATGAGTATGATATCAAAATAAGTATGAATGCGTATAAGTATCAGAAATTATGAGTATTATTCGAATCTACTCATATCTTTTGAATACTCATTTCTAATCTCTGGTATGTTTATACAATTTTGGAGAGTATCTCTCACTCTGTAATGTTTCCATTCCTACTATAACTTTATATTTCCTGCAGTCTTAAATCTAATTGTCGACAGAAGTTTTCCCACTTGTAGATTTTATTCCCTAACAAGTTGAGGTTACGGCAAGTTGATCTCTGGTATGTATGTACTTATGTAAAATCGTAACTGTTAGTCAGACAAGGGCTAATATTAAAAAGATGTAAAGGAAGAATAAGAAAGATTCTTTACATATGCTGAGAAACTTTAATGTCCTATGAATACTTCCAGTAACAGACTAATTGCTGTCTAGAAGAGTTACAGATTGGCAATCCGAAGTTGTTATATTTCCTAACGTAGGACCAAGGTGCAGCAATTTGTTAGATTTCGTTTACTAATAAGTATAGCATAGTAAGCCGTGAATGGTATTGGTCTTCTACAAAATCTCTTTAAATTTTTTTAACAAAAGTTTCGCTTTTTTTTTATTGCAAAATTTATATTCAATGAAGTCATTTCAGGAAGCCATACAACGAGATTTTTAATGCCTAAATAACGTTTGTATCTTAAGTCTTTTGTGTTTTTTTGCACATAAAAAAAACTACTCGTTTTGCATAGCAAAATCACAAATTCAACTGAAAGAAAAGTTTGTTTCTTAAGTCAGTTGTTTAATGACATGTCTTTGCCATATGGAATATTAAAGAATTTAAAGAGCAACAGATTATTGGAAATTTTTTTTTGGGAAAACATTGGAAAATGAATTACACTCGTGGTGCAAGAAGTACATTCAGTAAGGAATTTTTTCTTATATATTTTAAGCCATGCCTTGAAGATGAGCTTGAAGAGGGAAAAATGCTTCGATTTCTTATTTAATAAAAAAATAATTTTTTTTTAATTTAACAGAAATTCATGGTTTTCATGGTTGTAATTTTATGTTTTTAGTTTAAAATTCTTTAATTTCTGTTAAAAATATTTTTTTATTGTTTATTTATAAGAATTTAACATTTATTTTTGTATATTATTTACTGTTAAATTATTAACCGGGTTTTATAGTGAAGCCATTACTTGTTTACTTTCAAACTGCATATCTTCCATAATGACGCCGCTAATTCTAAATTCTTTTAACAAAATTTGCTTCTTTTCTTTCGTTTTTTTTCTTGACGAACATTAATAAAATTAAGCACGTAAATGCCAGCAGCAGAAGAGTTTGACAGCCATAAGCTGTCAAGTATTGCAAATCATGTTGAGGAATTTTAATTTAAGAAGAATATAAAAATATGTTTATATACTTGTATATACATACGTACATATGTATGTATGTGTATAGGCAATATATAAAAAAATATAATAGCTTAAGACGGCGAAAGTTGGTTTACTTCAATAAACTACATTTCAAAGAATTCTGTGTAGAAAAAAAAAACCAAATTTAATTTATTTTTAAATTAATTTAAAAAAAATTTTTGTTTTTGATTTTTTTCTATAGAAAAAAAAAATCCCATAAAGATAGTGAAAGTACTGATGTTAAACTATAAAGATAATTTATTTATATTTGGAATCAAAAGTAAACGTATGTCATTTGAATCTTGCATGATGTCAACTATTTTATTATCATCTTAGATCTCCTCACTTTAGATACGCTAACAAGAAACAATTTTTCAAACATTTTAAAGACTTGCTTAGATGGTTGGTTGGTTGGCTTATGTAAATTTGCCATAAAATGCTGCACGAGGTGTAAAAATTTTTTTCTTTCATTTATTTTCTATCATAAAAAATGTCTTAAAAAACTAAGGTTTTATGAACACAGATTTTTTTCTGTGGCTAGACCTTTTTGCCTGCAGGTGAAAAGAGAAATTAATGGTGAGGAAAAATATTAAAAAAAAACTTGTAAATATTATTACACAACTTTTATAATTAAATGAAGATGTACTTAAAATTGTTCACATATTACAGCATTTGCCGTACAAACAGGCGGTACAAAACGCACAGACAAAAGTAATGGCATTTAGAGAGATCGAATGTGTTTCCATAGCCACATATGCTTTGAGGAGTCACATATTCTTTGGCAGGAAACGTTGTTATGTTCTCTAAAGGAGTACTTGCTTACTTAATTGGGTATTACAACCCTGCAGTCATGATTACGACCTATGTAGCTTCTTACACCACTTATGTTGTGTGTGTTAATTTTATCCATAAGTGGCGGAACCTACAATTTAAAGTCGACGTCGAACGCCTGATTTTTGAGAAAATTTTTCATGATCATTTTTTATTTACTCTCAATAGATTTTTAGCAAAAACTCTCATGGCAATTTGTTATTTACTCACAGAGTTTTTGCCAGAAGTCTTTTGACAGAAAGTCACAGAAGAAATATTTTCTCATATTTCGTTCGCTGGAGATGTCAGACTTGGGGACTATGGCCTCTAAAGGACTACAGATTTTTCAATTAAGCTGACCAGTTGTTCTATTTTACAAGCATATAAAATACTGCGTTGTTTAGTATAAAACTCTTTATCTTGCGAGAAAAATTGATATCTTTGGAGCTAGTCTTGCAATCTTCAAGTCTTTGAACTTTGTTTTATTCCAGGAGATTTTTTATCTTGAGAATCTCCAAGTCAAAGGCAGAGCGCTTTAACTACCAGACAGCTCGAACGATTTTCTTTGCTTAAGTTTGGCTGAAGCAAAAAGGGGAATGGAATTGATATGTGTGCTGTCCTGGGTAGAAATACAAATTTCCAGCTTTATAAACAGCCCATCAAGATTCAATTCTTTTAAGATCTATGAAATCTTCAAAATGTAATGTAGAAGTCTTTATATAAGTTTTCCTATTTACCAGCAATTTGTTTGATTTCAAACCAGATAAGTGTAGTATTTCTCGTCACCCTGTATGTGTGTCAACGGATCTGTCATCATACCTTTAACCATAAGAGTTCCCCAATCGTTTTATTACGGTGGGTCCTATTTAATGTCACTTAAATTTGCCGATTTCGGTTTCAAAAACAGTTTAGTGTCCAGCAATTCAGAGTACTAAATCTTTAACAGGCGCAAGGTAAATGTTTTCTAATCTTCTGCCCAGATAACGATTGATAAAAAGAATTGACTGGTACTGACAATATTTAGAGTGCCATTCCATAACACACTTATATATTACGTGGATTAAACGCTGCTATTGAATATTAGTATCGTAATAAGCATTCCATTTTCGCTTGCATTTTCGATTAAATATTAAAGTAGTCAGACGCTCTTGATGCGATGTGGTTTGGAACTGTAAATTAAGTGTGATTTTCGTTGAAATTAGCAAATTTTTCAAGTATCGAAAGAAGCATTCGAGTGACTCGGTGCAAGAAGTACTTCATTTCAGTTGATCTCCTTATTATTTACATCATTTATATCCGACCGAGAATGGAATACAACTCTTATGTATGGGCTGGTGCTTCAAATTCAAAGTTTATTTTGAGGCTTCTAGACCGCGTAGAAGAGAGAGTAATTGTGCTCATTAATGACGTGAGGGTATCCAACTTTTAACTTTTGTTTAAGGTTTAGCAACTGCGTAACCTTTCCTCCAAATGATCTCTTAAATAGTCTCTTGGAGTCATATCGGAACTTTGTGCAAGAGTATTAAGCCTATGGTAGGCAAATCACATGTTCACATTAGTAGCCGTATGATTGGGCCCATTGACTTGTTGGAAGTAATGAACATTAGAAATTTTTAGTTCTTCTAAAATAAGTCTAAATAGTCTCTCTAATTGATTATTTTCTCAATAAATTCCAAATTGCCCGCGCCTGGTGGCTATATACATTATAGTACCACCACCATTTTTAGCCGTGTCTTGAGATCGAGCACTTCATTTCTTTTTTCTCCATACTAAAGTATATCCGTACAAATTGAAATGATATATTTTGACTCGTCCGACTAATGGTATTATTTCAAATCTCATTCGATATGCTTTAGTATGGAGGACGGAAAATAAGGTGCTCAATCCAATGAACTTGTTATAAAATGTTAAAACAAAAACAACAATTCATGATAAAGGAACTTAAGAACATAATAGAAAATTTAAAATTATAGTGGGTGTTGACTCATTTATAGCGCTCACTGTATATGACAAATAAAAAAAAAATCATATGTTCCAAGTTTACCCGATCAAAACTTATCGTCATCATCATCATCATATACCATACATTCAAAAGCTTATCTGTCGCCTTTTCAGAAAACTTTGGTTTCCGAAAATAGGTTAAACAATATTTTGGTAATCTATAGTTTTGTGTGAAATGATCAAAAATATAATTTTCGCCAAATAAAACAAGTTTGGAGGGTTCGAGAAATCTACAAAAAATTTTTGAATTCGACTCAACAAAACTCACAATCTACGCTGTGTTATTAGTTGGGTGTAGTTATGTATGTATGAATGTACTGCTGATAATTTTTTTTTTTTGAACCAAGGGGCGTTGCAATAACTATAACGGCTGACTAATAATCTGCCGTAACCATATCTAGAACATTGTTTAATAACTTAAACCGCCTGACTTTTCTGATAAAATCAAATTACGTTTATCAACAAAGCACTTGAAAAGCATGACTCTTAATAATAAAGATTATTTAATGCTTGTAAAGTAATCGTTAATTAATAAATCAAGTAGCTAAACTAATGAAAAAACAAACAAATATACGATAATGAACTTAAGTGTAGAAAATTATACATACCGTCTCTTGAGGCATAGTATTACAACTACGTAATGGCAATTTATAACGTAAGGGACCGTCATGATCTCTGTGAAAGAAAAAGAAAAAACAAAAAACAAAAATTATTACAATATTTAATTGATTTAAATTTCCTTTAAAATTTCGTATTAAAAAATTTCCCATTAAAGCTACCCACCTGTATTCCGTTAGACATGTTGAATTTTTCGATAGACCCTTTGGATATATCATACCACTAAATAGACCATTTTCATGATTTATGGGTGCATCTTTAATGGTTATTAACATGGAACCCGATAAACATTTTATTTTAACCGTTGGCTCTACAGTGGGCTTTGTGGATGAGCTTTCGATTTCTTCCAATTCAGCATAAAGATCTTCTGAAAATACAAATGAATGAGACCGTAAAGTTAGAAATATAGTAAGGCAATGAGTCATAGTAAATATTTTGTTGACCGCTTGTCTACTCTACTTAAAAATTAATGTTATCGTCTGCTATAGAAGTGTTACCATGTGCGGTAACATTTATATTTTTTAACACTTAAACTTTATGTGTAGATAAGCGCATGCCAGGCAAAAATTACTAAACATATATGAAAATCAAAATTTGATAACATATTTAATTGGAATTTATTTGAATACAGTACAGTGGGTAAGTGGAGGGAAAATTGTTAAAAAAAAACAATATTAAATAAAAAAGAGAAATTAAAGATAAATAAGCAAGAAGAAGTCGACATACTCTAGTAAGAAGTGTATTGGCTTACGTCAAACGTTTGAAATCACGGTTCAAACTCATTTCCATGAAAATTTTCTCAGAAAATCTGTTGTTTGGAATCGGCTTCAAACTGTAGGTCACGCCAATCATATATAAAATTAAAAAAATGTTTCTTCGGCGAATTCGTTTCAGCAGATCTCTGGCAAAAACTCTGCGTGAAAAATTTCTCATAAATCTCTCATTCGTAATCGACTTCAAACTGTAGGTCCCGTCACTCATGTATAAAATTAACACACACAGCAGAAATCGTGTGAGAAACTAGGTTGTAATCCTGACTGAATGGTTGTAATGACCAATTATTTGTTGATTGATAAGAGAAAATTTGTGAAACGTTTTTGAAAATTTCTCATTTTTTAAATTAAACTCTGTAGCTTGTAATGATTGGTTAAATGCAGTTTTTATGTCTTTGGACTGTGCCAAAACATATAAAATTATGCTTTAATAATAATGTACATATGCGCTTAAGTGAAAAACAATAAATGATTACATGGCAAACGCCAAACGAATACCACGCTTCATGGAAAATTTTTTAGAAAAAAAGTTTTCTTTTCTTTCGAAAATTTTAATAAACTGGCCAACTACTAAGAAAAACAATTTGCTAAAAAGATTAACCTTTTTTATATGCTCCCCCCATGAAGCTCTAAGCATAATAAAGTTCTTTTCCACTGTGCCCTGGTATTTCCAAAACAAAACAAAACAAAACAAAATTTTTAAATAATTGAAAAATGAAATATAAATGCCAAGATAAGGTAATTTTTATTAATTTCAAATGATTAACTCAATTGTAATCTTCATACTATTTCTGGATTTCCCTATATAAAGGCCACAGAATTCTAAATAGAATCAACAATATTCCGTGGCTCTTTAAACTCTCAACATAACAACGAAATCGTGTTCAAATAATAATAAAAATGAATAAAATGTAAATAAATAAGTGTGTTTCTAACCATATATTTAAATAATAATTAAACGAAATTTTTAGCTATTTATGTTTAGTAGCCTTATATGGACTATTGTGGTTGGCCTCGGGCCAACTTCTGTCCATAGGTCCTTGCCCTAAAAACATTAAAGTAGTGGAGGATTTCAATGCCGAAAAGTACATGGGCAAATGGTTCGAATTTGCTAAATACCCGGCGTACTTTGAGAATGATGGCAAGTGTGTAATTGCTCAGTATTCGTTAAATGAGGACGGATTAGTGAATGTAAACAATTCCATGATTAATCAGAAGTAAGTTAAGCCCTCACTGGAGTGATATAAAATAGCTGAAGTTCTATAATGTTTTATAATTTTTGTCTGTTAGAACCAATAACTATACCGAAATTATCGGTAATGCCACTTTGGTGTCCAGCGGTAAACTCTTGGTTACATTCCCTGTATCTCCGATATTAACCGTTACAAGTAATTATTGGGTACTTGATACCAATTATGGCAACTATTCGGTGGTATATTCCTGTACACCTTTAACCAAACTTACTCATACTAGTAAGTGCCCTGTGTCCTAAGGAACAATTTTTATGTTAATAAAACAATTTTATTTTTATTTTTTTCCCCCACCAGCTACTGTTTGGATTTTAACGCGTACTCCCTTCCCTGGCGATCAAATTGTAGAGCAGGCTGTTAAAGTTTTGAAAGACAATAAGATCTCGTTAATGCCATTGCAAATGACCAATCAAATATCATGTAATTAAAGTTCTAAAAAGAAGGCTGCTTCCATTGCATTTAATTAAAGCCTTTCTTAGCCATATAGCAGCATTTATTTGTAAATCATTAATAAAGCTTGCAAAGCATTAAAGCAATTTAAATAAGCACAACATGTTTTTTTTATTGGGATTTGGCATTTATTGGTCACCAATAAAGCTTTTTCGCTACCGCTTCTTTGATACTTAGATTGAATAGATGTGACTCGTAATAGATTTTCTCTTAAAGTAAGCCGCTAATAAAAATAAGAAATGCAGAGTTTACTATTGCTACTACATTCTAAAATTATAAAATATTGAAAATTTTTTCTCATCCTCATTTTAACTCATCCTCGAGGAGTGGACAAAAGAAGGGTGTTCGTACAGGTTACATATGCCCTTTAGAAATTATGGTTGATACTACGACATTGCTTGTTGAGTTATCTTAATATCTTTCAACCTTAAATAGGTATTGTATTAACATACTAGACGTGAGGCCGTGGTTCAACCGCTAGCTCAGACATCTCCAACGAAAAGTGAAATAATAAAACAATATTTCTTCATACAAAAAACTCTGAGAGCAAATGAAAGAGCTTCTTAAAAATCTGTCGTTCGGACTCGAATTTAAACTGTGGATCCCTCCACTCATTTATAAAATAAACACACACAAGCTAGGTGAGAAGCTAGGTCGTAATCCTGACTGAAGGGTTGTAGTGACCAATTAAGTAAGCAAGTAAGGGGTACTTACAAACTGAAAAAGAACTTGTAAGATATTTTGAAGTGATTTGAGGAATAATTTTAAATGATTCGCAAGCATTGCTGTCCCAAGTTATAATTCAAATGTGTTTCAATTGATGTGAACACATCACAATTGATGTGTTGCCAGCCTTTTGGTTGACCTAGATGGTCTTTCTTTTTCCTCTCAAAAAAAAAAAAAAAAATTACTTCTGAATCGAAAAACTACCTCTTGCATGTTGAAATCGTTGGAGAGCATTCAGTTAGCAATCGATATGCTTTAGATAAGCATTTTGTGCCACGAAATCTAGCAAAATCTCATCCATTGATTAGCAAAGACACAAACCAACTATCTGTTAAGACTTCCAAACAATAAATACAAAAAATTACAAACTTTTACTTTTTTAAATTTCGAATCTAGATCTTTTTTTTCTTTTGTAATCTTCTTTATTTTATTCTGGCCATTACTTTATTTCTGCCTTAAAATCTATTTCAAGATAATAAAAGTGCTCATTTAGACAAACAAATAGTATAAATGATAGTATTGAAGTCGCCGTAGTCTATTAGGTAGTGTGTTGGATTATTAGACGTGAGGCTATGGTCGGACATCGCGAACAAAACGAAATAACATATCAGCAGATGTCTGGCAAAAGCTCTGAGTGTAAATAAAATGGCCAAACTGTTGCTCCCGTCACTCATATATAAAAGTAACGCACACACAACATAAATGCTGTAAGAAACCTGGTGGTAATTCTGACTAAGTGGTTGTAATAACCAATTACTTGTTGATTGATAAGAGAAAATTTGAGAAACGTTTTCGAAAATTTCTCATTTTTTAAATGAAATTCTGTAGCTTGTAATGATGGGTTAAATGCAGTTTTTATGTCTTTGGACTGTGCCAAAACATATAAAATTATGCTTTAATTATAATGTGCAAATGCGCTTAAGTGAAAAAGCAATAAATGATTACATGGCTGACGCCAAACTAATACCATAACAGGGGCAAATCATTAGTTTTTGTCTGACGCTTCTCGGAAAACTGATTTCATTTCTTTCGAAAGTTGTAATACATAGGCCAACTATTAAGAAAAACAAGTTGAATTTTTTATTCAAATTTATTAAGAAATTAAACGTTGAAATTATAAATAAATATCTCCATGAAGCTCTAAGCACAATAAAATTCTGTTCCACTGTGTTACGACACTTCAAAAAAAAAAAATCATCTCAATAATTATAAAAATAAAATATTAATGACAATGATAACGTAATTTTATTTGTTTTAAATAATTAACTCAACTCAATTGTGCTCTTCACATTATGTCTGTATTTCCCTATAAAAAGGCCACAGAATTTTCAACAGAATCAACAATATTCCGTGGCATTTTAAACTCTAAACGGCGCAACAACGAAATCGTGTTCAAATATTTTATTTATTTAAAATATAATTAAAATGAATAAAATGTACGTAACTTTTCTGTTTATAACTGTACATTTAAACAATAATTAAATTAAATTAAATTTATAGCTTTCTGTGTGTAACAGCCTTATGTGGCCTATTGTGTTTGGCCTCAGGCCAGCTTGTGTCCCAGGGCACTTGCCCTGATGACATTACAGTAGTGGAGGATTTCAATGCCGAAAAGTACATGGGCCAATGGTTCGAATTGGCTAAATATCCGGTTTACTTTGAGAATGAAGGCAAATGTATAACTGCACAGTATTCGTTAAATGAGAACGGCTTAGTGAATGTAATCAATTCCATGATTAATGAAAAGTAAGTTAATCCCACTGGATTGATGTAAAGAGTGACGTTCTGTAATGTTTTACAATTTTTGTTCGTTAGAACCAATAAATTTACCGATATTCTCGGTAATGCCACTTTGGTGTCCAGCGGCAAACTATTAGTTAAATTCCCTGTATCTCCGGCTTTAACCGTTTCAAGCAATTATTGGGTATTGGATACTGATTATGACAACTATTCGGTGGTATACTCCTGTACACCTATAACCAAAAATAGTCGTGCTAGTAAGTGCCCTGTGTTTTAAGAAACAATTTATGTTTGTAAATCATTTCTATTTCTGTTTTTCCCTCAGCCATTGTTTGGATTTTAACGCGTAATCCCTTCCCTGGCGATCAAATTGTAGAACAGGCTGTTAAAGTTTTGAAAGACAATGACATCTCATTGTTGCCATTGCAAATGACCAATCAAATATCGTGTAATTAAAGTTCTAAAAAGAAGGCTGCTTTAATTGTTGCATTTTATTAAAGCCGTTCGCTTGCAGGCATATTTTGGCATTTATTTGTAAATCACCAATAAAGCTTTTAAAGCAATAAAGCAATTTAAATAAGCACAGCATGTTTTTTCTATTGCATTTATAAACGTATAATTTAAAGTAATAATCCTACAAGAGCCAGTAGACGTCACTTGGGGATTTATTTATCATGTTAACATGTTTTAAAAGTCGATCTTATATGAAGGCAGGCGGGCATGTTACACAGTCGGAATAAACATGGGACCATTGAAGCAGACAAGTGTGCAACAGATTTAGAAAATTTAATGACTAGACAATAGGTATAGTGATGCGGAAGTGATGCGTCTAAGGTTAGCCGTCCAAACTTTAATGAATCAACCTTTACTGGTATAAAGGAAGAGAAATGCATTTCGCAAGTCGCTTGCAGGAGAATCATTGTGGGTGTATGTAATGTTAATAGTATCCAGCTGTTTAACATAATCTATGGACAAAATGTTTCTCATGATATATTTTCTCCTTAAATAAGCTGCTAATTAAGAAAACCAGAGATTACTGCTATTACTACATTGCAAAATTATAAAGTATTGGAAATTTTTTTACATTTCTAAATAATTTTTTGCAAAATAAATGGCCTCTTCCATTTAAAATTAATCACCAAGAAACATTCTCTAAAAACTTATTGCTTTTAAACCAACGATTACTCTTTCCTTCTGTTCTAGAGTAGTATTGTGTTTCCTTCCTGCATTAAACCTGTTGCATGTGATCAAAGAAAAATCAAAGAATTTCCTTGCAGTTCATTGCACCCTTTCTTAACTATTCCCCTCCTCTCTAGGCATCTTGCTTTATAACCATAATTTTGCAAGTCTTGCTTTTGTTTTTTTTTAGTTTTTTTCTCTCGTTTTGTGTCGTTTTTTTATTGGCCAATAAACTGTCAGCAATTGAATGTGTATGCATGGATCGCATAAATTATTTTTAATTATAAACATGATAATTATGGTTGGTTGGTTGTACCATAACAAGATCTGTTGCAGCGTATAATGAAAGGCTAGAAACCACAGTAGAGAACATACAATGGGAGGAATATTATTAAAGAAATAAAAATTAACCCCTTGCTAAAATACAGCATATTTGAGATATTCTTCTTGCTTCCATCTCCATTAATACCATGCGAAAATCATGTAATTTTTATGCGAAGAAAGGGGAAAGTAAAAAAGTACCACGCCTATAAAATTGTTCGTCTTTTAAAGCAAACCAAATAGTCACCCCATTTTTCGACTTCCTTTTAGGAATCAAGGTAAACTAAGCATATATTATAATCAAAATCATCAAATCATAAAAATCCGTAATAATTCGGTGAATTGTTTAAATAATTGCATAAAATATAGAACTTTATACATCTTTAAATTATATAACATGTGTAAATCAGAGATCAGCAATGAATTGTCTGTTCTTTACTCATAAGTACTCATTCGTTTTTCGAGCATGAGTGAGTCAACAGTATTGAAATTTAACTACTCTGATTCATTCATACTCACTGCAACATTGATTTATAAGTACAGGTTGCAATGAGTATGACTACAACGTTGACATCAAACTCATAACATTCGAAATATGTTTGATTCATACGCCTACTCATTTAGATTGATAAATTTTGAAAAATACTTATAATACTCATAAATGATTCGAGTGATTGGAATATTTCATCAAATTTTACAGTCTTAGTTGTTGTTGCATTTACAAACAAAGAAGAAAGACAAAGACAGCAAGCAAAGCAAGCCTGCAACCTTCTAGTGGGTATTGTAGTGTTCGTATGCGAATTATACTTATTTTATGATTCTTGTAAATGTTGAGGAAAGGAGAGTTGAAATCAACAACATCATGCGTATTGTTAAGTATGAGTACGATGAGTACTTCAAACTTGGAATATGAGTAGTATGTGTATGATATCAGAAGTATTAGAAATAATGAGTATGATTTGAATTTAGTCATCTTTTTGAATACTTTGCTGATCTGATCTTGATGCTGAACATTAAAGATTTTAAAGAGTATTTTCTATAAGCCTTTTAACTGTGGTTGAATAAAATCTTCTGCATTTTATTTTGAAAACTAATTTTCTTTGCTTAATTCAAATTTAACGTAAAGGGGCATGACGAATTTTTATAGGCCATTTTCTCAACAATTATTTGAGCGAAAAAAAAACATCTTTTTAAACTATTTGTCTACTACAAAAGTGATAAAGAGAGACAGAGAGTGATGGGAGAACATATGGTAGATTGTCGCAGTTTTCATTATAACGATGTCTTAGTTGGCATGGCTGATTTGAACTTAAGCATCTAACATGTATAACAAATTGCAATACTTTTGCCAGCAACAACAACAACATTTATATAATGATTATCATCATCATTATTAAGCAAAGTAATTACAATGAGTGTAATAAGCAAAGCAACAAATAAAACTATCTTAAGCTACTGTGGTTTCTTTCTTTCTTTTCTATTCACTAGAGACCAGGCAGCACAAAATCAAGCCAAGAACCTTTGGTTCTTGTTGTCTTCAAAAAAAAAAATGCAATAAGATGCCACAAAAATGTTGTCTAACCAGGAAATGTTGCAAATTGCAAAAATTAAAAAAAAAAGAAGAAACAGAAAAAATATAAAGAACACCAGCAATAAGAAAGCACCATCATTATAAGAATGATGTCAGGCTGGCAGCAGGGTATCAGGGTAAATCTTCTCAAAGAACAACAGTCATGACAGAAAACCTTTAAGCATAACACAACATGATTTTTCATATGTATGGCTTCTTAAAAGCCTAACTTACATTGGCAAATGTGTCTATATATATGTATATGTATGCATGTGTTTAAGTTTCTTTTAAGCTGAATTGCTGGCACATACTTGATGGGGTCTCTTGTGAGTGCTGTTATGTTTGTGTCATGAAAATATGTTCGTTCTTTACAACGAATTGCAAATTCTAAAAAGGCACAAAGAAAACAAGAGAAAAGAGTGGCTTTGTAAAGGTTCAAGAAACTTTAGTGGCCCAAAACCGTTGCTTCACTTATACATACACTGCAAAGGCAGCTTTTAAACACAAATCTTAACCCATTCAGAGTTTCGAGAAAAAGTTTTGTTTAAAGTTAAGAGGCATTTTGTTGGTATTAAAAATATAGCTTAAAGGAGCGCAGAAAAACACATTCAAAAAGGGCCATCATAGCAACCCAATACATTTTCAATGATTTTCCAAGCTATGAGCGACAAACTGGAGTACAGCAATTGCGTGATTTGTAAGAAAACCCCGAAATAAATCAAAGAATTAATAGAGAGAGGGGCTTGTGATAGCGTTGGGTTCCTAATCGGACGGATTACAGTGCGACTTTAGAAAATCCCACACGAAGAGGGTTTAACCCTATGATTTCGGTAATCAGCACATCACCACCACCACCTAAGATAACTATGCTCTCAAATCGCTCGTGCAGAATATCTAATGTCTCATGAGCTGTGCCTTGCCTTTTGTCCCTGGTGTCCAGGTCATTGACAGTACTATCCTTCCCAATGTAGTTCTTAAAGAAATACACCAATTCGATCTCATATTGACTGGTTGCGTCACAAATTCTATAATTTTGTTTGTTAACATATCCATGATTCATCAAAATAAACTCAATAAATGTATACCAGGTTGACAAATGCAGCTTCAACAAGATAACCGCTACCGACTGTCTTAATTTGTAAGTCCCCGTTAGAAGAGTTTATACAAACTCGGTATAATAACTCAGGAATTTAAAACAAGGCTGGAGGCCCTTGCCTAAGCGGATGTCATCTGCCTTTTGGCTCACAGACAATAAGATATGCAGCGAAAGCTGCAGTGTCGATATGGAGAAAAATTCTCGTTTTTAACTCCCATACTTTTGTGTGATTACGAGTAATTGTAAGGGATGTCAACTCCTACTGCTACATACGGAGCACTCCACGTTCCTTTTATAAGAAATTTAAAAGAGGGAATTCGAGATGCACTGGGTACAACGACAGGATGCCCTATGATGACATAAAGACACTAACCAGATTCCTACACAGAAACTGAAGAATTGAAAGAATAACCCATCCTTGCAGCAGTTAAGTGGAGATGGAAGCTGTTTCCCACAAGATGAATTGGAGTCTTATTAAAGTATTATCTTTGTAAAGAATATGATATGACTGTAAGATCTCAAAGGGTTTTGAAAGGCATTAATAAATGAAAATGCCTCACTTGACTGGCATTAATGACCACTTTTGTTTACAACTGTAAGCGACAGAGAAGCTTTAAAATTGATTTCGAAATACATGTACAGTGTATTCCATTTTCAATGAGATTGAGCCAAGCAATGAGGGGTTCACTCGAGTATTCCATGTTAAAAATATCAGCTTTGAACTCTTCAATATTTATTGTGGGCATTGCAATCGACTCCAGTAGGAGATTATCTGTAGATTAGAAGGAAGTATGTTTTTCAGATTGTCGCCATAGGTTCATACGGTTCAAACCCAGGTCAAGCATCTCCAACTGAACGAAATATGAAAAAATATTTCTTCGGCGACTTCGTCTCTGCAGATTTCTGGCAAAAACTCTGAGAGAAACTAAAATTGAAATGAAATGTTTCTCAAAAAAATCTGTCGTTCGGAATCGACTTTAGAACTATACGTCCCGCCATACATACATACATAATTACAACCCTTCAGCCCGGATTACGGCCTAGCTTCTCACACCACTCATGTTGTGTGTCTTAATTTTATACTTGAGTGGCGTGACCTACAATTTAACGTCGACTCCGAACGACAGATTTTGAGAAACTTTTTCATGGCAGGTCCCGCCATTCATGGATAAAATTAAGACACACAAACATATGTGGTGTGAAAAGCTAGGCTGTAATCCTGACTGACGGATTGTAATGACCAATTATGTATGTATGTATGTATCAGATGTGTGTGTATGTTTTTCAGACTGTGCCTTTTCTTCATAACGTTCCAGTGCCTCTGTCCATAATCAATTGATCGTGGATATTTAAATGCGTTTATATCGAATGTGAGTCTGTCTTTCGTAAGCTTAAAAAAACTGATCTTTGGTCGATAAAGTATCAAAAATTATGATGTAATATCTCCGAAAAACAAGAAATAAAATTAGAGATTGAATGGAAACATGAGGTCCTACTAACTCATCCTGAGGTTCTACTAACTCATCTATTGAAATCCCTTCGAGAATAACTCGATTAATGAGAATAAATACACTTTAAAGTAAAGGAGGAAATGGAGGAAATATCCTCCCTTTCATGGTGAGAAGGTATAGAAGGCTTTATTGTGGTGGACTTTTTGATTTTGCATCGATAATTTTTATTTTTTGTATTTAAAGGGTTATAAGCTGCTCTTCTCCCAATGGTTTTAGCAATTCAGCCTTCTCCTCCCCAATTTTATTTTCTTTTTCATTCTTAGACAGACTCTTCATTTAAGTTTGCTAACTTATCGCGCCTTATGGGATACAAATCATCAAGCACATCTTGGGACACAAAATAATTTCTTCTTTCTTGTTTTTCTCATACGCTAACCTAAACAGTGACTGGAGGTTTTTATCTTTATCTTTAGCCTAGCATATATGGTTTTATAAGATTTTAAATTTAAGACAATATGGTATACGGATCTATGCTGTGCATATTGTTTTAAAAGTATACGTTCGTGTTGCATCTTTGGCTGTTTCTTTTGGAATTTATTTTTTTTGATTTGTTACCCATCCATGTGCTGTTGTGTAAAGGCATGAAGCTGCTGCAGCCGTAGATTTTATTTTTTGTTTTTCTTCTTCATCTCTATTCAATGTCATTAACGTTGCATGTTGATAAATATTACTCTGCAACTCTTTTTTCCCCCCTCTTTTATTTTATTTTATATTTTTTTAGTTTTTTACTTTAAACTCATACGTAGAAGAAACAGAAGTATTGTGAACTTCTTCCGCATTGGCATGTTTTTCGCTGCACCTTCTTTATAATTTTTTTTCTTTTGACGTTGCTTGGTTAAAGGAAATAAAATGAAGAAAACATTTCTGTTTTTTTTCAATTGTTTTCTTTGTGCTGGTTTTTATTGTTATTGCTATTGTTGTTGTTGTTTTATTATTATTTTAAAATGACAATGATGATTTATAGGATTTTCAACATGATTTAATAACATATAAAAGGATATGTGATTGCTTTAAAAGAAATAAAATTGCATCCAATCAACAAAAGACCGCAGAATTATTATAAAACTTAAGCGGCTTATTTAATAACAACAACAACAACGAAAAAATGTTGATGTAATCATATATAAAAATTTTTATATTCTCATTTAAAAAAATCATAAAAAAAAAACTTAAAGTTTAAAGTCATAATTTATAATTTATAATAAAAAAAGTCTCGTTTTTTTTATATTCTTCTTTGCTTGAAAAAGCAGATTTTATGTAATAATTTAACGTGATGATGTCTACGGCTGGAGTTTAAATAAAAATGTTTGGGTGTTGTACTATGCTATGAACACAATGAATGCAACGCAGCGCAGCAAATGCAGCAATCATTTAAAAATAGAATACAAAAGTGCATATGGAAGTGATTATTTGAAAGTTAGTGCGTTAACAAGCAAAGATTCTGCTGCTTTGATTTTATGTTAATGCTATAAACACAATAAATAAAGAATACAAGGGTGTATACGAAAGTAATTATTTTAATGGCAGCGCGACAACAATAAGCAAAAATTCTGCTGCTCTCAAGCATCTATCGTTCAGAGACAACATTAAGCTATAGCTCTCGCCGCTCATGCATAAAATCAACACACTCAACATGGGTGCGCTAAGAAGTTAGGTTGTAATCCTAATTGGTAATCCTAGATTGTAATTGCCAAGTAAGTGTTCACAGGCAATTTCACTTGTTGGCCTTTATGGCCCATTGTGTTACGCTCGTTATGATTCGTTAGTAGCCAGTTTGACCGAGCTCCGACTAAATCCGGCCAGATACCTTAATGGGATTTTGGCCACCATATCCAGATCTTTTAACGTTCTGTCACCCAAGAACGCATGAAGTCTGTTTTGAAGTGAAGGGCACTCACATAAAAGTTGTTGTGTCGATTCTATTTTTTCCATCTCCTGGCAACTTCTGCAGTAATCCTGGTTGGACCGACCCAGATTGTCAGCATAACTGCTAATAGCATAGTGTCACGTTAGAATTGCTGTTAGAATGCGAACCTTTCTCCTGTCGAACTCAAGTAAGGCCTTTATTTTCTTCCTTTCCACTGCTGGACACAGCAGTTTTCAAATTCGTCAACCAGATATGTTGGATCACCTTCTGTTTGTTGAATTCCATGCTGCTTTTCCCAATTTTAAAAAATATTGGTATAGTGCCACCCTCTATCATCTCTTTCTCAAACATAACCAATCCCTTCCGTTTACCTCGTCCACCTCTTCGCTTCCTTCTAGGCCACAGTAGCCCTGTAGACAGTAGAAGCAGATGTTATGTCAACATACATATATAATGTAGAGAGTCTATGCAATTCCTGACCCTCTTTGATTTGACGATGTGGGATTCCAGTGCCTTGATTGCTCGTCGATTGTTCACACGTGAGAACAAGTTCGAAGGAGCTAAGTTCTTGGTTTCAATCATACATGCAACTTGTTCAATAGCAAAAATCTCCCCTTGAAATACGCTCGCCTAGTTAGGTTCTCTGTACGACCCATTCAGTGGTAGTTTATCGGAATAGACCTCAGATCCAGTTCCACATTTCATTTTTGAGCCATCGATGAAGATCGTTAAATCGCCATCACGGATGTGAGCTTCAGCAACCCATATTTTTCGAGTGGTAGTGTTACTTTTATATATCGTCAGAAAATAGTCTCTGGTACCATGCAGTTGCATCTAAAACCTGGGAGATACAGATCTGTTTCATGCAGTATTGCAGCAGGCCCTACATGCCTTAAACATATCTGAGAACTTAAGCCTCAGTGCAGTTCGATCAGAGATGTTTTGGAAGAAGATGTCTAAGTTGTAGAGGCAAGATGATCTCGAAGCCAGCGTGTGATGTGAACTTCCGAGCAGCCGTGATGCCTTCGCTATTCAGAAACAACGCCTGAATTTCACCCTTAGATGCATAATTCGTCATTAAAACGCTTCAGTGAGGATTAGGACCTAACTTCTTAACACCACTTGTGTTGAGTGTTTTAATTTTATGCATGAGTGGCGGCACTTACAGTTTAAAGCATACTTCGAACGACAGATTTTTGAGAAACTTTCATGGCATTCTTATTTACTATGAGAGTTTTTGTCAGAAATTTCCTGAGAAGAAATCGCTTGGGAAATATTTTTCAATATTTTCGTTTTGTTGGACATGTCTGCCCTGGGGTTTGAACAGTAGCCTCACGTCTAATAAGCCAACATACTATCTACTTTTCATTTAACTTAAAAAAATTGTGAAACACCTTTCACTGATGCTATGAAAATATATTGTGTGTAGGTTAAGGAACTTTGCTCATTCAATTTTATTCTTTCACAAGAGGTTGGTTTATTTCATCTTCCTTTGATGTCCCTTGTGGAATCAAAGTGTTTCTATGTACAGTGGAATATTACTTTCCAAAAATTCGAGCAGCCATGATGAAGAACATTTTGTTAGTTTTTCTCGAATTAGAGGATGTTTTACTTAAGTTTTGAGTCAACCATTACTGGGTTTCTATTACACCTATTAACTTAAATAGACATATTTACTACGCCACTGAATAATTAATCACAATTACAATCGAATTATTTTGAAATGTTTATGTATGATGTGAACAGAAATCGTACTTTACATATCGATTTCCATTAGCTGTTATCGTTCTAAAATACTTATGACATGTATTTCCATTAGTATACTTCTTTTGAATTTGATTCTATCTATCACATGCCATTGAATTGATTTCATACATAAAATCATATCTTCATCTAATTGCTTTAAATGGCAATGATTTGAAAATAGCACACAACAAAACTAGTCTGCATTGTAAACTCATTAAATTCCCATCACAATTTTCTAATATGTGGCTATGCAAAGTGAAATGATTTGGAAATTGTAAACAAAATATTTAACTCTTTATAGCCAAAGCGAATATTACAAATTTTTTTCTTTTTGCAAAAAGCAAACAACAAAACATAGAAAACTAAGCGGTAACTGGTTAAGACTACATGAGCGAAAAAAGAAGAAATAAATATTCCAAGTAATTGTAACAAATTTTCTTGCAAAAAAACCAAACCAAACCTGAATAACTAATTTACAACACAATGTATGTATATGCCACAATACTATGCTAACTTTGTAGAAGTAAATGAATTCAAACGTTCAATAGACGGAATGCCAGCATAGTATTACCAACATTCACTTTTACGGCTGTTATAAAGCAAACGAATGTTTTTTTTTCGTTTTAATTAAGAAATTTGAAAATTTAAAAGTGATACACAAACTAAAGAAAAAAATAACAAAAATATTGCTTGGAAAATTAAATTCGATTTTCCAACAATTTATTGGTGAGTCATGTTGTTATTCATTCATTTCTTTAATTTTAAAAAATTATTGATTTTACGATTGTGTTTAAAATTTAACATTTTCAAGCAATTTTATCAATACTAAGCAAAAAACTTAGCAAACATTTTTGCTATAAATTTTATTTAAAACAAAAGACTCAAGAAACAAACCCATATTCTCTGAAATTTTTAACTTCAGAAAAAAGTTTCATATTTTTGGCAATAAAAATAGTAACAAAAAACAAAAGATTTAGAAAAGAAACCTTTTATTTGCTTTTAATTCACAAATCAAAACAAAAGACTTAAGAAACGAACCTCTTTTATGGCATCAATAAAAGCAAAAAAATTTATATTTTGCTGCTAAATATTGGGTCATATAAAAAGCATCATACCAATATACTGGCCATAGTGGCCAAGCAATTTCGTCAAATTGGAAAAGGTATTTAAAGTTAGCATTTCGTACTTATTTTTACTGAAGTCAGATCTTCAAATCATCACTTTTAGAATGAATGATAGGTACACATTCGTTGCATTAATGCATAAAAGTAAGAAATAGTTGAGTGCATATCAAGTGCTAGACAGGGAATTGTTATTGTTGACGCCGAAAAGTATCCTGAAATTTGTCAGTGCAATAGTCTTAAATACTAAGTCGCAATACTAAGTCACTTCTTCAACACATTAATGATAATACTATACCTTACCCAGAAACAAATCTCTAGACTCCGTTTCAGAAGTTTCGATACACTTTGATCCGATCGCACTTTTACTGAAAATGAGGAAAAATGTAGGTTAGAGGACGTGTCTTGTCAACTGTGACAACTACAGTACCCGGAGGTCAAATTGACCCATTGTACGAGGAAAGATGTAATCGATGAAACAAAACTGGATCACAAACTGTCAATATATAGTTGAGCACTGAGCAATTTTGGAATTATTTAAAAAAGTCTTCAAAGAAGTAAATGTTTAGATGCTACGTGAACTCGTAAACCAGGAGAAGTGTTTTTTAATACCATTCAGACACTTAAAAAAACAAGGTATGTTTCTGGTTGGCCTGCCACTGGATAACGATTTTTCCACTGCACAGAATCTGTTCGGCGGTATGGCTGATATTGTAAAAATACTTAACATTTTTTAAAACAGGCTTTAAAGGACTCAATATTTGGGTGTCAGACGTTAATTTTTATTACATTTTGTTCCTTTAAGAGGCATATAGCTGTCACAAAATATCATAGCTATGTCACTCAAATTCTAGGCAAGCAAATGGTTGGCCCAATACAGCAAATTTCAGGAATAATGCTCAATGTTACGAGAAATTGGGTGTAGTAGTGAGAAACTTTGTTTATTAAGTGCTACTATTTTTCAGGAGGGGATTCTAGCGTTTAAAAATTTCAAACCATGAAGATTACGTCACATTAACAATTGCAAAAAAATTTAATTGACTACAGAAGCATCTACGAAACGTAGCCGATACAAACGAACATTTATTGAAGATTAAAAACTACTTGTGACCTTCCTGCGATACTCGACATACTATTTAAAATCCTGTATTGACGGGGCACGTGGTTATGTATTGTATATGTTTATGTGTGAGTATTTCCACTTACTCATCTCTTACTACATACATACATATTTGGATATTACAACCCTTCAGTTGCCCTAGTCAACCCTAGCTTCTCACACCACATATGCTGTGTGTGTTAATTTTATTCATAAATGACGCGACTTATAAATTAAAGTCAACTCCGAGCAACAGATTATTGAGAAGCTTTTCTATTTACTCTCCGAGTTCTTGCCAGAAATCTGCTGAGAGGCAGTCACCGATCATATTCTGTTTGGGTGAAGATGTCTGACCTGGGCTTTGAACCCATGCCTCACTTCTAATAAGCCAACACATTACCTACTAGACTAACGCCATCCTTTACTCGAATCTTAAATTTTAAACAATGAACCGAGAATTTGAGGAAAATCGACCGGTATTGTCAAGGTTTTAAGGTGTTGTGTATTCCATCTAGCCAACGCTATACGTATGTTTGATGGCCTACCAAAAATTGTATACACTTGGCCTTGCACAGTCTCAATACCGTATACTGTGGCCTATTCAGAGATGGCAAGAAATCTGTCAATTGAGGAACGCTTATAACTGCTAGGCTAAGTATTTACAGACTTCACAAAGATGGAATCATAAAACTACGATTGAAATGACATGGCGATAATAATGGCAAATATAGATTTCATTAAAATCGACTTTAAATCACAATTACTTTTTATACAATATTAGTCAAAAACAAAAGACTTAAGAAACAAACATATTTTGACTTTACAAAGCAAGTGTGGATTAAAGTAAAAAATAAGCAATATTACTTACTTGTTGTTGGTATTTGGGCACCCTTCGCTGTTAACAGGACTATTAACTGTAATTTATTTAAAAAAAAAATGAAAGAAAGAAAGAAAGAAAGAAATTAAATAATAATTATTATTAAATGGAATCTACATGCTCAATAGGAGTTTTTTTCTTTTAATTATTGTTTTCATACTTACAAAAATGTGTAATGATGTGTAGAGTGTAAATGTGGTAGAGCCCATGTTGCCTGCAAAAAAAGAAAGAAAAAAAAGAAATTGTAAAATTTATAATTTTTTCGTTAGAAACAAATAAATGAGAAAAAAATTTTAAATAATTGCCTGAAATTAAAGTATTTGAGTTTTATAACACATTCGTTAACAAGAAAATAAAGTGGAGGCTATTAATGCCACAATATTAGGGGCATTCGTGGCAGTAGGGTATGGGAAACAAAAATACTGCACCGTACAAACATTTTAAACATTATGCTGCTTATCATTTTTAATCGATTTTCATTTAACTGAACACCCTCCTTAAAATTTCTAGTTTCATGCGAAACATAAGCAAATATTTTGCTTTCTTAAAATCCCTGGACTTTAATGACTTTTTGATTATGACTTTCGATTGTGTGCCATTGGCCATCATTCACAACAATAAAAAATAAAGAAAGAAAGAAAAGCATTTTGTTTGCAAATTTATTTCCCGTTTTTCCTACTGGCATCGATCACATCTAATGAGTGTACAATTTGGGAATTGTTACAGATAAATAGCACATGATAAAGAAAAATAATGAAGACTTTAATAAGAATAACCCAAAAAGAGCAATTCTAGCAAGAGATAAAATCCAAAAAAAAAGTGCAAAAGGAAATAAATTGTACAATAATACCTTTAAGTAGCTATGATTCCAACTCGTCCAATAGATTTTCAATTGCAAAAATATGGGAATTTTTGTTGTAATCAAGAGAATTATTTTAATCGTGTTTCTTAAATTTCTTGAAGTGTATGATAATCACTAGACGTTGTAGTTGAACATTTTTATTATATATTTACCATTTAAACATTTTTTTTATATAAAAAACAAACATATTCCTCTGCTTGAGAATCTTATTATCAAGGAGAATATGTATATATGGTGGATGGTTAGGATCATAATGAAAGGAAGCACTTTAAAACTTTTTGCCAATCTTTTTTGCCATTTCTCACTGATCTTTCCTTTTCAAAAACTGGCTTTCTACTATCAAATGGGCTAGCAAAGATTAACGATAATTACTACAGTAATAACCCCTAAGCTCTTACGAAAATTAGCTAAGGCAAAGGCTTCTTCTGAGAATGGTTACCCTGACGTGTGTGAAGATAAATACGAATTTGAAAATCCAAGACGCAATCCATAAATTTTAGCAGCGCCACATTTGTCGTTAACAAAGCAAAATTTGCTGTTAATAGAATAAAATTTGCTCTTAATAGAACACTGTTAGCTGTTTATCAGTATCCATCTGAATAAGCCCACTTGCTTAGAACCTAATTTTACGACAAATATTATGTCTATGGGTACCATATCATACTAAAAGAAGGGTTCCAAGGCCTCCTAATATAATCAGCAAAAAATTCCGATATGAAGTGAAGTGGCATTGTGAAAATTGAATCAATTTTTGAAGTTCAGTAGCCACTTTGGAGCTTATAAGAAATAGTACACCATGCAGACTATATGCAAATGGTAGTCCAGAGGGTCCTCTTTCAAACCGTGGTAGTGGGATAGTTGGAATAATTCCGTTTAACATACCCCCCAACCATCCTTCAACACTTTTGTTCACTAATATTAATAATCATAATGAGAATTATATTTTATGTCAATAGCCTGCAATAATTGTAATGTAGTAGAATAATCCACTATTGCCGGCTTTAAGCAGTTCACAATGCTCTGTTAATAGCAAATTTTACTCTGTTAGAGACAAGAAGTGGCTTTGCTAAAATTGTGGGTTTGCGTCTTTGGTTTTTAAATTCGAATTTGTCTTCACACACATCTTTATTTATAAATGACATAAAAATTAAGTCCTAGGCGTTAGTCAGACATCATTTTCACTTATACTTTACTTTGGGTAGGTCTTTCTATGTTAAACATCATGCATTTAAAACTATCAATATTTTCTAGCATACATACATTCAGTCTAGATTAAGACCTAGCTTCTCACGCCACTTATGTTGAATGTCTTAATTTTATCCGTGAGTGGCGGGGCCTAAAGTTTAAGGGATGTCGCCACTAATATAGTGCATTGTGTTGT
The DNA here is from genome assembly GCA_930367235.1 of Sarcophaga rosellei. Taxonomy (NCBI): domain Eukaryota; kingdom Metazoa; phylum Arthropoda; class Insecta; order Diptera; family Sarcophagidae; genus Sarcophaga; species Sarcophaga rosellei. The sequence continues at coordinate 80,605,986 of OV884021.1, forward strand.
AATGGAGGGTAAGAGGTTTGTGCGGTTATTGTTACGCCTTCTGAAAATTTTCTTTAACAAAGTGCAACAAACCAAACCGTGATACAAATCAAACTCATAGCCCCCATACTCGGTTTCTTAGTACTGATTCTGGCTTTCGATGTATATGTAGCTTATCTTAGAAATGTTTGGTTTTTAAAACTGCAAAGTAAACCTAGTTCTGTGGATCTATTTGTCTTTTATTGCCACTTATAAATTTTTGGAACCAAAAAAAATTCGTTTTATTATCAATTAAATTAAGCGGATTTACCAGCTTTTAACATCGCTACTAAAGCCTTAATGACAACAAGAAAAATTGATTTTTATGGTTTTCTTAAGCAACATGTCTGTTTATATGGCTGCTTAAGCTTAATTTAGTTGTATTTCATTTCAACAAACAAAAAAAAAAAAGAAATTGAGAGAAGAAGAAGAAAAAATTCCAAAAACTCTTGAATTTATTTTCCTAATTTACATAATTTTAGAAAACCTTTTCCTATTTTTTTTTTATTAATTTTTTTTAGTTTTAAGCATAAAAATAGTAGCTGATGTGTGTATATCATTTAGGGTAAACACCAAAAGAATTTTTATTCGTTTTTCGTTTTACGCTCCTCGTATTTTATCTTTAGAATATCATTTGTTGGCAGTTATATTAGTGGTTTCCTAAAATATGTTAATATGGCCTACAATAGTAACAAAAGAAAAGACAACAAAAATAAAAAACCAACAAAAAATTTCTCCAATTTTTAAGTTTAAAAAGAAGAAAAAAAAAACTATTCAAATTCATTTGAATTTGTGGCTTTAAAGCTAAAAAAAAACAAGTTTTCTGGTTTAAGCCATGCCAATAGAGGATACCTACCACCAACTAGAAACACGATTTTGACCCATACATGGCAATAAAGTCAAATTAAGATCTCAGGTTTCTGACTTTATGGTTTCCTTAACTGTTGACGAGAGAGAAAAATAAAACCCAAAAGGAAAAAATATCTTAGCAAAGCAACAGCAACTACCAAAGAAACTTTAAATCTTTAGTTATTGTTGTAGGGAAAGATATGTTGAAAAGAAAAATGAATGTTTTTAAAATCATATTTTATTGTTTTATAAAGTAGCCTCCACACAACAATTTTAATGTCTTTTGATTTCTATGAAAATATTTTTCATTTTAAAACAGTTTTTGTTGTAGAACAAACAGAAAAATATTATCACTTCATTTATTAAACAGTAAGAGGGACTACCTTGAGCACTAAAAAAAAATTAATGTTTTCTTATCGCCTGGACATTAATAGACTTTATTTCGTATAAAAATATTAGTTACATGGCAAGGTAAGCTTTGTTTATTTTAGATTAGTGAAAGTTATGAGCGATTAGGTTTCGTAAGGTTATGATAGGATAGGTTACGTTAAGTTAGCTATTAAGTCGGGTTAATACGGTAGTCCTTGAACATTCACATCTAGCTTCATTTAGCAATACTTCTGAGATCTTTAGTTGTAAGATCATCAAAGACTACATCCTCAATCTCTAATGTGTTATCTACTGTTTTTTCTCTGTTATACAGCCGCATAGGTGGAGGAGGTCCCTTTCCTATTGTGAATAGGAGAGGCAAATAATATACAGACCATAGACATCGTCACAAAAGTTTAAAGATTAAAATAACGAATTTATGATTTACGTCTGCCCCACTGTTGCAAAATTAAAAATTTGAAATGGTACCGAAAGAGTACTTTTTTCCATCAAATGGTACTTTTATAAAAAATATTTATTTATATTTAAAAAAACGTACGAAATTTAATAGAAAAAATAACGACTTCTACATGTTTTTCTTATACAAAAAGTAAAAGCCCCGTTTAGCCAAACGTCAACGGAACGCAGCATATGAAGAGCAAATTAAATACTTACCGAAATGACATTACGGTTCGGCATGCGTTCACATTGCTTTTCATATTCTAAAAACAAACGTACGTTTCGTGGACGTTGCGCTAACCGGGACTAAAGACTAATTCTACCGTTAACATTACGTTGAACATGTTGCAAAGCCATTATTAGTTGAAAAGTGCAAAATATTAAATACGTAATAATAAAAAAGTACTGAAAATGTAGCGGTGGTACTGAGGTATTTTTGAAATGGAAAAGTACTGAAAAAAAGTACTAAAGTACTGAATTTTTCAACACTGGTCTACCCAATGAATCCATAGCACTTGTTGGCATTTCTCACTAAACTTGAAAGATTGCTTCAAAGACAGGATGGTATAAACTTTGTTAATCATTTTAATTATCTAAAAAGAGAATATTTTTTGAGGAAAAAAAATTCAAGCAATAAAAATAACTTCTATTAAAAAGGCCTTTTTGCCTTCTTGTTATTTTAGGCAAATATTTTGAGAGAACATTACATTACACTAGACTACTAATAGCTGTTAAGAAACCCAGGAGAATCTCATTCAAACAGTACTGAAAAGTAAGGACTATGCGTAATGCAAACAAATATGTTATGAATATATTCATAAAACCATTTTGACGTGAGGCCACGGTTCAAACCCCAGGTCGGACAACTCCAACAAAACGAAATATTGCTGCCAAAAACTCTCAGAGTGTGTATAAAATTGCTATGAAAAGTTTCTCAAACATATCTGTTGTTCGTAATCGACTTTAAACAGATGGCGGTATTTATGGTGGTATGAGAAGGTAGGTCGTAATCCTGACTAAAGGGTTTTAGGTATGTATGTATAAAGAGGAGATCCAGCGTTAAATCCGAGAGGTGTACTTCTTTTGGATTCGAAGTCAGTTGGCATTAACGTTAAGCACCTATTGTTGGGAGATTCTAATGAACTGGTAATGTTTAAAAATATTCGAAATAGAAACTACAGCGCCAGCCTATGGTAAAGCCGATATAATAAAATCATTCTTTAACGAATCAATGCAATTTTTAGGAATCAATGCAATAAGATTATTTCCATGTGAGAAACTTTAAAACAAAAGCAGTCGATACAAGTGCTTCCCAAAGTATGTTACTACATCACCCCTAACTACTCCTCTTTAAATCTATATTAGGCCCCCCTCTGCTTCTGTGTTTCTATTGTAACTAACGTTCGGTATAGAATTTGATCTTCTTATTCTATTTATTTATTCACGTATTTTTTTCTGTTTTCGTTTTTTCGTTTTTTTTTTTCTTCCAAGCTCTAGTTACTGTAACCATGATATTGTTGTTGTTCTGTTGTTCTTCTTCTTGTTATTGCTATTGTTAAATGCTGTTGTTTTTATTATTTAGAAACACGTTCGAAAATGATAAGACAGTTTATTGTTATTATTATTATTTTACCACTATTTGTACTTGTAGTTGTATTTGTATTTGTATTCGTATTTGTATTACCAATAACTAAAGAATACAATAATAATTCATTACGACGCGTCGTATACAATTCAAGAAAAATATTCTGAATGTGATTCTGATTCTGATTGTAATTGTAATTTTCCCAGCTATTTTCTCAGCTATTTTCTCAGCTATTTTCTTTATTCTTTCTTTAAGGAAATCATTAAAAAAATAACTTTTTTTGTTGTTATTATTATAGAGGAATACAAAAACGTTGTTGGGAACCGTAATTTTGATGTATTTGTTCGATTATTGGCATGAGTAATCAGTATTTGTGGGTGATTTAATTTTTTTTTGCTGGTGGCGGTTATGGTCGTTTCAACTGAAGCTTAATTAAGAAGGCAATGCCTTGGTTAGTTAGAAAAAAAAAATTGAAAATGACGAGTTTGTCATGAGTAAAAGAGGAAATGAATAGAGCATGAGATGTGAAACTGTTTGTACAGAAGAATACCCATACATACATAATTGATCTTTAAAAGCCTTCAGTCAGGATTATAACTAAGGTTCTTACACCATTCATGTTGTGTGTGTTAATTTTATACATGAGTGGCGAAATCTACAGTTTGAAGTCGACACCGTGCGAAAGATTTTTGGAAAACTTTTCATGGCAATTTTCGAAGTTTTTTGGAAGTACTCTGCTGCGTGGTAGACGCCGAAGAAATATTTTTTCGTATTTCGTTTTGTTAGAGATGTCTGAACCGAGGCCTCACGTCTAATAAGCTAACACACTACCTACTATACTATGGCGACTGTTTCATTTTGGGATGTACTAATGCCTCACAAGTACCAAGAATGTGTTGTAATGAGTCATTCTCATACCCATTCTGAATAAGTATATTGTGAGTCTTTATTGGCCTGTCAAAAGACCGGTTACTAACCGCAGAATATTCTTGTACAGTGTGATGCATGATATCTGCGATCTTCTCTTATCCCAACATTGCCTCGAACCCACTTGCTTTATCTAAAGAATTTGTCGGATTAGGTATCTTGCAAGCAGCTATGAAAAGCTACACGAAGAGTAGAGAATATGCATGTGTTTCTTTGCATTAGCTAAAGAGAATAAATTCATTGAGAAAAATAAAACCAAATGCTTTTATTAGCCCCTTCTCAAATACTACGCTTGTGGGCTTTCTGAGTTAGGTGAAGAAAATTTAAATTTTTTTTACTGGCTGTATAGGAAACGTGTAATAAATAGCTGAACGGAAAATAGTAACATTTTACATCACAATGAATTGCTTCAAATCTTAAATATTCGTATGTGCATGTATGAATGAGCTGTAGATAATGACAGTTTATTTATAGAATTTTGAATGTGTTTTTTTTCTATTTAAAACGAATGACACAATATTTATGACCACATTATTATGATAATCGACCCTCGACTCTTCTATTATCAATGAAGATACTTCATTAAAGAATTTTTGGAAAGAAGAGAAGAAATGTTACATCAGTTATTTAAAGAATTTTAACAAAAGTTATAACGGTAGCCAATAACAATTGATTTTTGATGGCTCATTGTCATTAGAATGCGTTATAATTTAACAATAAATTGAATGACAAAATCCGTTCATTGCCTATTATCATTATCAAAAATTAAATATCATTAACAATGTAATGATTATGTGTTACCAGACATTCGTTAGCAGTTATCTAAACGCACAAACACAAAAAATTTGGGTCAGGTTTTCATTAGCACTAGCAACAGCAGCAGACCTTGTTAAATAGAATATGAAAATAAATAAATAAAATAAATAAATCTCCAGCGATTGTGTTGTCAACAGATAAATAAGTGTGTTACAGGCATAGATGTTCATAGATAGGGTGGGTCATCTATAGGTTTAAACTGTAACCGTTGGTTATTTTTAATCTGGCAATACTTATGTTATTCATTCTATTCTGTCACAGAATTCAGAATATTATCTCCACTGAACGTAATAAATCGTTTTACGCTTGAGCAACGTTGGCATTTATTGGATCATTTTCATCTTGGTGGGTATCAGACATCAGCTATGACTTTTTTTTTCCTACCTATAAGTACTCTTGAAATTTTGAGTATGAGCGAGCCAACCGTATTGTAATCCAACTACTCTGATTCATTCGTACTCACTATAACATTGATTCATAAGTACAGGTTGCAAATGAGTATGAGTACAACGTTGACATCAAACTCATAACATTCGAAATATTTTTCATTCATACGCCTACTCATTCAGATTCATAAATTTAAAAAAATACTTATAATACTCATAAATGATTCGAGTGATTCGAACAATTCATTAAAATTTACAGTCTTAGTTGTTGTTGCATTTACAAAAAAAAAAAGAAGAAAGAAAAAGACAACGACAGCAAACAAAGCAAACACACAACCTTGTAGTGAGTATTGCAGTGTTCGTACGCGAATCATATTTATTTTGTGATTCTTAAAAATGTTGAGTAAGGGAGAGTCGAAATCAGCAGCATCATGCGTATTGTTAAGTATGAGTACAATGAGTACTTCAAACTTTGAATATGAGTAGTATGAGTATGATATTAAAATAATTATGAATGCATATAAGTATCAGAAATTGTGAGTTTGATTCGAATCTACTCATCTTTTTGAATACTCATTGCTAATCTCTAATTCGTATACCATAAGATGGCTCTTTTAATACTCATTGCTGATCTATTGTGGGTACGTTAATAAGCAAGTATTTGGGCATCAGAAACCCCACACGTGATCTTAGAGAAGCCAATGCACCCATTACGAGTGACTGTTTGATGTGGCTTCCGGATCAGATGCATCATTTGAACAATCTTTCTTTGAAAATGAGGACGAGGAGACCTATCGCACCATGATAACCGATTTTTTTTACCTGCTCTTCATGGTATTGATGTGAACGATGTGGTGCACACACATCTCATGCCCCAATATATTTATTTCGTCAAACGTTTGATGGCCTTTAATTAGTCGAAATGGTGATGTCAATTGGCCACCAAGAAGCGACGATTTGACATCGTTGGACTATTTTCTGTGGGGCACCGTTAAAGAAAAGTGTTATGCCGACAAACCAGAGACAAGTGTGCATTTGAAGGCCAACATTTGTGATGCCATTGCCGAGGGACAACGCCATACTCTCGATAAAGTGCACGAAAATTGTTGCGATCAAATGAGGTACTGAAGGCCAGCCGCGTTAGCCACATGAGTAAATAATATTCCATTTCTAACCGAAATAATTGTGCTTCACAACAAAAAAATGAATTTGGCATAATTTCAAACCGTTTTTGTTTGTGTTAGATTTTTAAATTTAAACTTTTAAATGGCCCACCCTATATTATTGAGAAATTATTTCTATTTTTAACTTTACTTACACATCATTATCACAGTGCAATTCTTCGAATTCTTCAATCGAAATAAAAAAGAGACTCACATTTGATTGAAAACTCAATATTTTAACTGAAATTTTTTTTCTTTTCAATGATTAATTTTTATTGGTAAAACACGTCTTCTCTCATATTTAAAAACCTTAGGATTTTTTTATTCACATTTTTTTTTAGTTTTCGAGACTCCGATCAAGTGTTTAGAGCATTTAAAAATGTTTGCGATCAGTTTAAAACCGAGACCTGAATGATGTTTTTAAACGTTAAACAAAAAATCGCATTTTTAATGTACTTTTTGAACAACAAAAAAGCAACAACAACAACAACAATAATGTGAAATTGTTAAACAATAAATTGCAATAAATTAAACTTTAAATAGTAGAAACAAAATCTAAAAAAAAAAAACGAAATACGTAATGACGTAAGCTTTTAATACAAACGCCAACTCATTAAATACAAATTGAATGCGAAAACATGAATTGAATGACTGACTGACCGAGAGATGACAGAAGCTTTTTAAATACAAAAAAAAAAAAAAAAACAATTAATACCTGCATTAAAGTTTTAATTAATCAGACAAACAAATAATTGAATTTGTAACACTTCAAATAAGGTACTAATTTGTTTCTAAATAAGTACCAATTCAATTTGATGTTTAATTCTCTCATGACACAAACTTTTCATACGTATCCCTGGTTGTAATATGCTAGTTTTCTTATATTTTTTAAATAAAAGAGTACCAAATAATTATTAATTTAATAGCCTGTAAAATTTCTTATATGTTAAGGTGCTAAAAAAGGTAATAAAATGTACCAAAAAAAAGTATCACTTTAGTATGTTGGAATTTATATAAAATTTTACGTTTAATGTGTACATAAATTCGCAACGACTATGTGCACTTTTTTAGTTGTCTACTTTTTACACCAAATATAAAGTACTTTTTTTTAGTACCATGTTAAATTTTATATTTAATCGTCTAGCGTAAATAGTTTTGTGTGTTAAAGTCTTTTCATTTTATGATTTAAAATTACATACATACATACATAGATAATAGATCATTACAACCCTTTAGTCAGGATTACAACCGAGCTTCTCACACCACTTATATTGTGTGTGTTAATTTTTATACATGAGTGACGGTAGCTACAGTTTAAAGTCGACTTCGAATGACAGATTTTTGAGAAACTTTTTCATGGCAATTTTATTTGTTCTGAGAGTGTTTGCCAGAAGTCTTCCTGAGAACCAGTTGTCGAAGAAATATTTGTTCAAGTTAAGTTTCGTTGGAGTTGTTTGATCTGGGACTTGAACCGTGGTCTCATGTCTAATAAGCCAACACACAACCTACTAGACTACGGCGAATACAGTTTGAAATTATATTGTGACAAATCACATGTGACAACACACTGCCTACTAAACTACGGCAACTACAGCTTGAAATTACATCATGACAAATCACATGTAACAAATCACATGTGACAAATCACATGCTTTTGTTTCCGGGAGTAAAAAAATCATCGAAAGACACTGTGGTCCCTGCAACAGTAACGTGAGACTTTAACCCGCTAAAAAATCTACGATTTGAACCTATTTGTCGTATGGTATTACCGTTAAGTATTACAGGACGAGTTACAGCCCATTGATTACTATTGATTTCCATCTTTTTCAATCCTACGAATTCTCTCTATCCTTCTCAATACCTGCATCACATTCGCAGACAGCATTTTGACAGACCGCTGCATGTGCGAAATTATATTGTCTGGTGTCCCTCTATCATTTATCATCGTCTCTAACAATTCGCTTTCCAATCCAAAAGTATGGCAACAAAAGAAAATATGCTTAGCATTGTCATTTCCATTATTGCAGAAGGAGCAAATTACCTCATTGTCGTTGCCATATGTACAGAGATATTCCCTGAAGTACTCTTGCCCTGTCAAAAATTTTTCTATGTGTCCATTGCCCTTTCGTCGCTGTATCCCATCTAATCTGCCATTTGTCTAAACTCTTTTGTCTTTCCTCCCTGTGTTCCTCAGTTGTCAAAGTTCTACCAATAATCCTAACTCTATCATATACCCTTTTCTCTTCTATAGCCGTAACATCAGGGGAAGTTATGCCTCAATATTCTCATATGAAACTGATCGCGAAACCACTAGCAACCCTAAGGGCGCTCAAACGAAATAAAGATCTTTCAGCCTTGGCGTAGGTTCTAATACCTAACGACGATCCCTACACAGGAGCAGCTTTCTCACAAGCCTTTTCAATATTCGTTCGAAAATTTAATCTTACGCCAATTATTACTCCTGAATATTTAAGCGCTAGCTGAGAAGTTATGTTATGTCCGTCTATAATAAGTGTAACTGACAAATCACATGTGACAAATCACTTGTTACACATTATAGATCTGCCATTTAGTATTATCTAACAGACATTTTGCGGCCTTTTCTAACACTCAAAATTTCATCGTTAATGGGAATTTTTTCCATCAAATGTGGTTTCTAAAACTCTTTATGCCTATGAAAGTGATTTGCAATAAATATAACGAACCTTGTCAAGTATGGTAGTTTAAGTTCAGTAATTCCATACATTGTTTTGTCTTACAAGCCAGTATACCAGAGGTCATAAGGATAAGGATCAGGATATTTTCCAGGAGGCAATGATCAACAATTTCTATTTCTTTTGTCTGTTACTCTTATCGCTTGTAAAATAATTATTATAAGGGCACAGAACAAATTATATGCTTTTGAAATGCATTTTGAAATTCTTTACAAATATACAATAACACTTGAAAACAAATGTTAAACATATCGTTGGTACTTTTTTATGTACCAAGATTTTAAAGGTACTTATTTTCACAAACTTCTCTCCGTTGTTTTTATATTGGCATAAGATATTCTAAATTTCCTAGTCAATGTAAAAAAACCCGCTAATATGTTCTATAGCTGCTTGCATATTGTACTTGTACGCTGCAAATAGCGCTTCAAACTAAATATTTAACTTGTTATTATACATTCAAAAGCTTAGCATTTCTAAAAGCTTTTGTTAGTAACTTTTTTATTTTATTGAAGATGTTCATCAAAATATGCAATTTTTATAATTACTAAAACGAATATAATTTCATTTAAATTTTATGTTTTTATTTTTTATATACAATATATCTGAGTATATTAACTGACATTTTGTATTTGAATTGAAATAACCTTGAATTGAGACATTTTAATGCCTTCAAACAACAAATATGGATGCGCTCGAATGAGTTTTAATAAACAATTTTTATGGGTGTTTTTTTTTCATTTAACGACTGCTATTAATTTGAAATGCAATTTATTTGATTATAGTTTATAAATAAACTTGTTTGAATAATTTTATTGAAAAAAATAGAAACAAATTGAAGCATTGAAAGGGGCAAGTAATTATTAAGGGATTGTTAACAATTTTCTTTATTAAACACTTTGCATCTTATACTCACGTAAAAAAATGAAGAGAAGAAAATGAAATGACAAGATAAGAGACAATTTAAGCATCACAGCTCTGTAGTGTGTTGGTCACACTTATTCACTGTTGTGTGTTGGTCATGTTTGTGCTACTTAAAAATGCATTTGATACATTCCTCAATAATATAAACAAAAATTATCAATGACCTACAAATTATGACGGCACGAGGAATCAAATTGCATTATACAAATTTTCAGCATGTAATATTTTGCAAATTAGCAAAATGCTGACCACGCACACTCTGAGTTATGTAAAACGAAATTAGGTCATAAGTATGAATATGTAAAGAAATTAGACTTAAGAAATTAATATAAATAGCTATAAATTGATTGATAAAAACAGAATAAAATTGATGATCATAACTGCTCTTTCCTTTTTATTCTCATTTAATCTCCGGCTTATTAGCCATTCCCAAGCGGCGTGCTCGCCCTAATAATAAGCAAACCCGGACTGAAACAAGACTGACCGATAAATAAAAATGCAACTTGTAACTAGTATTACATGGCGATCCTGCTATATCATTACAACCTTTTATTACAATTATAACATGGCGATCCTGCAACTTTTATTACAGCTCCATAAGATATCCCCTATGATCCAATGTACATACATGAAATAATGTTCAAATGCCTACCAAATGTTATTGCGGTATGAAAGTTTTGGCGGTGGTGTTGATGACATCGCCCTGATAGAAGTTTCGACTGTAACCGAAACAGACGTGGTTGACCATCCAAAATATCCAATGCCTTATGCCTTATATAGGGTAGGGGTCCGTTTAGTTCATTCGTATGGCTGTTGCGGCTGGCTTCACAGTACCTCATGCAATCGGAATAATTTTCGTGCATATGTATAAACTTGAGTGCAGGTCGTATCCCGGCAATGGCATTACGAATGTTGGGCTCCTTCAAATGCTCAATTGTCTCTGGTTTGTTGGCATAGCACTTTTCTTTAACAGCGCCGACAGAAAATAGTCCAACGATGTTAAATCGCAGCGTCTTGGCGGCCAATTGACATCACCATTCCGGCTAATTAAATGGCCATCAAATTGACGTGATAAATCGATTGTAGCATGAGATGTGTGGCAAGTTGCACCATCATGTTGAAATTAAGCATCCTTCGCATCAATAACACGAAGAGCGGGTACAAAAAAATTGGTTATCATGGTGCAATAGGTGTCTCCATTGACTGTAATGGTAGCTCCGTTCTTATTTTCAAAGGAATATGGGCTAATTATGCCTCTGATCCACAAGCCGCACCAAGTAGTCACTTGTAATGGGTGCATTCACTTCTGTAAAACCATTTGTGTAATGGTTCAAATTTAAAACGATGGATGGCCCACTCTCTACAAGATTTTAAAACGGCAATGAAATTGCATTGAACTGGGTTCCAGAAACAGGTTACTTAAGTCTAGAAAATATTAAAGTTCTGCAGCATCTGATATGTATTCTTTGTAATTTTAATTGTGTTAATTTTATTTAATTTAAAGTCAACTCAGAACGACAAATTTTTGATTAATATGATTGATTTTGGCAATTTTATTTCCAGTGTTTTTGCCAGAAATCTACTGAGAGGAAGTCGCCGTAGAAATACTGCTTCACATTTCATTTTGTAGGTAATGTCTAGACTACATCGACATTCTCAAGCCTCATAATGAAATAAAAAATTAAATCGAAATCATTGCTTTATGTAGGCTTTATTTGTACCAAATTTACAACATAGACGTACACTTTTTGAATAGGCTTCTGATGACAAATTTTGTTTCCAATTTTTTTGTGGTTTTCTTTAAAAACTGTTTATTTGTTTATAACAAAAAAAATTTATGTTTAAATTAATTAGAAAGGCTTTGTTGTTACTGAGCCATTTGAGATTTAAGATTTGAAAATTTCAATAAAATTAAGGTTTGGCTGGCAAATTGGCACAAATCGTTTTTTGTTGTTAAACAATATACCGTTGGAGTTTTGCTTTTCTTTTATAAGATAAACAGATATTAACGGAACTTTTTTTCATTTTCTGATGCTTCACTAAATGACCTTGTATGCGTATTTATTTATTTATTTTTTTTCTGTTTGCAAATGATACAACTTTTGTGTTGTATTTGTGTTGTATTGTAAAACTAAAACAACTTCATGCATGAGTTGCAAATAAAACAATAATAGTTTAGCATAGATACGAAGCGATAGTAAAATGAATTACGTTTAAATGAAATACAGCAACAACAACTACAATGGGAAAATAGAAAAACAAAATTAAAAACATAATATTGTGCCACCACAATCACTCACAAACAAAAGAGCTACATATGTATAGACAGTGGCGTCTGAAACTACCAATTGGTTACAGTTTAAATGGTAAATTTAAAATTGTCAATGGGAGAAGAGAGAGAGAGAGAGAGAGAGAGAGTGGGGAAAACAAAACAAAAACATAGTTAACCGCTTGGAAAATTGTTAACATTATTGTTTTTTAAAAAAAGGTGTTAATTTTTGTTAATAAAACCAAACTCAATAGTGATTTAATGGTACAGCGATAACCAGACGATCTCTTTTTGACCCGTATAATATATTTAATTTGTAATTATTTAAATCTTTAACCCAATGGAAGGAATGTTGATTTAAAAGTTAACAAAAGTAAAAGTCTTTCAATCTAATTTTTTAAATGCTTTCTTATCTCTTTTTAGGAGGCATTAAAAACTTTTGTTTAATTTGAATTTGTTGTAAACCTACAAGCATTTGGCCTAATTAACATAATTTAGAACAAATACAGCATCTTCACAACAAAGCCTTATACGGGTAAGTACCATTTGAAAGCTAATTAAAGCTTTTGTAGACAATGATACATCTTAAGGCAACAAAATGTTTGTTATTTCGGCATTATTTTTATTCCGCCATTCGAAAAGCCATAAGAAATTTTTCTTTGAAACAAAACTTAAATAATCATTAACATACAAACATAAATACACTACAAGAGTAAAAAAAAACAAAACAAAAAAATGTGTTATGAGCGGTAATTACCATTTTATAGATCAATTATTTCTGTTTTTTATTTGTTTCCTATTTTTCTTAAACTTTAACGCTACAGAATCAAAATCATTTAAAAGAAAGCTAAGTTAACAGTTCACACAACAGACAGTTAGTTACATACCATGGTAGGCAATACACAAAGTGTTGAAAGAAAAAGTTCAATTGTTAGGTTTTCAACAAAAAACAAAAGACTTAAGGCACAAACTTGATTACACTCTTATGCTCTTGCAGCTAAAATATACAGTGAGCATCAAAAGGAACTAAACACTAAGGACAAAATTCTAAGAATCATCCAAATTAACTTTTACCATTTAAGGAGAGTGCCCGAAAAAATTTGACAAAAAAATTCGAAATTTTTTGTAATTATTTTTATTTCAATTTGAAAAACTGGCACTGAAACAATTTTAAAATAAAAATAACGGTAATTTATTAATGTATACTTTTTTTTAATGTACAATTTCTTTTGACGCTCACTGTACATACTTATGCATACACATACCCATATTCTTTTGTAAAATTTAGGTCAAGTTAAAGTTCCTTTATTTCTGTCTGTCTGTCAGTTAGTCGGTCAAGACAATACAAGTCAAGTCAAATTTAATTCTTTTGTTTTTGTTTTTTAGTACTTTTTTTCATTTTACCTATAAATGTACCATGAAATGTACGTATTGATGGCAAAACAATTTACATGCATACAGAGGTTTCTCTTTGCTGTAGCTTTAGCCTTAGCAGTCTAAGATTAATGACTACTGATATAATGTGTGCCAAATTATTGCCAATAAAAGTTGAAACAATCGCTCTAATTTTGGTCTCTATTAAGACGATTTCTTTTTGTTTATAATTTTTATGCCGTAAGGAAAATAGAACGAATCTTGTGGGATTTCTTTTAGCCTTAAATAAGCCACCAGTTTCTTAAGAATTGCGACGAGTAATTTTTCATCAAAAATTGTGATAAACACGTCCGCTTTATTAAGGCATATTAAATACAATTTTTGTAATTTAATGTCTACTTTTTTATTATTTTATAGAATTTTTCAGCAGGTTATATATGTATTTAAAAATGTAGTCTTTTTATTAGAAATTTTGAAGAAATTTTTCGAAAATCACTCTAGAAAACAATTTACGAGGGTGGTAGATAATTCAAAGCCTAGAAATATTTGTGCTGCCATTGTTGGGATAGGACCACATATGTACACTCGAAAAAAAGTGCACAAAAATTGGTTCGATCGAATGATGTACTGTGGGGCCAGCCGCGGCAGTTATATGAATGATATAATATTACATTTCTAACTGGAACAATTGCATTCCACAACAAAAAGAATAAATTTTGCAAAATAAAAAAAATTTAAACTTTTAAGTGGTCCACCCTATATGTATCATATTAACTGCTAGAATATATTAAGTGTTCGTAACACCTTCGTTGAAGTCAAAGCTGACTAGCGGCCCGTCGTAATTCTACATGATGTGATGCTCTAAAGTTAACTGGTAATAAGGATTTCGATTCAAGCAGCTGAAAACCCGCCTGAAAGTTTGACAACCAGTAACTATTGGCTATCGAGAATGCCCTAATCAACCGAGAGAACACTGAATATACTCCGTTCTTCCTTAACCGGTCTACAACCATCTGCAGCAATCATTTTCAGGTCAGCCTACTTATGAGGCAATAGTCCATGAGTATAGATACAATGACTGAGGTACCCCTACTAGCTAGTTTGCTTCCTTGTTTTCCCGTCTTACTTATTTAGTTGGTTATTACAACCCCTTAGTCAGGAGTACAACCTAGCTTCGCACCACCACTCACACCACCACTCACGCCACCACTCACACCACCACTCATACCACCACTCACACCACCACTCATACCACCACTCATGTTCTGTGGGGATCTACTGTTTAATGTCGATTCCGAACGAGAGTTTTGAGAAATTTTTCGTGGGAATTTTCATTCTCAAAGTTTTTGCCAGAAAACTACTGAGAGAAAGTCGCCGAAAGAGATGACCTTATATTTCCGTTTGACCGAGATATTTGAGCAATGAACCATGGGATCTTCAACACGCTACCCACAAGACTACGTTGACTTCCTTTAGGCTTAAGATAGTCACAACTAACATATATGGCAACTAATATCAATTGCTTAGTATTGAAAACGAAAGACTTAAGCAACATACATTTGAGGAGTTAAGGTTTTATGTTCGCTTAACATTTTCATAACACAATTGTAGGCGTGAGAAATGTAATATAACATGATTCATGACTTCTGTTTACAAGTTTATGTTACAAATAATGCAAGAAACTTTAGCTAAAATTGCTTTATTTGTTGTTGTTTTAACAAATTAAAACAAAAGCAAATTAAAACTCCCACCCTTTTGTTTTATTTTACTTTCAAAAAATCTCAAAAAAAATATACTCACATACTACTCATATTGGTTTAAAAGGTGTGGCCAAAGCTTTCAAAATCCTGTGTTTTGACTGTTGACTTGCAATTTTAAAGCCAAGTTTTTTATTTGAGATTTGAAAATATCTTTTAAAACAATCACCCAATAAGCGAATGTAGACTAAATATTGAATAAGAGTTGCAGTCACTAAATGTTGGTCACTTTAAAGTCAAACTTTATAAAAAAGAAAAAAGAACGAGTATTTGATTCGTTTTGTTTTTTTTTTGAATTGAAAAGTGTCCCATTGTTTTGTTTTCAAATGAAATATTGCAAAAAAAAAAATTGGAAGCAACAACAACAATAACAAAAAATTATTGTTTAATATTATTCAACTTTTAAACAACAATAAACGGAACTAAACAAAAAAGGCAGCAGCAAAAAGAAAGAAAGAAACAATAATAAGAGCTAAAAATAAAACAAAAACTAAACCGGCTTTCAAAACAAAAAAAAAAAAAAACTCTTTTTAACCAGTTTGCAAGAAACGTCTAAGCCATTGTCTGCTACTACCCTGTGACTACTAAACTAAGCTCTAAACGCCATTGGGCTTTAAAAACTCTATTTAACACAAAAATTAAATTAAAAGAAAAAAACAATAAATAAAGTCTAGAAATGAAACTTAAGTAAAACAGAAAATATTAAATGAAAATCCAAATTATTTCTCATTGGCAGTGTTCGGAAAATTAGAAAAACATGAAAAACGTGAAGTATTTAAAAAAAAAGTGGCCTGGTGGCTGGTTTTTGTTTCTCACTGGTCTACAAGGCTATAGAATACAATCCTAAACAAGAGTTAAATACGTTAGTTTACAGTAACGAAGTGAAGGTTTAAATGTGCCTGTGCTGTCCAGCCTACTAAGACAGAGTTAATTACAGCTTTGCAATGAGCAAAAAAAGCAAAGGAAAAAAATCCAAGATTTGTAGTTTTTCCATTAAAATTGATTGGTTTTTAAATAGAAAAACAAATAAAAGAAATAAATCTGTATGTTAACCCATCAATTTTAATAGATTGTTTAGAATTTTTAATTTCTTTTCATAAATTTTAAATGAATTTTCTATGCATACACACGTACATAATGAGTCATTATAATCCTTCAGTCAGAATGGCCCTTAACACGTTAATCGTCACGATAATATCAGAAAAATTTTCACATGCGCCATGCTAACTTTATTAGATAATTTAATTAAAAATGTATCAAGGAAACTTAATGTATCGCAGGAAAAATTTTTTTTGCCAAAATTCCCGGAAAAACATGACATATGACTGACATGGCCTTATATTAAAACTTTTTTTCCCGACAAGTCTTACATATATGTCTGACGCATCCAAGCCAGATACAACAATATATGTACAACAACATACAACAGGATACAACAATATACAACAAGATACAAAAAGATACAACAAGATACAACAAGATACTACAAGATGCAACAATATACAACAATATACAATAAGATACAACAAGATACAACAGGATACAACAATATACAACAAGATACAACAAGTATTAACCTGTTGTTTTGAACACAACGTCGTTTGCGTTGTGATTGACGTGGCATATACATATGTCTGACATGGCTCATGTAGAACTTCTTAGCATCGGACACATATGACTGACATGGCGATTAACGTGTTAAATGAGGGGCTTGAATCAAACAAATTCTAATTGTTTTTAAGAGAAAGATGCTTGACAAAATATAGTCAGAGATTCAGAGAATTACACATTATATTACGACATTGACGCCGTTAAGTGTATTAAAGCCTACGGCAACAGATATCTTGAACTATAATCTATTTTTCAATTACTGAAAACTATTGTGACCTAGCTTCTCACATCACATATATTGTGTTTGTTAATTTTATACATGAGAGGCGACAACTACAGTTTTGGCAACTAAATTTGGAAAGCTTTTTCATGACAATTTTATTTTACTCCCAGAGTTTTTTCCTGTTGTCCAGTTGGCGAAGAAATATGTTGGGATTTACATATTCGTACTTATCTTTTGAAAACCTTCACTGTATTGCTTTTTTTAACACTTAAACAAATTGTTGGATTGCATCTATCCTTTCCTAAGCCTATTGTTTAATTTAATAACCATAAATATGACCACATAAGGCTTAAGAAACGTACAAAATTTAGTCCGATCTGATGTAATAAACCCCATTTTCATATACAACTTCCTTCATAAGCAAAATCTTCTTTGTGCAATGACAGCATTAAAGAAAGAAGGAAATAAAAAAATTTATAGCGAACCAACCACCTTCAATAGTGTTGAATACAACCAAAAAAAAACATTGTGTGTTAAAACTTTTGCTTTGTTTGTTATTGTGTAATTGTGTTTTCTTTATACATCACAATGTATAAATTTATGGAAGAAAAAAGTTTGTGTTTTAAGTCTTTTGTTTGACTAATACGATTTGTTGCCGGAGGATATATTAAAAACAATTCATAATACAATATACATACATACAATTCATAAATCATAATAACTTTTATAAGTTTAAAGTATTTTTGTTTTTGTTTTTCTCTTTTTAATTAAAGAAAAAGTTTGTTGTACCGTTATTCAATGCTGAATCACTAATAAATAATCATGTCTGAAATTCAATAAGAAATTGTATCTGTACTCCTCGGTGTAGTCTAGTAGGTAGTGTGTTGGCTTATTAGACGTGAGGCCTCGTTGTAAATCTCATATCAGATATCTCGAACGAAATATGAATATATCTTCGGCCACTTCCTCTCATTAGTCTTCTGGCAAAAACTCTGAGAGTAAATAAACCTGCCATGAAAAAGTTTCTCAGATTCTGTCTTTCGGAGTCGACGTTACCACTCAAGTATAAAATCAAGGCACACAACATTAGTGGTGTGAGAAGTTAGGCCGTAATCCTGACTAAAGGGTTGTAATAGCCAATTATGTATCTGTAGTCGGCATAGTCTCGTTGGCAGTGTGTTGTGTTATTAGACGCGAGGCCTCGGTGCGAAACCCATATCAGATATCTAGAACAAAATATGAAAAAATATATGTTTGGCGAACTTACTCTCAGTATATTTCTGACTCAGAGAGAAGAATGAAATTACAATGAAAAGTTTCTTAAAAAAATCTGTCGTTCGGAGTCGACTTTAAACTGTAGGTCTATCTTGCGCCAATGAGGAGCTCTGCTCCACCGCTATACGCTCTTTGCCCTTGATGGATAGAAGGCGCATCAAGCAGTTACTCGGACTTGGTCGTAGCATCATCTCAATCACAGTGGCCATGCTTACAGGTTATTGTGTTATGGATAGACGCGCGGTAAGGATGCAGCTCCTATCTAACGACTTCTGCTGTGGGTGCTATACTCTGAGCCCATTTCAATGCCCATCTCTTGCGAGGTGCAGATATGGGTTATTTGGCTCTCTATTCCTTGTCAGCTTGACGGAGCTAGCATCTATTGATATCAAGCATATATGTAGCTTCGTTTATCAAACTTTCAGGCTGGTTTTCCAGCGTAGGGTAGCCGTGTTTTTTAAAAGTATGCAGCCCTTGCATTGACCAACTTCTTCTTTTTCTCTAGTTTGGTAGAACTTGGTCAGTACAGGACAACACTACCACTCCGACCTAAAGCTATAAGTCTGAGTTTCTTTTTTTCTATTTTGAAATGAGTTTCTCGCTATAACTTCCAGTTGTTTACAAGAACTATCATTTGAATGTGTAGGCAACCCTTTTAACAAGAATGAATCTTTCAGTTTCTATAGCCGACCCTGTTGCTAAATTTACTCAATGGCCAATATTGGGGTTTGTTGTCTTTTCATGTGGCATGACATGATATGTCAGCTGTTGTAATGGTTTTACTAGTAGTACTGGGTATTACTAGTAGGAGTTTGGAGTTTTTGTTCTTGGCTTGTTGACTATTGCATGAAGAAAGCGTGATCGTCTGTGTTTGTTGGTCCGTGTAATTTCTCCACTTCCTTATTCGTCCCTCTTCTACTTCCTCTACTTTTTTTCCCATTCCCTCTTTTATCCTTTCACTTTAAGGGCCTTCAACTGGACCTCCGGGTACTGTACTTGTCTCATTTGACAAGCACACGTCCTCTAAGCTAAAACCTAAACCTGATAGAGTGTTGCTTGTGTTTCATTGTTTAATAACACACAGAACTGTGTTGTACGAGGCAGTATAGTTTAGACTCTACAACCCACTATATATTTTTTTAAAGTAAAAGGTTCCATAATCATTCAAATTTACAATTTAAATTCCACAAAATTTCAAAATTAATAAAGAAAAATTATTTACGATTTCATAACACATTTAAAGTCATTTCTTTTATTTTTCTGTTGTATAAAGAAATCATAATAAATATGAAAAAAACAAATCAATAAACCTTTATTATTAGTATTGGACCTTTAACGGTTTAATTTTTAGCCACAATTAACCTTGAAATACGAAACAAATATACTGGAAACATGGTCTAAAACCTTAGAATTCTAACACAATAATTTCATAAACGAATCGAAAGAAACCAATAAAAATGTATTGAATTGATTTGCTGTTTAAAATCGTAATGAAAAGTTTTAATAATCATAACAACCCACATACTACTTGCCATATAATCTAGTTTCTTTATAAGTCTTCAATAATACTTCAGTATGCTGAAGTATACATGGCAACGTATTTGTCTTGTTTTAAATCAAAATAAAACGTTTTTATGACAATTGCCAAGTCAAAAGCATTTTGTTGAGTTCATTTCTACACAACAATAAACTGAACAAAAATGACCTTCAATTCTACTTTAAAAAAGACAAGAAAAAAAAAAAATTAAATAAAACAACTGAAAACAAAAAAAAAAAAAAAAAACAAACCGTAAAGACAACAAAAGCCTAAAGAAACATGAAAATTTTGAAGTAAAGATTTAAACAAAAACAAGACAAAAAATAAAAAAAAATTAAAGTAACCAGACGTGTTTTAAAGCAGACGCGTTTTTATTTGCATTAAAATGCTATTATTATGGGTTGTAATAAAGATGTTTCTGTTTTTGTTTGCTTTTTCAAGAAGCCTTATGTAATTTTTTTTGGTTATTTTATGTAAAGTACAGAAAATAAAGAGACACCTAGCAATAGAAAAATATGTAACTTTTCTAATTTAAACAACTATTTTGCATATGAATTTGGATTTTAAAAGAATTCTTTTCTTTGCAAAAAAAAAGAATTTTTTTTTAAAAAGTTCGTTGCTTAAGTCTTTTGTTTTCAATTGATAAATACATGTTGTACCGGACTAGGTTTATCAACCATTATAGGGAATTAATTTTTATTGTTGACGCAATATTTTCCTTAAATTAAGCATCGCTTAAGTTGACAACATAAATTCTAAAAACTTGAATTATCTTTGCTTTTTACAAAAAGTCAAGAATATTTATTGGTTCTCATAAATTTAAATTTTAACCTAATTTAATTTTTTTTATTGCTGTTGTAAAATATTTATTTTTTCTGTTTTATTTTATACTAAAACGCTTCTAGATGAGGTCTTTAGCTTGCTCATTAGTTGATTTCCTTAATTTTTTATATAAAAATTTAAAGATTTTTATTTTATTTTATTTCCGGCATTTCATTCTTTCTTTCTTTTTATTGTTGGTTTTAAAGAAAAATTTTTTAATTTTATGCAGTCTTTCGACCTATTTACAAACATTAGAAAGGCTGCAAAAAAATTCAGATGAAATTTAGTGGGAACTTTACTTCACACCAATATTGGGTTTTGAAAACCGACGTCTCATGATGAAGAAACATAAGCCAGGCGTTTGAATAAGGCTTTTATTGCTATACCACGAAGAAACTTTAACTTACTGTCGTCGCATGGGTACACTTTTCCCTGTTTTCAAAAATACGCCACTCTTTCCAGCAGCTATGTATGCAATGTTCCAATTTACTAGGCTCTAAATACGTCTTAGGGCCATTATTACAACTTGCCGTTAACTAAAGGCAGGATTTTAACCTGCAGATAAATTGTTTTTCATTATTATGAGTATCCAATAAGAAAGAAGTGAGCGTTAAGCTAAAGGGAGGATCATCTAATCTTTGAAGTTAAGTTTGTGTTTGAACTTGTCATATTATATGAGTAAGCACAACAAAAAAGAAACCCGCCGTTGCCACTGCGTTTAATTGAGCAGTGTTATCGACATTGCTCCGGCATTGCCATATTTTTGAAAACGTGAACTTTATTTTATCATTAGGTTGTAATAACGAAAAGAAGTTAAAGGTGACTTTAAAGTTCAGTTTAGCTAAAGTTACCTTTAACAAAACCAAACTTTAGTGGCAAGGTTGTAATAATGGCCCTTAATGTCACAGCCCTTACTAAATCGCAGTTCAATGAAATCAACCCCTTTCTGAAGCAGTAAACGACTCACACCGTAAAATGTATCGTTTATGTAGACTTCACGAGAAAATGATTGTCTTCAAATCGCGATCAAGATTTATGATTGAAAGCTAAACCAAGACTGATGGTCAGGATAGCTTTGTTAGGTGTTTGTTGCTATTGACAAGGAGCTGCTTTTCTGCTATGAGTTGCTCGGAATGAGTTGTCGGAATTATTTTAACAAGAAACGAACCATTCGAAGGAAGTAAAATGTTCTCCATTAGCAGCCAGCTACTATACATCGAACTGCTGTCTTTGTGACTTTCAATTCGGATGTGTACTGTACACATACGTTGTCGTAGTCAAGTAGGTTGTGTGTTGGCTTATTAGACGTGCAGTCACAGTTCAAACTCCTGGTCAGACATCTCTAACAAAACGAAATTCGAAAAAATATTTCATCGGCGACTTCAGATTTCTAGCAAAAACTCTGAGAGTAAATAAAATGGCCATGGAAAGTTTTTCAAAAATCTGTCTTTCGCAGTCGACTTTAAGCTGAGAGAAGCTAGGTTGTTATCCTGACTGAAGTGTTTTAATGATCAATTATGTTATGTATGGTCCTCAGAGCCAACCTAACTCATGCATTTGGTACATTTCAGCCTAACTTATGTACCAGAGTCAGAATATTGGGCATTTCAGAAGCGCTCCATCCAATTATGTATGTATGTTTAATAGTAGCCCCCGTAGACTAAAGGGTCGTGTTGGTTGGTTTATTAGACGAGAGGTTAGGTTAGGTTAAATTACTAGCTCAAACATTACTTTTGGCGTTTTTCTGTCAGCAACAGATTGCGTTTCGTATTGTATTGCTTTAACTTATTCCCAGTATAGCTTTTAATGAAATTGTTTTGCTTCATCAGTTTCTTTTGAATATTTAATCTTGCAGTACCGCAACTTAACATTTTTGAACTTCTATTAAAATACAGCCTGTAGTCAGTGTACAACAAAGCATTACAAACTAAATATTATTGACAGCTAATCCACCTCTCTGAAAGCTATGAAATCAATTACCACTTACACGTTACCACCATTCATAGTAACTTTTAACACTCTTTGGAGGCCATAACATTGCGGTCAATAAATAATGGCGTCATTTACAAAAACCCTGAACTGTTTTCTGAACTTTATTAATAATTTTTATACAAAATTTTTCCACTTTTACTTGGAAATGAGACATAAAACACGCCCGTCTTGAACAAAAAGATTTTAAGCAATAAACAGTTGTTTTTTTTTTTTTTTGGTAAAATTTGTTAACATAACACCCACATTAGCAACAGCAAGATGCTACACAAACTATGTATACAAGTAATCTAATTCAAATTGGATTTCTTTTTGAAAACCATATGGACTCATAAAGGTCGTCTAATGACGTTTGAACTGTTTTGAAAATTATGATCAGTAGGTGGCTTCTAAACAAAAACAGTGTAAATTATAAAGAGAATGTAAACATACAACAATAAACAATTAATCACGTCTTAGGCGGATGTGTAAAGAAAGAAAATTTAATTTATTTTTTTGCCAAAAATTTCTTAAGTATGAAATTTAATGATAAAATTTGTTGGTAACGATAAAGAGCTTATAATAGAGTTCATTCAACTTGTTGGCTATAATACTATACTGAAGGTACCCGCTTAGTTTATTTTCTAATGATTGTTTCATTCTCCCGTGAGGTTGTCTAAAATAAAGCACGCTTTTTGGTTTTCATTGTGTTGTTTTTCTCTTTGTTTTTTAAGTTTTTTTGTAGTAATTTTTTTAATATATTTTTGGCAATCAATTTAATTCCCATTTTTTTTATTAACGAAAAATATGAAAAGAAGTAAAGCTAATTCTGTTAACCTATTGCCTCTATTTGAATACGATAACTGTTTTAAAATAAGCTTTAAATGCCAAATTAAAATAGAAATTTGAACGAATTTTTTAATATAAAATCTCGTATAAAATAATTAATGACCCAACGAAAGACTTAAGAACCAAACTTGTTTTGTAACTAATTTATAGGAAATGTACTGACTTTAAATATCATGCGAGATTAAATCAATAATCAACGAATTTTATTTTAATTTCTTTGTATGCCATTGGTGGTTGATTTGTAATTTATTTCAAATTAATAAATAGGCTCCTTAACCTAAAACTAAGTGGATTTTTATGGCAGTTTAAATTGATACAGAAAATGCTTACATTTCTATTGGTGGTTAATTTTTAACTTCCCCAAAAAAAAGGCCTTAACTTTTAATACAGAGCCCTCAACTCAAAATTAAACTGATTTTTGTCGAGTTACGGCTCTTGCAATAAGGCTTCGTCTAGTACATACCGATACAAGTAGTTATAAAGAGGAGTTGGTATGGTGATTGTTCTCGTTAGAAGCAATTTTAATCACAGTTTTCGCATTTAAAAATGTTTTCTGTAAAAGCCATTTCAGGGAACCACCCAATGAGGATAAGGCAAAAAATTGTATTCATAAGAAAACTGAATCAGAGCCACTTTTTGAGAGCGCAATGAGAAAAATTCTTGAACACATATTCTTCACATTTGAAAACATTTTAACAGATATCTTGTTTGTAGAAAACAACACATGGTAGGAGACGCTGGAAAATGTTCTTATAAACTTATGATATTTATCTGTTGCCTTAGATATTTTTTAATGGTTTTTAGGGAACCATCATTATGTCAATGGTTTACACCACGCCTAAAATATTAATCAATTTCCACTGACGAATTCAAATTCATACACAGTTGGTCATTACAATCCTTCAGTGAGGATTACGACCTATCTGTGTGTGTTCATTTTATACATGAATGGCGAGAACTACGATTAAAAGTCGACTCCAAACGAGAGGTTTTTGAGAAACTGTTCATGGCAATTTTATTTATTCGCAAAATTTTTTCCAGCAATCTGCTGAGAGGAAGTCACCAATAAGTAATAATTCATGAAGTTATGTTTTTTTATACAAAGAAAGACTTAAGCAGCAAACTTTTCTGCAATAAAGTGAATGAGAAAAATTTGTTGCTGTAAAATTAGAAATTTTCAAAAGGCAAATGTTCTTTTTTTATTTTCCATTCTTCTTTAATTTATGCTTCTTGTTTATAACAGGCATCAAGCAACATAAATTAACCAACATTAATAGGCAATGGAATAAACGTGACCAAAAACGGAAATCCGTTTTATAAAAAGTTTCTTATTTTTCTTTTTGGAAATTCTACATTAAACTTGGGTCATTCCCCACTTTTTATTATTTTTGTTTTCCATTAAAAAAAAATTGGTTTTTCTCTGTGTTTTGTTTTTCAAATACCATATTTGTTGTATAGCAAAGCAGTGACCTCATAATTAATCATTTTATGTGGAGAGTCGTCTGCTCAAGAATAATGAAAAGAAAGAAAGGAATCCAATTTATTTTCTTTATTATTTCATTTTCCATTATTATTATTGTGGTTGGTTTTTGAACAAATTTGCTATCATTTTAAAGAGAATTGAAACGAAAGAAACCCCAAAGTCTAAGCTTAGCTACAACTGTCTTACAATGTTGCAGTTTATCTATTCCAAAACAGAAGAAAAGAAGAAAGAAAGAAATATTTCTTAAAGGTATACATACGGCTTATTAAAAGGCGTTTTGTGTGTTTGTTTGGTTCTTTGTTTCCTCTCAAACGTAATTATTATGGCAATCAAAACAATCATTTGTTTTCGTTTTTTTTTCTCTGGAATTGTATTCATTTGTATACAAAACGCTTTACATACAACATGCATTTCGTTTTGTATTGTTTTTTGATTTCTTTCATATTCCACCCCTTTTTTTGTTGCTTTTAGTTTCATGATTAAAGTTATGGGTTTAACCACGATTTGTTAGAAAGAAAGTTCTTTTATTTTTTTTTTGTAAAGGAAACAAAGAAGAAATATTTCTTTTCTAACACCTTTTAATAACAAATTAACTGACCTTTATCTGTATGTATAGATTATGGTTATGATCTCATGATATTCTATTCATTATTAATCTCTCTCTTCTTTTCCTTTGTGTTTTTATTTCTTTTCTATATTTCCTGCCCGAAAGTAGGGTCTTTGGTATCGTGTACCGACCGCATTTAAAAAAATGATTGATTGTTACACCACCAACTCACTTATATGGAGATGAGTTTGGCACTCATGTTTTATTTGTTCGTAAAAGTGTTAATGATAATATTTTGATAACCATAAACAACAATAAACCACTAAATGGCTTATGACTTCATTTTGAAAACAAAATAAAATTTATTTCGTTTTGTATGTATGTTTATAATCAATTTAAATATGTTATAAACGAAAGACTTAAGAAGCGAACTTTGTTTTTAATCTGTAATAGAATTGTTAAGATTTTGTTTTTTTTTGTTTGAAAATTTGAATTTGAATTTATAGATTTGAAACGGGAAAAAATTATTTGATTTTAAATTGTAATTACACACTTAGCGCCACTCTAGATTGAGAAAAAAAATCGGGCCTGTTATTATATGGCAGTCATCTAAAATATTCAGGTAGCATAAATCACATTTCTTTAATGTTAAGTCTTTGTTATAACCAATCCTCATACATTTTACATATAATTAATGAATAAGTTCGTCCAGATATTGTGGATTTTTAGCAACAAGACATTGACTGATTTGTTACAGTGATTGCATCTTACAGCATAATCTGTTATATGAATGAAAAGTTACAACAATTGGAAGACCGACCATCAGAAAATTGGGAAGGGAAAACAGAATAAAGTTCAATGTATACTTAGTTTGCTCATAAGGAACCTAAATCCAGCATGAAATGTTCTTCTCAGAGACCCGTATATATATAGACTTGAGATAATTGAGTTGCATCAGCAATTACCTCAGTCCTGTGCGAATCCAAAACTGTACAAAATCTTCATAGCAGTCCATGATGACTAACTGGGTCATAAACGTTAGCAATAAACTGACTGCTCAACAATCCTATTCTAGATATATATAGATATTACAGGTATTCACATGCATGAAGTCCTCTAAGATGTTCAAAGGATTTCTACACCATTGAAACTCCTACAAAGGTTGTGAAGCTAATATTATAGAGTTTTCGAATGAATATCAATGATGTACTGAAGTGTAAGAACCCCATGTTATTATCTACAGCCGCAGCGTCTGATTTACCACAGTTTTAAGTGAGATTGGTAGCTGAAGTCGCCGTAGCCGAGTAGATAGTGTGTTGGCTTACGGGAAGTGAGGCCTCACCAGGGTTCAAACAGCAGCCCAAACATCTCCAACAAACTGAGGTATGAAAAAGTATTTCTCTGGCGACCTCCTCTCAACAGATTTCTGGGAAAAACTCTGAGATTAAATAAAATTGCATTGAAATTGCCAAGAAAAGATTCTCAAAAAAATCTGTCAGAATCGACATTAAACTGTAGGTCCCTCCATTCATGTATAAAATAAACACACACAACATAAGTGGCGTGAAAGGTCGGTATTCAGACTGAAGGGTTGTAATAGTACCAGTTATGTGTGTTATTAAGAAATGCAGTTTTTTTAACCAATTTTTCTTAAATTATTCATTTCAGTATAAAATGTTTTACATTTTCTAAGTGAGCAAGAAAGAATTGAAGAATTTCTTTTCAGCTTTTGTATCTACCAGTAGGCATACCATCCCCTGCTTGTGAATATTTTTTGCATGCCTCTTATGCGGTGTGTATAGTTGAAACAAAAAAAACCCGCTTTAAGTCTGGCAAGAAACATTTTTTTGTTGCTTTGCAGATGATTAAACGATGACTTCATTTCTAAAAAACGAAAAACATTTGAAAGTGAACAACAGACTTAGCAAAGAACAAAATTTTCAATAAAACGTTTGATTTTAAATTGTGAAATTGAAAAGTGATTTTGTAATACAACCGTATATATTTATTTAATAAAATTGATTTCTTAACTAATTGATGCAAAATTTTAATTTCAAGCTTCTCTCTTTCATTTTAAATGCCATCAGCCGTCACTCATATTGGATGCTCATTAAAGTTGGTTTTGGTCATTTTGACCAAATTCGGTTTTTAATATGATGAATGAAAATATGTTATTGTTGTTGTTGTTGTTGTTATCTTTTTTTCTACTGCTTATATTAACCATAAAAGTGTTGGTGTTGCTTGCTGTTGCTGTAGTTGTTGTTGATTTTATTGATGATGATTCCAATTTCAGTTGAGCTGACTGAAAATGAAGATGAAAAAGGCCAGTGGAAACAACAAAAAAAAAAATTAAATCGAATAACAAAAAAAAGTAAACTTGTTGTGGTTATTATTGCTGATTATGGTCGTTTTTATTGTATACAAGTGTATGTATATATGTATGTATGTGTGTGTGGCTGTATGGGTTTAGGTATAAAATATACAATTTGCGTAAGTTTGTTGTCGTCATATTTCGATTTGAACCTGTTTCTCAAGGTTAAAATCATTTATTTTATTTCAAAAAATTATTGAAATACAAAGCCGTTGTTAAAATATAACTTTTTTGAAATGAAATATTTCTGCAGAAAAAGCAAAACCACTTGCAAGGAATTCAATTGGAGACGAGAGAAAGGAAAGACGTAACATGAGGAAGATATTACATCACTGGTGGTGATGATGGTAAAAAATCATGAAAGTATGGCAGTAAAAATAAAACTTTCAATGTCAATTCGTTTTTTCTTTTTGTTTTTGTCAAGTTTTAAGGATTTTGTTCATAAAACTGGTTCAGTTTTGGTTTACTAAATTCAATTAAAAAAGGAAGTAAACGCTGCATTTAAAGCACATGTTTGCTATGTTGTTAAGTCAACTTCAAGTGAGGTTCGTTGCTTGAGTCTTTTGTTTTGAAACAAAAATGTGTATGTGGTTTTGGGAAGTATAAAGAAGGAAAGAAATAAAAATAATTAAAAAAAAATGGGGACAGAATTAAATATTTTGAGTTCGTAAAACCCAACACAAATAAAATAAAATTTTAAAAATGTATGAAATTTTGATTTTATAAGCTGGTAAGGCATTTGTGTTTATATTCCATACTACTAGTAATGATACGGGGATATTGACGACAATTAGGTGTAAAATGAAATAATTGAGAATAATTGTATTGTATTATTTTGTAATCTTGAGGAAATTCCATTTCTAACAAGCATATTTAGTCATATTTAACTGTCTCCTTGACAGAACCAGTGAATCCTATGCTATGGGAAATGCTTTGCCATGAATATTAGTAATAAAAGTAAATGGAGAAATTCGAAAGGTACAAATGATTTTGAATGAGTATCCATTCTATGCTATACATTCTATGCTATACTGATGTCCAAACAGAGATAGTGGCGCAGAAGTTGATGTTCTGAAACTTAGAACCAAGGAGCAACTGGTGATATTTTCCCAGCGCAATATTTAGACCGCAGTCTAGGAGGTAGTGTATTGGCTTATAAGACGTGAGATAACGACTCCAACCCCCCAGGTCAGACATCTCCAACAAAATAAAACTCTGAGTGAAAGGTTTCACAAAAATCGACGGAATCATTCGGAGGCGGTTTTAAACTGTAGGACCCGCCACTCATGTATACATTTAATACACACACCATAAGTGCTGTGAGAATCTAAGTTGTAAATCTGACTGAGAGTTTGTAATGACCTATTATGTATATGTATGTATGCATGTAACGTTTAGGTAATCGAAAGACGGGTTTTGTTCAACTTACGCAGGGAGTATGGGGCACGGGATGTAGCAACGCTTTCTGATTGTTTAGCTGTTATGCGACCACTTATCTCTTACAAGAAATTAGAAAGGGACTGTATAGGAAATGTGAATCAACAAGACAAGGAAAATAGGTAGATTCATGGATGACTTCTGGCAACAAACTTGCTTGAACTTCCTACTGAAAATGAAGAGGATTTTGGAAGATTATACTTGGCGTAATGAAGTGGATGTCGTGTAACAGGAAGTATGGTGGCATATTAGACGTGAGGCCACGGTTGAAACTCCAGGTCAGACATCAAAACGAAAATATGAAAAATATTTCTTCGGTGACTGCCTCTTAGCAGATTTCTGGCAAAAACTCTGGGAGTGTAAATAAAATTGCCATGAAAAAATTTCTCAATAAACTGTCGTTCGGAGTCGACTCCTCCATTCATATATAAAATTAACTGACACACACAACATAAGTGATGTGAAAAGTTAGGTTGTAATCCTGACTGAAGGATTGTAATGACCAATTATGTATGTAGGTATGTATGATGTATGTATACTCGGCAAAATAGAAAAGCAGAGACTATATTCAAGTCAAACGGATTCGGGACAATACTTAAGCAATAATATTTTAGCATTACGCTTTATATCGCCCACTGTGTAGTTAACATTATTGTGGACGAGTTAATCGTTAAAAAAAAGTAACAAATTTGTCACCATCATAAAACAGAAAAATAAGTCATACCATCAACAAAGAAGAAAAAAAAACGTATGAAAAAGTATTAAAAAGATAATCGTAAAGTGTAGGTGTTTGTATGGTATAGTAAATTAGATATGACATAATTAACAAATATTATACAATATACAAGCGTGTATATACAACGTATTTTTTTGCAAATAAGTACACTTAGCTGAAAATATGGTTGACATACATTATGTATGCATGTAAACATAATATTAACTTGGCCATAGCATTTATGGTGTTATTGGCTTTGTTTCAAGAAAAAAAAATTTAAATAAATTGCCTTTGGCCACTAAATAAAACAAAACACTTACCTTTTTATTTTGAATGTGAAACAAAATTCGTTGAGAGATGTGTTTGCAAAATTTTTAAATTCCAAATGGCCCACCAAACAACAAAACAGCGGCAGCTAAGATGTCAATACTGTTGGTTTCGTTTGCAAATGTTGTTGTTTGAATGACGGACGTAGTGTTGGTTAATCGGAAGATTTTATGTAATTTATGTTTCATTTATAATGATTTGTTGTTAAAAGAAATATGAAAACAAAAAAGAAGTTCAACTCAATTAGATAATCTTTATGTTTGTTTTTGTTTTTTATAAAGGTTATCCCATAATATTTTCCAGAAATTAATGCAATTAAAAGAATATTATTATGACACTTAAGAAGATGAAACAGAATAAAAGAACTGATGTTGGACATGGGGTTATAAAAGAAAACAAAGTAATATGACGCCTTAATCTTTTCAACTTGACATTGTAGTTTAAGTCATTATAACGAGAACTCTGTGTAGTTGCATGGGTAACACACAGCACACAATCTGTCAGCAAATGCATCAAACTTCTCATAACATTACAAGCAATTTTGCTAGTACACAATCTGTTACAATTTATCAGGAAATCCCAAGAACTTCCAATGACATTATAGGCAACTCTAATAGCACAAAGGCTCATTGCTTATTTCTTTAAAATTTGTTGGGCGGAAGTAATCATTAATACCTCCACACAATCATTAAATAATCGTCATAGAAAAAAAAATCTTCTTATCTTTCGACACAAATGATTTTGTAGGTCACAGGGTATGTCGTTGGCTAGATAACTTGACTTATTTTCAAAAGGCTTGTGCACTATGCGACCAATAAATTCTTACTCGTAGTCAGCCAATAGTCGGCACACTTATATACAAAATGTAATTTACTTGACGGATGTTAATGCTTTACTTGAATACCAATGAGGAGCCATATCGAACAGTCAGGAACTATTTCTCGACAGAATTTCGTGTTACTAATGAGACGACGTAACGTATAACGCATCATTACTACAAAAGTTCCTTAAGATATTATCTTGAGACCTCTATAGTGATTTAAAACTACTGAAGAGTTTTCTATTGTAATGTGTTTGAGGTCGTCTTTGTCAAGTAGGTAGTGTGTTGACTCATTACAAGTGAGGCCACGATTCAAACCTCAGGTCAACCTAGCTTCTTTCACCACTTATATTGTATGTGTGTTAATTTAATACATTAGTGGCGGAATCTGTAGTTTAAAGCCGTCTTTGAACGTCAGATTTTTTAAGACAATCTAATTCCACATATTGAGCAGAGGTCAACTATAACCTGACTTAGTATCTGACTGAATATGCTCCTGACCGGAAACGAGCTTACAGAAGTTACTTACATATCTTTAGTGATGTCTTATTTTAGTGGCATCTTACTAGGATGCCCGCAGTGACCAAACGAAGGCGACGCTGTGAAACACGTTGTGTTCAAATGCCAGAGATTTACAAAATATCGCATTGAATTGTTAGGTAGTCAGTCTAATGAAGGTGATACATTGTCCCAAAGGAGCATAAAGAGTTTACTTCAAGCAGCGCCGAGTATATCCGCAAACTTATTAAAGCTCACTCAGCTCAAGGTATGACATGCCTTGTTGCCAAATTTCAAAACTGATGTATCCAGCACTTGAGTTTGACAAGAAAACGGTTCGCATTCTAACAGGAATTCTAACGAGACACTGCGCTATTGGCAATTTTGCTGATTAGCCCGGTATGCCCCACTAGAATTACTGCAGAAGCTGCCATGATGTGGGCGAAACAGAGTCACTACATACGTTATCGGTGTTTCAGGTGATAGAACGTTTAACGATCTGGGCGTCTCACTAAGCGAACTGGCCGATTTCATACGGATTCCCCGGGTGGTTCAAACCCATCACTAACGGATCATGACAAGAGGACTGACCTCACACTGGATTACACAATGAGCCATATGGCCACAGAGTGAAATTGCAAGTGAATGGCAAGCTGCCCGATAACCTAACCTATCTCAGCTCATTTGAGTTGTCGCAGTAGTCTAGTAGGAAGTATGTTAGCTTAGTAAATGAGAGTACTTGGTTCAAATCCCAGCAAACAATGAAATCTCAAAAAAAAAAATATGAAATATTGACAACTTTCTCTTGGCAGTCTTCCGGGAAAAGCTCTTCAATTAAATAAGTTCTCTTTCAAAGTTGATGTGAATTCCATCGTCTATTCATAAAAATAGCAACTACAACATGGCTAGTGTGCAAAGCTAGGTTGTAATCCTTATTAAAGGAATTGTAATGACCAATTCAGTAAGAAGCTTATGTGAGAAGAGCTCCACTAATGGAAGAGCAATCAAATTGCCTGGTAATATAACCTGGCAGTAGCACCAACTGGTTTCTGTAGAAGATTTCCAATCATATCGAAAAAAAGTTATTGAGTAACACGTTATTCGTCTGTTTTTCAACTATTTGCAAAGGAAAGTAATTTTTTTATTATTAAATTGTTAACTGTTATTTTCAGTTTTACACAGTTTTACACAGTTTTACACTATTAACACAGATAGAAAGAATTTAAAATTTTTAGTCGGGACAAAGCGCGAGCATTCTTTTATAATGTCGTGGTAAAAAGCGAAACAAAAAAAATCAAGTTTATGGCAGTATTCGTGTCTGATTTAATTAGCAGCAATGTAATGATTATTTGCTTATTTCTGGTATTTGAATCCTGTTAGAAGAGACATAAAGTGAAGAAGCTTAGAAAGATAATTACTTTGCCTATAAATTCTTACGACAACGAAAAGTTGCTGTCATGTGTTGTGTGAGCATTTGTAATAATATTAAAGAATTTATTATTAAAAGTAAGTCGCCGTAGTGTAGTAGGTAGTGTGTGGACTTATTCGGCGTGATGCCTTGCTGCAAACCCCAGGTCAGACATCTCAAAGAAAACGAAATACAAAGAAATATTTCTTCAAAGACTTCCTCTCAACAGATTTCTGGCAAAAACACTGAGAGTAAAATATGTCATAAAATCTGTCATTTGGAGTCGACTAAATTAACACACATCAGAGATCAGCAACAAGTATTCAAAAAGATGAGTAGAATCTAATCATACTCATAATTTCTGATACTTATACGCATACACACTTATTTGAATATCATACTCATACTAATCATATTCAAAGTTTAAAGTACTCATAGTAATCATACTTAACAATATTTATGTTGTTGTTGATTTTGGCCTCCTTTACTCAACATTTACAAGAATCACAAAATAAGTATGATTCGCGTACGAACACTACAATACTCACTAGAAGGTTGTGTGTTTGCATTGCTTGCTGTCTTTGTCTTTTTCTTTCTTCTTTTTTTCTTCTTTTTTAAATGCAACAGCAACTAAGACTGTAAATTTTGATGAATGATTCGAATCATTTATGAGTATCTTTCTAAATTTATGAATCTGAATGAGTAGGCGTATGAACCAAACATATTTCGAATGTTATGAGTTTGATGTCAACGTTGTACTCATACTCATTGCAATCTGTACTTATAAATCAATGTTGTAATGAGTACGAATGAATCAGAGTTGTTAAATTTCAATACTGTTGACTCATTCATACTCAAAATTTCATGAGTACTTATGATACACATAAGTTAAGTGCTGTGAGATGCTAGGTAGTAAACCTAACTGAAGGGGTGTAATGATGTATGGGAAAAGCCTCTTTCTCTTCACCAACTTACATATGACCAATCGTGTACGGGAAATGTCTCTTTCTCCTCCCCAACAGTATAAGTATGTACTAGCAATGAATTTTCATACATACATTCATACATAATTGGCCATTACAACCCTTAAGTCAGGATTACGACCTAGTTTCCTGAATTTTTATGCAAAACAATAATAATATTCAAGAGGAATAGCAGATGGAGTGGCTACTAAACAGAATCTTATAACGTTCAAGAGAACTCTGGTTTGTAGGTCGTAAGTTAATTTAATCAAACTTGCTGTATAAAATTCTTAAGCATTACAGAAAATATCTTGGAAAACATTAATAAAAAGCAATAAAAATGTATCAATCAAATATTTATTGAAAATTTATTTCCATGGTTCGTTATGTCTGTTAATACTTAAAAGCAAATCTCCTTTTAATGTCAGATGTTAAAATAGTTATTAAATTTTATTATGCTTGTGCTTATTTATTTTATATTTTTACATCGTATTTTTTTTAATTTTTTTATAATTTATTTTTTTTTTTAATTTTTATATATGATTTATTAATTCATTTTCAATTTATAAAATATCTTTATTTTTGCCTTTCAAAATTTGTGTATTTCATTGACTTGTTTTTAACTTTGTTTGTTAATTTATTTAAATTTTTTTGTTATTGATTTTTCATTTATTTTTAAGTTTTGACATTTCATTTCTGGTCAAGTTCATTAATTAAATTTATTTATTGTAATAGATGCGTTTGATAATTTAATTATTCATACAAAAGACTTAAGCAAAAAACTTTTTCTAGCGTATACATACATATATGTTAACATTTTACGTCTCTTGCCCTCTACTTCGTATTGATTGGTTAATTAATTTTTACTAATGAATTTTAAAAATATATTTAAAGAAATGTATAAAGCAAGGATTTTAATTTATGGAAATTATAGGAAAATGTGATATAATATTGCTATAAATTGGAGTGAACGTTAATCAATTAAAAAAATTTTTTTTAAATGGATTTCATAACCAAGAGATTGCCACAGTATAGTGGATAATTCTTATAACTATCAGCTGTCAACAGTCTTCTAACATTCAATGTGTGTAATTGAGACTAAACTATAATAATTGCTGGTAATCTAGTGGATTAAGACTTATGTAACTGCAGAAATTGTTCATAATATGTATGTGTATGAATGCATATTGATGAAGTCGCCGTAGTCTAGCATAGTCTAGTAGAGTGTTGACTGATTAGCCGCGAAGCCATGGTTCAAACCTCAGCTCAGGCCATTCCATCAAAACGAAATATGAGAAATTATTTCTTCGACAACTACTCCTCAGTAGATTTCTGACAAAAACTTTCAGAGTAAAATAAAATTGTCATAAAATGTTTCTCAAAAAAATCTGTCGTTCGTAGTATAGAATTAACGCACACTACATAAGTGATGTGAGAAGCTAGGAGATAATCCTGTTTGAAGGATTGTAATGACCAATTATATATGTATATATGTATGTGTCTGCATAACGCTACAATTCTCTTGAAAGTGATGTATGCTGGTAATCGAGTAGGTCGTCTAATTCTTTTATCAGAACAAGTAATCGCTAAATATGCTTCTAAAACATCTTTAAAGTCGTTAGATTGACAAATGCGTTCTGTCAACCACGGACTGCATTGTCTAAACTAAAATTGGCAACTCAAGGGCCAGAAATATTTAAGAACAAAGTTTAATAGATAATTTAATATAAATTTTTATACAATCTCTACTCATACAACATGTTTGCACTTTACTTTTCTGTTTCTTTTTAATGTCAGAGAAATTCATAAATGTTTGCCTTTGGAGGGCAAAACGTTTTTATTAAAAACGTTTGAAATAAAACTAAGGAATTACCAATAAAGACTCAAAGCCTAGTACTATTATTTGTAGCCACAAAGCTTTGTAACAAATGATATTCTATTTTGCGACATCTGTTACGTTACAACTTTCAACTCAAGGCCCTTAGCGCATTGAAGCAATATTCGAGATTTTGAGTTTAACAATTCACGTGCAACATCAGAAATACTGTACAGCGTCTGTCCGCTGAATGCAGCACACAAAAGTGTGCTCTGAATGCATCTGACAAGGTACATACATATGTACACATTGGGTTATTACAACGATTCAGTCAGGATTACGACTTAGTTTCTCACGCTAATTATATTGCGTGTTTTAATTTTATACGTGAGTGGCGGGACCTACAGTTAAAATTCGACTCTGATGGACAGTTTTTTGAGAAACTTTTCTGACAATGCAACTTTTGATAAAACAATGTCTTGGCTCTGATCTAATTTGTCTAAACAGTTTATCGTGATTACCGACTTAGCGATTAAAATCGCTTTGCCTGAATGTTGACCAACACAATTATGCCAATAGCTTACTTTTTACTCAGTTTCGAAAAATGCATTCCTATTGTTTTTGGAAGCCCACAGATCCAATTAGGGGTGAATTTGATTCTCGTTTTGCCGAAATCTTTATGTCCAGGAATCCAGCTCTACATAAGGGGTTAAAGTTCCTCGACGTATTTAGAAAAACTAGGGAGTAAAACGTTATATTTTCGAGGAGATCATGATCTGTTGAACAACATTTTTACAAACGAAAACTATTTGATACAACATTCTTTTTTTTGAAATATTCCCTCGAATATATTCAAATTGGAATAATTTTTGCATGGAAAACTGTCGACTAGGGTGGCCCTATTAAACCAATTTTTTTTAGCTTTTTATACGGTTTCTTAAGACACGTTTTGATAATATTTTGAACCGCAATAATGATGATTCGAGTAATGGAAGTTGGACAGTATTTTGTTTTCAACTTCATCTAATTATTTTTAATTGCTTCGTATTACTTTCAATATTGCAATGCGAATAGCACTTTTTCCTAAAGCCTTTGTGTTTATTTGAATCTTTTTCAAAATTTAAATAATTTTTGTTTAATATTTAGGCTACAATGAGGAAGTTCGTATACATTTATGTAATGGAGTGTGTTCATTTCATATATTTTTTTCAAGTGAATTGTAGAACTGAATTTAGCCACTTTACATGCATACAATTTTGGTCATTGCAACACTGTTGTCAGAATTACGAATTAGCTATTCACACCACCCACGTAGTAGTGTATGTTAATTTTATCCGCCAGTGTAAGCACCTACAAGTGAATATCGTTTTCAAGACAGACAGATTTAAGAACCTTTTTCCTTGCAATCTGTTACTCTTGCAGGTCTTTGGCCATAGTACTGTACACAGGGAATTATTGAAAGAAAAACCTAATTTTGTTTCGTATTTTCTTTTTTTAAAGCTGTGCACTCTCATCTAGTAGACCACTATACACTATATTACTTAGACAGCAATAAATTTATTAGTTTTATTTATTAATTTTATATTTTATTTGCATAAGTTTGCATTTCTAAAAAATTACAAAAAAAAATTTTTTTCTAAAAAAAAGTTTGTTGCTTAAGTCTTTTGTTTATTAACATAGAACAGTTTGGCAGAATTTGTTTTTTTAGATTTTAATTTTTGATTTGCTTTAGTATATTTAAACAAATAATTTTTTTTAATTTTCTCTAAAAAAAGTTTGTTGCTTAAGTCTTTTGTTTGGTTTTCCATAGTAAATGCTTTAAGCAAATTTAAAAGTTCCAATGAATTTTTGTTGGTATTATTTATTTTTTTGTGTTTTATATTTTTTTATTATTTAAAACAAGTTTGTTTTATAGCGATTTTTTTATTCTTATAAAATTTTAAAATTTTTTAATATTTTTAAAAAATATTTTTGTTTATTAAAATTTTATTTTTTTTTTTAATTAAATTATTTAAAAATTTTAAATAATTTTTTCAAATTAATTAAGCAACTAAGAATTATTTTGTTTTTCTTTTAAATCCTTTTAAAGTCAAAAAAAATTTTTAAATTATTTTTTAATTTTTTTTTTAAATTATTTTATATATTTCTTTAACTGTATTTATTAATTGTGTTAAATTTGTGAATTCTTTTTTTTTAATTTTTTTATTTATTTATTATTTTTTTTTTCTTTTTTTTTGTTAAAAATGATATCATTTTTGTTATATTTTTTGTTGTTTTGCTTTAAACTAAGCTTCAAAGCAAGGTTAGTTTACTAACACACACTTAAACACATACATACATGTACACCATGTGTGTGTGTATAAAACTTAAAAATTTTATGCAAAAACTCTCACAAATACTGTGATAACTTTATTTTTTTAGCACTTTCAAAACGTACTCAAACACCACTTGGGCGAACTGTATGTACAATTTCCTGTTTTTATAACCAAAAGGCAAATGAAATAATTTTTTTTTATTGCACTGGAGATTTTTCTTATAATTTTTTGTGTTTTAATATTTATATAATAATATAATAATTGCACATGAACACACAAACACACACCTTTATATTCCCTAACGTTGCCGTTGTGCTTAAGATATTCTAATTAGAATTGATTTTTCTTCGAATTTAATTTGTTTTGTAAATTTTTTTTTTGTTTGAATTTGTTTTGTATTAAAAATGTTTCATTTTTGTTATCGCGTTTTATAGGAAAAGTTCAACG
This sequence comes from Sarcophaga rosellei, assembly GCA_930367235.1. Classification (NCBI taxonomy): domain Eukaryota; kingdom Metazoa; phylum Arthropoda; class Insecta; order Diptera; family Sarcophagidae; genus Sarcophaga; species Sarcophaga rosellei. The sequence goes on from OV884021.1 coordinate 80,645,024, forward strand.
TAAATGTGTGTTGTGCTCAGCACACCAACCTGGCTCAGACTAAAACGTTTGGCACGAGTAAGACAAGTTACAAATATCTTGAAATACATCGTTTTCGTGTGTGCTCACTTATACAAATACAAAACACACTGTTAACATCTTAAAAGAGAAAAACAAAAACAAAAACAAAATTTAAACCAAGTTAAGTCTCTCTTTTGTAAGGTAAACAGTCTTTCAAGTCATATTTACTTGTTGTGTGCACAATGCTAGTGAGAGAGTGTTAATATTTATTTTTCTTATTGGTAACCGGTCTTACCAAGTTTCAGAGTATTTTTGCCAGGTTTTCAACAGTAAAAACAAAACAAAAACAAAAACTAAAATCTCTCAATAACTTATAAAATGCTGAGTGTTAAAGCGTCTGCCTAATGTTCGCACATTTTCGTTTCTCTACATATTTCTAGCCAAGGGGACCCGGGTAACAAAAATAAAAACAAAATGCATGTAAATTAGTAGAGCTACTTCTTAACTTGTTGCTGTTGTTGTTATTATTATTATCATTGCGGTCCGGTTGTCGTCGTCATGCTTTGTTTACTTTTTTCCTTTGGTTCTTCTACTTCTTCTTCTGCCAGCGTTAGCTATAAACAACAAACAGATCACATTACATCTCATTGTAATTGACTGTATGCGTATGTGTATGTGTGTGTGTTTATTTATTAGAAGTATTCATCGTTGTAAGTTTTTAGGCAAACGGTGCGGTACGCTTATCATCACCGTAATCAACAACTACTTCTAAATGGGTTCATATCACTATAAACACAACATCTTTTAAATTTAATGATTTTTTTTTGTGTTTTATAACACAACAACAATAAAAACAACAATTATTGGAAGTCACCCTTAGCTATAAAATCATATTGTAATTAAAAGTAATGATAGCACAAGGAAGGGTTATCATTAAACAATGCATTGGACAAATTTACTGGGAAAGCTTTTTTGAACAAGATTGTGTACGACTTGCAGAATAGTGAGACCAACAGTCAGAATATGAACCCTGTTTATTCAGGGCATTGTGTTGGAATACAGGAAAGATAGTTTATAAGAAAAAAGAAAGCCCCCCTTTCTTCTTCTGTGGTCGACAATTTTTTTTAATGATCATACACTGGTACCTTCCTCACCTTTTTTTTCGAGATATGGGCGATTCGAGGGTGGGTGATTTAAAAGTTTAAATTTAAATATCTAATAAAAACAAAAACGGTTTAAATTTTGCCAAATTTATGTTTTTTGTTGTAAAGTATAATTGTTTCGGTTAGAAATGGAATCTTATTTCATTTATATGCATAACGCAGTGGGTCCTCACAGTACCTCATTCCATCGTACCAACTTTCATGCACTTTCTCGAGTGTTAGGGCTCGTATCTCGCCATTGGCAGCACGAATGTAGGTATTCAAATTCTCTATTTTCTCAGGATTGTCGGCATAAAACATCTCTTTAAGGGCGCCCCACAGAAAATAGTTCAACGGCGTCAAATCTCAGTTTCTTGGTGGCCAATTGACATCACTATTTCGTCTAATTAATTTCAGCCATCAAACGTTTGATGTATTAAATCGATTCTGACATGAGATGTGTGATAAGTTGCACCATCCTATTGAAGCCAAACATCGTTCACATTAATACCAGGAAGAGCGGGTACATAAAAATCAGTTCTCATGGTCCATTGACCGTAATGGTTGCGTCGTCCTCATTTTGAAAGAAATATGGGCGAATAATACCTCCGCTTCACAAGCCGCACCGAACAGTGAGGGTGCATTGGCTTCTGTAAGACCATGTATGGGTCTTCTGAGCTCCGAATACGACAAATTTGGTTACTAACGTACTCAACAAGATGAAAATGAGCTTCATTCGAAAAGCTGATATTTTTTTGTTGGCAAATTCGGTATCATCGTGTTATTTCTTGTTGGCCTGATGTTTAAACTCTTGAACAACACACAACATAAGTGATGTGAAAACCTAGGTCGTAATCCTGACTGAAGTGTTGTAACGACCAATTATGTAGATATGTATGTAATTTGAAGTCGCCGTAGTCTAATAGGTAGTTTGATGGCTTAGTAGACGTAAGGCCAAGGTTCAAACCCCAGGTCAGACATCAAAACGAAATATGAAAAATATTTCTTCGGCGACTTCTGTCAGCAATTTTCTGGCAAAAACTCTGATAGTAAATAAAATTTCCTCAATAATCTGTGGTTCGGAATCGACTTTAAACCGTAGGTCCCGCCATTCACGTATAAAATTAACACACACAACATGAGGGGTGTGAGAAACTAGGCCGTAATCCTGACTGAAGGGTTCTAATGGCCGATTATGTATGTATGTATGTAATTTGGCAGATGTGGCTTCAACAAGATAATAGTTTTTCAAATTACAAGCTAAGCGACACAAACGATTCAATAGATTTTAACTATCGAAACCCTATTGACTGAATTATTGGCTTTGATTCTGATACAATATTATGATTGTAGTTATTTCATCCCTAACACACTATTTATGAAGGCACATGCACCTGATCATGGCACTTATTAAAGTACTTGCACGTACTTGTTGCCTTTAAGAGTGCAGGTGTGCGCTGCTATAACTAACTGCCTTTGCACATGCACATGAGAGTAAATCATTTCTTATACAGCCGCGTATGTGTCTGTGAGACGGTGTCTATGAAACCAATACCAGTTCATAAAATGAAATATCGGTGTTGAGGTGGGAAGTAATTTTTTTCATTCACTCATTCATTCAATCATTCATTCATTCATTTATTTATGCTTCGCTGCATTTACTTCAACTGTTTCTTCTTCATGTTGTAAATTTGTTTTTTTTTCTTCGTTTCAGACATATGGCAGTCTATCTGCAGGTATGTCTGTCTCTCTGTCTATATTTTTTTTTTTTGTATTTTCTGTTTAAATTTGAATTTGATTTTATTTTGATTGTATTTCAAATTAGTGCAACTGTTTCGTGTGTATTTTTCTTCTTCTTGTTGTTGTTTTTGTAACGATATTTTTCATTAATGCTGTTGAAATATTTCCCCCTCGAATATAACAACACTTACGGCAAAATAGACTTCCATAACACAAACAAAAATAAGACGAAGAAAAAACGTTTTTAGTGTGAAATATTTCTTCTGCTTTTTTCTCATTATCGAGTTGGTGTGGTTGTCTTTCTTTACTGGATTTTTACAAGTTTATGGCATAATGTTCAGTTTGTTTCTTTCTTTTTTGCTTCATCTTCTTCTGCGCATGTGTAGCATTTATGGGCCATTGTGATGCGACGAGAGTAATGTTTTGACCTTCACCAAATGAAAAATGATGAAGAAAGAAAAAATCACAAACTATAAAAAAGTGGGGAGGAAAACCCATAAGAAATCGTTTTCAAAAGAAATGTCAGATTATTTAAGAAATCAACAATTATAAGAAGATTGTAATCAACAGAAATTATCAACAATTAAGAGATTTTATGATAAAATAAATACAATTAGAAACAGTGTTTTAACACATTTTAGAATAAAAGCATTAGGCATTGTATAGTAAGACATTTTGCCATTAAGCTTGTGGCAAAAATATTTATAAAGATCGCAAATAGTTCCGGTAATTTAAAAAACCGCTTAGGATGACTCTATACGAGTGACCGTTTGGTGTGCGGCTTGTGGAGTGCAGGCATCATTGGCCCATATTCCTTTGAGTGAAATGATGACGACAAAACCATTACAGTCAATGGAGACACCTCTCGCATCATAATAAAAAAATTTTTTGTACCCGCTCTTCATAGTGTTGATGTGAACGATGTTTGGTTTCAAGAGGATGGTGCAGTTTGCCACACATCTCATGCCACAATCGATTGATTGCGCCAAACGTTTGATGGCCGTTTAATTAGCCAAAATGGTGATGACAATAGACTATGGGGACTACAAGGCTATATACTTAATATTGGTTTTGCGGAACAATCAAAAATTCTTGACGAGCGACTACAAGAGTACTTTAAGTCATTGATTTTGTCAAAAAAAACCCAAAAACTCTGGACCTATTCGTAGACAATTAACTAGACCTAGTCAAATAATGAATTGATCGAATGGATCATGTAGTTCCGAGACGCGATGGATATATGTATCAGAGATCAGCAAACAGTATTCAAAAGGATGAGTAGATTCGAATCATAGTTTCTGATAGTTATACACAATTATACTTATTTTAATTACATACTCATACTACTCATATTAAAAGTTTGAAGTACTGGTGGTACTCATACTTAAAAATACGTATGATATTGTTGATTTCGACTCTCTTTTACTCAACATTTACAAGAATCATAAAATAAGTATAATTCGCGTACGAACGCTACAATACTCACTAGAAGGTTGAGTCTTTGTCTTTTTCTTTCTTTCTTTTTTTTTTTGTTGTAAATGTAACAACAACTAAGACTGTAAATTTTGATGAAGGATTCAAACCACTCGCATCATTTATGAGCATTTTAAGTATTTTTCTAAATTTATGAATCTGAATGAGTAGGCGTATGAATCAAACATATTTCGAATGTTATGTGTTTGATGTCAACGTTGTAGTCATACTCATTGCAACCTGTACTTATAAATCAATGTTGTACGGATTACGAATGAATCAGAGTAGTTGAATTTCAATACTGTTGACTCACTCATACTCAAAATTGCATGAGCACTTATGAGTAGCGAAAAAACGATTCATTGTAGACCTCTGATATGTATGTATGTATGCATTTCAATAATATTTGCGTCTTACATCGTCATTACAATAGAGATACTTTCCATATCGTGCATATACATTCATTTATCAATTATTTTTTAAGTTATTAACGTTGTTCTTAAAAAAAAAACCAAAAAACTAAATGATTTTGTCCGCACATTATACGGCTATAATTTGAAACGATGCGGTTATTATTTTCACACTTCCCCTAGCAATTTCAAGAATTATTCTCAGCATTAAGATTTTATAAATTTCATTGTATTATCAACTGTTAATCACTGTGAGTAATTCGTTACATAATATTAATGAACATTCATCAATTCCTAATTAGTTATGCACACGTTATACTACGTTATTAAGATAGACAAAATGTTCTTTAGTAAGAACAAAAATTAATTAAAAAATATTTAAAAATAAATTCTAAACAAAACTTGCAACAACAAATACAAAATTTATACTTGTGTGTTGGTGCCTTTGAAATCCGCTTAAGACTTTTTAAACTTCAGCGGAGATCTTAGTTTTTAAATAATATTTTTATAAAGACTGATTCATTCTTTCAAAAGTAAAGAAACTTTTTTCGTTATAATGCTTAAATCTTGAACTTAAGTACGATATTCAATGTCAATGAATTGTGAATTGGATGATGAAGTCGTTCATTTTGATCACCCAATTTGCTAAAACATTTCAGTCGATTTCTTGCCGATAACTCGACGACCGTTGCTTTTCAAATGTTCCTATGTTAGAAGATTATCTGCACAGACCAGTAGTATGTTTATGGGGTTTCTAGAGCAGATTTTTCATACAAATTTGGGAGCATGCGTACTCTACAGTTGGTAGTGGTCGGTTAGTTGATAGGTTTGTAACATGTAATGTGAAAATGTATGGGGTTTCTAGAGCAGATTTTCCATACAAATTTGGGAGCATGCGTACTCTACAGTTGGTAGTGGTCGGTTAGTTGATAGGTTTGTAACATGTAATGTGAAAATGTATGGGGTTTCTAGAGCAGTTTTTCCATACAAATTTGGGAGCATGCCTGCTTCTTCTTGTTCCTTTTATTTGTATTTCAAACGAATGATTGGACGGACAGAATGAGTATCTGTAACATGTAATGTGTGTGGTTGTTCTCTATGATGCATTTAGTTAGAATTTCTTTAATTGAAAGTGAGTAGACTCGTCTCGAGTCTGAGTTCATGCTGTCGATGATCAGCGAGTACGTGATATAGGGTATGCTTTTGTTTATTTAATTTTTTGTTTAATGTTGAAGAAATAGAAAAGGGATGCACACATGTATAGTTGTTTTTTTATTTTTTGTGTGATCGTTTTCTTGTGGTAATAAAATGCAGACACATTTTATGACGGTCAAATGTTGAAGAAATAGAAAAGGGATGCACACATGTATAGTTGTTTTTTTATTTTTTGTGTGATTTAATGTTGAAGAAATAGAAACATAGTTGCACGTGTTGTTGTTGTTGTGTTGTTTGTGTTAGAAGGATCTTCAATTTTAAACTGATAAGAAAGGAATGTATAGTAGTGCCTGCGGTTTTTTTCACACATAATTAGAATATCTGTTTTTAAATAATTGAATTTACTGCCCATTACTTTTAAAATGTATTACACCTTCATCAACATTCCAGAGTATAAATAGACTTGTCTTAAGGACTTAGAATTTTTTAGTTTTACTGTTTTAAATAAAAGAAATTATATATAATAAAGAGATTAATTAAAACAAGTTACTTTTTTATTTTATCAGATTTTTTTTCTTATGTATGTATATTTTATTTTCAGATTTTATTATTTCGTATAATACAGTACACATATCTATGAAATATAGTAATATTAGCTTTTGAATTATTATATATTTTTTATAAAATGTTTGACATCTACAAATGTTAAAAGATTCTGAGTACATTTTTTCACAATAATACAAATGTATGATATTATTAATACATAAAAATAGCTTACTTATTTTACTACTGCTACATATTCTTAGTTTATTGATAATACTTGAAAATAAATCAACATGTTGTTTATCAATTTGACTACTATGTCTATATAATATATCCTCTAACTCAGCTGTTGTCACCATTTTTTCCTTTCTTTTAAGGCTCAATAGTACGAATACGAATAATACTCTGAATTATTTCATTTCAATTTATATTTATTGAATAAAAATTTTAAACACAAGTGTCCACAATTAAATGTATTAAAGTTCTGTTTTCGTTCATAATTATATTCAATGGGGAATTTTAGGTAGTTGACAATCTCAAGTGGTGGTTGTAAGTTTCCAAAGCTATCAAAGTACTCTTTATAGTTGTCGTTTTTATAATATGCTACCCAATGTGTTCCCATACCATTTGAATCATCTAAATTAACAATGCCGCATTCTTGTTTGAATGGTTTTTTAGGTAAAGAATCACGCATGAAAACACCCCTAAAATGTTTGAGATGTTTCCCATATTTTCTTATATCTAAATCTGTTAATGGGCGCTCAGGTAGGTTATCTAGTAGTTTTTTGGAGCTGGACTATAGTAGAGACCATATCCAGTTTTATATGGTTTGAGATATAACCCTTTACCCATTGCAATTGATTCCATATATCTATTATGACGGTTAGCTTCCGCCAATTGTTCTTTTCCATTTTTGATAGCATTTACTGCTTTGACAATAGCGGATCCCCCACTTGCTAAACCACCAAGCGCTGACAATGCTGTTAGTACGGGAATAAGTGGAAGAAATCCTCCAATTTTCGGTACAGGTATAACTCTCGGTATTATAATGTTTGCTCGCTTTTTCCCTTTAAAATTTGAATGAATAGTCTTTTGAGCTATTTTAACAGCATCATTTATATCAAGGGGTTTCTGTTCTTTCAATTCTTTTAATGTTTTTCTCACAGTAGCCGTGAATAATTTCTTATTACATTTATTCATTTTTCCTTTTCTCA